>JAKWJA010002491.1:60997249-62197249 GCA_027704765.1 Solanum habrochaites
ACATTTATGAAGCCATAATAAAAAATAATAATTAATTTTGTTTGGTGGTGTAATTAAATAAGTTGGCAAGAGTTGGATGAGTAATACGACTCAGTCATTAGTTAATCATCTTGACTCACACCCGGATATACCAAATTAAGGGCTGTTTGGATGTGCTTAATAAAAGCAGTTTTAAAAAAGTACTTTTGAAAGTGCTGAAACTTATTTTTAAAATAAGCAGTTATGTGTTTGGATAAAAGTGCTGAAGTTGTTATGCCAAACGTGAAAAGGAAAAAATAGAAGAAAGAGATGTTAGGGTTATGTTGTAATTTGGAGATTGTATAAAATTATTAAGGGCAAAAAGATAAAAATGTGGTCAACTTAAAACAGCTTATAAGCTAAAAAAAAAAGCACCTCTACCCCAACTTTTAACTTTTGGCTTAAAATAAGTTTTTTTTAACTTAAAATAAGCTATTTTGAGTATTGTCAAACAGCTAAATAAGTCAAAAATCAGCTTTTAAGTCAGTTTGACCAGCTTTTAAGCTGAGCCAAACAGGCTCTAACTCAATTAAATTTGATCCATTCAAATTTAATAATTAATATCATTCGTCCAATATTTGTCAGTTCTAAATAGAGATAAAAATAAATAAAAGAGATAAATTCAGGATTTAAATTTTATTTGTTTAACCTTTAAATTTTTTACATCTACAACCCTGGTAGGCATGACCTCTTTAACCCTGCAGATGGCCTAGTGACGGAAGTAGAGTAAATGTACGGATGACTTTCAACTAGAATTTTGTATATATCTTAAAAAATTATTAATATAAAAATATTCACAAGTTCTCAAAGTAGGAACAAGTGCATACATGGTTCTCAAAGATACCGGCAACAATAAAACATTTGGCGTAATCCTATAAAATGTACTTTTCCCTTTTCACCCTATACCTCAGGTTCAATGCTTAATATTTGGTGCGTGATTAATTTTGGGTTCTAATATTGGGTGGATGAGTCCTTATCATATCTTGGACATAACTCAAACTACAAAAACTAGCTCAAACGGATGAGAATTGTTCAAGTCTTATAAGGAGTCTGTTCATTTCATTAACTGTCAATGTGAAACCTTTTGCTTTAACCGTATTCATAGACCCTCGATGATGGAAGCAATTAGTTTTTCATCAAGAAGATTGAAAATATAACGAAATAAACATATGAGTAAGTCAAAACGGATATAATAGAGTTCTCAAAGTAGGAAAAAGTACCAACATGGTTCTCAAAGATAGGTAAAAATAACATATCTGGTGTAATCCTATAAAATGGGATTCGATGAGAGGATAGAGTTTATTCAAACCTACAATGATGAAAGTAGAATTTTCACTAAGAGGATTTAAAATATAAAAAAGTAAAACATGCGAGTAAGTCAAAATATGTAATTTTTTGATACCCTAGCGTACCTCTGCTCATGTCTTATACCTTGGAGATAGATAAGTTATTTCTGAGGCACGCAACAAAAATCATTGTCAAACAGCGTGTACTACGTGTATTATTATCAAAGATGTATAGTCAAAAGTAGATAATATAGGAGCTGATTGAATACAATATAACCTATTAATTACTAGTTGGTACATAAGTTTGTAATTAATATATAGTGTGTGTGACGTATATTTAGTATGAAAATATTAAAGTGAGAAACGACGAAGAATAGAATATAATGAAGGGATGAGCAGTAACAATCAAACCAGCGGAGAAGAGGAGTTGCGCACTAATGCAGGTGTGTAGTAATGTGAAGAGTACTTATTAATAAATGTGAGCTCAGAAGAACCTGGAAGGCCAGACTCCATGTCATTGGGACACATCTTAATTGTATTGGACAAAAATCAAAAGGCCCAAAAGTACCTTTAATTTTGGCTACTTGCATGTGAGTATCATATCATGATGCTGGCTGGCTTTTTTTTTTGGCATCGATCACATTATTTATATTCATAATTGGCTCAAACTTGGCTACCTAGTGGGTGTAGCGGGGGACATAGATTGTGAAACCCCGTTTGGGTTTTAGGGGCTTATGTTCCCTGTTGAGAATGACTTCATTTATGCCTAACAACATCCCTTGTGTCTACTGTGCCCACTTCTGGACCCGTTCCAACGGTCAAATGCTTCTTCTCAAACGGAGTTGGAACCTCATCTACATTTAATTCTTTTAATATCTCTTTCAAACCTTAATTTAGTTTCTTGTTTTGGACCTACTTCTTATTAGGTACGCCTAAATATTTTTGTCCTAATTAATTAACTAATGGCATTTTTATAGCTTTAGCTCTAGCCTAGACGTTTATATACAACATGACAGAGTCAAAGTAAAACACTAGAATAAACGTATACTTTATATACCTAAAAGAAATAAATTTAATCATGTATAAATATTGTTATTTTCCGATAAAGGGAAAATCCAATCAGCATGGCAAAGAGAGTGTAACAACGTTGCGGTGAATAAAGTTTCTTCCGAGTCACTAGAGTTATCACATAATTATATACAATGGTTTATTTGTTCCATATAGTATATGTATTTCTTCTTACTTGTTTTTTTCTTTAGGTGCAGCAATTTGTTCCATGATTTTTTTACAAATTTGGCCATAAAAAATTATCCGACAGGAATAATAGACTCATAAAGCTAAATATATATTTTATAATTTTAGAGATATGAAGGGAACAAAAAATATTCACGTGATAACTAGTGCATCACATATTTTTGTGTTGAAATCGTTTAGGGGTGAAAGTTTCCAAGCTAGCTAAATATATGAGGATATGAAGGGAATAAAAAATGTCAAGTCTAAGAGGTACCAAAGGAGTATGCCTTCAGTTTTAAAAATATCATAGTAGCTAGTAATATTGGTGTGCTATTTTTAAAACGCTACATCTTTTTTTATTATACAAGTTATTTGATTACTATTTATTTTTATTTATATAAAGAAGAGATCAGAGTTAAGACCACGTTGAATGTAGATTGTGTTATGCAATTACTCATTTTGGCTTTAACTTGGACATTCTTTCCGAATTTTTCTATTTTGGCTTTAATTTGAACATTTTTCGTGAATTTCCTAGCTACGCCAATGTCATTGATTGTATTTTGCTGTTAGTCAATTATTCCTGTCCTCACTGATCGTTTACATTTTATAGATAAGATATATGTACTATGATATCTGTTATTTGATTTACAGAAACTTGAGGAAAAAGCAGCATTGCGAAATCCAGATGAGTTCTACTTCTACTTCGAGATGGTTAAAACAAAAACTGTGCATAAATTGGAGTAAGTTACTAACATTCATATATGTTGATTGAGCTAATTTCTGCCTCATTCGTGGTTGATCTGACTTGTAAGACATTGTTTCGATATTTCAAGTACACAATCATTTTGGAGATATCTACTTGATTGTCATTGACCTGACCAATTGCATTAGATATTAAGCTTTCTTTGGCCATGGTTGAAATAACCTTATTAATTATTCAGAAAAGTAAATGAATTATTTGGAGATATCTAATTTAATGACAATTTATCGAGTTTAGCTTTCTTCGTGAGTTGAAATCTTATCACTTGATCTAGATTGAACAATTGAGCCATGTCTATGGAGGATTAACGATTTCGTCCTGTTTGTAGTGCCATGTCTGATGGATGGATGCACAAGCTTTATTCACAAATAATACATAGTTGTTCTACTGTTCCAAGAAAAAAAAGTTAAAAAGTATCTTCATATCAAGAGTTTCAGGTGAACAGCTGCCTATTTGGTTTCTTTGGGTATTGAAACTCAACAATTTTTTTGTATGAGTGAAATCTTTAGATCTATTGGAATCACATGATCAAAGTGTCCAAAAAGTAGTTATGGCAGTAATTAGCAATTTGTTAGTAGTCAGGAAAGTGGTGAGACTGATTGTTAGTTAGTTATAACCAATTATTGTTTCAAATGTGTGATTTCTATAAATAGGATAGGATGTGTAATTAATCCATAACATTTTTTCCTCTTCTTCTATCTTTTACTAATTTTCTTTCAAAATAGAGTTGCATAAATTCCATGAAATCTAATAAGATCAATGAAACTCATACATCATCCCCTTTGTTCCTTTATGAAACCAAACGTGGATGATTGGCAATCATGAATCATATAATTGTAAATGTGGAAAAGACTATATTTAAAGAATTAAGTAGTTACTCCATTTATTAGACCAAAGGATTGTGTAAAACTATATAAATTTTAGAGAAAATGATCAAAAGTCCCCTCAATTTATATTTCAAATCTCAACTACACATTCTAACTTTATGGGTGTCCTATTATCCACCTAAATCATGTTTTAATCTATTTTCTATCCACCTAAGTGCTGACCTCAACACATAAACCAAATAAGTCAAACTGCGTAATTTCACGCTCTGGGACTCACACCTAAAAACTCCTGTTTCTTCTTTTTCTCCCTTTTCTTGCCCCCCTCATTTCTCCCTAAACCGAAAGAAGAACAAAGGAAGCAAGAAAATTCCAAAAACCCTCTTTTCATCTCCTACTCCACTTTTGATTATCATTAAACGATTCTGCATCATCAAAAGTAAGAGCATTTACATCAGGCAATTCTGCATTATCAAGTGATATCACCAAAATCTTCTTCCTGGATTTAATTTCGACCAAGAAGTTTGCAAATTCAACAAAATTCTGTGTTTGCATCTCACTACAACGTTCAGCATTGAGTCTGATTCATCCATACAAAGCGTATTCAAGTTTTCATTTGTCATTTTTGGTGAATTTCGAAAAAATTCAAACTTCTAATTAGAAACCTAAATAAGAAATTAGATCATATTACAAACCCTAAATTCAAGATTTGAAGTACAAATGAATATTAACAACTAAACCCTACTTGATTTTGAGAGGAATTTGTGAATTTTTTTACTAAAGAAACAAGGATTAATGGTGGGAGAAGAAGAAGTAATGGGTATTTAAAAGTGAGGAAGATGACTGTAAGAGAAGGGGGAAATTTTTCGTCAAATTTTGCTTCAAACGCGCCTAGAGGCAGTGATAACACCTCCCATGACAGGTCAGCACTTAGGTGGGTAGAAAATAGATAAAAATATAGTTTAGGTGAGTAATGTAACACCCATGAAGTTGGAGTATGTAGTTAAAATTTTGAATATAGATCGAAAGGACTTTTGATCATTTTCCCTAAATTTTAAAACTTTAAAACAACATATAGTTACAGATACTTATTTATATAATATAATAATAAAAGGAATAAATCGGAACCTAGCTAGAGATATGCCATTTATGTGGCATGTCTTAAAATATTGACACTTCCATTTATAAATTATGATTTTCTTATTCGGCTAGATTACGAGAATGTAGAAATTTGATACTTTCGTAAATCGAGGGTTCTTTCATGTTTACTTATTGAGGTTCAAATCAAATGTAATTCAAATAAAATTTTAATTTCAAATTAAGTTTATTTTAAATTGGTAAGTTTTTTTAAAAAAACTAAATTTAATATCTCATACGGTTACTTAATTATGTATTCTTTCATTCATAAAGTCACTCAACTTTAAATTTTAATTCAAAAGTCATTCAACTATTCACTATTTTTTTCAAAAAGTCATTTTACTATTCACTATTTTGTTAGAAAGTCACAAACTTTGAATTTTTAACTCAAAGTCATTTAATAATTCATTTTTTTCTCATAAAGTCACTAAACCATCAAACGAATTCATTGCAATCTTCTTACTTGGATTTGTATATTTTCATAACCTAAATGTATATTTTTGGATCTTGTGCTTTAGGAGGGTAAAAAGTAATTTTCAATTGATAATGGTGAAAAAAGAACCAAAAAAAATAAATTTAATAGTTTAAATTTCCATAATTGAATTTCCTTAATGAAGAAATCCTTTATAGATAGGAATGTTGTTTCCCGTAAAAAGAATAAGAAAAGATTGAAGAGAGAGAACTATAGAATTCATATTATTTAATCATAATTTAAAAGCTACTTTATTTAAATAAATATGGATCATTAGATTTTAAAATTGATAAATATCATTAAATTAAATGTGTACTGGATCAATTGAAGAGACTGGTGTACCGGAGAAGATCCTCTTGCTGGACGAATGAGGTAACACAAAATGAGCAAACATTGTATTATTAATGGGTCGATTTAAGTGGACGGGTCATTAAATAAATATATTTTTTTTAAAAAATATAATTTATAAATTAAAATATCAATTACATAAATTGTGTATCTTTTCGAGTAATCAGTGAATAATTAAGTGATTTTTTTTAAGGAATAAATAGAATGTTGAATAACTTTTGAGTTAATTTTTAAGTCAAGCGACTTTTTCAATAAAGAGGAGATATTTGAATTAAAATTTAAAAGTGGATGAATTTTTGAGTGAATAAAGAATATCAGAGATATTGGTTCAAAAAATCTGCAAACCAACCCTCTTGTGCAAAGAATTTAAAATTCAGGACTACGTGGCGCTTAGGGAACCGCGTTCAAATACTGGGGAAGTCTGATTTCTCCATATCATCCCGACGGAGTCCAAAAGAGCAGAAAAATAGTGTGAGAGAGAATGGCGAAGCTTTTATCCACACCTCGTCTGACCTCCATTCACCTACTCACAGTCGCTTCCAGTCTCTCCAAGTCTCCTTCTTCTTCTTCTCCAATTCACTCTTCTCCCACTGTTTCCCCCATTTCTCTGCACTCAAATTCCCTCTTTTTCTCCCTCTACACTACTCCTCTCCTCACCCTTCGCTCTATCGATAACCCTTCCCATATTCATCGAAATTTCTCCGTTTTAGCATTCGACACTAAGAATGAGGACGTATCACCGTCTTCCAAAGATGACACTAAGGATGAGGACGTATCATCGACTAAGGATGAGCCTGTTGCTGAAATCAACGCCGATGATATTGCGAAAGAAGATCAGTATCCAACCGGGGAATTCGAATTTGAGGAGTATGGTGTTTGGAAGAGCTTAGTTGTGAAGTTTAGAATGCTCTTTACGCTTCCTTGGGAGCGAGTCCGCAAGGGAAGTGTTCTCACCATGAAACTGCGCAATGAGGTCAGTACTAATTCCTTGAGAGCTATTTGATATTTAAATATAGATCGAAAAATCTAGTGATCATGTTAGCAATGTCGAATTCCTGCCAGTTCCTATGTGTTTAAAAATAGTGTAGTGATTTTTTTCGAATAGAATTATAACTCGTGGCTGTGACAAACTTTGTCCAATGCATCACAGAGTTAATGATGAGCTGCAGTATTTGTTATCCAATTGAATTTGCAATATGCAAGTATATACATGCTTTAGAACGAAGAGTGTCATTAACTTTAATTTTGGTGCATCTGATCATTATTTTTGTAAGGTAATTTTTGTGATGAAGCATAGTACTAAACATGTTTTATTTCTTTCTTTTGGTATGTTCTTTGATTTGGCTGGGGTCTTTCGAAACAACCTCTCTACCTACATAAGTTAGGGGTAAGGTCTGCGTACACCCTAAACTCCCCAAACTCCACCTAGTGGAGCTACACTAGGTATTTATTGTTGAAACATAGTACTAGAATATCACGGTGCAGATACAAAATGCAGAAAAGCTGGCCATGGATCCTATTATATCTGAAATGGATCGTTTGGTAGAGTGTATAAAAATATTGCTCAATAGAGTGTATTAGTAATGTTTGTATTAGTTATGCTTGCATTGGTTATGCATGTATTATTTCCTATGCATTGTTTGGTTTGGTATATTAAAAATAATATGCATTGTATAAAAATATTTATTTATAATATATCCTCTACAATTGTGGTGGAAAAGATGTACAAGTGGCTTTTGAGGGTAATTGAGTCTTTAACTATGCTAATGCATGTATTAAATCCCTTTACATTACTTATACCTAGAAAAAGTGTACCAAACAAGGGACAAACTAATATATAAAGCTAATGCAAGTCGCAAATATTATTTTTGCTAATGCACTCTACTAAACGACCCCTAATGAAGTGAAAAATCAGCATTAACCAAAATCTTAAGTTCTGAATGCATCTATTGTTAAGTATGACAACACTTTCCTTGCTTCCTTTCCAACCAAACAGTCTACATAATGCAAAGAAGGATGGTCTTCCAAATCTTCTTCTGCTCCTCCTTGTCCTCTGGTTTATATCTGATCATTAAAAGGGTAGAATTATGATTAAATTACTAAGTGTAGCTAAATAGAGAGGCAGAGAATGGGAAGTTACACAATTATCGGCACATAATACTTTTAATTTGCTAATTCTTGTTCAGATATTTCTTCTCTGTTTAGTTGAGGTAATTGAACTCTTGCACTGTTTTTTGTCCTCTCAGATATCTGATCAGTTACAGAGCCGTTTCTCTTCAGGATTATCCCTACCTCAAATTTGTGAGAACCTCATGAAGGCCGCTTATGATCCTCGAATCTCTGGTGTTTATCTCCACATTGAACCTTTAGGTTGTGGCTGGGGCAAAGTTGAAGAAATTCGGAGGCATATACTGGACTTCAGGAAATCAGGCAAGAATTCGTCTTTGTACTTCTATGAAATGGCGAGATCCGAAAAAGGTTCATGGGCTTGTCACTTGATTATAAGTATCATACTTTGGAAAGAGGAAAAGGATGACATTTGGTTATGTCTGTCTGCATAAAGCTTGTTGGGTTGAATTTGAACCAGGGAAGAAAGATATTTTGATCCATGAAGGATTTGGAAAAACAAGGATGTAGTGAATAGATGAAAGTATCCTTATATATAAGCCTTTTTGTACTTTGGGAACTTTTAGGTTGAGGGACTGGAGGGGAGATCATATTCTTAGCCCTCTTTGATGAGGATATTTAAATAAGATAAATGAGTATTTGAGATCAATGCCAAAACTGTCATGAACTAATTTGAGAGGTGAAGGGAATTTTAAGGTCCTTGGGAGTTGTTTAATCTGGATGCTGTCAGAACTAAGCAAGATCAACATACTAGAGTCTAGGGCTAGTACTCCTTTTTGTCTTGGCTCATTTCTTTGAGGAACAATAAAATTACACCCTTCCCATTTCTGTATGATTTAATGGAAAACTAACCATGTGCCTAGTAGTCTTGATTCCCCATCTTATCCTGTGCCAACTAGTCCCAATTCTTAAATGCATATGAATGACAATTTTTTGGCCCTTTTTATACATCTCACACAACATGTGTGATAAGTCTTCAAGTATGTCGAGCATCTTGGAGTATGCGCCTATTTCAGGACTTCCTACGTCATGAGACTGGGATAATGCAATATCTCAATTAAGATGAATATTAGACTAAAAAACCATCTTATAAGAAACCTGTACTTTAAAGACACTAGGAGAAAATATTACGCAATGCTAAAAAAAATTATCTTCCTTACCTTCCCATTGTAAAATGCTAAATAAAATGATCAATGTCACTACCTTATCATGTCTTGGATTATGAGGCCATCTCTCTATTATGGATGGATCATCATGTTATGGTATTTTCCTTTGCAGTTGCATCTGAGGTATCTAATCACACAACAAATCTAAGTTTCAAATGAGTATATGTTGTATAGACTGAAAGTTACTTGGATTAATTAAGCTTCTTATGTTTAAGGAATGCCATATGAGATCCATTTTGTTTTAAAATCTAGAATTGGGAAATATAAAAGTAAAGAAGAGCGTTAATCTTTGTCATTTTTCAGGTAAATTCATAGTTGGCTATGCACCTGCTTGTGGTGAAAAGGAGTACTACATTGGCTGCGCTTGTCAAGAGCTTTATGTCCCTCCAAGTGCTTACTTTGCGTTGTATGGTTTAACAGTTCAAGCATCATTTTTGGGAGGTTAGTTCTTTAGCCTCCCAGCTGAAACAAAAAAAATCTTGGAGAGATAAGTTCCTCTTAAATATCAGATGTGCTAAATTCTGTTCGTTCTTGAATGTATGGATTAGCTACCTCTTTGGAATATTGAGTTGGTCATCATTGCAATAATGATTATTTTTCATCAATTTAAGTGAAAGTGCAAAAAGCAAAACCTATTGAATTTGAAGTTGCTGGAATTTGCTAGCCAGTGTTACTAGGGTTTCAGAGTATGCGTGAATGCAGCTTGAATTGTTGAACAATGCTTCTTAATTGAATATAGCTAGTTTAGAGTATATGTGATCTCAATTGCTTATGATCAGCCCTTAGCTGCAGCAAATTTATTGCTCTGCAGGTGTCTTTGAGAAAGTTGGAATTGAGCCACAAGTGCAAAGAATTGGTAAATATAAGAGTGCTGGAGATCAACTAATGCGTAAAAGTATATCTGATGAAAATCGGGAGATGCTAACTGCATTACTTGATAATATATATGGAAATTGGCTTGAAAAAGTTGCTCTTACTAAAGGTGACTTCAGATTTGAACTTCATACTGGAGATTTGAAGTCCAGTGGGGATTTTCATGATCTGTTTTCTTACTCAGGGAAGAAAATAGAAGACATTGAGCAGTTCGTTAATGATGGAGTCTACCAAGTTGAAAGGCTAAAGGAAGAAAGCTGGATAACAGACATAAAGTACGATGATGAGGTATAGTAAGTTGCTAGGTATCTTGAGGTATTACTTGCGAAACAGTTTTTTGATTATTTGTAAGTTCAACTGATTTATTAGCTGAATTCTTTTTTTTTCTGGTGTGAGGGAGGGGAGGGGTTACTTTTCAAATGAATTAGGATTGGTAATGGATTTACTTCTTTTCCAGGGAAAATCAATTCTTAAGAAATCATAAAGGAAAAGGATGTAGACAACTACTAGTATGTGCCATTTCATGTGACCATTCTGTTTAGGTTCTAGGATGATTTTACCTCTTTCTCTTTATTAGAATTTAAATGAAGAATTTTGCATTTGTATGTATGATATTATTCTTTTGTTCATGGAATGTTGATTATATGACACTATTATTTTTGTTGTGTAGTCAAAGATCTTTTTCTTTGACCACAATTTTTACATATATTTTTTGGATTTGTCTATAAAAATTTGTACTCCCCCTGTCCCAATTTATGTGACACCCTTTCCTTTTTAATCTATCCCAAAAATAATGTCACATTTTTATATTTAGAAACAATTTAACTTTATGAGATGATTGACAATCACACAAGTATCTAATTTCTTAAACTCCGAGCCTAGTCAAATGGCGCCACATAAATTGGGATGGAGGGAGTGTATAATATGTTTTATCTAGTTCCCAAGTGTTGCAAATCTAGATTAAAATGTTCAAAAAAACAATGTCCAAATTGGAACCTTGCCAAATTAGGTTTCCTGAACTGTTACTGGGAACGATGAAAGTGTGGGATATAGCAAACTCTATATATAAGAAAGTGATAGCTGCACAGGTTATCACAATCTATGCGCCCTCTTACAGCCTTATGATGAGATACCCTTAGTATCTAGTGTTTTCACCTTTTCTCTTATCTTAATTTTAGTTTATGGATGAAATCTTGGAAATCAGCTGAAGTTAAAAGATCCTTTTAATGATTAGACAGTCAGTATTTGTCAGACATCTGTATTGCAGGTCTTTATGTGATTATATGGAGAGCAACTAAGTTGTATACTAGTATCTTTGCCTAGAAAACAAGATTGGCATGCACCGTTAATCTCTGGATTATCTTGTATGTATTAAGCTTAAATAGTCTGTTTCATTTGTGTATCCGGCCAACTGGATTTTATGACTTCCGCCATAAAAATGTTTAAATTGTTTCTTGAACTTGACAGAAGAACTTAGCACCTTTTCTCCCATGGTTATCAAGGGATCACTGATTTATGCATATCCTCAGGTAATGTCAATGTTGAAAGAGCGTTTGGGAATTTCGAAGGATGAAAATCTCCCTGAAGTTGATTACAGGTCTTGTCTTTTTGAATTTCAAGTCACCTGGATAATTTTTCTCAGGGTTTATTTTTTTTATTTTGCAGCAATAGTTTTGTACAATTATTATGTACATTGCTTTTCATGACACTTCTTTCTTATGCTTGGACTAATTAATGGCCCTGGAATTTTCAGAGAACATCACTACTTTAAAATAATATATTTTATGTAATTTTACGAAAAACACATCCCAGGCGGCTAAAGGAAAGTGTAATAACTTGTATCAGTTCATTTTGAGATTTTGCCAACTATCAATTGTCATGTATTCTAGTATTGTCTCTCCACATATTCTTTGTCTCAGCTGTTATGCACTATTTTCCCTTTGGAACTTTTAACATTTTGTGATTATTATATTCTGATACAGGAAGTATTCAAAAGTTAGGAGATGGACTCTCGGTCTAACAGGTTATAAAGACCAGATAGCTGTCATTCGAGCCTCCGGGAGTATTAGTCGCACACGCGGTCCATTTAGTTCATCTAGTTCAGGAATAATAGCAGAGAAGTTGATTGAAAAAATTCGTAGTGTACGAGGTATGAAGTGTCCTTATATGTGCACTTTGTCAAGCCGTCAAAATATGTGAAAACAGGTCATTACAAGTCCTGATTAGCCATAAATCGTGAATACCAAGTTTTTTAGTCTCAGAAAGACACTTCGCAGACACAAGGCATTATCTGCTCTGCGCAGTTCTGGATACTTTGTTACTTGCTTTGTTCTCTTTGGCTTTGTTTCCAACTTATATTGTGGAAAGACTTGTATTGTTGATAGGCTTTTGCTTAGTATGAAGGAGAAAGACTCTTGTGAGGAATTTGTCACTGTTATGTTGCTAGAGATTTGATTGAATAAGCAAAGTGCTACACTTCATATTCATTTTTTCTTCTTTTTCAGACTTAATAGTAAAACTTAGAGATGGGAAGGCCAGTTTGGTTAGTGGTAGTTGCAGGTTTATTTTTGCCGTCTAATGCATGAACTGGCTATAAGCTACATAAGTTATGCTAGAAGAACAGTATGTAAATTTTTCAGGTAACTAATGGGAGTCAGTTAACAGTTCAATAAGACTCGTGAATGTGCTGTTTCATTAGAGAAATTAGGGTGCAAGATTTCCCATATTCATCTCATCCCTTTCTCTCTCCTGTTTGAGAGGAGGGGACTATTCATTGGTGAACTCTCAAATCACAGCAGATTTGGATGCTTCTGTGTGTTGATTTTAAAAATGAAAGGAGGAAAAAGCTTTTGATCGGTTTAGGTGGTCTCGGTGCTTTTAGGTTATTCCTCTTGGTTGCCAATTTTCTTCTTTATATTGTTTTTCATGTGAGTCTCTATGTTGTGCAGAGTCGAAAAGGTTTAAAGCTGTTGTCCTTCGAATTGATAGTCCTGGAGGAGACGCTCTTGCTTCTGATTTGTAAGTCCTGTTATGTTATGGATCTTTCCTTTTTATGCACTATGTCAGAAGTCACTTTGCCGTCTAAATTTTCTCTCTGTAACTTGTATGATTGTTGCATTTCTATCTCTTCTTTCAGATATATAGAGTCCTAACTGTTTTTTAGGTAAACTATTAACATATGATCCTAACTGCTTTAATTGATTGTCTTGTACAATGGAAATCTCAACTTATCTCCTGTTTGTGTGCTCCCATGATACTTAAGTTAAATCAGCTTGTAAAATAGGAACGTGATGTTGTTCTTTTCCTGTCTTTAAAGCAGTCAATCTATTTTCCACATGTAAAAGCTTCTGTAGTGTAGACTCTGACAAACATTATTTTTATTTTTTGGATCAAATTCTATGTTGATTTATTAGGATGCTTTTTACTACAGAATGTGGAGAGAAATTAGATTGCTGGCAGAATCTAAACCTGTTATAGCATCGATGGCTGATGTGGCAGCCAGTGGAGGATATTATATGGCAATGGCTACACAAGCTATTGTGGCAGAGAACCTTACATTGACAGGCTCAATAGGTGTGGTGACAGGTAAATCTAAATACTACAACGAATTTGTCTTCTATAAACTTTGGTTGAGTGGTACCCAATTAAGGTGCTAATTTCAGATCTGGAATCATTTTCCAAAGAACCTTATGTTTCATATATGTGGTGTTCTGTGCTTTAGTTCTTGTATTTTTGCACTAGCAAGATGACTTCTGCGCAGATATATCAGCTCCCAAAAGTTTGTACCTGATAAAGAGATACGTTTGTATAACTTGAACCCAAACATAATTCAGGAACTGAAATGTAGTTTAAATTTACCATCCATTTTTAAGAATTCAAAACAGCTCTCAACCACAGGAAAGCATCACCTTGCTTTTCAGGAATGACCTGTGCTCTTCAGGAACTCCATTAATCCTAGTTGTTTTAGAAGAAAAATTGTAGAACTCAATTGGTTTGTGTGTAATTGATGCTACTTTCATCGTCCATAACTCTTTGGCTTCACAATTTGATTTTTATTGGATTATTCATCATTAGTTGGTCGGATTGCTTTTTTTCGTCTGAAGATTTCGGGATAAAATTTTATGTTAGCAAAAGAAAATAGTTAAATGTTTCACGTGTGGGCTGAGGATACATTTTATAAGGTGCAGAAGTGTGGATAGGAAATCAATTGATCAGATTTGTTTGTTATCTCCAAATTGGCGAAGGTTTCTACTCATGTTAGACCACCAGTTGAACTATCCACAATTTCCTATCTTTCAAAGGAAGATATTAAGGAAAAAACATTTGTATCTTGAATGGCATGTGTTTTTCCTTGTGTGGTATAAATTTTTTGAAGACTTTGTGCTTGCTTTACTAGGATCCATAATGTGGTCAATGATCCCTTGCATAAATGAATCTTGTCTGATTCCAAAATCCTATACTATCTTCACCTGAGAATAAATCAAAATGTTCTCCTTTTGAGTGCCATTCAATAAGGTATCACTCCCAAGTACAAAAATTCAGAACACATGCTTCAACTGTATGCTCTTGTATCAGTTTTGGTGCTCTTTGTAAGGCTGATTGTACTGATATTTACTTTACACACTTCAGGTTATGCCATAGAACTGTATCATGAGGGTGCAAGATTCTTCTAATTTTTTAAATAGTCAGTCCTTCTCAATGTATACCATATTTAGATCCACTTAGTACCAGCTCAAAATATATTGAAGTGTAACTAGGTAGTTCTATATTGAATGGAATAACAGAATTTGTGTCAAGCTCTGGAACTGGAGAAGGTATTAGGAGGTAATTCCAACTATTGAATGATATAATCATTTCAGGAAGAGGCTATATTAATGCTTTGTCCATGTAATTAGCCTGATGTGGGAATTGAAGAATAGTTTCACAAGATAACATGTCATGTCAAAAATAAAAACAAAAATATGACTAACAATTTAAGACAGAGGACTAACTGTATCTTACAGGTAGGTTATATAATTAGAAAAAGGTAGCTCAGAGGTTGAGTCCTTGTTTGTATCTCTTCACTAGGACCTTTCCCTACTCCGAACGTTGCCATTCACTCACCCACTTCCTGATGCCGGCAATTTCATCTTAACACGTCATTCTCAGATTTTTTTTTTGAACCAGATTTGTCTTCACAGTTCTAGATCCAAAGAGCTTGGACTGATATCAGTAAAATTGGGATGACAACTCTCTTCGGTGTGTGTGTAATAGTGTATGCCTTTCTGTCTTCCTGCAAATAGGGTGATTGAGTTGATCTGGTATCTTCATGAACTCTTTAAGATTTTGGTTTGTGGGAGAGGCAACTCTTTGGTTTACTCCATATTTATGTTGGTCCATGTATTTGCTTTAATACAAGTGTCAATCCTTTATAGTTGTTGTTTATCTGTTTCTTGGTTCCTCTGGGTTTTCCGTTCCTATCTGCACTGCCTGGAAGTCCTCTATTCTGCCGCTGCATGCCCCTTACATTTAGTTGTTTTGGTCCTTAATATTCACAAAATTTACTTGTAATGAGGTCTTCAGAGTTGGAATTGACCTTATGAGCTAGCTATGCTATTATACATGTATGCCCAAGCAAACTTCTAAATCAGATTCAATATTTAAAAATTACATGTTTTTGACAGGGAAATTCAATTTGGGAAAATTATATGAAAAAATTGGCTTCAATAAGGAGACAATATCGAGGGGAAGATATGCAGAGCTTACTGCGGCTGAACAACGACCATTCAGGTGAATTTTTTTTCGTCTTCCTTGGGTTATACATGTTACACCTAGAAGGCTTGAACCCCATTATAAGAACATAAACTTTTATCGTGAATTTTATGTTACATCCTTCTGTTGTTACTGCTCTTTATAACAAGCTGAATTTTGATCTTAGAGACTAGCATAACTTCTGTGCTTATGCCTAACACCAAAATCAGAACTTTTTCACTTCTACTAATGCATTCAGTTGGTTCTCGCTTTGTGGCTTTTGAGTTTAGTTGTTTTAAGCCTACAAATGAAAATCCAAATATTGGATTTTAGATTGTCTTTTGATTTAGTATTTTCTAAGATAGAACTTCATCTGTAGGCCTGAGGAAGCAGACCTGTTTGCCAAATCTGCACAGCATGCATATACCCAATTCCGAGACAAGGCTGCCCTTTCAAGATCAATGACGGTATGATACTTGGTAAAGAAGACAGCTTAGAAGAAAGCAGTCGTTACTTTATTTATCAGTTGATTGAAAATACCAAGCACTCCATTTAGGTGGATAAAATGGAAGAGGTTGCACAAGGGAGAGTCTGGACTGGAAAGGATGCTCTTTCACGAGGTCTAGTTGATGCTGTCGGTGGTCTCTCTCGTGCTGTAGCAATTGCAAAACAGAAGGCCAATATACCTCAGGATAGACAGGTGTGTCATAAGTAAATCTATTTTTGCTGTTAAAACAGCCATTTCAGTCTGAGCACATAGATTGTAGTGCTCTGCAGCCTGAAGCATGATTTTCAAGTCTGTATCAGTTTATGCATTGGATCTTTGTCAACTGTCATTCTAGTGAAAATTTGGATCTCTGTTGGGAACGTAAGGATCCGAATCTCTTGATCTTCTAAGAGAGCTGGTGAATTTTCCTGCCAAAACCAAGTTATAGAAAATCTCAGCTGCATCTGTCATCAATAAAAAGGTAGAAAGATGAGGAAGTTGCCACAACTTTTGAGATAAAATTTAAGTGAGAAATGTAGTCAAAGGAGAATTCCTGAGAAAATTACATCCTAGAAATAGTCTGCTCTCTGCTCTCAACTTCCTTTTTTACAAATTATCAAAATAGAAGAAGTTGAGACTTGAGAATGGACCACTCACGACTTTACTGCAAGATACTTTAGTATGTGCTGTGGTCAAACAGCAGATTTAGCTTTGTTTTTGTGCCATATTTTGGAAATCTGAACAATAGTTTTTGTTTTCATAGTCAGATGTGAACCATTATGGTACTCATCCCAGGGTCTTCTGTTCAGAAAAATGAAATGCATGATGAATTGATGATGTTTGATGCCCAACTAGTTTAGTGGTAATAATACCTAACAAATCTTGGAAGCTGCTTTCTATCATTGGTTACTGAAAAAGTAGTCAGAGGCGATAAAGTTTGATTTGATAAGAAAAATACCGTTGAAACAATATATCGGGTTAGTTCCTCCTTTTTTTTGTTTGTATGTTCATCTCAGTCTCTATATTTTTTGAAGGGATTTGTAGAGGAGATAAATTTCTTGGTCTTCCTAATTAATTGTTAAAACTGCAGGTTTCTGTTGTTGAGCTGTCAAGGCCATCCACGTCCTTACCGGAAGTTTTAAGCGGCATAGGAAGCTCTTTGGCCGGAGCAGATAGAACTTTAAAAGAGTTGCTAAATGATGTGGCATCATCTGATGGGATCCAAGCCCGTATGGACGGCATCATGTTTGAGAAATTAGGAGGAGCTGCTTACACCAATCCCCTGTTTTTGTTGATAAAAGATTGCCTCAGTTCCTTCTAAGTCAAAGGCTGTATGCTGCTGTTGTATCAGAAATATCTCATTTTGTTATTTGCTCAAGCACAATGTTCATACAAGGATCTTACATTTTGTTGAGGATGCAGAATTCGGTTTGTCTACTTAAGGACAAAAGCAAAAAATCAGGTACTTACTTCCTTTCCTTGTTTTCAGTATAGAACTTCCGATATGTTTTTGTTTCAAATCTTGGGTCGGTGAGTAAGTGAAACAAATAAATAGGTGGTAAACAAAAGATTGAATTTCCTTACTTCCTTAAAGTTGATAGTGCTAAAAATATATTTGGCACTACCAATACTTGTAAAAATTATTTGAGTAATTAAATTAAATTACAGTGGTTGCAGGATGGTATATATGAGCTCTTGCTGATTTGAATTCAGGATGGGTGGTTCTCAACAAGGGTATGGAGGTACTACACGAATTAGTATCATGACATTCTGTTATATACAACTACTGTAACTTCGAAACAATTCCACTTTGTACTTCCGTATGAGTCATTCTGTTTGACAGATAGATCCATTGTGACAACAGCCATGTAAAAAATACAGATTTACAATTTAGAAGTGGAACATTCTCATTATCTGTTTCTCCAACTCCTTTCTTTTTCTAAATGCAGTAGAACTATTGTTGCTTCAAGGCTCAAGCTTTGTGCATAGAGGTAGAGCTCGGTTTTAATTTTTTTAGGATTCCCACCTGGCATTCTTCGGGGCCCAACAAAATCCGAATCCACTACTGGAGCTCCACATTGGGTGATAAATTGCTCCTTATAAAAGGTGACTCTTTATCGAGGGCTTGGTACCCGAGACCTTTTGGTTGAGAATGAAGGAGCACTTATCACTCCACTACGCCTATATGGATTAAGAGAAACTACAAAGCTTTCATAACATGACGAAAGAGAACTATCCTCCCTCTCCCCTCTTCAC
Source organism: Solanum habrochaites (assembly GCA_027704765.1). Classification (NCBI taxonomy): domain Eukaryota; kingdom Viridiplantae; phylum Streptophyta; class Magnoliopsida; order Solanales; family Solanaceae; genus Solanum; species Solanum habrochaites. The sequence goes on from JAKWJA010002491.1 coordinate 61,015,967, forward strand.
AATGAAAATAAGATACAATAACATCCGCAACCACTACCTAGGGGGCATTTTTTTTTTTTCTGAACCCAAACATGTTATGTGTTTTCAGTAGTTGTCAACTGCTTTCAAGGAGTGGTGTGTAGATAACTTTCATGTGTTCTTTTGGTCATGGTATATGGTTATTAGAGGAAAATATAGGAGAGGTACTTTGATATTTAGAACAGGTATATAGCTATAGCTTCATCAGTTCATTTCGCCGAAGAATATGGGTAATCAATTGCGGTTGCTTTCTCCACCTGGTATTACTTCAGTCTGCACACCAGATCCGGAAGTCACATGGTTAATGTGCTCATATCACATTGTGACTTCAATCCAGATCCTTGACTTTAAAATGCAGTTTCTTATGAATCGTGAGGAAGGAGATACGGAAGATAAGCGATAGTATTTGGTTGAATTGGGAGTACAACTTACTTTATCCTTGTTAAATCATTTCTTAGACAGTAAGAGAGTTTTTTGTTTAATTGGAGTTCAGTTTATTTGAATCCTTCTCTCCTCCACTAAGATTTGCCGAGTAGAGTTAATTGCTGCTATACTAGTAAGAGGCAGTAGGAATTGGTTGGTTGGTCAAGACGCACACAAGTTGATCAGACATTGTAAAAAGAGGAAGTGGGTGTGGTTTATCATCTGGTATTCAGCTCTTTGAAGGTTAAAAGGGGAAAAAGATGATTATTAATGCGTTTCTTTTTATTTTGTAGATTGAAATTAGTGAATCAGAGTTATTGCTTGCGATAACCCTAGACTGGAGGGTGCATAGCAGTTTAGATTGTGGTAGTATTGACAACTAAACTAAACTTGAGAGAAGAAGAAGAATTGAAAAATAGGGCTTATGTCACAGTTGTTAGCTTGTGAGCTCAACAATACGCACAAGAAGACAGGCTGCAGACATACATTCGGAATATCTCGCTAGGTTCCAGATTTCAGTTTCAACAGTCACTAGGTTCTAAGCTTCTCTATACTTGGGCATTGGACATTAAAAAAAAAAAACTATAAAGAAAAATTAAAAAACGTTTTAGGAATTAAATTGTGTTTGATTATGCATTTAACTTGAAAAAAGATAATCATATTTTTACATTGAAATATATTACATTTACAAATAAGTACAAATATTAGAGATTTAATTAATGGTCTTACTGTTAAAGAATGACAAAAGTCCACATCAGTGGTTAATGAGAAGAGTGGACTTTTTATAAGGCTTGGACAATCCTTCTCCCTTTGAGCTAAACTTTTGGAGTGTGAATTAGGTCTAAGACCTAATTTCACATGGTATCAGAGTAGGGCCAGATGTTAGCTTGCTTAACTTTTGGGGTGTGAGTTAGGTCTAAGACCTAATTTCACGCTTACATGGTGTTAGTTACAAATTATATATAATATTAATTAATTTTTTCTATTTTATTCTCCAAATATATAAAAAAAAAAATCTTCTCTGTTTAATTCTCCAAATATAAAAATAATAGAGAGTAAGATAAAAGATAAACAGGAGATGGTGTAATGTATTATCAGAAGTTGTTCATACATGTGATGACTACTTATTTACTCCATAGTTAATAGTAATAAATTGAGTGTCTGCGACCATTACATTGTAGCTTAAGATCATCATATTCGCATCAAATTTTTTTTGATTCTTGTGAAAAAAAAAGGTTTCATTCTTTTTGACATTGTTAACTATGATGACATATACTGTATTTCTTTACGCAATTAGCTAAATAACGAATGTATTTGATACGGAAGGGGAGCATTGTTTTATCAGCCAGTAGTTTGTCCTATACAACAGCTAAGCGGGTAATAAATTATGTTGTAATACATCGATGATGGCCACGCCATCATTTTTGGAGTTTTGTTAACCGGAGTTTCTCTGGGGAAGTTGGATTTGTACCTTTGCTGCTTCAGCGCTGACTGGATTTCTCTATAAATCATAAACCCCATCCATTTGTGAAACACATCTAGCCAATGGAGTTCCCAAACTTTGTCAAAAAGTATGTATTTCGGTTTAGAGAAAGTAGTACTACAGGAGTGTCACCCAACTCCCCTGCTACGGTAGGTTTATCCCTTGAAACTGCTAACACGGTGACACAACCAGCTGAGCTACAGCTGGAAGTGGAAGAGAGTAGCCCTGTAGTTGCTGCTGCTGCTGAAACCAATAATATCGATAAGTCGATGCTATTCATGGCATTCTGTTTAACATCAGGGGTTGAGATAACTCTTAATTTTGTACAGGTTGGAAACGGGAGCCGTAATCATGATTGTGATCATGATTCGCTTCCTTTGTGTCTACAGTTGTTGTCATTTGCTATTTTACTTGCTTTCACTTTACTCTTCGTGGGAAGATTTATAAAGAGCAATTACCCAGCTGAATCTGAATTGCTAGAGCGGGCAGGTATTTTATTTGCGACTACAGCTTTCTACCATTTCATGACAATGCCCTTTTCTCTATTTCTCAAAGGTTGCTCTTGGGGCGTCTATCTATTCTCCTTGCTTGCTATTGCTATATGCAACCATTACTAATACGCTCGCTCTACTCAATCCTTCCTCTAAATTTTTCTTATTTGGAAGGGAAGAGAAACGAAATCGTGGTCACAGTTTTTTTTTTTTTTTATAATAATGAGGAAGGTTTACTTTGGGTTAATAAGATTGTATAGTTAAAACTATGAGCTAGTGGTTTTCTTGTTATTTCTTACCTTTAATTACGATGTTAGCAAATATATATCATCTCCCTCGTGTTTTATAAATTTTCAGTTTGCTTTTCGGTTATTAATTGTATCGACAGTGTAAACTCCTTAAAACTAAAAGTGGATGTGATTTATCTCTTTTTGTATTTATATTTATTATAACTAAAAAATATTCAGTCCAAAGTTGGTTGGCCTCTCGGTGGGATATTCTTTAATGGTTCAAAAAGCACAGTTTAACATGAAGCGTGGAGTATTTTTTTAATGTTTATTGAATTCAATATAATAATTCCACTGGTAAAGTGAAAAGGCAACGTTATTTTATCTTACAAGGACAAAAATGATGTTTTTTTTAAAAAAAATATTCTATAGAATTCATCAATAACAATAAAAATAAATATGAAAATCGATATAAGATTAGATGAGTCTCCAAAAAAATCCGTTGATACTTCCACGTGATTTCTTGTTAAATACAATAAAATAAAATCATATAAGGCATCACGAAAACTAGCCGTACTAGTTTAGCCCATTGAATAGAAAGGCAATAATATCCGGGTCCTAATATGACATTCTTTAGTGAAATACTAATATGTATTTGCAAAATGCCTTAAAATAGCATGTGAAATGCACTTGCTACAAGACAAAATTAATTCGGTCGGTGTGCAGGAAAATGTTACTAGTTCATTTGCAACAAAATAGCTACAAGGTTGAATAAATTGAACGAAGAAAAAAATATTTTAAAAGCGTTCAAATATATGTTTTGTTTTTTTTTTATATAACAATGACATAAACTTGAAAATAATTTTATAAAAGCTAAATACGACGCACTATTTCACTTTGAGATTGACGTTTTGCAAAATTAAATTCAAAATAGGATAAGGGATCTAAAGGCCACCACCATATACTTCTTCGCCGCGGGTATCCGTAGGTAGCCTTGCTATGTATGTTTAATGTTCACGCTGGCGAGCTTCCCCACGGCTGCGCCGTCGCCGGCGTCGAACTCATGCTACCGCCACCAGCCCCAATTTCAAACCGTCAAAGTTAGTCCAAGACCCAACAAATTACGCTCGTTTGCAACTACCTCCGTTTCAAAATCGGCAGGTTCAACTTGCACCCCAACACCTGAGGAAGATTCTATAACTGCAAAATCAACTTTGAAGAATCAGCTCAGGAACCCATTAACGCTATCAGAAGAGATCACGCAACTGTGCGAATCCAAAAGTTTGTCGGAAGTTTTCCGTACATTTCAAGAATACCTCGAAAATGCCTTCTACCATTCGTCGGAAAAATCCGAGGCCTTAGGCGTACTCTTACAGGCATGTGGTAAACAAAAGGACATTGAAACGGGTCGTAAAGTCCATGAAATGGTAACTTCGTTGACCCGATCGAAAGATGACGTTATACTCTGTACGCGGCTCATCACGATGTACTCCATGTGTGGGTATCCTTCTGATTCTCGCTCTGTTTTCCATCAATTACGAAGCAAGAAACTGTACCAATGGAATGTTCTTATGAGTGGGTATACAAAGAATGAACTTTGGGTTGCTGTTATTTGTTTGTTTATTGAGTTGATGACTTCAACCCAGGAAAAGCCAGACAATTTTACCTTTCCTTTGGTTATCAAGGCTTGTGGAGGGGTTCTTGATGTGGGTATGGGGAAAGCTATTCATGGGATGGCATCAAAGATGGGTTTGGTTGGCGATGTCTTTGTAAGCAATGCGTTAATTTCCATGTATGGGAAGTTTGGTCTTGTTGAGGAAGCTATGAAAGTGTTTGAGCATATGCCTGAGAGGAATCTAGTTTCGTGGAACTCAATGATTTCTGTGTTCTCAGCGAATGGATATATTGAACAAAGTTTTGGTCTTTTCAGAAATATATTTACAGGGGATGAAGTTCTTGTTCCAGACACGACTACCATGGTTATTATGCTGCCAATTTGTGCAGCAGAAGAAGAAGTGGAATTTGGGAAGATTATTCATGATTTAGCTGTAAAGCTAGGATTATCTGACGAGTTAACAGTGAATAATTCTTTAGTGGATATGTATTGCAAAGTTGGATACCTTTCTGATGCACAAATTCTGTTTGAGAAAAATGAGAGCAAAAGTGTGGTCTCTTGGAACTCCATTATCGGGGGTTATTCAAGAGAAGGAGATGATAGAGGAACATTTCATCTTATGAGAAGGATGCAAAGTACTGAGGAGTACATGAAGGCGAATGAGGTTACTCTACTGAATGTTTTGTCCGTCTGCCTAGAGGAGTCAGAGCAGTTGATAGTGAAAGAACTGCATGGTTACTCGCTTAGAAATGGTCTTGAATACCATGAGTTGTTAACAAATGCTTTTATAGCTGCCTATGCAAACTGTGGATTGCTCAGATATGTGGAGCTTGTATTCCACGGAGTGGCGAACAAGACAGTAAGCTCTTGGAATGCACTGATAAGTGGCTATGCTCAGAATGAGGATCCATCTAAGGCTTTGACTCTGTCCTCTAAAATGATGAATTCTGGCTTGCGTCCTGACTGGTTCACTATTGGTAGCCTTCTGTTTGCTTGTTCCCACTTAAAACTGCTACATTGTGGTACACTAGTTCACGGTTTTGTACTTAGAAATAGTCTAGAAACAGATATGTCTACACTAGTTTCCCTAGTTTCATTCTACATGACTTGTGGAAAACCAGAGCTAGCACAATGTCTGTTTGACAGGGTAGAAGATAAAAATGTGGTATCCTGGAACGTAATGATAGCTGGTTATTTGCAGAATGCACTACCAGATAAAGCCTTTTGTCTGCTTCGTGATATGGTATCTCATAGATTTCAACCTGATGAAATTTCTGTGACAAGTGTTTTAGGGGCATGTTCAACATTGTCTGCTGTCAGGCTGGGGAAAGAAGTTCATTGCTTTGCACTGAAATCCAACCTTATAGAAGATAGTTTTGTCCATTGCTCAATCATAGACATGTATGCAAAATCTGGATTCATAGGAATGTCCAAGTATGTTTTTGACCATATTCCACTCAAAGATATAGCATCATGGACAGCTATGATTACAGGATATGCAGTTCATGGACTTGGAATGGAGGCCATCGAGCTATTTCAGGAAATGCAAAAATCGGGCTTCATCCCTGCCAGTTTGACGTATGTTTCTATTTTAATGGCATGTAACCACGCCGGGCTCATTGAAGAAGGTCGACAATATGTTAGAGAGATGCAGACATTGCATGGTCTCAAACCTGAATTGGAGCATTATGCATGTGTTATTGACATGCTGGCTCGTGCTGGACAGTTTGATGATGCCTTAAATCTCATGGCTGAGATGCCTATGCAGCCAGATGCTCAAATTTGGTGTTCGTTGCTCAATTCATGTATAGTTCACGCCCAGTCAAATCTTGGGAAGAAATGTGCTAACAAGTTACTGGAATTAGAACCAAAAAGAGCAGAAATTTATGTTTTAGTATCCAATTTTTTCGCTAGATATGGGGACTGGGATTCTGTTAGACAAGTGAGGGACAAGATGAAAGAATTAAGCTTGCAAAAAGAAATTGGTTGCAGTCAGATTGAAATTGGAGGAAAAAGCTACAACTTTGCTGTTGGCAATATGCTTTCCAAGCCATGAGCTCTAGTGAAGTTTGATGTGACCAAACGAAAAACACATAAATTGGTTAGTACCTGAGATGATTTGGAAATTGGTTAGTACCTGAGATGATTTGGTGCTTCAGCATTTAAATGTAGAGGATAAAGAACAAAATCGAGGCAGCTACAACAAACTGTTTAGAATCACTTATGACTTGACTCGCGTTCTTCTTGTTGATGACTCGAAATCTTTCCTCGGGGAAAGCAGTTCACAAATTACGTCAATGTGCTTTAAGTTAGTGATGGCAGTGATCGTTAAGGAGATTATCACAAGGATTGGAATGAGAGGCACTCTCTCACATTTTTCTTAGATGGTTTCTCTGGGTACATAAATGAGTCGATTTCACTTGTTTTTGTTAGCCACCCTAATCGTTAGGATGTATATATCTAGTGATATCATATTACTTGTACTCTAGTTTGGCTTGTGTTTTGATATTCCTTCTTAGCAATGGGTGCTTGATTTCAAGAATGATTCTTCCATGATGATATTTAAGTTTTCAAAGAATCATCTGAAGAGCAGCAGTGTGGCAGAATATGTTCTGAAAATAAGATGAGAATGACAAAGGTTGGTATACCAAGCAGGCGGCGGCTCAACATAATTTGGGGTCTAAAGCGAAATTTTAGTTTGCGGCCTAAAATATAAATAAATTTTATATACGTATTTATTGAAAATTTATTTTTCTTACACTATTTAGATGAAAACTATCGGTATATAATATTGTTTTTTCAATTATTAGTTTTCGTTAAGATTTTATCAACTTAATATTAAAGAACGTCATTTTAATGAGACAATTGTTATATGTATTGTTAACATAATGCTATAAGTAATAAGTCGACACATATAAATAAAGATAAGAGTTTGAATCATAGAATTTGATTCAAGAAGTTGATTATTTGATATACTTCATTTTAATATACTTGTAGTAATGCTTGAAATTAAAATAGAAATAGAAACAAAAAGAATCTGCAAGTACAAAGGAGGTTAAAGAGGATAAAATAATATATTTTTAAAAATTATACTTTTTATCATAAATAATCAATTTTTTTATAAAATTTTCAACACATAATTTGATCTTAACAAAAAATTGAGGCTCTCAAAATTTGGAGGCCTAAGGCAAAGGCCTTATTTTCCATAACAGAGATACGACCCTGATACCAAGAACACCATGGTATTTTTATTCACCCTTCTATCACGATACTACTTTATCGATCAGTCGGTTTAACCATTACAATTTCACACACACATAAAAAAAGTCATTGAAAATCACTTAAAAACAAGTAACAAATTAAATAAAATGAGTTGATAAATTGCATCTTGCTCAAAAATACTATGAATGCTTAGTAGAAAGTCAAAATCTCAAAAAGATGAGAAATGAAAGCATGAAATTAAATTTAAGTCGATGACTTTATACGTCAAATAATGTAATATAATTATGTATTTACATCTGGTTATAGTTAACCCATTAAAAATAACTCAACCAAACAAGATAACCTCATATAAAAAAGAATAAATCAAGATCATTATAGAAATCGTTATAAATAAAAGGAAAAAGGATAAATATATTTTTATACTATCGTAAATAGTATGTAAATATTTTTTGTCATACTTTTGAGAGATTGATGCACATGTTATTTAAAAATTAGACCATATATATTCTTATTCAAACGGAAGACTAAATAGGAACACATGTGCAATCTTATTTTTATTTTAAATTAATTTTGAACTATTTTTATTTATAATAGTTGGGAAGGGGAAAAAGAAATCTTGCGGTGCCTTTCACTCGATCGTCTTGCTAGTTGCTACTCGGTAACTGCCATTATTTTGAGGTTTTTCCTATCCATGCTTTCTGAATTTAAGAACGCAAAGTGCCTCTAAGCTCTACGTATCTGAAATGCCTATATATAACTCAACCTTAATTCTGGCTTAGCTGCATTTGAAAACTGGCGGAGCTTTCATAGGTAAAATGGATTCTTCGGCGGCAAATTCTGTGTCGAACTCCCCTATATCCTCTGCTCCTCAATCTCCCCGGCCTCCGCCTCCGTCGCAACCGCATCAGGTTTCTCTCGCTTATCTAATTTAACCGTTCATTCATTTTTCCCTCTTTTTTATGGGTTACCTTTTTTTTTTTTTTCTGTAGGAGGTCTCAAACCTCACTGTTCTTGAAGCTGTGAAGAAGGAGGAAGTGATCGAAGATCCTCTCGAGTAAGTATATATCTAGGCTTTCTTGTATAACTGCTTTCTGATTTATTTTTATTTGAAAAATAATAATTGGGGTTGAAGTGTCTGGTCGGCCTTCTGTTTGATTTTTAAATTTATTGTATAATTGGTGATTTTATGGTTCTAAATGCAATTGGAAGGATTTAAGAGATTTCTTGTTGTTAATTCCTTCATATAAGGATGAATAGACTCGCAAAGAATTATTTAACAGCCTCTCTTGCTTCACTAGGTAGGGATAAGACTATGTATCCTTCACGAACCCCACAAGTGGGATTACATTGGGTATTTATTGTTGTTGTAAAATGGGAAATAAGATATACTCATGGCTGATAGTCATGTGACATTTATATACTCATGGCTGATAATCATGTGGCATTCTTTTGTGAGTTACTTATCACCTATAAACATTGCCCAATGATGGGAAGATACAGAGATAGGGCGCAACAAGAATATTATTGACGTGAAAGTTTGGATTCAGCTGGTAGATATGATAATAAAGGGTATGCATCATAACAGGCTTCCAATAATGATTAGTTTTTATGGAAGGTGTTGGATAAATTTGATTGATTTGGAGCCCAACTGAAGTTATGTTGGTCTTCTTGTAAAGATAGCATAGAGCTTATCTGGCATCATGTGCGACAGCCAGATTCGAAAAAGTAAGATGCTTAATTGATTCTCTTGTAAGGTAGTAGTTGAAAAACAAAATCTCTTGGCTACTCTATTATCTGCTCCCAAGTTTATGTCCTATGTGCAACGTGAATTCGGTGTTAAAAACTACAATTTTTGGTGAATCCTCAGAATACATGCTCAATGTTTAATGGCAGTAGATTAGTACTTCAGCATTTAACTGAAATAGCAACAGCTTCCGGTAATGGCATCTGTTAAGTGCATGCTTATTAAAGGATCTCTTGAATTATCCACTTTAGCTAAATTAGTAAGCTCAAAAAAAAATTCTATGTTTTATGAATAAAATAATGAATAACTATGCATTATTATTTCCACATGTCTAGATTTGCAGGGCCTACCAGTTTGTTAGTAGTACAGGGATAAAGAGGTAAAAATAGTCGCACTAATCCTGTACATTAGTGGCATTATCTTATGTTAAATTTGTATAGCATATTTGAAATGTTTACTGGACTTTAGGCTCTCCTATACTACTTGAAAAGTTATGCTAAAGCTTTCTGAAAGTTAAATTATACCTGACAAGGTGTCTTGACCAATCGATGGATTCAGGTGTCACATTGAGGGTCTCAACATGCTTACCAAATAGTATAGATTCAAGTGCTTGAAAATATTATGGATTAGGCAGGGCAAGGAAATAAAAGCTTTGATAGGAGAAGAATGTGAAACCCCTCCCACGTGGGATTTTTTATGGAATTGTTGATTGCTTTATATTGCTTTGAGTCTTCTGCTATTTAAAAACTTAACCTAAACTGTTAGTGGGTGCAATGATGGAAATTAGCACATGGTTTGGAGTTTGGACTACTAACTAGCCAAGGTTGTTACAAAAGTCTGCTTTTGAATTAAATTGATACAAAATGCTTTTCTATCTCCTAGTTCATAATCTTTCACTATGTATGGAGAAAGATTATCTTACTTCCATTATTGTTGTATCATTAGAGGTAATAAAATTTCCTTTGATTGAAATATACTTTGTACAGTATTCATTATTTCTATAATATTGATACTACTTCAAAGGTCAAAATCTTAATCCCATCAAAAATTAGATCTACCTTTATTTTAGACCCCAGTTTTCTCGTAACCACAGTAATACCAATTTTGCCTTTCATGTCTATGGCTAATCAAACTAAAATATTTTATTTGTGAGGAGTTCCTGAGAACAACTTGTTGCGTCTCCATTATTGTATAGAAATTATAAGTTTTCATGTTAGGCCATCCCTAGCTGGACATCCTTTTAACAATAAAAACATTATCTTTTTCATTATCTGGTAGCATATCTAAGGGATTTTTTGGTATGCTTTTATCAAGTTATTAGCTGGCCGTGATGGTTAATCTTAAGTCTATAGGGCAAATAAATGGAAAAAAAGAAAAAACTTCAAGTCTATAGTACTGATAAAGGGGAAAAAGTCAAAAGCAAGACTATTTATCCTGCTACAGCACTTCTTTTAAGTTCTGCTCAAGTTTTCTATCTATATGAATGTAATCTGAGCATGATGGAGGTCCTAACTCTCTATTTTCTTTCCATGCTGTGATGTAGTGATATGGAGACTGAACAGGATGAGAAGTTCAAGAGGTATGAAGTTGAGGCTAGGAGATATTTAATGTCCAAGTACTTTTCAGACAAGACTATTTTTGGAGGTAAATAGTCCGAGAAAGCACTATAATAAGGTCAATTTTTCTGAGTATTAAATCACCATGGTTGTTTTTTCTTCTTGTTGCAAGTGAATTTTTATGATTATTACATTGAATTGCATTTACTTGAGGGATATTACTTTGAACATTAACATGTTTTAGAGATATATTTGTCTATTGGTTCCCCCACCATCCATTGCCTAATCTAAGTATCACTTTTAAGTTTATGTGATATGGAGATTCGCATGTTTATTGCAGTGCTTCACAATTATGTCCTTGTCTCCTTTGATGCGTGTGATTTTGAGAAGCAACTAGTGTAAACTCACCTAAACAAAATTTAAGGGCTTTTAACAATGTCAGGTTTTTTTCCTTTTTAAAATATTTAGCGAATCATTGGAAGAATCTAGTGGTTTACCAGGACATCTTTTGATTACTTTAGTGGTGCCATTCCCTATCATCTGCTATTTAGCATAACGAGCTACAAGTTACTGGGACACTGACTAGACTGTGTACACAATCAACGAGTGGGAGTAGAAAAGTGAAGTAGGCATATTTGAATTACCAGTTATAAGCAGATTAACTGAGAGGTAGTAATCCTTGTTGGAGATATCATGTTTCCACAATTAAGGCAGACCAAATGCTTATCCCTCACTTGATTATTACTGAATCAATCTCTTCTTTTTGTTTAGCTAACTCTTAACTTATCTGTGACATCTATAAATGTGTTATTGCAAACTCAGAACTGGCATGTCTAGATAACCTTTTTCCTATAGGTATGAGTCGTGAATGTGCTACATCTTTTGAGTTAGAAGAGGCTATTATCACTCCGCATGCATCAGGAAAAGGTTATTACTATGTCGTACATTGTTGGGTTGCAATTGTATCCCTATGAATTTCTTAGGTCAATTGCAGTTGTGGCATTGATTGCTATGAATTGTTTCTGTTGAAACCATTGAATAGTTTTCCATTCCAGAAGTAGCAACATGATTTACTTTTTGACATGAATCAACTTCAATGAAAATTGTTTGCAGGAAACATCTTTGATGTTAAAATGGGTATAAATGGAGAGCAAGTAAAAGTAAGTAGGTGCGTAAATTTTTTTTACCATATAAATGAAGTATATATACAGCATGTTAATTAAAATGTAATGTATTGTGTTGTTGCCTCAAAATCTCCTTTTTTGGTCAGGTTTCCTGGGTACCAGTCTTATGCAGATCCCGCTAATTTTAATGATGATAACAGTAGCGACTCAGTCTCTACAATGGAAACTCCATCCCAGAGTACTGCTAATGGGCATCAACCTTCCCAATCTTGAAATTTCATTCAATACCGCCCTCTTGATCAGTAGAAATCTCCTGGACTAGGGTTAAATCTGAAAATTTTCAAGTAAACCACTAGCGACTTGTATAATTTCTAGAACTATATGTGAAAAAAGGTAAGTAACTTACTTTGGATTGGGCATGGTTGTAGGTGTTATTATTGTTGTTGTATGCAAGGACAAAGATAGCATTCGGAGTTTTGGTTGGTTACTAAGAGAAATGCTTTCGATACAAGTGAGGTTTGAAAACATGGAGAATGTTTTTCGGGAAAATAAGTGAGCTTTTTACTTAATTTTGTGTTGGGTACTCGAGCAAAAGATGTTATTTCAAAAGCACTTGTATATAACTTAGCAAAAATAGTAACCTAAAGCTGACTTGATCATTTTTAAAGAATTAGTGTTTCTAGAGAAAAATGTTCTTACAAATATAAGCGCACCATCTTACATACGTAGGAAATAAAAGAAATGAGCTTTTTGTTGATCTTGATATTTTTCAGAAAAAAAAACAAGCTAAACAACCAATTTGAACATGTATTATTCCATATCATTGATTTTCAAGAATCAAACTACAAATTCAACAACAATTTACAAGTTGCCAAACTTAAAATAATAAAATACATCTCACAGGACGAGACAAATTCTGCACTTGTGGACGTTTTAGCCAACAACAAGCAAGCTCCATTTAACATTCTGTAATTTAACAAATTCACTCTCTTACAAATATAAACAAATTGAGAGCTCCTGGTTGTGTTTTATAACAGTGATATGGGATTATGATGTACCGTTGGCTCCAGAACAAAAGTTATCCAAGCAAATTCCATAGAGCTTCTCTCCAACCTCCCTTGCAATTGGGTGGTGGTGGTGGTGGGGGTCTATTTGCAAGCATTCCAGTGCCAGCAAGAACTCTGTTTTTGCCCTGCCAAGTTGTGAAGCAACTGAAACTATAATGATGAACAAAACCTACAATGTCCCGAAAAGGGAATGAGTTAAATTCCATGCACCAATGAGGATATACAATCTTTAGATCATTGATTTGCAGCAAATAGTAATGTGGTAATAAAAGCATAGTATAGTACATGGACTGAATAAATGAAATAGGCGTGATATACTATATCTACAAAATACAAACACAGCTTTAAATAGAAACACAGCAAACATACATGCATAAATTGAACTAGTGCAAGACTATTCTTGTGTAGCCATCGGCACAGCCTCATTAATTGACATGCTCGGATCAGAAACTATCACGACATATTCACAAGCTTGCTCATACATGCTCTCAGGTCTAACACACTTAGCTTCTATTAAAGATCTGTTTCTGCATAGACATGTATGATAATAAGTGTCAGGACTTCTCAAATATTTGGAAAAATCTGAATTTCCTAACAAGTATCCGATTTCATAGTCTTCCAAAGTGATTGCTATTTTACTCATGCTCAATTTTAAGCAGGGATTCTCACCACCAATGACTCCTTGGTCCTCAATTCCAACTATTCCTGTCTTGAGAGACAACTGAGAATCCATCATCAAAACAAGCAATATCCCATATTAAACATCTGTAGAAAGAGAGAACAGGGCCAATACCCTTGATAGCCCCTCAAACTTGGGACAATTTACCAGTTAAACAATCCAACTTAACAAGTGACCAAGCAGATACTTCAAATCAACAAAAATATCTCTTAAACACATAGGTCAGCAAAAACAGACGCGTGAAAACTACTTCCTGATGATGTGTCAAAGAACGAAATCCTTTCTATCCCACCATCTTGGCCATGGAAGCTAATTTGAAGAGTACAACTACCTACTGAAGTCATTTGTTTCACCCGGATAGGCTCTACATGAAGCATGCTTGACCAGGACAATATCAGAAAAGGGAAAATACAATTGGCAAACAGATGTTACATGTCTAAGTCTAATAGGGGAAAGTGTAAACCACCTCTTAGTTCTTACTCCATCATACAGCAGCCTCGGAGATTTGGATTTTTTTTTCACTTTCCGGAAATCCCTCTCAGCTCCAAAGACTTATAGGAGCTGGAACTCATACAAAGTTGGCATGGCCATCAAGAGCATCCGGCGGATGGGTCCCTGGAACTATTTTTTGGTGCATCTGGTCCCAGAGAGGAACAGGATATGTTTTGATGGAATCTCAACTTCATACTAATCCTCATAAGCACAGTGTTTAATTAAAGCAACTTTTTTGTTGACTCCTGTGTCAAGCACTGACTATCTTATGGATTTTGTCAGTTAGCTAATCATAGCGTAGTTTTTAGTTATCAGAACTGACAAACGTGTTCATTTTTTGATAGCTCAAGCTGACTTCTGTTCTTGAGAGAGTGAGACTATGGCTTTTGTTGCTAAACAATGTTGATGAGATTGTTTGCTAGAGGAATCATCCCTCTTGTGGGTCATCTACAGATGATTGCTTGCTTGAGGAATTCTTCTTCTTGAGGGTATCTAAAAGATAAGGTGCTTGTTTTGGATTTCCTTAATTGAGGGTTCTTAGTTCCATTTTGTGTCAATCTATCTATCTTTTATTGGTGTTTTTCTTTTTTTGGAATTTGGTAGCTTATTTATAGGTGTTCTTAGATTTAGAGTTTATTTACATTTCTACATTGTAACATTTATATACATTCTAAATAGATGGTAGGATAGGAAGTATTTAATTCAATCCATCTAGGGTCATTTGGATAGTGAATTTGTATGTGACCGCTATTTACCCAAACGGATCTGGGTGAAAATACTCCGCGCATACTCACCCTTTGCATCTTTCTCTTTTCCCCTTTGTTTCTAGACAGTGTACTATCACCTTCACCATCACCGAAAAAGAGTTTCCTTGAGACGCATCTAATGGCGCTAGCCTATCACTTCTTAGTTTTTTCTCTTTTATTCTTTTTGTCACCAGAAAATTTTAGAGAAATGGAGGAGGATTTTTTAGAAGAGAAATAAAAAGTAAGAGCTTTTCACACGCTCAAATGTAAGTTTAAACACTATTTTCTATGTCAACATGAGGTATAAGGTGCTCATCTGACACACTTTTGTCAAAGAGGGGTGTCTATCAGGTCATTAGTTAAGTTGGATCATCAAGCAGACAAATCGTGCAAGTTTTTTAGGGGCTATTTCCCTCCAAAGAAAGTATTTCTTCATGGTTCAAACATAAGAGCTACAGAGACTGATTGATGCATTTCAATGAGTCTTAATACCTATGAGCTTTATACAATCTATAAGGTGTAAAGCTAATCTTACAACGAAAAATCAAATTACATAGACAATCCTTCTTTCCCTGAACTTGTTTCTTATGTAAAGTTAATATCTATGAGCTTTATACAATCTATAAGGTGTAAAGTTAATCTTCAAATTAATAACAATGCCTTCTTTTTCGGAACTTGCATCATATGTAGAGTTTCAAAGGCAACATCCACATAGGTCTGACATCAAAATCATCTAGTATATTAACAATCTTAATTCAAGAAAACCAAAAACAAAAAGAACTTCCAACATCATATCAACAAAGAGCAGGTCGAGTGCTCCCAGGCTTGATATACCGTCTACATAAATGCAAAAAATATACCTTCAATCAACTTGATCAAGTTCAAGTGTGTGAATTGTCTGGACCCTTCTCCTCCTCTCATAGCCATGATCATCTGTGGGCAACTCGTACCGACAAACTGGGCAAGTATTCCTAATCCCAAGCCAAGGCAGAATACAGTCACCATGATACCTATGAGCACATGGTAACTGTCTAACCTTTTCTCCCAAATTCAACTCATCCTTGCAGATAGCACAAGTAGCATTGTTATTTTCTAAATCACCTTTACTCACAGCCACAGTTGGAAGGTCTCTAACAACAGTCATGGAAGCTGGTGGTCTTCCAAGAAAACCATGATCGCCCTCTGCAAACTGTCCAAATAATAGCTCATACTCAGTAGTGTAATTGTAATCGTCTCGATCCACATGACGACCGAAATCGAATTCTTCATTTGTAATTTCTGGGTCTGGCTCCAAATTCTGAACATTCAACAGAAACTCCCACTCCAAATTTTCCAACTCTCTTGCTCTATCCTCTGGAGCAGGAGATTCAGATACCTCCTCAACATCTAAGAACATGCTTAGAATCTCTCTCTCATCAACTCTTCCATCAATTTCTTCCCACTCAAAGTCCTCATTCACATCCCTATGATCCTCCAACTGGAAGGAACCCCAACACAGCCGAAGACTCGGGTCATCACTCTCATTGTCGCAAATATTCTCATTTTCGTCTTCGCCATCAACTTCTTCCAGATTGAACAATCTGCCTGAAACGCAGTTATCATCAGGGTCCCAGTCAGATTCATAATCCACAACCCTCAACCCACTGACAAACTGTTCAGGGCCATCACAATCTTCAATATGGAATCCAGAATTGTCAGAATCCCCACGAAAACCTAACCCTAGCCCAAAATCAACGTCTAAGCTACTCATTCCCATGAACTCATTCCCTCCAACCCAACCCAAATCGGTCTCCAATACCGGGTCCGCATGCAGCAAATCAGGGTTGGAAACCACACGGATCAAAGATTGAGATTGCTCAACCCGTTGCTGAAACATATCCATAACAAAGTTTACTTGGTTCTCGCGGTCCATGACGGTGACAACCGAATCAGTTTCTGAAACATCGTCGCTTAAGGCCAAACCAGTCCTCCTACGAGAATACGAAGAGATTTGGGAACGGGAAGGGAAATCGGAGAGATCTGAGGGATCGTAAACATCGAAGTCACCGAAACTGAGAGGCCAGTAAGGAGAAGAGTCGAGGTCCTCTACGACGCCGTTTTCATGTTCGATAACATCGTCTTCGCCGTCGTTGAGGAAATTAAGCAGCGAAATGGAAACCTGAGCCATCGGTGAAGCGGAGAAAATACGCTTTTTGTGTGTGTGTGAAGAAATGCGTTTTGTGGCTTTTGGTTTCCTTGTATTGATGGTTTTCTGGTTAGGTGTGTGCGTGTATTGAGTAAGCAGTTGATTTTCTTGGCGTGTGAAATTACTCTTATCAAAAAAATCAAAAGTACACGTCCTTTCCACTCTTGTTTGAAAATTTGAGTGTTTGGTTTTAAATGGTTTGGGAAAAATTACAAATAGTACTAAGTGACCTTTAATATTTTAACTATTTTGGAAAACAAAATAAAATTAGGTAAATTAAATGTGACAACCCCCTCGGAATCCACATACTCAGGTATTGTCTCTGCCATGGGCGGCCATTCGCTCTTTTAATCCCCTCTTATTGGCTCGCAGCCTCAAGGGAGAATCGAACCCGTGACCTATGGCTCCTTTAAAGAGGCGATCTCCTTGGGAGGGATGTAAAGGAGCCATAGGTCACGGGTTCGATTCTCCCTTGAGGCTGCGAGCCAATAAGAGGGGATTAAAAGAGCGAATGGCCGCCCATGGCAGAGACAATACCTGAGTATGTGGATCCCGAGGGGGTTGTCACATTAAATATTCATAAACTATTCAAAAAATTGTTTCAAAATGTAGATCATAGTTATTACTCAATTGATATTTGCATTTAATCATGTAAGCAATTATATAGTTATTTCATCATAAAAAAAATTAAATATGTATATTAACTATTCAAATCATTAAAAAATGCCCTTTCGAAAAATAATCCCTTTATTATAAATTAACCCACTAATGCCAGCTCCATGATAAAATGGCGTGAAACCTTCATATTTTTAAGGCCAAATTTTTTAATTAATGTAAACTACAAAGACATAATATCACATAATATCTCTCATCCACACCTTTTGATCTTTTTAAGGCTAACTTTCTCGCACTAATAATATTTGTTACCATAATAACAGGGCAATGGGATGTTGTTGCGTTGGACAATTTAAATTAAAAAAAATATTGGACAATTACTACCAAGATTGTAGCAACTTTACGGTGTAAGTGCATACTTATTTGCATATTAGTGAGGATTATCAGATTCAACTCTCAAGTCTTGTCAATTGTTTCCACATTGTTTTTGCTTAAATAGATACAAAACTACCACAAACCTAATATTATACATCAAAAAACCTCTCTATAATAAGCAAGTTGCCCAGTCATTTCAGTCACAAAGGCATCATCGGTCAGCTTTCACCTTTTTCTTTAAGGAATCAAACAAGGATGTATTTGTTTTGTTGTTTGATGACTTTGCAAATGGATTAGAGGGGCGTTGTGCTGTCACCTTGATGGCTTCTCCATTCTGATCTTGTGCATCTTCCACTCCATTTGCATTTTTCACTTCGTCTTCTTTTCTTGCATTACTCACTTCATCCACCTTGTCCTTTTCATCCCTAACTTTCTTAGCATTCTTCATATCAAATGCATTTTTGAATTCCCTTGCCATTTCCAATTTTCTGGCTTTAGCATTTTCTGCCTCTACGTTTACATCCTTGATTGGCTCCTCTAGAGGCCGTTTTTTAGTCTGACAAGGAGCTAAGGAATTTAGGGATGGAGAATCCTGTAATTCCAATCTTTTGCTGCTTTCAACCATATCATGGGATTTGGTTAATGCAGCATGGGCATTAAAGGAGTTATCACCTTTCAACTCAGTAGATGCAGAAATTTTGCCACCAGTTGTTTCTCTATTCATTCTTTCCTGTAGAAATACAATGGAACATGAATAACAAGTGAAGTAAATAATATGACAGTCATATGCTTCCATGGAGGTCACAGTCCCTACCTCCAATAGGGCATTAAAGCGCTCTGCCAAATTTGGCAGTTTCAGTGCTGTGACAAGCTTTATAGCACCTTTGACTGATTTTTCCAAAGACAGAAGCTTTACGAGCTCAGTAGCTCTCACTAGCTTATCTCCTGATAAGAGAGGGGAAAGAAACCGATATCAAAATTTAAGAAAACAGAATGGAGAAGTAGGAAGCTGAAGTATTCCAAACTTGCTGCATCCAACTTTGCAGAAAACTGACCATTGCAGCAGGACGCAATGAGCCTCAGGATGCAACGGTCAAGAGCAGCTTCAGTATTAAAAGCCTCATCATCAAGCAAACTGGTGTCCTCACCAGCAGCTTCCATTTCTTCAATTGTGCTCTGAATCTGAATATAAATCCAGCAAACAGCATATCAACATGAATTTTCACTGCTTTCTGAAGCTGTAATGAAATCTTAGTATACACATACCCGGTGGAGATGCGTGTTATTCATTATAAATTCATTCTCCAGGATTTCTGATCCAAGGTCAGATGAAGCAAGAGGAAATGAAAGATCCAACAGTGAGAGAATAGGTTTAGGAGTAGCCTGAAAATACAACCAGAGGATTAGAAAGGTGTGGTCATATATATGCAAGAAACACAACAAGAAAGCATCATACCTCTGGAAAAGAGTCGGGAGATTTGCAAATGACACAGAACAACTTGCTTGTGTTTAACCCAACAACCCAATAGTTTTCTTCTGACTTCTTCAATTTACTGGCACTGAAATTTCTAATTTGTAAATGAACAAGATCTATAACTCCAAAGCAGTTAGTGGAAAAATAGGGAGGTTATTATACCTGAAAAGTGGAAGCCAACTCCCACCATATTGATTACTAAAGACCCTTAGCACACCCTACATTTGCAGTTAAGCAACTGACATTGATTAAGCAATCTTAACAAAAATAATGGCCTCAGAATTAATGCTCAATGCTTTTCTCACCGTTGAGTCAAAAGAACTTAGATATCCCTCTTCACTAAAACCAAACCATGACAAACAGGAACCAGGAGTCAATGGAAGTCTTCCTCGGCGAGGTTGTGTTCCAGTACGAATATTGAAGACTCTAAATTCAAGAATCTGTATGGATTTTTAAAAAGCTCTATCATCAATAAACCAGCTCACCTCTTCTCCAATCGTCATCAATAGATCAGTCCAAATAATACTTGCATATATTAAGTTCAACTATAAAATCCAAGTTCAATGGAAGTGAAGACAAACAGGCACTATATAGCCTTGTTGACATAACATGAAACAAAAGATATTAACAACATGACATGATAATGAACTATACCTGTTCGTTCGAGGGAAGAGGGGGAGATGCATGTGTGACAACAGCAAGTTCATCCTTAAAGCCTGCTGCAGTAACCACTGGTCCATCAAGGGAAAGAATATGCCTCTTGTATTTCAATCCAAATAAAGAAACAGAACTGTCTCAGATATCATTTCCAGAATAATCAAAAGATCTGTTACGACATTTGATATACTCCATCTATATCAAGATGATTGTCTTAAGTCTATTTCAGGTAATGCTAAAACAATGACCATTATTCATAACTTATATAAATAATCAAATAGTATTCACAAATCAAAAACCAATCCATTATACAAACTGGAAACAACTTTCAAGAAGTAATACAAATTCAAGCTGAACCTCCATTAACTCTATTACAAACAAATGTTACTTTCTTAAAATTGCATGAAATCAAACAAAACAGTTAATTTGAAGCAAAGGGAGATTATTATTGACACAAATGGAAGCAACTTAAAAAAAAAAATCTCCAGGAAACAATATCTGAATATATATACCTGCAGGCCACCCTCTGTGAAGATGCGAAGAAAATTGCAACTAGTTATGGCAGCTACCCAGCCAGTTCCTAGTGCAACTGCTCTTACTTCTTCCTCTTCAAATCGCATTGACCACTGATGTTGCATAAGGAAATCAGGGTAAGTCACTGAAGTAATAAGTTTCATAACACTTCCAAAACATTTTGGCATACACATACTCCTGATATACACAGAATGATAGTAAATCACTAACCTCACTGTTATTTGCCCAGGTTCCGAAAGGTCGATACATGAGTGTACTCATATTCTTTTCACCTTTGCATGGATTTGCAAATACACTTCCATTTTCATTTAACGAAGCCATCGTGAACCCAAAATAATCAGTCATTGCAGGGACTCGGGGACCACTGCTTGTGTCATGAAAATCAATCTGCATTGAAGTTGTCATGTTAGCTGAATAACTAATTCATATATAGATCTATAGAACATTGGATAAATTCTCCTCTCAACATAGTATGCACCAAAATTTTACTAGCTGTTTTCCCCTTATTAGTTTTGTTGACGAATTGATGATCACAGATTCTAGCCGTGACAATTAAAAGACAACACTTGTGATTGAAGATGGTTGTGGAAACAAGCACAAAGTTCAATTTTGTATGATAAGAACAAAAATAAATAATGAGGGTATAGTTTTAGGATAGAAATACAGACAGACACAAAAAACAAAACAAGCAAACAAGCCACAATACCTCTATGTGAGAGTATCCTTCATGCTCCATCGTGGTTATACTACCAAGCATGCTGTAACATAGAAAACGCCTTTTGCCTGGCAGCTGCGGAGTTGCACCTGGCTGAATAGCTTCTTGCATTTTCGGCCCTGTACAAAGTGGCACATCCTTGAGCTTATTTCTTTTATTATCTGAACCATCCCTGTGACCATGAGGAGCCTTCTTACGAGGTTCAACTTTTGGAAGTAACTCCAACTCTTCATTAGTGTCCTCTTCCCAATCATCAGTATAACTATGATGTTTGCGTAATCTTTTTCTGCTAAATGGTTCAGATTCATCTTGACTATCTTCTCCAAGATCACTTAAACTACCAGATACACTTGGGTTTTCTTCCTCTTCATCATAGAAAAGAAGACCATGACCACTTTTAGAACTTAAACCAGGAATATCTTCTGTGGGAGATCTCATTGAAGAAGGTACAGCTGATTCCCAAACACCATACTTTCCCATGATGTCAATTACTGCCAATGCGTTGCCAGTTGGTTTCCACGCCATACAAATTATCCTGTTATCAAATTTCTGCCGATCAATATCTTGTTTCTTATCAACATCCCATATCAAAACCTGTCTATCTAGTCCAGAAGTTGCCATGTACTTTCCATTTGGTGACCAAGACAAAAAGCAAATGGGTTGTACATGATCACCTCTAAGAGAAAACAGTTTTTCTGCAGTGTCTCTGTCGTACATCACCACATCATTTTTCAAGCCAGGAACAGCTAATAGTTCCCCATCAGGACTCCAGCTAACTATATTTGTAGAAGAAAAATCGGAACCAATGACAGGAGCTATTCCTTTTAAGACATGAATTGTGTTCCCAGACTGGAGTTCCCAGAGCATAACAGTCCCTATTGAATCAACTGAAGCCAGGTATTCACTTTTGGGATCAAAAGCTATGCCAGTGATGGATCCTCGATGTCCTTTAAGAACTCTTGCAATCGAGCCATCAATGGTATTTATAAGTTTGATGCCTTCATCATCACCACCAGCTGCCAGCATAGTTCCGGATTTATTGAATGCAAGCGCCCGTATTGGCAATGTAAATCTAGTAATGTTTGTATCGAACTCCCCAGCTGATGCAAGATCAAGACAAAAAACAAATCAAATGATGATCACAATCAGCAAATCGATGAGCAGATGGACTAGAAAAAACATATATTCCAAATTTCTACAACTATTCATGTATATGCCTCCATTTCGATCAATATGAGTCTTCCTGATTCGAGACATTTTGAACTGTTTGATATTATTTCATATATAATCCTATTTCAGAACTTCCAAAAATTCAAATTCATTTAACTTTTAAACCTTAATGTGATGTATTCCCAATCAAACTAAGTTTTCAACCATTACTTTTTTGTATTTTCTTCCACTAACACTAATATTTTAATTTTTATTATTTTTTCACTAACACTAATAAGATAATTAAGTCAAATCGACATCTTAAACTCCATGCCATTTCAGAGATTATGATATAAAATAACAAGGCGATAATTTAAGACATTGAAAGAACTACATCTCCAGATCAGTTTTTATAATTAAACAGCAATGATGTCTTGAGCAGTTAGATACACAGAGGCAGAAAAGAACCGAATCAAGGAAAAGATTTCAAAAGCAAAATGAGATCAAGATGATCGGGAAGATATTAAAAAGTTGAGCTATATTTTTACTATTTTCCTTTCTTTCTCTTCATATTTCTTCTTTTATGAAGGGGCAATTTGGGGCAGGATATGTGGACAACCTTTTCACTTCAAGCAGTATAAGTAAGGTTGCTAGGAGCCTAATAATCTCATAGAACTTAATTAGGGAGTAAGCAGAGTTCGTTGAAGTATTCAGCCTTAAAATTGCAGTCAAGAAAATAAAAAAGTTTATAAGGACAATCTTGTACATGCCTTATGAAATAAGACCAAAAGCACCTTTATATTCTCTTCATATCATACTATGTTAAAATTATCCATTAATTCAGCAGTTAGCAGAGTTTGATTTAAGTAATCAGCCCTTCGAATTGTGGTGAAGAAAAAAAAGTTTAAAAGGACAATCTTTGTATGTGCCTAATGAATTAAGACAAATGCAACTTTAACTTCTCTTCATGTCATACTATGTTAAACTTCATCATACTTTGCAGCTCCAAATGTTAGAGAGTAAAACAACAGAGCAAGCAAATCAGCTCCTCAAACTATGTTGTCCAACCTGATGTTGACCACTAACAAATAATGTGATTCCTAGTCTAAACTCACAGGTAGCTCATGAAAGGGGGTCTTAACTATATTATAGCCATACTTCAGGAACATAAGTAGTTTGTCACATACAATATCACATGGTTAGTGGTTTCCTGAACCAGTGGTCACACAACAGTTGTACGAAGGGATCAACTTATTTGCAGAAAGATTTGACTATGTTTAGTAAGAATGACTATGGGACAATCATACTGTCAGAAAGACTTTAGGAGAATTACTAGTACTATATATCAGTGAAAGTAAATCAATATTTTGAAAAGTTTTCACCAAAAGCACCTTAACTTATTGCTATAATTGATCATTTCTCCCGAACATTCTTGTTTTGGAAATAGTATGATATGAAAAACATAACAAGTGACAACAAATTTCAGAAATAGTACATATGCCACTCAAATTGTCAACTCTAATGGCTCATTTGGTAAGGGAACAAGTTATCCCAGGATTCATGATCCTGGTATTGTTATCCATTCCAATTTGGGATAAAATAATACTATCACGGGATAACTAATATTGGGATAAGTCATCACGTGATTTTATCCCAACCAAACACGGATAAACTCAGCCTAAAATTTCATCATCATCCCTTATAACTCTTACTAAATTAGCCTTAAGTCAGATAAAGTTCCTTTTTTGGTCCGTGGCTAATGTGTCACAATGCTTTCATCAGTCAACTTAAGGATTAACTATTCATTTTGCCTCCAACAGGAACACAACAAGCAAAAACTAAATGAAATAAAACGAACTCCTTGTTCCTAAAATGAAATCACTCTACTTTCCATTTCAATTGTGGACGTAAATTACCTGTGATGAGAGAGAAAAAAAAGTGAGAGAAAATACCAGGAAATTTGTAGAGTTTGACGGAATGGTCAATAGATCCAGAAGCCAGACAGGTGTAATTAGGGCTGAGAGCCAAAGCGGTGACGCCATCTCTGTGCTGTCGAAGAACTTTAGGGGGATTAGCTGGCAAAATAGCATCGTGAATGCAAATTGAAGAATCAGAAGAAGAGGCAGTGACGATGTGTTCGCCCTGCTGATCCCATAAAACCGAGCAGAATGACCCAACACCATTGCTGTTCTTGTGAGCTTCTCTAAGCTTAATGGATCTGATCTTCATTGTCGATTAAAGATTGTTGCTCTCTTCCTTCCTATGATTTGGATTTTTACTTTACTACTGGTTTCGAATGTTAGGGTTTTGGATAAATGTAAAAAACGTTTTGGATTTGGCGGGAAATGGAATTGTGAATTACGTTAGCGAGAGCGGGAAAGGAGGACAAATTTGGAAATCTATTTGCTTTTTTTGCGCCATTTTAATGAACCTGATACTGACCCGACAAAAAGTTACTAGGCCAAGCCAATTCACTAGTCAATAACTCGGTTTAGCAGTTACTGGGCCTACAGCCTACCTAGATTGGGCTCTCTTTAAATGGCCGGGTCAGTTATTTTCTGGGCCGAAGCATACATATATTTAAGTAAAAATTATGTAAATCACATAGTGTAAAACATAAATTACCTCTTATCCCTACTCTTTTTCAATTTACAAAAAAATTATTATTTTTAAGAAGCTTCTGATACATAATAAAACAGTCGGATACATTATATATTATGCCATTTTATCCGTTTGTTGAGTGATTTGGGGGATTAAAAACTGAAATTTGAATTAATTCCTACTTTTAATATGCTACAGTTATTAATCCCATAAAAAAGGCATTAACTTGTGTGTTTCAAAATCAGTTTTATCCAATATAAAACTCTAAATTAAATTATAATTTTTCATTAGTGATCTTCCCCTTTTTTTTGGCAGACTAATTCTTCTTTTTTTTGTTAAACTCTATTTAAATTTTACATTATATTTATATATCAAATACTTTATTTTATAATCTTTGTTCAAACTTACTTTAATCAATATTAATTGCGGATATTTCACCCAAATTATTGTCAGTTCTAATTTAATTTAATTTAGTAATATAGTATCATGTGTGTAGATACTTAAAAAAAATTCATATTTTGAAGGGCAAATAATTGTTCGTAATACATATAAATCATAGTACTAAATATATCTTATTTGTACAAAAGATATTAATTTTTTTATGAAAAAAAAAATTGGCGTGTATCTAGTGTAATAACTAGTATCACTGTTTGTGATATTATATATTTTGATATTTCATGTATCATATACAAAATATAATTACGTATATAATTTTCTTTTTTTTGTATCATGCAATATATTTACGTATATATAATAAGTGTTTTTTTATGACAATAATTACATTAATGTAATTATTATTATAGTTTTGATACAATAATGACATTAATGTCCCAATAACAGTATACATAATTCATGAATTCATAACGGTAATAAAAATAAAATTAAAGTAATAGAATAAGCAATTTTAAAAATCAAAACACTTTCATAATTTAACAATATGTGTTGTTATGTTAATAAATACTTCAAACATCTTGTTTGACTCCAAAAAACAAAAACAAAAATCAAACATTGAAAACTAACTAGCCTACATTAACAATTTCATCTTCAGATGATGGGTTTAATACATTCTTCATTCTTGAAGGGTCATCATTGTTGCTAACATATCCAGCATTCATCTTGTCGAGACCATACTTCAATAAAAGAATCACATATCTTTTGCGAAGATAGCTACTCTCAAAACTATTACATAACATGTATATTTTGTCACTCAGAAATTCTGCATATACAACTACGAACAGACCGCAATCACTACAAAAACAATAAGATTAATTATAAGGATAAAATAGATACAAAAAATAAAATAAAATAATAAACAATACTCACAGGCTATCACTTATTTGTTGCATGTTGTCTTGAGCAAACTCCACATTAAACGAATGTTGTGGACCCAAAAGTTCTCCAGTTTACTTGTCTTTATATGCATCTAATGCTGCCCAATCTGTTCTAACAACATATCATAAGTCAGTCAAAATGATACTTAACAGACACTTTATAGCCTAACATGATACAAAAAATGCAAAGTTGTACTTGATACATAAAGGTAACTACAATTATAAGTCTGTCTACTTGATACTAACATGATACAAAAAATACAAAGTTGTTAATATGATACATAAAATGCAAAAATAAACTTGATACATAATTTTAACAACATATCATAAGTCAGTCGAAATGATACTTAACATACACTTTATAGCCTAACATGATACAAAAAATGCAAAGTTGTACTTGATACATAAGTACAGTTATAAGTCTGTCTACTTGATACTAACATGATACAAAAAATGCAAAGTTGTACTTGATACATAAGTATAATTATAGTTATAAGTCTGTCTAATTGATACTTTATATAAACGACACACTTTAACATGATACATGAAACATAAATTGTGCTTGATACATAATTGTAACAACACAATGCAAACCAATTATGCAAGCTCTTAGACTTGTTTTCAACCAATTTCGGATCTTCAAAAATATAGATTTGTTTAGAGTTTGAAGTGATTATTTGAGTAATCTCAATACTAAATGACAGATGATCCATGAAATATTAGAAAAATAGAAGAATGAAAAGAGAGAATCGAAAAAGAACACAATACCTTTCAAGAATATTGGACGAAAATGGCGGACAGAGTAGACGAAATTGGCGATTTTGATTTTCAAAGGCGGACAGAGTACACAAAAATGGTGGACAGATTAGACGAAGGCGGACGGACGGAGAGCACAATTTTGATTTTCAAAGGCTGACAAAGTAGACAAAAATGGCGGACAGATTAGATGAAGGCTGACGGATGGAGAGCACAAATTTTGATTTTCAAAATTGAGAAGATGAACAGTTGAGAAATTGACGCATTAATTTTGGGAGTGGTGTAAATGGGTTCTTTATTTGGGGAAAATAAAGAGTAAAATTAGGGGTAAGATTTAATTGATTAGGATTTATTAGGATCCTAATTTAATAATGTATATGTTAGATTAGACTTATTAAAAAATAGGGATTTTAGTATTTTTTTAAAAAATAAGGGAAATATGGAGAATATATAAACTTAAGTTGTATATTCAGGTAATTAATCTTATATTTAATTTTGGACAACTTTCACATATAACAAACAAAAAATTCATATTTGTATATAGTATGACAAACTTTGCATAATTGCGCTCCATAGCAAACATAAAACTGTATAATTCGCTATACATATACAAGTGTATAATTCGCTGGCCTATTTCACTGCAATTGTATAATTCGCTACCCTATTTCACAGCAATTGTATAATGCACAATTGTATAATTCACTGCCTATTTCGCTGCAATATTAAGTGTATAGCAAGAAGATATATGTTTTTCTCTCGCTTTATACAAAAACAGAATCACAATATATACACTTCTGTTGTATAAAGGTAGAAAAAATTGTATTTCACTGCAATTGTATAATTCGTTGACCTTTTTCTCTGCAGTATTTGAAATAAAATGTTTGTAAATTGTATAATTAATTGTATAACACAAAGATATATATTTTTGCATGTGTATATACAATTTTCTCTCGCTTTATACAAAACAGAAACAGAATTATACACTTCTGTGTATAAAGCGAGAGAGGCGAGCGAGATTTTTGGGGGAGAGACGCTTGCAAATTTTAGCTAACGTTTGCTATGGAGCACAATTAAATCAAACCCTAGCTATTCCATTTATTTTAGGTTATTAGTTTGCTATTATATACAATTTTCCCTTCAAATTTTGACTACCATTTAAGTTATACAGGAAGTCTATTTATTTCGAAACAACTTCAGATATGTAACGCATATTTTTAGACATCATAGTTGAAAGTTAAGTATACACAGCTGAAATACAATTATTTCGCTTGAACTTCAAGCACGTATGACGAGTCGTTTTGATGTTACAGTCACTAAAGCAATCGCTTGGAGCCTCAATTGTTATGGGGTTCCACCTTTCTCTCAAATATATATGTGTGTATAGTGAAAAAAATTGTGTATTGATAAATTTTAAAAGAAATTTTTGGATAATATAAGGAACGTTTTAATAATTGCACGATAGAATAGTGTTTTGTTAATTGTAACATTCTTTCTTATTTGGTCATTTATTTTACTGTCTCATTTATATTCTAACAATTGTCATGAACTAACATTATTATTATATATTTACTTTTTCTTTATTGACCTTTCCCAACTCTTATACTCTCACTAAATATTCTAAAATTTCTCAAGCGATTAAACCTTTCATATTATGCAAAATTTAGATCAAATTTATTTTTTGATATCTCTTTAAATTTCTAGTACTAAAACTAATCACTGCAGTTTTAATAACATCATATCAAATTTAGCGCAATACTATTTCGATATCATTATATAAACTTTTCAAATAGTTGAGTCAATCTTTATTATTCTAATTTTATTTAATTTAAAATTTACATCTTTACTTTCTAATGTCTACGAACCATGTATAACTTATCTCAGAACCTTATTTGTAAAATTACACTAAATATATTATAATCAATTAGTTTTTATATATATATCAATTAAAAAAATAAAATTTCTATATCAAATTTGACTTTAAGCCTTTAAATTTTTTAAGACTGTCTGACCAACAAAAATCAATTTTGCATCAACTTAAGATGAAAAGCCCTAAACTTCAAAAAAAAAAAAAATTATCTATATTTAAGATTTGCCAAGTCTAACTTGTGACAAAGCAAGTAAATTGCAAGTTCCCAAAAGGGTTAATTGTTGTTGGCAAAAAGTTTGTCATGGCATGAAGTTTAAGTCCGAAGATCGAGAAATCAGCGACACCCACGGTGGCCATGCCAATTGCCTTTAGTAGTGCCTTTCATGTGCTACACTCTTGAAAACCCAAACATATTTTTTCCCTTTTCACAAATCCCAGTGTTTGAACACCAAAAAGTACTTCACACCCCAAAACAAAGCCTACCACCCTAATCAAGACTATGAATTCAAAGTTATGAATCGATGAGACTAGTTATAATGAAATAAGTTAGGTTAAAGAATAATTGATTTGTTATATATTTAACATAATAAATTTTAAAGAATAACAAAAATAATCTTAATAAGTGTAAAAAGAGATAAAAGAAATATTATTATCATTTATTAATTTTATCTAGAGATAAGTTAATCTAGGATTACTATGTCATTTAAGGATATTAATCTCGAGATAAGTTTTTTTGGACTTGCCAATCATATAATAAAATAATTAAGTGTCACTATATATAATGTAATCTCAAGATAATTTGATGTCATCCTTTACACCAAACTATCCCTAATTGTCCAACACGCAATCAAATTAGATATTTTAATATTGCTTTGTGGTGTAATATACTTCATCCCTCCCATTTTATATGATTATGATATGGAGTATTAGTTCTCATCAATAATCAAATAATTCTTATAAAATAAAATGTGATAAAGTAAAAATGAATAAGTTTTAGACTGTGTCAACGGGGAATGGTGGAGCAAAGAGCAAAAGTTACCTTCATAGTTCACACTCTGTCTCGATGCTTTTGTAATCTTCTTAAATATTTCGTTAAAATTTGGTACTTTACAGCTTTTTTCTCTAAGCATAGATAGTCAACGGTCAACGAGTTTCAATACTCCATTATCCTCGATTTTAGTAATTACATTTTGATTTCAGCTGTAATATCTGACTCTATTAGCACATTTTTCATCGTCGATCCCACTAATTAAAATTAATCACCAATCATAGTGATATACTTAATTAATTGTCAGCTTAAAAAAACAAAATATGAGTATCAATCTCAGTACAAAGTAGAGACCATCGTTTAGTAAATTTTTTATTTTTTTTGTTATATTGCGTTTATCAAAAGTTAGTTTGATTTATTTTTAAAGTTTAATTAGATTGTATTAATTTATTTTAAAAAAGAAAAAGATATTCAAAAACTATATAAAAAGTACTAATTATAATTTTTGCATATCGATATGATTAAAAAATATACATCTTAAAATTTTAATCAAAATTTTGTAGTTTGACTCTAAAAAAGATAAACTATGACAATTACAAATAAACGGTGTTAGTAATCCTTATGTTTAATAATAATTATCAATCATTGACTTGCATAGGAATTAAGAATTATCAAATGATAGGATTGATTTTACTAAATCACCCTTATTAAGTATAGTCATCTAAAGATTGATAAATGAACATTATTTAATAGTAAGGGTAAAATAAACATGTAATCATAAATTATTTATTGTTTTATAAACTGAACATTATTTAATAGTAAGGATAAAATAAATACGTAATGATAAATTATTTATTGATTTTATAAACTGGATGAGTATTACTATAGCAGATATGTAGAGACATGCAAAGGGAAACTTCTTCCGTCCACTTTTAATTACTTCTCCAATTAAAGAACCGTCAATAAAAACGATAAATTTTCTATGATTTTGACATATCATTTAAAGAGCCATCAATAGAATGATAAATTTCCTACGGTCAAACCTCTTTATAGTGATAACGTTTATATATTAATATTCAATATTTCACTATGATAAAAATAACTTTTAGCGACGTTAAATATTTACATTAATAAAGAGTATTAAAGTTTTATACCGGCATTAATTAAGTGTTATTAGAACCAATGACACTAAAGACTTAAAGAACATATACAAAAAGTATCAATTATCATTAAAATATACATATTTAAAGATAATTAAAAATAAATTGCCACTAATGATCATTTTTCTTAGAATGTTTAAACCTTATTTAATTGTTATAGATTATAGAGGGTAATTTTATTAAGATCGATTTCATATAAAAAGTTTGACCATATATCACCTCTAAATATAATAAATCTAATGCATTGAAAAAACAGTTCTTTTAATTTTTTAAACTAGCTAGACAAATAAAAGTACTCCTTCCATTCCATTTGACTTATCATATTTTGAAATGATATACTATTAGTTATAGTGAATATATTTATTAATTACTATATCTCATACTATAAGTCACCTTTTATATTTTAAAAGTCAAATAATTTAAGTTTGATTAGAAATTTATGTATCACATCTTTAATTTTTTTTGGAATAAAATTTATATATTTGTAAACTACGTAAAAAGTATTATGAGTTAAAATAACTGATAATTCATAATGTTTAATAGATTTATAAAAAAATGTACGATAAAAGCTAGACTTGTTTGACTCTCAAAACATAAAAGATGACTTATAATATGGGACTGAGGTAGTATATTTTTCAAAGACATTGATGTTAATAAAAAATATTAGACAAATAAATAGAGGCAAAAGGGAGTAATAAACAATTAATTTGTTTCTATTTCATGGACTTATATACAATTAGGCCTCATTTATTTCCATTAAGTTAAGAGATCTGAATCTGAATACACATTTGAATATTAAAATTTATCCTCGACACGAAACAATCTCCAAGAGTGGACCAATAAATATGGCTTGATTTTTGCAAATACTGTGTTTACACCTTAAGGTAAACGAATGTGTGTTAACACTTTTTGACTGAAATGTAACTTGGTAATTACATTTTCAGAGAACTGCACTGTGTTTACACAGGGCTGAACGGCACCAAACTTATAACTGAAAAAGAATAAATATATTTGAATTATGAAAGAGAATATACACAGAGTCCTTGTCATTTAAAAAATGGAGCACTTGTATCTTCACACGAACAATTGACATGTATCCTCTACTCAATATTGGGCATTATAAATGACAAAATGAAAGCTAGATATCTATGAGCAATTTCTACGTTTACACGTGATCAAAGCCAAACGTTTAAATTAGTTCAAATAACTACTTGTTTTTTTAATGTGTCAATTTAAAACTAGTAAAAATAAGAGTTTAAGACACTAAAGAACAAGGGGTATGCACCCACTGATAAAGATTATAAAAAATGGGAGGTCGAGCTCTCGTGTTCTGAACTTGTTTGTTAAAACCTAACTGTAAAGTTAAAAGAGTTGTTAAGTGAGTATATTATAATAATGTTATGTATCATAGTTTAGGCGTTTAGTTATTCAAGATTTTACCACTTGCCCATGTTCTTCTCCTTCTCCTTCTTCTTCAACATTTTTGGGTTTTCCCCCTCACCGACTCCTTCCTCTCGATAATCACCCATCCTCATTTACCTAAAATAATACTTTCTTGTCTATCTCAAATTATTCATCGTGTTTATCTTTTATACATTCGAAAAAAATATTCTATTACACATTTAGTCTATTTATACATTATCATCTTATAATTGAAGTGTTTGTACGTAATTTTCAAGAACAATTACTAGTAACAGTAAAATAATAAATAATGCTAGGCATTTATTTATAAAAATCACGATGAATAATTTGTAACGGAGAGTGTACATACGTGTCTCACTCGTGAATTTATAATACATTGTTCCTTTCATTTACATCTGGCAAAAGGAAATCTGAGAGAATTCATTAATCATGTGTGTTCAACAAACAAAACTAAAACTATAGTAACAACAATAAGTGGTAGGAGAAATTTTTGTTGACCAGGACTGCCAGGTGGTGCCTGTTAACATTAGGTTTGTAAAGGTTACCTAATTAATTAATCCTAGCTAGAGTTAGGTTCACTGTTTTACCAAGAAACAATTATAGTGTGTGTGACTGTATCTCTAAATAATACTATTCCCCAGCAAAGAAGAAATATGAACAACTTTATGAAAGAAGACGAAAAGAACATAGAAGTCGAACTTAAAAATGTAAAGGATAAACACTGCTTTTATATGTAAAATAAACTGTTAATTAACGGTTTGTTCTTTTTCATAAAATAGGAGCTAGGGATTATGATTTTCCCCCAGTTCTTCATAAAGTCAAATACTTTTGGACCACTTTGTGTAAACCTAAATCATTCCTTGCCTTCTTTTTTTTTTTGAAAAAACAACCTTTATTTAGCGACTCGACTAATTCTGATTCATATAGGATAATTAAACTAATGCCCTCTATCGTTTGAATTAGTTTCGAAGTTCTCAGCTTCTTATACTAACAGTTTCAAAAGTAGACATCATAGTTAACGCACCTTAAGAAGTGTAATTTAGATTGTCGATTCTAATGCAAATATTAATAATTAGTTCTGTAACTTAAACTCATAACCTATGAATCACACGGAAAAATTGAAGGCATAGTGATAGGTGTAAATTTAGGTAGGCCAAGAAAACAAAACAAAGAATTCCTCGTTTGCATGCATGGCGCGGCAGACAGGGGAAAAAAAACAACCGTATCTTCAGCTCCACGCTATTTTAGCCCTTTTTCCCTAACATCAACACATATAGACCGTCTTCCTCTTTTCTTTTTTCTATTCAGTCTTTTGTGTTTCCCCAGGTGCTCAATTGTACCTCTTAACCAATTTTTTAAACAAGAAAAAGTTAACAATTCTAACCCTAGTTTTGACTTGGGTTTGAAATTTGGGCTTTCTATAAATCTCCCCTGTTTCCTTCCATGTGCATCCTCCCTCTCCTTTATTGCAGAGTATAACAGAAATACCAAAAAAAAGAAAAGAGGTCAAAAAATGGTGTCTTTAAGTTTTAGTTCCTTTATGCTTGTTATGTTACTCTTCATTTTTCTTACCATAAAGGATACAATTGCTCATACTGATGACCAAGGTATGTACTTCCATTCTCTTTTTTCCACTCTTCAATGGAGTATAATTTTTACTTTCTAATGGAAAGTAAAATATATGCAGCTAAACAAATAGTCCATGAGGCTGAAAATTACAACGCCAGTGATCTAAAGAGTTATCTTAGTGTTAAAAAGGTAATAAAGTTGATTTGATAATTTCCCCTTTTTCTTTAGTGTTTTCACTCGAACTTCACTTACTTATTATTTGATCAAATTTCTTTATTTTTACGAAGTTAAAATTGAAATTTCAGCAAGTTTTGGAGAGTGTACCAGCAGCTGCTGAATTCAGACTGGGAGGAAGAAAAATGATGATAGAGAGAAAAAAAGACGCGAAGGAAGTGAAGAAAGGTGAATCATCAGGTGCGGCAAGTGCAAGTGTTCATTCTGTTGGAAATTTAAACTACCGTAAAGGGCAGGGGAAGTTGAGAGAAATGAGCGGTATAATTAGTAAAAGCCATTCGATGAAGGCCAATACAGGAAGTTTTGTGGCTCTTAATGCTGATTATCACATGGCAAGACCACACCCACCTAAGAACAATTGAATGACTGAAAGTGAGAAATTTTTTTTGGTAGATCTAATCTAGATGTTCTTGTGAAAAAAGGATAGTACTATATATACTTGTATGTATAAATAGAAAGTTGCGCGAATTTTCAGATTCACATTACGTGCAAAAGTATGCAATTCTTTGTAGTTGATCCATCTATTCTTTTTTTATTTCTCAAGCAAATTAAGTGAAATGGAAATATGTTGTTCCTCTGTTCTTTTTTCGTATCCATCAACTCCGCACTGCAAGCTTAATCGAGTGTCTAAATTGTTTCGTTCTGCTCAACTAAGCTTATATCTGCAGCTAGTTATAGCGTATTTCATTTGCATTTATCGAGCTGGAAATGATGAAATGAAAGGAAAAGAAAAGAAATCATTTCTCAATTTGGGCATTTTCTCCTTTGAAATGCAGGAAACTACAATAGGCCTCGTGGTCATGACTCGCGAAAGAACTTACATTATCAGGTTCTCCTCTTTTAATTATACGCAAATATACTATTTGCTTGACTCTAGTTTGAGTGATTTCTATGTTACTATATTTTCCCCTTAATTTGAATTTCATGATCAGGGCAATGACAGTGATTCAATGAATTCAGCAAGTACACACAACTCGAAGAACGATGATCAATCTGATGATAATGGATCATTTCAGAAGATTGAATCAGAGAAACTTGTGGACGATACGACTGAGTTATTCACCATGATGAACAAGGACTATGTTGGAGGTCCAGGATCAGGAAGCAAACCCCGTCACAAACCCCCAATCAACAATTTCCAGCCTCTCCACAGATCAAATCCTTAAAATTATGTAAAATTTTTGGTTTTGGTTCAACAATTTTGGCTACTCCATAAGTCATAGGAGGAAAACTAAACAATACACTAACCCAATTTTGGAACAATTTTGCTTGGTGGCATGTACTAGTTAATACTATAATTTATTTTTTCTAGGTGTGATGTACTAATGTGTTGTTAATAATGTGTAAGAATCAGTATTTTGATTCCTTAATATTCTATATAGTATCACTGGTCAAAACAGAAAGACTGCATTTTGTTTAAAAATAATACTACTAATCTCAGTGTGAGTAATTTATGATTAAAGCTCAATTTGGCGCCGATGAAACAGTATAACATCACATGGTTAGTTTATAGCTTTTTAGTTTTATGTCATTTTTACGCTTTTTTTTTTTTACTCGTAAAAGATCTGAAATGATTTTTGTGACCCTAAAGTTTCTTGCAATGATCAATGGTAACCTTTGTGGATGTCAACTTCTTACTGTCATTGGCATATCTTTTACATCATCAGTATCACAACAGTTCTAAATAGTAGAAGAGGACATTTTTATTTCTTTTTTTTTTTTTGCTTTCCTCTTTTACCTTTTACCATTACATTGTATAATCACAATATTGTGTAATCCCAAAATAACACTGATTAACCCGGATCCCTAATTAACCTAACCCGGTTGCTTAATCTCAGCCCAATAACTCTTGTCAGCCCAATATATTTTGAGGGATATCCTTATTAGGTTGGGGCAAAAATATAACTAAGGCCCCCTAAATAATTCCTGATTTTGTAATGCCTCAATTACATTGGCATACACATGATCAATGAATTTCCACAAGCAACAAATAATAATATACTCAGTGTGATCTCACGAGTGGGGTAATATGTCCTCGCCCTTGTTCACAATATCAGTTAACATTTACCCTAGTTCTGTACTTAACTCTTCCAACCACAGACAAGATAGATACTAACTTAACAACGATTCTGCGCTAACATCAACACATCTAGACTATCAATTTTTTAAACAAGAAAAAGTTAATAATTCTAACCCTCGCTTTGTGGAACTTGGGCTTTCTATAAATTTCTCCTGTTTCCTTTCATGTCCATCCCTCTCCTTTATTGCAGATTATAACAGGCATACCAAAAAAAGAGAAGGTCAAAAATGGTGACTTTAAGTTTTAGTTCATTTATGCTTCTCTTCATTTTTCTTACAATAAAGGATAAAATTGTTCATACGGATGATCAAGGTATGTACTTTTTTCCAATCTTCAATACATTTTACAATTTAGTTTATAGTTGATCTTTCTTATGCAGTTAAACAAATGGTACATGAAGCTGAAAATGATAACGCTAGGATGAGTCATCTCAGTGTGGAGAAGGTACTAAAGTTGATTTGTTAATTTCCCCTTTTTTTCCACGATGATCAATTGTGTTTTGACTTATCATCGCGTGTGACTCGAAATTCACTAGTTGATGATCAAGTTGTACAACCACTAGTTGTTATTTTTCAAAGCTAAAATTGAAATTTCAGGAAGTTTTGGATGGTGTACCGGTAGCTGTGGATTTCGGCATTGGAAAAATGGAAGGAAGAAAAATGATAGAAAGACATGAAAGAAGTGAAGAAAACTGAATGATCAGGTGCGGCAAGTGCAAGAGAAAAACTTTTTGGTAGATCTAATTAGATGGAAAAATACCTATTTAATTTGCATTTAGCGAGCTGGAAATGATCAAAGGAACAGAAAAGAAAAGAAATTATTTCTCAATTTGGGCATTTTCTCCTTCAAAATGCAGGAAACTACGATAGGCTTCTGGGTCATGATTTTCTCCTCTTTTAAATAGTATATGTAAATTTACTATTTGTTTGAGTGATTTCTCTGTTACTATTTTTCCCATTAATTTGAGTTTCATTATCAGGGCAATGAGAGGGATTCGATGAATTCAGCAAGTACACACAACTCGAAGAACGATGATCAATCTGATGATAATGGATCATTTCAGAATTTTGAGTTAGAGAATTTTCAGGATGATGCGACTGACTTTTTCACCATGAACAAAGACCGTTGGAAGCCAAGGTTTTGTCATGATTTTCTTATTATATTTTGAATTTTTTTTTTCAAAGTAAGTTTTTATTGCCATAAACATTTTTATTTTATTCTGAAAAAAAAATATAATTCTACTTTATATATAATTATTTTTTTTTTGGGGAGAACTTATGAAACCATAAAATTTGAATGCCCATTTTCTCATACATGAACATCTACAGTGTATTTAATAAGAGCTTTGTTTATAAGAAAACTTTTCTTTCAACCGTTTTAATATTTTCTTTTATGTTGGTTTTAATGTTAGAGGGATCAATATGACGGTATCTGCATATCATTTATAATAGTTTGAAAATATATTTATCATTTTTTCCTTCATATAACATTATTATGTTTTTAGTATAAATTTGTCACTTAATTTATATCGTTAATTTTTAATTATAAACTTTCACATGACATCCTAATTATTTTAAAATACACTTTGCATCTATTTCGTGATGCAGGTCCCAGTATCAGTTACCAATGGTGATTTGTTCCATCCTTCTTATGCGGTTGTGACTTGGAGACAAGGGTGAGTACTTGGTGTTTTGAGTTTGCCTTGTCTCCTTTTGTTTTAGTTAGTATTGTTGTCTTTGAGACACGCTTTGTTGTGGTCCACCTTTTAGACTTGTACTCCTTATTAAATAGCTCTGTATTAGTGACTTTCAAGTTTTGGAAAGAATAACTGTATATATTTCTTTTGGTTGTTTCCGCCTCGTTATTCTTATTTAGATTATTATTTTCTCTAATTTTTATCCTTACGCTCAATATTTGATGTTTTGAATTACATTAACTTACCTGTTGATGGGATACAGTAAATACCATCATGACTTGAGAAATCAAATCATAACAAGTAATCTACAAATACCCGATCAATAATTCCAGCCTCTCCACAATTATTTTTGATTTTGGTTCAACAATTTTGTGTCACTCATGGGAGGGAAATTAAACAATAACCCAATTTTGATTAGTGGCATGTGCCTTCATGTACTACAATATTTATTTATTTTGATTCCTTAATATTCTATACAGTAACACTGACAAAACAGAAAGACTGCATTTTCTAAAAAAATAATTCTACTGCTAAGAATCTCCGAATGACAGTATTTTATGATTAAAGTTCAATTTGGCGCCACTGAAATACTTGTGAAAACGATAAAATAGTCCTTTTATCTTTATGTTAATATTTAAAGTAATCCTTATCTTTTAATATAGAGCACTTTTAACCCTCAAAATTTCAAGATTAGATACACCTTTAGTCTTCTTTCAAACACCTTGTTTATTCTTTTAAAATCGAATTGGCTCATGAGAGAATGAAGAAGATCTCTATATAAATGCAAAAACATTTTGAATTTGGCTTTCATGATGTTTTCTTAATTTTTTAAATTATGTATCAAGTCAACTATATAAATAATCAATAAAAGTCATTTATCGTATCTACTTTATACAATCAATAAGGAGAAACCTTCGAACATATTAAATGGATTCACCACAAATCTAATATATATTTCCATTCTTGATTACATTAATCAAATTATGTTGTCATATGTTCATGTATTACACCTGCAATATTCTTATTCTTCAACGTGCTAAAAATATCAATTACTCCGTAACACCGGCAAATCTCTGGCAATATCAATCGAATTTTAAAGTTAATTATCCAGTCGCAATGGAAGCAAAAAAAGTTTTGGAGAACGTGCAAAGAAAACAACGATTAAAAAAATAGACGGGTATTTGGATTAAGACAAAATGCATACAAATTCTTGAAATACGTAGGAGCAAAATTGCTTCATGCTAAATGATAAAGACTACTTCGATTCTTAACTCAAAGATAAAGGACAAATTATGATCCTTTTCTAAAATATTGTAACATGACATGGTCTACAAACTTATTTTATTTTTACTCATAAGTAATCTGAAATTATTTTTTTTAGAGATGATTGTCAAAAACACATCTAAACTATTTTTTTAGTTTCATATCTAAACTATTAAGAGTGTGAGTTTTAGTTTGACAAACACTAGAAGTGTGTGTAATGCACTCTCACTCAGACATGACATTCTCCATTGAAAAAATATTCTACTTTGACAAAAATTAAATAATAAACTATTAATATTAACTAATAACTAAAGATTAAACTATTGCTATCCATAACACTAAAATTTAAATTATTTTCTTACCCACTCCACCACCTACTTCACGTACCCCCTCCTCCCTCCCCCCCCCCAAAAAAATATCTATATTATATTACCTTTTAAGAAATAAAAATTATACCTCATTCTATTTAATCCTCCGCTTCAAATTTTTCTTCTTCTTATTTTGTATTTAAATATGTAAGTTCATATATTTTTAGAGAAAAAATTCTACTAGTGTACTGAATATAACGTAAATAATTTAAAAATTAAAAAAATCTTGCTGCAGCAAGTAAAAAATATTTTTGATCGGTATATATCTAATACAAAAATGAGAAAAAGATTTGGAAGGAGAGTTTTAGATGTGGTGGTAGGGTTATCTTTTTAAAAAAGTAAAATAAATATCTAAATTAGTATTTGAATGAATGGGGGGGGGGGGGGAGATGAAATAAAAATTATTAAATGATTTTTGTTTAAAAAAAACTAA
This sequence comes from Solanum habrochaites, assembly GCA_027704765.1. Taxonomy (NCBI): domain Eukaryota; kingdom Viridiplantae; phylum Streptophyta; class Magnoliopsida; order Solanales; family Solanaceae; genus Solanum; species Solanum habrochaites. Next base: position 61,056,326 of record JAKWJA010002491.1, read on the forward strand.
AAAAGATGGCTGGGGTTGGGGTGGGGGGTAGGGACGAGGACGGTGAGAGGAAGGGATAGAGACGGGTAAGAAAAATATTTACATTTTATTTTCTAACAGAAGTATATTTTTTTTTGGATAATAATTTTTAAAATTTTTAATTTTAACTAATACTAATAATTTATTTAATTTTGTGAAGGTTGAATGTTTTGTCAATATGGAGTGTGATGTGACAGTTTTTAAAAATAAATAAGAGAGTGTATTATACACATAATAACGAGAGTTGTATAAAAGAGAGAAATGTGTTTCTCAAACTAAAAGATGATAATTTGGGTATAAAACTCAAACAAGCAATTATTTAGGTATAAAATAAAAAAAGGTATAATTTAGGTGTAATTTTAACAATTATCTTTATCTATTTATGACCCTAAAGTTTCTTGTATGATTAATGACAAACCTTTTCGATATCACTTTAAATAGTCATCGGTAAAATTCATTATTGACCCCTAAAATTGACATCAACTTTCACATAGTATATTAACGGGATGATGTTTATATTAGATACCTCATAGAGGTTCTCGCTATGTCATTTTAATATATTTATAAATAAAAAATTTGTAAGAAAAGTATAATACACTCGTTGATGATGTGACAAACAATCAATTAAATGCTTATATGAATTATTTTAAGTTAAAAAATATTTTAAAATCTATTTAGTAAATATAATTAATATATTATTAAAAATATAAATTTAACCCCCACCCCCTCCGCCTCGATGCTAGTTGTCTTTTCCCTTATATCTAATATTTTGTTCTTAATCTATTTTTTAAAATTGTTTTAGATGTTTCTTTTTCTTTTTATTGAGAGAAAAAGAGAGGAGGGAGGAAGAGATATAAAGAATACAAAAATCTGTGTTTGTATTTTTTTTTCAACGAAAAAGGTGGAGAGCGGTAATGGTACCTTACCTGTCTTTTTCCTTAAAAATCATCTTTTTTCATTAAACTCAAAATCACATTTGTACTTTTTTAATTTTTTTTTTCCTTTTGCTATTTTTCATATTTATTATTTGTTTATTTCTTTTTAGTGTTGTTTGCGGAAAGAAAAGAGGGTGAGGAAGAAAGAAAGAGAGAATAAATATGAGTATGAGTCGATATCTATTTTTTTGGCAAAAAAGGTGAAAGGAGGTGATTGTAGATTTAGAAAAGTAATATGCAATAAAAAAGTATAAAAATGACTTGAAATTGATTTGATTAAAAAATCCGATCACCATTGAAAGAGTTTAAGTTTCAGTGATTTGAAAAATAGAGAAGAAGAAGAGAAATTAACTAAATTTAGTCTTTCAGACTTATCACACTCATTTTGACATATCAACAAAAAGTATCAAAATGACACAAAGAAATCATATAAAAAGTGTTTGAAATAAATATCGTTCAATCAAAACATCTAAAGGAAATTACTCAATTAAAATATTTAAATAAATATAATGTCAAACTTTAGAGAATCCACCACGAATTTGACCACATCTTTTTGACATGAAATTACCATTCTTAATTGAAGTACATCAGTATCACAACAGTTCTAAATAGTGGCAGAGGCCATTTTATTTCTTCTTTTTAGCTTTTCCCTTTTTTCCTGTTAGACTGTCACCATTAGTATAATCTCAAAATTACACTAATTAATCCGGGCCCTCATTAGCCAGGCCCTGTTGCTCTGTCTCGGCCCAGTGTTTTTCTCAGCCCGAAGTTATTTGATGAACTGGGGAAGACTACTCATAAGTCATAACAACATATGTAGGGCCCTATATAATTCCTGATTTTGATATTACTAATGTCTCAATTACATTCACATACACATTATCCAAAAATATCCGCAAAATAACATATTCAGTATAATCTCTCGTAAAGACTTGAAGGGTAGAATTTTCACAATCTTAATTGTAGTAGTTATGCAGCTGGCGAAGCATGTCTTCTCGCCCTCGTTCACAATATCAGTTAACATTTCGCCCTAGCCCTACACCAACTCTTCCAACCACAGACAAGATAGATACTAACTTAAAAATGATACTTCAACTTCATTAAATAAACATTTTTTTCCTAACCATCCCCGTCATTCAAAATAAAAGATAAAAGCAACAGACCAAGAAGTTTGAACAAGAAAAATACTACACCATATAATATGTTGAAGTTAAAGAAAGTTTGTGGAAAATACAAAAAGGCAGACCAAATATTTCCACTAGCCTGACCTACAACAGTGTAAGGCAGACCAAATGAGGGTGGTTGGTTTGATTTATAATAACGATTTGACTTAATATAGTTTTCCTATTAAACAATTATATTTGAAAAATAAAATACTTATAAACAAAAAAGTACTTTTTTTTCATTTTTTTGTAAATACCTTAAAGCATTTTAGTCATTTAACAGAAGCATTTTTTCACTTGACATATTAATTGCATATTTTTAGATGCAAGGTTCAAATTTGCAAACACTTGTCCATAAAATAATCTATGCTTACATATTGGTATCGTAAACGATAAATCTAATGATTTAGCGTTTCTAGAATTTTTAATTGCCTCAAAAGTTTGTTTTACGCTTCGATTATTGTAGCCTTCTCCCTTAAATGTTTTACGAACGCTGCCAATTCTTTAAATGAGTTCCCACCTTCTTTTATGCCATTAATTGCAATTTTTCGTAGCTTCGATGCACGAAGTCTCCGCTCTTCTACCTTGTTTCCTTGCACAGCTTCCGCCAGTAGCGCAGCCAACTCGTCCGAATTTGGTACCGTTTGCGCACCTTCACAAGCTCGAATAGCTACCTCATGCTCGTCAACTAAAAGGTTTGCATTGGCGAATTGGTCAGCACCCATCGGCCATGTTAACAATGGTACTCCTGCTATTAAGCTTTCGAGAGTCGAATTCCAACCACAATGAGTCAAGAATGCGCCTATAGCTCCGTGTTTTAAAATCAACACTTGTGGGGCCCAGTCTCTAACAACCACGCCCCGTCCAGCCACTTTTTCCTCAAACCAAGACGGAATCACACCGTAATCATTTGAAGCGTGTCCTTTGGTGGCTCTTTTGGCTGACAAAATGAAATGGACACCACTTTTGTCCAAAGCTATGGCTAGTTCCTCCATTTGTTTGTTTGTTAACACAGCTTGACTGCCGAAACAGACGTATACAACTGAGTGATCTTCACATCTGTCGAGCCATGCTAGTATTTCACTGGCTAAAACAGAGCTCGAACCGCCTCTGTTTGATTGGACGGAAACATCATCTTCTCCCGGAGGAAGTACTGGTCCAACAGACCAAACCCTGTTGTGACCCAAATCTTTCATCAGATAATCCAAATACACATTTTCCAATTCGATAAACGTGTTGAAAACGATTCCATGACTCGCTACATCAGCGAGATAGCATTCTCTGATGAATTCTGTACTTGGGTCTCCTTCAACATAACTCCGGTAAATAGGAGAGATCTGCCAAAAGGGGAATTTCGGGGAATTGGGGATATTGGGGAAGTGAAAATTTTCGTTTTCATCGTTCGGGTCTTTCCTTTTGGGCATTTCACGCCAAAGTGAATAAACAACAGATAGGGCCAACGCGCCGGAGGGGGAGAATACGTACCGGCGAATACCGAGCTGGGTGGCGATTTCGTGAGTAAACCCCAAAAATATATCAGAAATAATAGCTGACGGCGGCGAAGGGTGGTTGCGGAACCATTCCAATATGGGATCTCGAAGTTTTCCGAGATTGCACATCATGGAAAGGAACCCATTAGCAGGAAGGTCCTTGACGTTCTCTACGCCGGCGGGAATTGAAGGGTGAGATGGAAAAGGCAAAACGAGGGTTTTTATTGATGGGTTCCTGGAGAGAAGGGGGTTCAAGAAGGGGAGATTTTTGGGGGTGACTAAAATAGTGATGTATACTCCATTGTTGACTAGCTGATGAGTGAAATCCAAAAGGGGAAGCATATGGCCTTGTGCTGGATAAGGAAAGATGAGAACATGAGGGTTATTTTCAGACATTTTTCTCAGTTGCCGATGAGGGTAGCCGCCGGACCACCGGGAAAAATGGGAAATTGATTGAACTTTCAAAGCCAAAGAAACAAACGTCTGATTTTGTTCTTTCTACTTAATTTGGAGAGCAAATGCAAAATGATTTTCTACCATGTTTTATAGGAGTCGATAACTCAGTAGTTGACTGACCACATTCAACTAATTATTATCTTGACCATTGACTACTATTTTAATATTTTCCTCAAAAAAGGAAAAAAATAATTAATACTCCAGGATAGTCTTTTATTTTAAGTTATTAATACTACTCCCCCATTTCAAAAAGTAATTAATACTCCATGAGAGTCTTTTATTTTAAGTACAATTTTCACGTACGATGTTAGTTAAAATCCTAATAATTTAATATTAAAAAAAATTATGACAATTAAAAATAGAAGAAGGGAATAATATTTTTAAGTTCTTATTTACTATCGTCTTTATTTAAAGTATATATATTTTTAATATTTGTAATTTCATAAACTTAATGCATGAATGATATTATTTTTTCTACTTAATTTTTGAGAGTTGTCAGACTTAAAATATATATTTGATCGACATAATAAAATAAATAATTCACATTCATTGGTCAGATTAACTAATTAAAAGAAATGAACTCATGTTTACTGAAACTTTTCCTCATTTCTTAAATGATGTGAAATTTAAAATGGTGACAACTAAGGCTTTCTTTATTTCCATTAAAATTAAGATGTCTAATTCTAAATACGCATGTGTATTAAGATATAAATAATTAGATCGAAATATAAATATATATATTAAGATGTGATCTCTAAATTTGAAGACTAAATGATTAACTTGATTTTCAATATCTAAATCTGCATATGAAATTATATTTCTTTGCTTGATATTCGTTCAAATATTTTTAGATCCATGAAAAAGATTTGTTTAAAAAAAATGAACTTAATGATAGAATTAAAATAATTAAGTTTCAAACCTTAAAATCAAATATACTTATTTATATATATATATAAAAGTTTTTATCAATACAAACAGATACTCTTTTTAAGGATATTTCAAAAAAATTTCTAAATCTTTATTTGTCAATATGATGTGTGTTACGTATATTTTACATTTAAGTTTTTTTTTTCTAAACCATTTGAGGAGTTATTGACTTCTACAAACTTTAACGTTAAAATTTATTTCCCTAGATCAAATTAATTTAAAATATATTTAAAGTTTTTTTTCATAGTTTCATATTGAACTGCCAAGTATGAGAGCAGATTCATATTAAATTACTGAGTATATGAATTTCTTCTTTGAATTGTAATCAAATACTTGTTAAAAACACTTTTTAATCATCATATTTCCTCTTTTCTTTTTAAAATATCACCATTATTTTGATTTGAAAAATGATCAAGTTTTTTAAGAATTTTAATTTATAAATTCAAGGGAAACATAACTTTAAAAATGATCAAGTTTGAAAATTATCTTTATCTTATATTCTATAAATATTTTATTCAAATTTATATGTCCCATCACGGATCAATCATTAAGGGTCCGTTTGCCAATGCGATATGATATCATGATATGAAATAATGAGAGAAATTTAAGCTTTATTTAGATATGCTATATAGAATTTTGGTGTTGTTTATTTTCTTATAAACATAAAATTTCTATAAGTTCTACAAAAATTAAAATATCCCCAATTATTTATTCAATATTATCAAATTAACAAAAAATCATAAAATCGTACGATAATGAAACTGGATCTTGTGCTAGTAGTTCCTTTCATCAATATATTTGAGTAAAAATAAAACACCTTTCACGGGCTCTTCAAAATTTTATTACTCAACAATCGCGAAGTGTAAGTTAAAGTGACTATATGTTAGTGAGAATAATAAATTTTATATCGGTGAGAATAATAAATTTAAAAATGTAATGATGTGATCATAAATTTTATTTATATGTGAAATAAATGGTTAGTAGTTATAAATGTGGGGTTATTTTAATAAAATATAAACTCGTGAATTAATTTTTGTATTAAAACATCTCAAATCATGATATGGTATCACCATGTGATTCCATATCATGATTTTTGGAAATATGATATCATATCTTATAATACAGAATCATGAAATGAAATCAGCATAAAATAACATATTCAAACGCTCGCATAGCCAAACGCCTACTAATTATTCTTCTGTTTTGATATAGATGTTTGTCGTGGCAATGATCTTTAGTAGCCTTAAAAATCTATCAAGTTCTAATTAATACCATACATCTTCTAAGATTAATTTCTAAAAAATAATGTATGCATTTTGATTAATATTTAATGATTTTGACAAAATAATCAATAAAGATACATTTTTTAAAAATGATTTCAAAATATGACAGTGTCTTTTGATACTACCAAAACTTTATCTCAAGTCAATTACATCACAATATAGTAAATATTAATAAGTTCCACATTCGTCTACATCAAATTGATTATTCTGTTAAACTACTTTAGTGGTCCAAATAAACCTATCGATCATAATTAGGGTGGAAATTGTTTCCACAAGGACATACACGAAAAAGGTAATAATGCATACTTATTACTTAAAAAAGGCAACGAAGATAACAAATCAATTTAATGATATTAAGTAGCACATTAATCATCACATTTTTTTAATTGCGGTAAATTTCAATACCTAATTATATATACTCAAACAATAAATTCACCTTAACCATCAATCACGGCTACGATAATTGTTCATTCAAGGACACGATAGTGAAGTTTCTTCTTAATTGTGTAAACAAGAGAAAACTTAATAGGGGAACAAGCAAAACTTATTTGCGCCCACAGTTTATATCAACATTATTACTCCATCCCAGGCGCATTAACAATATTTATTGTGACTTAGCTAAATTACACGAGTAATATTTTATTTAAACTAGCAATATCAAAATCGTCGTCTTATTTTGAAGTAGCATCGTCGTTCCCATCACTTTCTCATCCTCAACCTCCAGAGGATTTGAAGTGACTTATTTGTCCTTCTTGTTTTGACTTTTGCTCTGACTTTTCTCACCTAAGCATTTGCATCGACATGCAAAAGCTATTGTGACACAATGTGAATTTTGAGAGCAAACAGTCAAATTTAGGCTAGAACATTGAGTATTATGTTTTTTGAATAAAAATTTATTTTTTAAAATTACTTTTAGCATGTACTAACAAGAATTCAAAGAGCCAACAATAATTAATCAGTTGAATCACAATTATTTACATAGTTCAGCTCATTCCAACAAATTATGGGCCTGTTTGGATGGGTTTAATAAAAGCAGCTTTAAAAAAGTACTTTTGAAAGTGCTGAAACTTATTTTTAAAATAAGCAGTTATGTGTTTGCATAAAAGTGCTAAAGTTGCTATGCCAAACGTGAAAAAGGAAAAATGGAAGAAAGAGATGTTAGGGTTATGTTATAATTTGGAGATTGTATAAAAATATTAAGGGCAAAAAGATAAAAATGTGATCAACTTAAAACAGCTTATAAGCTAAAAAAAAAAGCACCTCCACCCCTTTAACTTTTGACTTAAAATAAGTTTTTTTTAACTTAAAATAAGTTACTTTGAGTATTGTCAAACAGTTAAATAAGTCAAAAATCAGCTTTTAAGTCAGTTTGACCAGCTTTTAAGCTGAGCCAAACAGGCTCTATGTCTGCGAAACATCTATAGTACTTTCATGAAGTAAATACAAATAAATAACACCAACTAATCATCAATAATCTCCCTTGCCCAACTAAACCTCGGGCACATTTAATTAAACTGATTTCTAACTAATTGATATTATGAAGGATTAGGATTTGGTTTTGATTAAGCAAAACTTTGAAACTTGAAAACCTCTGGAAATGGGCCTGCTAAATTTAGACCATCACATAGCTTACTAAACCCAATTTAATTTGGGGAAACTTACATAAATATACTATAATAAAAAAATATTTACCATTTATAGCAATAATATTTTTATCTCACTTGATCACTTTTAATTCATTTATAATACAAATTTAATACATATTACAAAGAATAATTTATTATTCACATATAATACAAATTTTAATGATGAATAATACATTTATCACACATTTTAATACATTTATAATACAATGTGACAATTTTTTACCAAACAAACATGATATATTTCAAAAAACAATTATAATTCATATATATTGCATACATAATTCACTTTTAATTCATATTACAAATTTAACAAAGTATTGCTATAAATGGTAATAAACAAAAAGTATCGCTAAAATCAGTAATTATTTTTTAAAATGTATTAATTTATGTAATTTTTCCTTTAATTTATGGACATTTTACGGCCTAAATTTAGCTTTTGATCAAGCTAACAAACTTATAAGAAAACTTTATTTCACAATCTAAAACTTTATAGATTTTAGATGATAAGTTAATATTTTATAAGTTTTAGAGATTCATATTTACATAAATGTTAAAGAACATGGACAGAAATATGAACGATGACTTAAAAGGTGATATTTCGTAACTCAGCCAGATATATCAGTTTTGACTTCAAGAAAAACTATTTAATTATACAAATATTTTATCATGTTTATTAATGAGATAATTGTATAAATGACAAACTAATAATGTAAAATAAATACAGTAGCTACCGTTTGATTTATTTGTGTTCCATAGCAAATTGTTTGTTAGTCGCCTCTCTCCCTCATATTCTCGATCGCCACTCTCCCTCTCTCTCTCGCTCCCGGTCTCTCGCCTCTCTCGTTTTATACAATAGAGCTAAAATTGTATAAAGCGAGAGAAAATAATATATTACACATACAAATACATATATCTTCGTCCTATACCCTTATAACTATACAATGCAAATGTTTTCCAACCCAATTTTCTATTGTCTTGCTCTCTTTCTCATTTTATACACAAACAAATAACACAATTGATTTGTATAAGTTTTTGCATTTGTATGAGGATACTTTTGTATAATGTTCATTTAGAGATATACAATTACACAAACGCATACACATACATAAATTGAAATTTGTTTGTATAATGTATATGTACAGAATCATACATCCAAACTAAGGACAAATATTCACTAAATAAATACGCAAACTTTTCTCTTTTCTCTTTGCTTTATACAATTTCTTATGCATTGTATAAATATACTAATTATACAATTCACCAAACAACGATTCATTCGTAATTTACAAACAAATGTTTTCACTTTTCTCTTTACTTTATACAATTTCTTTTGCGGTTTATAAATATACTAATTATACAATTCACCAAACAGTGATTCATCCGTAGCAAACTACTCTACGAAATGCAATTTTTAAAAGTTTGTCATCGCATAAAATTAAAAATTTTATATTTGTTATATGTGAAAGTTGCCCTTTATTAATTCTCTTTATAGCTTAAAATTATTATATATTATTTCACTAATTAATAATTTCATACTAGATTTCAAGTCAGATACACATGGATACATGTAGTTTAGCTATCATATACTTTTTGAAATACAAATACATAGGGAGAGAGACGAGCGAGATAGGAGGAAGACGATCGAGAGAGTTGATATATCCTAAATACATGTAAATAACACATTGTATATGTATTTGACATTCTAGAGTACATTTTGAAAAACATATATATTGATGAATTTATATACAGTGTACTAGGAACAAATCATACATAACTTTGACTTTATATATGTGAAAATACATTTATTTTAATGCATCATATATATGTGTTTGAGGACCCAAATTTGATACGAATGATAATTTTGAAAACTCACAAGAAGGCACCTAATTAAACTTAAATGCTAATGAAATTTTTGTTGTTTAACCTTATCCATAATCTCCTTCTCGTGGGCTTTTTTAATAGTGACCTATAACATGGGCCTATTGTAACCAGCCCAAATACTGATGCAGCCTAAAATAGGATTGACAGATGTCGTGGGGCCACGTTAGTGCTATTAGAAGCAGTTGAAAAGCACGAGACATTAAACACGTGAGGTAGACACGTCAGCAAGAATATTAAAAATGTGGACCCCAGAAACGACAGGTCACTTCCGAAAGAAAACGCACATGCCCCCAACTTGTAAAAAAAAATAAAAAATGAAAAGTATTTTGATTACTTTTTTGGTGTTTTCTTTTCGTTGGTGAAATGAAAAGGTGGGACCTATTCTACACCAAAATTTATTTTTATTTATTAAAGAAAAACATAAAATGGTGGGACCCGTAATCTCGTAATGTTACTCCCCACGTGACACCGTCACGAGAATGAGAACGACGCACCGCCAAAGAAGAGTAGAAGCACGTGCTATCACGTACCTTTATTTGGATTGTTGGTGGTGTGGTGTTGTTTTTCATGTATCTCCCAAATTATGCCCATAATATATGCTTTTTTTTTCATTTGATTTATAGTTATTTATAATTGGATTAAATATGAAATGATTTTTACTTTTTTCTTTTACATAAATAAATAGGAAGTAATGAATTAACATTGTTTAGTTGGTTTATTCACTTAAATCTATATTAAATTGAATGTATTATTGATATTTATCTATTTCTTTTTTATATAATCAACGTATTTGTCATTCTTATTCATGTTGTTCATATCCTTTTGATTTCTTAGTCTCTATTTTATTTTAATAGTTAACATATTAAATTTAATGCGTAATTAATTTGAATATACATTAGACACATCTACTAAAAAAATAATTCACTCCATAGAAAAAAATAAGTTTCAATTTTTTTTTTAATTACAAGAGAACTAATTATAAAAAGATTTCGAAAATTGTTTAAATACAATACTGTTATATTCGAGTTAAAAGAATATAATATTAAATATATTGTATTAATTCACATAATATTCTAGATGATTGAAAAGAATTAAAAGTTGTTATATAATCAAAAAAAATATGATTTACTTTGAGAAGAGGCATTTAATTACAATAGTATGTGCAATTGATCTCGGATACCTAAAAAATTTAGTTGAGGAGGATTATCTCGTGATGAATTTACACATACGTATTTTTTTTTTCCTGATCTATTCCGTCTAATATTTAGAGATTAACTATTTATTAAATTTTAATTCATTGTTTCAATTTCAAACTCAAAAATATAAAATTTAAAAATATATTTTAAATATTTTTAAAAATAATTCAACTTTTTACTTATTAAGTCATATTTTCATCACATATTAAACTTCCATGTATCTCTTTTTTTTCAATTTCAATGTACAATTTTTTTTCGAATCTCAACCAATTCATATCCGAACACCTCATTTTTTGGTTACTTTTTATTTGTGATTCCAAAAGTACCCCTAACTATCATATCATATGACTTACACACTGAGGTCATGAGTGACAATGCCACTATTGTTTCATGACGCTTCAAGTTCCAACCATATATTGACCCGGCAATGTTTTTTTTCGTATTGGTCGTGCTTATATATGCATTTCGTTTTATATCAATATTAAAATTGTTTTTCATAAAAAAAAGTTTTCATTTTAAATTTAAACTCGAGACTCAAAAACTTTAATAATTAAGAGAAATGCAAACATATTCGCTACACCACATGTGCTTATCCATATTTGCCATGGCCTATGGGCAGCCGCTAGAAAAGTTTCACGTAGTGATAATTAGGATTAAAATAATCATCTCTCGGTGAAAAAGTTTTGGTTTGTGGTTTTAATATACCCAGATTAAACTTTTTTTTTCGTAACAACATAAAATAAAGTTCAAAATGAAGCCCTTAGTGAAAAAGGACAAAAGTAAGTATTTCCAAAATTTAAGAGACATTTTTTGACCATTTTCATATTTATTTTTGTTTTCTAAATATTCTATTAACAAAAAAGAGAAATATTAAACTACTTTGTAAACTATATGAATAAATATATTTGCTAGAAGTTCAACAGAGGGGCACTAGTGAGCAAAAACAAATCTAAGATTATTAGATGTACCATTAAGAAAACAGAAGAAAAGATAATAAATGGAGATGATAAGCCAAATTTAAAACAGAAGACAAATGATTTTTCCCTTTCAACTATACTATCCTTGCTATTCGAAGCATAAATATGAATTAATGATTTTTCCTTTTAAACTACATTATTATTACTATTTGAAACGTTAATATCGATTTAATCAATCAATTTTTGTTGTTAACGAACGTAGTTATATTTTTCTTATACTTGTTTTCTTTTTGTTTATTGTATTATCGTGTTCAGAAGGGTAATTGATAATTAAGACATCTGAACTAACCATAACGACTTCACTAAATATCCGTAGCATGTAACGTCAAGTTAACGGCACAGTAACGCCGTTCCGTTGAGAAAAAAAGGTATACGGCGGTCCCCACCGCACGCGAGCTGGGAAACACGGCAGGGGATGGGCGCACGTGAGCGGCTGGGACACACTCTCTCAGCTCACGTGACATATTTTTTACCCTTCCACGTATCCCCTTAATTCTGCATCACGATTTCGGCCCCTACCGGTTTAGTATTGGGCCCCATTTCATTTTTGATGGGCCCATCTTCCTAAGTCCAGTCAATATTAGTGATGTCCAACATCAGTCTATTTCCTTGTTTCCTCATAGTATCCCTATCTTACAATAAGATCATCCCCTTCCAAACAAAAAGTTCTTTGGTTTTAATTTATTTATTTATTTTAGTTTAACTTAAAATTTTATAAATTGATTTTATTGTTTTGTAAATTTAAATGCGATATATGAGAAGTTAATGATAGATTTAAAATTTATGAATCGTTTTTAAAATTTTAAAATTTTAGATTAAAAATAATTACAACATAATATCTTTGAGGGCAAGTTTAAGATGAAGTGACACATAGAGAATGTATAGGTGTACATGGATGCACATGTAATATTCAAAATGCCAAATACATACGCAGGTCTCTAAAGTTGTTCGCGCTTTTTCCCTAGGTACCTCAACTAACCAAGATTCCTATTAAATCCTTTAACCCCCTATAATTTGATCCTTTTAAATATTCTTGGCTGATGTGGAGCCAAACCTGATCTCACGTCCTTTAAGCGCGTGCAGACGCATTAAAAGCGCTGATATGGATCTTGAACCACCCACCAACGATCTTCTTTCTCCTTTTAACCCTAATTTCTCCCATTCTTCCCTTATTTCTCCTCTTTTATTTCTGTTCATCATTATTTCTCCTCTTTAGATCATTATATTATATCTCTTTTTCATTAATTTCTTCTTAATCATCAAGTTTCAATGTCGAATTTATTTTCTTCATCGATTTCTTCTTCTTCAACTGCGAAGGTACTATGTCAATGTGGGAACGTTGTGGAAATGAAGACCTCATGGACGCAATCCAATCCTGGACGTAGGTTCCTTTGTTGCAAAACTTCTAGGTAAATCAAATTCATTTTTTTGTCCAATATAGTAAAGAATCACCTTATTTATAATTCATTTTTTTCTTTAATTTTGTAGTCACGAGGTGGATGTGGATATTTTTGATGGTATGATGATGAAATGCTCGCTCAAGCTAGGAAGGTGATATGGAGTTTGTTGAAAAGAGTCAAAACATATGAATTAGAGAGGAATCGATCAAGAAAAGTATGAATGATATGAATCATCGTAGGGGTGATATTGGCTACTTGGATTTATGTAACAAAATAATCTTAGTTGATTCATTTGTCTTCTATTAGATTCGTTCATAAAAGTATGTATGGTAGATTCTAGTGTTCTTTATGGGCAATTTAGATCGATTTTTCTATTTTAAATGCCTTGTGTTTTTATTGTAATGATTTAATTGAAGGAATGAAGATAATTTGAGCATCATGTCACGACCGGGATCTAGACCCCAGACGTGACCGGCGTCGTTGACCTCTCAGAGGTCGCAGACAAGCCTACTTACGTCATTCTTACTTTACATAGATTAATTTTAGCGGAAAATTTGAAGTTTTTGATTCATTAATCATACTTGTAAAACATTCTTTATATTTCGTAATCGTTCATCATCAACCATCTAACATTTAAGAGATAAGCAACTGAAAGAATTAATTCATTAAATATTAATTGTATATCGGCCAAAATAGCATCAATACAAAGTCTGAACCAAAATAGGAAAGAAACGCTAGTGGAACATGCTCCACTAGCTCAACTCTAAAACTACGCTAGAATGTAAAACAGTAGCATCCTCGAAGGCATGAGGACCTACCAAACTCCGGATGAATGCTGACGTCCAGATAGCTGCAACAAAGAACCTGTAGCTCTACCGTCCACCTGTGCCTGCACCTAAAAGTAGATGTTTGTATGGAATTAGTACACACTTGTACTAAGTATGGGTATATGCAAGCACACACCAGGGACATGCATGAGAAAGAATAGCTCTTTCCTAACAACATGATTTTTGGAAGTCAAGTCAGTGGACTTGCTAAAATGAGATTAGGAAAGTTATGCCATGAGAGTGACATGCATCATTATAGTTATTGCATGGCACACAACACATAATATCTTCATATAACACATAACATATAGCACATAGTTTCTTTCATATTGTTCATTCATATACCATGAGACCTTACTATCATAGACTTAACCTTAAGACTTCCCAAAATGAGGGCTCAACATATGGGACCTCAACTAGGGAGCCTTCTTCAGCAAACACGGAGCCTGCTTCATTCATTCGTTCGTATTTCATTTCAATTCATTCATAGGCCAGTGCGAACACCAGCTATACCTAGGATGTAGTTTAAGACTTTCATCGGGTTTGCTGTGCAATGATCAGGAATGACCTAATGTCATTACCTGAATCTAGCTCACCTCTTGATTATCCTATCCTAACACCTTCGGTATCATTCATTTCTTTATATGATTCATTTGAGGATGGCCTCATTCATTCATTGGGAACTTTAACTTTAACCGACATAGATTATGTGAGCATCATGAAATCCAGTGTCTTCCCCACACCGAAAAGAGGTGGAATCACCGGCCAAAGCGATTCAATAACATGCTAGCGTATATGGGAATTTAACCCCGCCAGATCCCTATAGTGGCAATATAGGTTCAAAGACTAGGAGATGTATGGAGACCCATACCCGGCAAGCCGGACAGTCTCATCTCATGAGAGTTACGTGAACCTCCGCCCTTCCCGAAAGAAGGCATCACCGCTCATAGCTAGCCTATCGGTGCTCAGTATAAAGTTCCATTACATTCAACTCATACATCATGGAAGCTGGCTTCTAGTATGAGGGCATCATAGCTCAATAGATGATTTTTCATCTCATTATTAGTATTAAGTGTTTTAAACTCAATATTTTTCATTAAAGTATTTATAGAGACTGGTCTCTTCATTATCTTACACTCTCATTGATGAGTACGTATTGGTAACATTTACTTAGGCTCATTTGAGATTGCTCTCTTCATATACATTAGCCTCACATCATGATTGTCACCACATTCTTCATTTCATTACGTACATCTTATGTTCACTTATTTTTGAACGTATGTTAAACTTATGTGTCTATACATACAAGCCATGGGGCTTCATTTATAGTTCGTTAAGTGATTCTTATTTTTCTAAGATTATGTATTACAAGACTTATGTATCTTGTATATATACCAAGATCTTGATTTTTGATCAAAGTAGATTACATTATTCTTGAATATTTTACTCACGTATGACTTATGTATCAATACGGAGGTTTGGGCATGGGAACCCAAATCTTGAATTATTTGGATATCATTTATATTTTTCATTGATTTTAATTCTAATATTCATAAACTTAGAACTCTAAATTAAATCTCAACATTTTCGTGACATAATAAATTTTCTATTTTAATTAGAATTCTAAATTAAATTTCAATCATTTACATGAAAGAATAATTTTCTAATTTAATTAGAATTCTAATTTAAATCTCAATATTTACATAAAAGAATTAATATTCTATTTTTAATTAAAATTCTAAATTAAATCTCAATGTTTACATAAGAGAATTAATTTTCTATTTTAATTAGAATTCTAATTCAAATCCCCTTTTTTTTTTTTTTTTTTATATATATATATTCATTAAATTCGCCTCATTGGGGAGGTTGTGGGTTCGAACCCCCACAGCCCCCTTATTTTTCCTCTCATTTTCGCTGAAGAGGAGGCTGTGAGGTGGTGGGTTCGAACCCCCACAGCCCCTCTATTTTTTTATTAAATAGGGGAATGGCAGTGAGGTTGTGGGATCGAATCCCCACAGCCTCATTTTTTTTTTTTTTTCTCGCCTACTGAGGTTGTGGGATCGATTCCCACGCCTAGCATTTTATTTTATTTTTTCGCGCATAGCTGGGGGTCGCGGGTTCGATCCCCGCCCCCAGCATTCCCTCTTTAATCTTTTTTTTTTCTTTCGCGCGTGGCTGGGGTCGCGAGTTCGATCCCCCCCCAGCCCCCTTTTTACTTCTTTTCTTGGCGAATTTCGCTGGTCCCCTGTCCCCAGTTCGAGCCCCGCCTTCAGCACTCCTTTTTAATTATTTTATCAAGGCATGTGTTGGTGAGGTCTCGGGTTCGATCCCTGAAGACCTCACCTATTTTTTTTTAATTCGTTTTTTGCTCAAATTTTCCAGAATACGTCTAAAACTTATTTCCAGGTTCTGGGACATTACTCCATAATTTTTCACATCCTTTTTACGGTTTAATTTAGCATTTGTTTCTTATACATTCGTTAAGGTTCTTAAAACAAGTTTAGAGGGATGATTTGATAATTTGTTTTAACTAAAATTTAAAGCCTTTCAACCATGTGAATATATGATTTTAAGAGCCTTTAATTGTACACAAAACACAAATAACCTCCCTGCTATTAGCATGCTAAAGAAAACTCAAAATCATGATCACAGTCTTGTACAAATACATACGTATTTACATACATATTCACAAAAGAAACATAATTTAAACACATCATTCATGAAAAAATCTAGCAGCACAACATACCCATCCTACAAATTCGTTAGGGAGCTAAGGACAAGGACATACGAAGGGGAACAACCTTAGTTTCAAGAGTTTAAGAAACGTTCGAAAGAAAGTACTCTTGGAGAAAGAATTCCATGAGAGAAACCCATACCTTAATCGATGTTCAAACTTTGATGTTGCTGCCCGGAAAACTCCTCCAAACCACTCCCAATTCACTTCAACGTACACCTCTCTCGACGAACCTCTCTTAGCCTTGACGTTTTGATTACTTTTTCTTTTACTTGAAAATTTTTGTGAGTTTTTCAAGCATGAAAACTGTTGATATTTTTGGCAGAAATAATGTGATGAAGATGGAGAACGTGAGAGAGAGAGTTAAGGAGCGTGAGAGAGAGAGGACTATTTGGATTAGGAGACTAATTCAAAAATTAGTCAAATAACATTTAAAATAAATAAATACAAATCTGTTTTTGATTTATTTATATATTTATTCATTTAAAACGTGAAAGGACAATTACGCCCTTTAAATACTTATTTATTCTTATTTATATAATTTTTTTTGAATCGTTACATTATCCCCCCCTTAGGAACATTCGTCCCCGAATGACACTACCATTACACCTCATAATGCCAATCAGATCATAACTTAATTGCTATGTACAATCAGCCAATAGCAACAAATACGAAGAGATAAGGGACTATAGTCTTACGAGTAAGAAGCCTAACCTCAAGAGTTGAAAAGATGTGGATATCGGGATCTCATGTCGGCCTCAGCCTCCCACGTAGCACCCTCAACAAGATGGTTTCTCCACAATACCTTCACTGTGGCAATCTCCTTGTTTTTTTTGTGACAACCCCCTCGGGATCCACATATTCAGGTATTGTCTCTGCCATGGGCGGCCATTCGCTCTTTTAATCCCCTCTTATTGGCTCGCAGCCTCAAGGGAGAATCGAACCCGTGACCTATGGCTCCTTTACATCCCTCCCAAGGAGATCGCCTCTTACCAATTGATCTGCAGATCAATTGGTAAGAGGCGATCTCCTTGGGAGGGATGTAAAGGAGCCATAGGTCACGGGTTCGATTCTCCCTTGAGGCTGCGAGCCAATAAGAGGGGATTAAAAGAGCGAATGGCCGCCCATGGCAGAGACAATACCTGAATATGTGGATCCCGAGGGGGTTGTCACAAAAAAATTGCCTCTTACCAATTGATCTGCAGCTCAATTGGTAAGAGGCGATCTCCTTGGGAGGGATGTAAAGGAGCCATAGGTCACGGGTTCGATTCTCCCTTGAGGCTGCGAGCCAATAAGAGGGGATTAAAAGAGCGAATGGCCGCCCATGGCAGAGACAATACCTGAATATGTGGATCCCGAGGGGGTTGTCACACATCAAAAGCAGTAAAAATTGATCATTCATGCCATTAATTTGCTCTAGTGAGCTCCAAGTTTCAAAGCAGTCAATACAAATTTCTGCTGCTAATTACACAATAAAAAAGTGACTTTTCTACATAAATTAGGCATTCTTTGGTGCACTAGATGTTCCACACTTGTTTTTTTTTTGACTGAGTGATACGTTGCAACCGTGAGCCAGTGACAACATCTCTACCGTTCCACTTGAGTCCTCGAGGCTTATAACCAATATCAATATTTGTTGGAGATGCATCCTTATAAACTCTCGAATTGATAACTTTTTCTCCTGAAGTAACAGGCTGCATAGAAAAATCTTAAAATGAGACTTTATATAGTAGAGTAAGAAATGAACAAAATTATGTATACACTTACATTAAAGGTTTGACTACCACTTGCATTTGTATAGATGCCAAATTCTATAGTCTTGGTTCTTTTTTTTCTTCCTTTTGATATTGAATATTCAACAACCCTTGGTTGATCAGGTTGCTGACTTGATACACCTCCAATATCTCTACCAGTGCCTCTTCCAATTTCACTAGCAGTGCCAGTACCTCTCCCGGTGCCTCTATCAGTTCCTCTGTCAGTACCTCTCCCAGTGCCTCTGCATGTGCCTCTGCCTCTGCATGTGCCTCTGCTTTTAGCATGTTGTTGCTCTCTTCTAACAGCTTAAGAATCAAAACACATAGAACTTCCTTGATGATTGAATATTGGTGGCTGACTTGAGCTTGATGGTCTACTAAAAAGTGGTGGCTGGCTTGAACTTGATGGTTGACTAAACAATGGTGGCTGGCTTGAGTTTGATGGATGGCTAAACAATGATGGCTGACTTGAGCTTGGTTGCCTGTTTGGTAGCCTCCAGGTTGTCCCATTTCAGCCATTTAATACAGTAATAATAATTGATTATTGTAAATAATTGAAGATTATTGTAAATGTATTAGAAGAGAATAATAACTTACTAATGTTGGACAAGATTTTTTGTTGTGGCCTACTTGATGACACAGGGAACATGACATTTTTACTCCTCTTTTGGATAACTTTCCATACTTTTTTCTAGGCTCATTCTTTGTCTTTCTTCTGCCGTTTGGTGGCCTACCAGGCATGACTTTTGGTTCAGGAGGTTCTATAACTACACCACTAGTGTGAGACCACATTTTCATGTTTGGTATTGACTGTAGAGAATGGTTATAAGCCTTCAAAAAAGTCTCTTTCCAATACCAATGTACCACTTCATTTCAGGTTCTATGCCTTTGTGTTGATATACAAGCACAACATGTTGACATGGTAAGCCCCTCAATCGCCATGTTCTACATGTACATGTCTTCTTTCTTATATCAACAATATGTCTGTATTGACCATCTAAGATTTCATACCCAATATCACCATTGATTCTAACTTCACAAAATCTAGCAAGATCTTTGTTCTCTTCTAGTACTAGTCTAGCCATAAGAGAGATATCTGAGATCCAAGTTTCAGCAAATTACCTCATTGCAATATTTCTGTCCATTATCTTGTGCCTAATCTCCTCTAACATAGTTATGATAGCCTTATGTCTAGCAACTAGTATCCAAGAATTAAAAGTTTCACACATATTGTTTTCAACAATGTCACACTTAGAATGCTCTTTAAAATATGCTTTGCACCAACTAGTTTTTTCATAATGCAACAAGTCCTCACAAATTTTATTACCTAATTTGTTGAGTTTATCCATCTCATCTTCAAATTTCACTTCAAAACTTGACTTAGCACATATCCAGAACTGTTTCCTTCTTTCTTCACCACTCCATAATTGATGCCACTTGGACCAGATTTGTCTAGCACACCTTTTCTGCTTATTATCGGGTAGCAACTCACATAAATCTGGTACAAGACCCTATGTAAGCAGTTGTAGCACAAACATTAAAAAGTATTAGCAACACAAGAAAAAAAATAAGAGAACAAGATACAATACAAACTATGTTTTGTCTTTGTGTCAGTCCATGTCCTGTGCCTAAGTTCTGATCTTCTATCAAGTACTTGAGAAAAAAACTCCAACTATATTTTGTCTTTGTGTCAACAACAGCCCATGCGATTGGAAACATCTGTTGATTTCCATTTCTACCAACAGTAACCAAAAATTATCCCTTGCAAGAACCCTTCAGAAAACATCCATTAAAACCAATAATTTTTTTTGCATCCTTCCAACCGACCCCTCTTCAATGCATCAAAGCAAACATAGAAGTAAACAAACAAAGTTTTTGTTGGCTTAGACTCTCTATCTGTCCTCACCCAACAGAAAGTACCAGGATTAGTATGTTTAATCATGTCTGCATAATCACACAATCTTGAAAATTCCATCTTCTAATCACCTAAGATCTTCTTGATAATCCTCTTTTTTGCCCTATGACAAACAGTTCTTCCAACAAAAACTTGGGTTGGCAGGTAATTTCATCCTTGAACTTTTCTGCAACAAACTTAGATGTACACAATTTGTTCTTGGTCGATTGAGTACATACATGCACATGATAATAATTTTTGACAACAAAATCACCAGAATCTTTATCTATACTAGCAAACAGCAACCATTTACATTTCTTGTCCTCAAATTTAACTCTAACTCTTTTTTTGTCATTAGGCTTCAATTTTAACCTAGATTTATATTGACAAGAATAGTCTGCAACAACTTTTCTAAATTGTTCAGCACATTCAAATACCATATCAAAGCTCAAAAATTGTTACAACACAATCAGGATCAAATCTTACCTTTTTACTTTTTCTTCTTCTTGGTAAATCAACACCCTTCACAAATTCTGAATTCAATTCATCCCTACTGTCTTCACTGTCCAATGCTGAGCTATCTATATATTGCTCATCACCCCCTAGTCTTCCAGTGTATCTAGCAGCCTTATTCCTTCCTATGTCTTCAAAGCCTCTATTAACACCAGTTGTTCCAAGCTTTATTTCCTCAGTTTGAATAGGTTTTTTCTTTTTCACTTTGTTTCTCCTTTCATTTCTAAGAGATCTTAATTCTTCATCAACCTCAGAGTCATCCACATCAGGAATAACATCCTTTTGAGAGTCATCACCACTTTCTTCATTTGATTCAGTCCATTCCACATCTAGATATGATATATCTCCTAGCTCAACTTCCACATTAACATTTTCAGATTCAGCCTCATGATTCAACCCTTCACTTGCAGTCACATTTATATCTTCTAAGTCTTCTTCAATGACAGACCCACAAAGCAAACCTGTTGTGACCACTTCTACATCATCCACCACATGTTTTACATAAATGTCTAAAAAGTCACCATCTTTTAGGTCTTTGATGAGATTTACTAAAGTTAAATCAGTGTCCACCTCAATAAAGCCATTTTTTGCGGAGTCTTTTACACAGAATCCACCAACAATAATATACCCCAATTGTTTAGTGTAAAAAAGTAACTCGATTATTGAGAAATGATCCTTGTCGATGTTAACATATTCCACCTCGGCTTCCCCTTTATAAGTAATTCCAGTTTTGTCCTGAATAAACTTACCACCATGATGAAAACGATTTATAATAATGGCGTCCATAAGATTCCCTGAAACAAGGCCCCAAATTTTTTTGACATGTTATGAACAATAAAAACAATAAAATTCTAACTTTATCCAGATATTAACAACAACAACCACATTGATAATAAAACCCAATATATATCAATAAAAAACATAGGCTAAACACATATATTAAAAACACACAACCACTACAACATGCTCGTCACTTACCTCACACTCGTCAACTCGAAAATCGCGAATGAACTCCAAAATCGTCTGCAATCTTCGATGATTCCTTCAACAAACACTCGAAATCACTTTAAAATCTAAGAATTTCAGCTGTAAAAGTCATTGAAAGGGAGAGATTCTTAGGGTTTTCTCGTTTAGAAACGGGTTAGAAGTGATTTGGGGGAAATTAATTTTTAGGTTTGATGACTTAATATGTGGCACTAACGTGTAATTGAGTTGGAGTGTATTGGTCGAAATTTCCACGTGAGGAAGGTTCATCTCACGCTCCTAATTACCAAAAATAATTTATTGAAATTTGGCTCCACATCAGCCAAGAATATTTAAAAGGATCAAATTATGGAGGGGGGGGGGGGGGGGGGGGGATAAAGGATTTAGTAGGAATCTTGATTAGTTGAGTTACCTGGGAGAAAAACGCGAACAACTTTAGGGACTTGCGTATGTATTTGGCCTATTCAAAAAGACTTTTTCTAATATTCTTGAGTCTATAATTTAAGGAAATAGAGAATTTGACTATGATATGGTCCATCACAGTTAGAATATTGTGTAATAAAAATATATCAACAAGCCTAGTGATAATTTTATAGACCAATGTCTAAACCTACTATGTTGTACGGGACATGGTGTTGCCTCATCAAAATCACATGTTCAGAAGATTATGTACCACAAATATCGAGTATGATTCGTAGGATATGTTGTCATATTAGGAGAGATAAATTTAAGAATGAGATAATAAAAGATAAGATTGAAATAATTTTTTGATAAATAAATAAATATGTCAATTTTTTTTAATTATTTTTTATTTTTCATTTGATGTCCGGAGCCTACATTGAAGTTCCGATTAAATCAGGATTGCGCACTGCAGGGCCCATTAAGGGGTGGCGCTCCCAACAAAAAATTCTCCACAATCAGGACTTGAACCTGATACCTCTGGTTAAGAGTGAAGCACTCCCACCGATGCAGACACTAATAAAAAGATGGTAGAGTAAATAGTACTACCTCTATTTCAAAAAGAATGATTTAATTTGACTTGAAACGGAGTTTAAGAAAAAAAAAGACTTTTTAATCTTATGATTCTAAATTAAAGTTATGTCAAATGTACTAAAATATTCGTTAATATTGTGGTCTTAAATATGCCACCTAAAAAATTAAAATTAAATTATTGTAAATAAAAAATTATTCTTTTTAAAATAGATTTAAAAAAAATAAAAAATTCTTTCTAAAACGAAAGAAAATAGAAGAATTTAAACGAATAAATAAAAGAAAAAATTGAAGGGGGTAATTTTATAGGACACAATCCTTTTTCAACTTAGTTATTTGTATTAAATAATAGTTTTGCCTTTTTCTTTATTTTTTTGTTAGACTCTAACAATAACAATGAAAAGGAGATGAGATTCGCGTATATTGTGTGGGACCAGCACATCACCGCGTGAGTTGGCCACGTGATTTTGGGAGGCGGACGATGTATCAACTAGGCATTTTTAAAATCACGTGACTGAACCGGATTTTACGGTGAGGTTGACACGTGTACCGTAACGCGAACTTTAATTATCCCAGAAATAATTAAAAATCCAAATCGTCAATATAAGAAAAAGAAGTGTGTTTAGTATAAGGATTATCCTAATCCTCCGACACTACTAAAACAATATTTAACTGATCCCTATAATGATACCTTAAGTAAAGAATGTCCACGCTACAGGGAAGCTTCTTATTTACAATTACTTTAATTATTATTAGTACGAGTAATAATTTATATTTCAATTCATTTTGGAAGAGTAAATCATAAAACTAATCATTGAATCTCTTTACTAATCTTAAATAATTCATTTATTAAAAAAAAATTATCTTAAAAAGGCGTTGAGCATGTATTATTCATAGGACCTAGACCTACATAAAGAATTTCCGTTTTTTTATTTTTTATTTTTTGGAAAAAAAGTAATTGACGTTGCTGTGTTCATGAACCTTTGTGGCCTTCGCGTACTATTGGAATCTAAACTTTTTATTTTTTAGATATATAATATGAATAAATAAATGTAATCTTCAGCTCTAATAATTAATTTAATTAAATCACGTTAGCTTAGCTTATTGTATTTCCATTGACTAAGTAAAGTCTTAATCATTGGTTTTAAATCGACAAGCAGTTGGTAGATAATTAAATAACTCAACTGTGCATGACTGAGTTTTGTACTAAGATTGCTGATTGGTTGATACATTTTTTCTTTCCTAAAATACTTGTAATATTTTTTTAAAAATAATTCCTTTTCTATTTGATAATTTTTCAATACTAAATTAAATTAAGTTAACTAATTGTTGTTGTTTCGTATAACATTAAACAGAAAAAGTATTATATTTTAAAGGATTAACGCACAAGTACCTCCTTAATCTATATCCGAAATCTCAGAGATATACTTATTCTATACTAAGGTCCTATTACTTTCGTGAACTTATTTTATTTATAATTTTCTACTCTTTTTAGGTCTACGTGACACTCTCTTGTGGGTCTAACGCTGATTGACTTTTTTTTAAAACTAGTGCCACGTAGGTCGAAAAGGAGTAGAAAATTACTTATAAAATAAGTTCAAGAGGGTAATTGAACCTTAGTATAGTATAAGTATGTCTAGAGGATTTCGGGCGTAGATTGATGAGGTACTTGTTAATTTTCTCTATTTTTAAAAATATATTAAGAAATGACTTTAGATAAAGATAATTTGATAATTTTTTCATGAGTATGTCAAGTCAAACATTGATAGGTGAAAATGAATAGAAGGAATATATATTTTAAAAAAATATACTTAGAAAGGACTATAGTTAAATATATTATTTCCAAAAATACCTTTGACAAAAAAATAAATAAATAGATTTTCAAAACTTATCCAGACAAGCTTAGTTTGAAAATAGAATTTAATAGTATTACTTGTCATTCAATTAATTTGTCCTAACAGATAATTT
This sequence comes from Solanum habrochaites, assembly GCA_027704765.1. Classification (NCBI taxonomy): domain Eukaryota; kingdom Viridiplantae; phylum Streptophyta; class Magnoliopsida; order Solanales; family Solanaceae; genus Solanum; species Solanum habrochaites. The sequence goes on from JAKWJA010002491.1 coordinate 61,081,362, forward strand.
CATTTTATTGAAAGATCAATCTCAACTTTCTCACTAAACAATATATGGTTCCCCTTATATGGTCAAAATAAATTATTCTTATGGAAAAATATAAGTAGTCCAACAAATTCTAAGCAAAATTGGAAATATTACACATTTCAATTCAACCAAGGATCTTCACATCCTCTATACATCTACTCTTCTACTACTTATAATAAAGAGGTGGTTTTGTAAGTTAATTTCTCAAAGGATCAGTTAAATAATAATAATTATTATTATAATTAAACTCAAATAAAATAAAAAAAATAATTATTAATAGAATGACCATTTAAGAAAATTAACTTCGACTATCATCTTCTCATTAAGTAAGAAAGAAATTTATAAACCTTTAGGTTACCTAACTTGTACTTTTCTAAATATTTAATCCTCCTATGAAGTATAAAACCTAGCTAAAATATTCATACATAAGTTATTGCAACCTTAAATTGAAATATTCGTAATAAATGTATTAAATTCTATCAAGTTTTGCAACTACGAATTGTTTCAGTTTAATAATTTAACCAAATAATATTCAAAATTAAAATTAAGAAACCAGTAAAACGTGTATTGTGTACCACAAATTATTATTGAGATGGCTGGCTATAGCTAATTAATTAGATTTTTGGACAAATCGTATTCTGCTACTAATTAATTAAAATAAACTCTTCTGTTTGATGTTTGAACGCATTTAATGATTTAAAAATGTTATAAGACTTGGATATTACTATGTATTTGGGAATGAATAGCTGATTTATTATTCGTATTCTTTTATGAGTTAATTTAAATGTTGATTATATTTTCATGAACTAATTTTGTTATCGATTCTTCCGACCAGTAGAAGTGGGGGAGTGACAGTACAATTTAGAACAAGTAGCCGCTTTGTCGTATATATTGTGCATGAGCACGTGAGTTGCAGTGTTTAACTCACATGCCTTACTTTTATACGTGACCACATAGTAATTATATTTGTCCATCACAACTGCCCACTTTCCTGCTAATTAATAGTACCATCCTTTTATTTCAGTGAATAAAATTAAAGGGGAATAAAGCTGAATAAAAATGTAAAATCTTCAATGAATGATAACTTTTAATATATAGGTGAAAGTATATCAAAACACGCTATAATGAGGAAAAAATTAATATCGAGATAGTAAAATGGACGGTTGATTAGATTTATGAATGAAAATATTTGATTAATAATTAAAGTGCACGTAAATAATTTGTAGCGATCAGAAGAAGTGGAGTGAACATTGAGTTGCACAATAGAGGTTAAGAATGTACCTAAAAGAGATGAAAGCACATAAGAAGGTACGGTCTATTCCTAATGCCAGCCCATAAGTTACTGTTGAGATCACATGATTTGTTGTGATATAGGCTTATATAAATTTAGGATTTTTTATTTTATTTTAATATATACAACATTGCACTTTAAGTACCTAACGATGCTGCATGTTACCCTAGGCTATAGATATCAAAAGCTAAGGGCGTTTTCTTTCACGAAATGAGAATATTATATTCCTTTCGTCTTAATTTACGTGGCCTTTTATGAATTGACATAGTAAAATTTTTTTTAAAAAAATTGTGCTTCAAAACAATTGTAGATATCTGAATTGTGATATTCATTGAGGGTGTAATTGAAATTGTAAAGTTAAATTAATTTATTTGTAAAAATGTAACATTCTTTTTAGAAGATTTGTCCAATTTTGTTTATCCACTACATTAAAAATATGTATTAATTTTACTTGTTCAGTTTAACAACCACGATTTAATTTACCATAAATATATTTATTTTATCCTTATCATCAATTAAATACTAATTATCTTTTTAATATTTAGATAATTTATAATTAACAGAGACGATATGATAAAAAAACTTATTATTATTATTTACTACATGTATTGAATTTAATTAAGTATCGATGAACATAGGTCAGTATAATACAATAGAAAAAATAAAAGAAATGAAATGATGAATGACATAATGGATTGTGGAAGCCAGACACAAACACTAATGTAATGGATTATCTAATAAAAAATGATTAAAAATGAAATAATTCATGTTTAGATACGTCCAAATTACAGAATTTATATAGTGCTACTATACAACCTGTGAGGGCATGGAAGCTACTTAAAGGTAGTTTTAGTTAAAGAATAGAGGAGCCATGTTCTTATACTTTTTCGAAAAGGGAAAATTATTAATTAACTAATTAATATGCAAAAAGAGACAATTATTTATACAGCTTAAATTAATTGGATTAGTTAGTACTTAAATAATTAGTTGTATGATAATGACAACCTGTTCGGTTGTAGGTGTGCACCTTAATCTTAATGTGAATGCTTTTGCCTTGATTGTCGGAACTAAACAACCATTTTTGAACTATCTATCATTATTTTTTTTAAATAAATATTTTAGAATCCCTAATCTAAAAATTACAAGCAAACAACTTATTTTGATGTGATGGATTAGTTGCCTAGTTGATGTACTCTTGTAATTGTCAAATATATATTTTTATTTTGTTTATGTTAGTCCAATTGACTTGTGATGCATATATAGTACAAAATATATTTATATAGTGAACACTACTGAGCATATTAACTCTTTAACCCTTTTTTTTTTTTACTACATATACCTTTTCTCTAGAGGAAAAAATATGACATTTGAAAATTAAATTTGTAATAAAGACTAATTTCTTCGAGATATATTAAAGATTTTGAAATAAAATGAAAGAAAAAACTATTAGTAGTTTATTGGCACAGCGAGTCATATTATTGTCTTCTGGTTCATTAAGTGAATTGGTTTTATCAATATAAGTAAATTAGTTAAAGTTTAATTTTTTTTTGGAATTTTCTCTTATTACCTTATATTTAATGTGATTAAGTACTACATTTACATTTTCTAGTAAACTAGTTTAAAAATAATTAAAAAAAGTAATAATAGAAAGAAATTTTTAATTCATTAAATAATTATTTTCTTGATATGTCACAGTTCAAAAACTCACTCATATAAGTTAGAGGAAATATTATTTAGTATAAATTGACAATAACATTCACTTTTTTATTTGTAAAATTACATAAAACATGATAATATTATTATTGATGAGATCAGACAAATTCAAATGCAAAGACAACAAAGCACCTAAGAACAAATGGACATTAATAAAAGAATGTTAATCAACATCATTTCACTGAAAAAATTTATTGATATTTGTATGAAATAAACTTATTATCATTCTTTTAGAAATAGAGAGAGAATAAATCGTATTTTTTGATCCGTACGGAGAGGAAGAGATAGAGAATCTGGGTAGCACATGGATGTTAAAAATTAGAAGAGAGAAAGAGAGATAAAGAGAGAGCACCGCGTTCCCCGGTAGAGCTGAAAGGGCACTGAGTGAGTGAGTAAGTGCTGCCAATCACGTGACTTTTTCTCCTTCCTTACCAACATCCCTCTGCTCCCTCCCATCCTCTTGATTTTTTTTTGTACTTTGCTTCCTCACTATTCACTCCTTCAAATAAATATCAAATCAAATTACAGTAATGTAGATTTATTAGTATTTACTTTACTTGGGATCTGTGCACTAATCATACTCATTACAATAGTTAATCTTTTACAGGGTCAACGACCCCCCTACTCTTAATTGTGTGAATTAATGAGAGAGGTCACTCACGTGATTTTTTTTCATATAACTTTCTGTGTTCAGATCTATAAATCAATCCAAAATCCCCATCTTTTTCACTTTTCCAACAGAAAAAGAAGAGCTTAAATACTGCTTACCCCACTAAAGTTCACAGAGTGACAGAGATACTGCTCTGTTTTTACTTCTGTTGTAAAAATTAGTGCATTTTTGGTTGACAACTCAATTTTACGATTTTACAAAATAAAAAACTATACAGTTAATTATTAAGTTTTTCCATCTCAAGTTCTTTCAAAAACTTAGCTTTTCGAAAGTATGTTAAACCTATTTAAAGGAGGGAAAACTTAAGAAATATTTTTATTTTTATTGTTGGTGAGCTGGATAGACTCTTTTTCTTAGCTTCTAATTTGTTCATATTTTTTTAATCAGAGTTTTTGATTTTAAAATTTTACTCATTAATGATGTTGAAAAATTAAGAATTCAAAATAAAAATCAAACTTAACTTTTTTTTTTAATAAAAAAAAGTAACAGAAAGATGCTGACTAGATCGTCCAAGTTGCATGTTTTTGTTCTTGGTTTCAAAAGATAAATAATGTTACCAAAAAATTACAATCATAGTAATAAATTAATTTGTCAGAGATTTACGTGTCTGAGACATAATAAATTTAAAAAATTATAGCTCAGTGTATAAATACTATTATTTTTTGAATTGATTAATATGAGTAGAATTTACTCAATAAATAATATTTAAGATGTGATGTGGAGGAGCCATTTTATTTTCGAAAAATGGGACAGATTAATGCATCGCTATTTGTTTAACTGGAACATGGAGTAGTACTTTTACTAATATTAATCTATTTTATTATTTATTATTATTAAAAGATTTAGTCGCTAAATAAATAAATACTATTACTCGGGATCGCCAAAATATAAAAAAATCCAATCTACTAGATTATCAAAATTAAAATTCTGTGACACCTTGATCCGACACACAGTCACTTGCTTAAAAAATCGTCAACTAATGACCCAAAAACCGTTAATCCGCCGTAACGACGTTACGTTACATTAACAGCGTTTAAACTTAAACGGCGTTGGCACGTCGAAAACGAAAATGAAAACCGCTGCCTTTAAAAGTTAAAACTCCTCTCACTAAAGCCTTTCATAGAGAAAAGTAGAGAGAGATTTCTCTGATCTATGAGACCCATTTTCTGTTTTTCTTTTTTCCGGGTGTTGATGCATATTGAAGCAATTGAGAAAACGGTAAAATATTTGCATACATATTATTAGTGAATTCGGTTTAGACAAGACGACGAGGGCCTACCAGCAATATCATTCAAAAATCACTGTTTGGATCACTTCCTTCTTACGTTTGGGGAACTGTGGGAGCTATTTTTTTTCATTTCTTTCGGAAGAATTCTCATCTGAATTATGCATTATTCATCGTTAAATCTCATCTAAAGTAAGTATTTTCCTTCCTTCTCGATTTCTCCATTCTTACGTATATTTTCAGCTGAATTATGATGAATTAGCAGATTTATTGACCACCTGTTTCTTACCGGAACTTATTTTTTGAAGCTGAATTTACTACAACAATTGGAGGAAGTGAATTTCCGTTGGAGGCGAATAATTTGAAGTTAGTTTTACAGAAGATTTGCTTGCTTGCCAGTTGTTAATGCGCCTCCAATTTTCGTTGGAGACGGATCTGCACTTTAAAGAGATTTGGATACAGAATTTTTCCAGATTTACGCTACGACTGAATTAGCGAAATTCGGTTGAATTGTGTGTAATTACTTGATCTGGCGAATACACAATTCAAGTGTGTGGATGGAGCTGCCTCAGCCCAGACCTTTTGGAACAGAAGGTAACAGTACTTTTCAGGTTCACTTTTTCTAAATTAGAAAATAAATAGCAGTAGAAAATTCAGAATTGGTCTGAAGTTTAGATTTCCGATGTACGTGATTGTTGCAGGGAGGAAGACGACTCATGACTTTCTTTCACTGTATTCACCTGTTCAACAAGATCCAAGACCTCCCCAAGGTAAATTTTTCACGCATGCAGGATATTTTATCCTCATTAAAGAATAAATAAATTCTTTTATTATTTCAACTAGATAAATTAAAATTTTCTTTTCCTTTTTTCTTTCTGATTTACTTATGAGTTTTTCTTTTCCTCTTATAATCTAAATTTGAGGAAGTTGTGTTTGGGGTGCATGTGTTGTTGTTATTGATTTTGAAGAAGATGCAGCCCTTTACTATGTTTTTTTTTTAAAAAAAAAAGATTCTTAAATGAGAAATTATTTAATATTTTAACATTTTAATATACACTTTAACTTGAGAGTCAATTAGATTAGATTTAAGTTATATCAATATATAAATTGTGTCCTAATATGTTATTAGCTGGTTACTTATCATTTTTTTGAATTATCGATGATAATTAGGTATAATCAGATTAGGAGATCTGAACATTTCCTGAAAATATTTTACTTCAAAAGATCTGGACATTATATTTTTAAAATGCATAACCAAACAGATACTTAAAAGGTGTTTTTTTTTAATGAATTTACTCTGAAAATCTATAATCAAATGCTAGTTTATTCTTTTTCATATATTAAAATAATTTTTAATCTAGGGATCCTTTAATGTTCATTTTTTTTTTGTGGGTGGGGGTTCAAGAAGGTTTTGTAAGGACAAACCTTCCACATGTAAGATGCAATTTTTTGGGTTGGTTTCTCTCTCCTCTCCTTTTTTTTTTTCAAAGAAGAAGGAAGAAATCTGGGTTTTTTGTTTTTATTTTAAGTAAAAGAACTCATGGGGATCTGGAAACAGAAGAAAAAAATGTGTTGTGATGTTTAGGTTTTGTTTGGATGGAAAGGGAAAAAAACAGTCACACCCACGAGTGTCGAAATAAATGCACCCGTGACTCTTGAATGCGTATGACGGTATGAGGATGTGGCTCATCTTCTTCCAGTGGGCCATCTACTTAGGCTGAGATAGGCTCAAAATTACTCAATCTGGATAAAGGTTGGGCCTTGGATTAATTTTGGTTCCGTACACCATTTTTGGGCATATGGCAATTCTCTGTGGACAGAGATTGGGACCCAAAAGTTGGTGTACTATCACTAAATTTTTGGAAATTTTATCAAAAGATTTAGAAGTGAATTTAATTGGTTCTCAAATATAAATTCAATTTATGTATAAAATAAGCAATACTATTTTCTCTCAAAAAGAGTTTATTAACTTCCTTTTAATTCGTACAGTAACATGGTCCCCTTCTTTCCCTACATATCAATCTTATTGCACTAAAAGATAAATCAAACTTATTACTGTGTTAGATTCTTTTTCATACTTTTGGACTTTGTAGGTTGGACTTCATGCTAAGTTGAAAAAGACAGTAAATGTAGCTAAAAGAATTTACTTATGAAATACTGGACTGTAGCTTCCACAAAGTATGTCATGTTGTGATGAAAGTTTGAAGTATGTAACACGTTAGGATCAGAGAAAAGAAATATTTGTGAAACATCGGTACTGTGGGGTGGAGCTGGCGGTGGAAGATTGCAATGTGGTTAAAATTACATTTTATGTATACATAGTAAATATTGAACCTATTTCAGCTTAGTTCATTTGTTTATTTTTCTTCATATTTTGAATCCCTAATGAAAATTCTAGCCATTCCGCCAGATAGACTCTTGCCAGATAATTAATTATGTTCTCAATTGCCTGCCTTGCATGTATTCAATTAGTCCTTTCTCAATGGCTGTTGTGCATACTAAAGCAGGTGGATACCTGAAGACTCATGACTTCTTGCAACCACTGGAGCAAGCAGAGAAGACATTAAGGGAAGAAGAAACCAAAGTTGAAGTAGCAACTATGGAGAAGCCTCCGCCACCAGTAGCTGCTACTCCTTCAGGGGAGCATATTCTTCCGGGTGGCATAGGCACCTTCAGTATTTCTTATTTGCACCAAAGGATACCAAAACCAGAGGCAAGCTTGTTCTCTGTAGCACAAGCAAGTAGTACCGACAGAAATGATGAAAATTCAAACTGCAGTTCTTACACAGGGAGTGGTTTCACACTGTGGGATGAATCTGCAGTCAAGAAGGGAAAGACAGGGAAGGAGAATTCTGGGGGTGATCGACACGTCCTAAGGGGTAATTTTTACTCCGTCCATCCATACTTTGACTTGGCACATTCCTTACGAAGTTAGTAAATAAAATGGTACTTTACTATGTATGACTGCTAGTTTATAAGTCGACAATGATGTATTATTCCCAGAGTCACAGTTAATATTGCATGACATGCACATGCTTCACATAACAAATGACTATTGTATTCGTACTATCAATTTTTCAGCCTTCCGCAAAATATGTTCTTCTACGGGACTTTTCTTCCTCTCCCGTATGCCTTGCTTACCAAGAGATTTATTATGACTGTATACTTCAGCTTTCAAGAAATACATGAAACAAGTAGATATAAAATACTTGTAGAGAAGCCTAAGTTAATTTGATTTCTTACAGGGAACATAGATAGAATGTGGCCAACCTGTGATATTCATGGGTTGTGTTTGATAAACTAGCGCTACCTATGAATAGTTAACTCTGAATATTTCAACTCCAATTAAAACTTTCTATTTTCTTGGCAGAAGGAGGTGTGAACTCTGGAGTTGTTCAGCCAACGACATCATTAGAGTGGCAGTCACAATCATCTTCAAATCATAAGCACAACACTACGGCCTTAAGTTCGCTCTCATCTGCTCAGTCAGTGACTCTTTTGCTCCCAATCATATGAATGCCCCTTCTCTCCCATGATACAATACATTTATTTGCCTTTACTAACTGTATGATCACATTGCAGCCAATCATCGCCCCTTAAGAGCCAAAGTTTCTTGCATATGATAACATCAGCAAAGAGTGCACAAGATGACGATGATGATGATGATGAAGATTTTGTGATTAAGAAAGAACCACAGTCGCACCTTAGAGGTTTGTCTTGTGTAAGTCTGATTGTTTCCACTCATTGTATACATGCAGTTGTCTTTTGTAACATTCAGATAGCTCCTTTGCAGGTAGTTTATCTGTAAAGGTTGATGGAAAAGGCAACGATCAAAAGCCAAACACCCCACGTTCAAAGCATTCAGCAACAGAGCAACGGAGAAGAAGCAAGATAAATGACAGGCATGTCTATGACATAGTTGATAGCTTAAATATAGAAATATTCTTGATATAGAATCCTTATCTTGATTGGAGTAGAATATTATGTCTAGGGCAGGATGGTGCATGCTAGACAGACTTGTGTTTTTTCCTATTTTGTTCTACTCTCTTCTCTTTGAAGTATATTTAGCAGCTTTCTCTGCATAGAAAGGAGTTTGCTTGAATGTTCTGTTCTGTTACAGATTCCTATAAAGTTCTATGTTTTCATCTCTTCAAAACTTTGTTTATCAACAACTACTATGATTGACTTTTGGACAAAATAAAGTGATATCTAGCTAAACATCTAAATATTCTTTTAATTTTCAGATTTCAGATGTTGAGGGGAATCATCCCTAATAGTGATCAGAAAAGAGATAAAGCGTCTTTCTTACTGGAGGTACTTGAATTATATATTTTTTTTTAGTCTTCTCTTTATCAATAGCGATATGTATGATAAAAATTTAAATATTGTTTGCAGGTTATTGAATATATTCATTTTCTACAAGAGAAAGTGCACAAGTATGAGGAATCATACCAAGGTTGGGACAATGAACCTCCGAAGTTGCCATTGGTAATCTATTTCTGTTTTTTCTCTATGTTCCTCTCCTTTCTTAGGTCATAGCTATGTTGTGCTTAACCATTTATCAACAATTGGCTCATCTTAAGGTATTAAGAACTGAGGCCTTTGAAATTTATATTAAGGATGCAGTCAGTCTATGTGGAAGGTTGTCGACACCACATGTATAATTAAGACGCCAAGTTGGTGAAACTAAATTGAAGTCTTCACATGCTCATGTATTTCCCTGACCATCTTTTCCGAGTATGAACAGTCTTTGGCTCTGAACTGGATGCTGTTTATAGTGCAATAACGTTCAAACTTAACACTTAAATGCCGACAATATATTTCCTTTTGATCTGTGTATTAGTTTTAATCTAGATACCTATATCTTTAGTACATTCATTAGCACACTTTTTAACTGACCCTCATTCTGTAATAGAGCAAGTGCCATAGGACGACTCATGGCGTTAGCGATCTTCCTCAACGCATTATCAATGCATCCGGTGCTGCACTGACGTATGCTGGGAAGTTTGATGAGAGCATAATGGGGATTTCTTCTGCTAATCCTATCAATGTGCAAAAACTGGAACCAAACATAAGCAGCACAGGTTTAAAAGAAAAAGGTCAGCAGCCTGGTTTAACAAATAAGCCGACAACAGTTCCTATGCACCCAAACACGTTTTCATTTTCTGGGACTAGTAGCACGGCAGCGCTTTATTCATCAAAGCTGATAGCTGATACTGATAAGTTGGAGTCAAAGTCTCATTCTCAATTTTCACTTAGCAGATCGCATATGACTGATTATGCTATTCCAAATGCTAATCCAGAAAGGCTGGAGCTGCCTATAGAAAGTGGTACCATCAGCATCTCTAGTGCCTATTCTCAAGGGTAAGAATTCTATTAGTGCTTAAAAAATTCTGAAATTTATCTTTTAAAAAGCAACGCTCATGTACTACTTCCACATGCATATCTATAGATGTGGTTGCAACAAATTAGTCATTCATAAGCCTGGTGATAGAGAAAGAGGTCGTGTAATTCACTTTAGACTTTTGAGCAAATTGTACATATATGTTTATGAGTTTTACAGAGTGAATGAACATCCATCTTTAGTCGTCATGACGTTGTTCGGTTGACTGTTGAGATAGTGCATATAGAAAATTCTGTTGTTTGTTCCATCTCTATGTTATACATAGTTTTGTACTCTGATCAAATTTCCCTCTTCCTATAGTAGACATTCTGTATGCTTTCTTCTGCTGAATATACCAGTGGCTTAATTTGCGTCTATTTTGGTACTTGCCAGGCTATTGAACACCTTGACACAAGCGCTGCATAGTTCTGGAGTAGATTTGACCCAAGCCAATATCTCTGTGCAAATTGATCTTGGAAAGAGAGCAAATGGGAGAGTAAATTCATCAGCTTCCACTGTTAAGGTACATAGCCATTCTTACTTGCAGAAACTTTTTACAGTTCTAAATGATAATTTATCATTCTCAAAGTTAACACATGAGTTGGAGCCTTAAACTAATTAACTATCACAAAATTCCAACAGGGTAACAACGTTTCAACAAGCAATCAACCAATTCCAAAATCTAGAGTTACAACCACAAGGGAGGAGCCTGATCATGCCTTCAAAAGGCGGAAAACAAGCTAATGCTAATTTGAAACACTAGTGTTTTTTTCCTCCTTCTTTTTTTCTTTTTCTTCCATTGGTTAAATTTAATTGTTTTCCTCTTTCCCTTCCCCTTCTCAACCAATATTGATGTCCACACCTGATACAGAAATCTCCCAAATGAGAGATCACAAGCCACTGTATATTTAATGAACTAGTACTACTACTATTTTTCTGCCCCTTCAAATTGTTGGGCTGCACAAATTTACCTGACTAGAGTGTGATATTTTATTACTTGGTAGTAAACTACTGTATTAATTTATTACTAAGGCTTTCAATGCTGATGATGAGACAGCTGCATTTTCAAGTTAAGGCTTCTATGCATTTTCATGTTTAAGGCTCAAGGACGTTGTTCTAGTATATTTTGTTAAAGACATGATGAAATGCTATAAGAAGAGAAATCCTCGATCAAACTTGTACAATTGTGCTCTCTTCTAAGTAATAAGAATTTTGAAATAAAGTCTGTTATTTAGTAGTGATAATAAAGAATCCTTCCTAAGTAAACTTTTATTTTATTGGTAAACGCCAGAATAGATTTCATACAATACCAAAAAAAGGGAACAATTCTTGGGAAAAAAAGTGCAAATGACCTAACACATAAAATTCAAACTCTCTTCTCTCCTCCTTCTTAACGTGTAGTACGAATTGTAATGAACTTAAGAGCCTAACTATGTTTCTATTAATGGGTGTTTCTGAAAATTCCTCTTTTCTCATTGAGCTGCCTATCGAACAAATATTGGGCTTTTACCTTGAGAGCTCTACTATACTTTGGGCCCATCGAACAAAATAGGAAAAAATATATAGATTTATTCATTTTAAAAAATAATTACTGATTTTAGCGATAATTTTTTTTTATTACCATTTATAAGAATGCTTTGTTAAATCTGTAATATGTATTAAAAGTGAATTATGTATGCAATATATATGAATTATAATTATTTTTTGAATATATCATGTTTGTTTAGTAAAAAACTGTCATATTGTATTATAAGTGTATTAAAATGTGTGATAAATGTGTTATTTATCATTAAAATTTGTATAATATGTGAATAATAAATTGTTCTTTGTAATATGTTTTAAACTTGTAGTATAAATAAATTAAAAATTAGTAAGTGAAAAAAAAAATATTATTACTTAAATGGTAATATTTTTTTATTATAGTATATTTATGAAAGTTTCCTAACAAAATAGACTAAGCGGCCTACTAAACAAAATTTAAATGGGCCTCCAATCATCATTGCTTATTAGTCCAGGCAAATTTCACAAATAGCATAGTCTATAATTTAAAAAAGGGCACTTTCACATATAGCAATCAAAAAATTCATATTTGTATGCTATAGCAAAGTTTACATAATTGCGCTCCATAGCAAACATAAAATTGTATAATTCGCTATACATATATAATTGTATAATTCGCTGGCCTAAATTGTATAATTCGCTGGCCTATTTCGCTGGAATTGTATAATTCGCTATCCTATTTGACTGCGATTGTATTATGCACAATTGTATAATTTGCAGCCTATTTCGCTGCAATATTTTTATAAAAATTTCTTTGCATACAGTTGAATCGAATTAAAATGTATGTATATTGCATAATTATAAGTGTATAGCAAGAAGATATATGTTTTTCTCTCGCTTTATACAAAAACAGAAACACAATATATACACTTCTGTTGTATAAAGTTAGAGAAAATTGTATTTCACTGCAATTGTATAATTTTTTGGCCTTTTTCTCTGCAATATTAGAAGTAAAATGTTTGTAAATTGTATAATTAAGTGTATAACACGAAGATATATATTTTTGCATGTGTATATACAATTTTCTCTCGCTTTATACAAAACAGAAACAGAATTATACACTTTTGTGTATAAAGCGAGAGAGGCGAGCGAGAATGGAGAGTGGTGAGCGAGATTTCTGGGAGAGAGACGCTGGCAAATTTTAGCTACGTTTGCTATGGAACACAATTAAATCAAACCCTAGATTTAAGTTATTAGTTTGCTATTATATACAATTTTCCCTTTAAAAAATAGCTACAATCCTTGTTACTATTTGCATTTTTTATTTATTTGTCTTAGAACAATTTTTATGTAAAGGAACAATATTGCCAATTTGTCACCTTCAATTCATCTAATCAAGTAGTGGATAGTCTAGTTTTGGAGCGCCAAAAGGGGTTTTGGATTGTATCTTTATTTCGCCAACAAACGAGTCATCCTTGACGATTTCTTATTTCTATCCCTATGTTGAACTCTACTGATGAACATTTCTTTTGGGGAAGTTAATAATGAGTATTTTACTTCATCTTGAAATAGAGTATACTACTACTAATATCAACATTTTATTAATTAATAGAAATTAAAATTCTAATTGGGCCGCAGTCCATCTTTTTTTGCAAGTTAAGCGAAGCTTTACTCTCACCAAACATCACTATTCATAATTAATCTTGCTCACCTTAATATTAAATATTAAGTATGATGAGAATGTATATGGAGTTGGTAACTACAATTCCTTAAAACTCAAGAAATCACAAGTCAATGTGTCACATATTCTGTTAAAAATTAAATGTCGTACTTACTTTATATGTAGATCGTACGTTCAATTTTTAGATTTATCCTTAATAACATAATTTATAGTTACTCTAATATCTAGACTTGTTTTAGGCTAAAAATCCTTCAAAAAATTAATCAAATAATGCCACATATTTTCGTCAGAATTAAGCTTATATATATATATATTTCACGAGAAGAGCAAAAAGCAAGGTGCAGAATGCCGACTTATCTCAAGTATATACACCTTTTAGCCAGCTGTGATGTATAACGAAAGCAACGGTCGTTACAATTCTTTTTGCATGTAATACAAAATTATTCATTATTACCTAAAAAATATAATTGATAAAATTATACTTATATTCTTTTTCAATTTAATAATAATAATTTTTTAAAAAAATATGTCAAATTAATATGAATCAGATAAAATAAAACAGAGAAAGACGTTTCCATATATAGATATAGTCATAAATAGAGAAGGGATACACTTGAATAATTTGAATTGACGATCCAATATTTCTTCCATCGAGAATTGGCCTTTTCTTGGATCATTCAAAGTTAGATATAAAATAATTACTCTATCAAATACTATTAATACTCCAATATAACCTATACAACACTAGAGTGAATACATGTTATAAGTTTCTTGGAATTGCCTATCTTGAATTTCTCATATGCCACTATTTCCAACTCCAAAAAATTCAAAGCAATTAATTAGACCTTTTTTTTAATCTTTTACCAGTGGAAATCTAAGTAAGTGGTTTGAAAAAAAAAAAAAGGATAAGATTAAGAGGCCAGTAAATTTGGGTTGTTCAATTGACATTTTTAAACTTTGGTTGAATAAGGCCACTGAAAAAATGAATATTAATGCTAAGAATAATTGAAAGGTAGTTGAATAATTATATGATCCTTCCAAATAGAACTAGAACGGACGCATTAAAGCACTAGTGAATAGAGGAATGATTAGTACCAAAACATTATTATATTAATGGAGATTTATTTAAGTGCTCAAAGTGGCTTATTTTTGGACTTTTATACAACTCTTTTAGTCGTCTACTCTCCACTTATTATGATGAAAAAAAATATATATTAAAATAATATCACAAATTTTTAGTTAATTTCTATAAAATTCAGGTATTAGCCGACCTTCACATATATTATTGATGCAGACCTTCTCTCCCATTGCCATATAATCCATCTAGAAAAATCTACGAATATTTTATTCTACGATAGTTAATTTATATTAATGTCAATTAATATTGTTTTATAATATCTTGAGTAATTCAAAAGACTTGATAAAATTAATTTTTGGAAAATGAAATATTAGACGAAAAGAGTATCGTAAACTTACTGTCCATGTCAGCTTATAATTGCCGACTAAATCAATGTGTGCAATATTTTTACAAACAAATTGTGTTTATAAAAGTCCATTTGATGTCAATACTTGAAAAGCAAAACAGAAAAGTAAAGACACGTAAGCACCTTTACAGCTAGTTGTTCTTTACAAGTGGATTGCAATTGTTAAATGAGTTTAAAACGTTTTTATATTTTAGCTTCGCAAACTATAATGCATAATAATTTTATAATAAAATATAAGAATATTAGTTTATAGTTATGAGATTATACTGATTTAAACTGTACAGCTCTATGCTGGTAGAGGCTTCTAAAGTGAGTTCTGGTAGATGGTACATAGCTTTTTAGTAATAATTAAAAATGAATTGTTACATCAGGAGAATGTGCAGAAAGCAAATCACTTTCATATACTTATTATGTTTATAAATAAATATTATATTTCAAGAATGAACAGATGAGTAAGCCAAAATTTTATATGAAAAATAACAAAGATTTGACTAGAAAACAATTGGCCTCTCTTTCCCCATTGGCCATTACAGTCACATCTTACCAACCGCATAGGTCATGTCTTGAGCACTTAAATAATGAAAATCTCTATTGGACCAAATGAATTTTGTGTATTCTATTATATTAAACTGCTAAAGTAAGTAACTATGGTGATGATGAGGGGTCAATAATAAAATTTGCAGAACAGCAGATAACAAAGTTGCAGTAAAACAAATTTCTATATTTCACCCGTGTGTGTGTACACTGCCGTAGAGTTTGGTGTAACCCTGCAATGGCAGGGGAAGCTTCTATACAGGAAATTGATTATTAATTTATGTAAAAACTTAATAAAATAAAATGTACTCTCTCCAGCATGTTTTCGAGTCTTGTCAGCCCTGTCGAAGTGCACCCTCCTACTGAACTTCAAGAGCTGCATTGAGGCAAAATCCTGCTTTCTATTGACTCAATGTGTTGAGAGCTATCTTCTATAAATCATTCACAGAAACTGCGTGGAAGTGGAAGTGTGTTTTTTTCTTCTTCTTACTGACCAAATGTTGTACCAACATGGATTTAAATGCTGCTACTAAGTGTTTCATCCTCATTAGATGATTCTAAACACTCCCATGGGTTTGAATAGAAATAATCCTCTTCTTTGGGTCGGTCTGGAATAACCAACCTCTTGGTTGGGTTGCCCATACGTTCAGCATGATCATGCTTAACTGCATTAGAGAACTCATCCCATGTCAATGATCCAGCAGTATGTTGGTCTATCAAATCCACTAAAAGCTTTCTGTCCAACAAGATGGTTTTCTTGTAGCCAAGATATCTGCATAGAATGGGTAATACTTTAAAAATAATGACATAAAGCCACAATCAAATCTGAAGCTAAACTTGTACTGAAAAGTCCAGCAAAACAATAAGAAAATACTATATGTAGCTAAAGTTGGGCATTACATATGGGTGATGACTACCAATCAAAAGTGGGTGAGGTACGTGGTAACACAACGCAAAAGGATATCACTTGAGCATTAGCACAGAGACAATTTCATCAAATGGAAACAGGTACCTGCGATGTCCTTCAACAACTTTGGCCATGTTTCCATCATACGTAGGAACAAAAATGTCACTCTCCAATGAAACAAGATAGTCCAATGCAGCCATTTGAGAAGAGTGATTCTGAAAGAACATAAGGTCGGAAGGTTCTAGTAGTGTCTCCTTCCTCACCTGCTCGACATAAAATAGTACGACATGTTAACAAATTCAGGCAACATAAACAGCTGAAAAACTAGTTTGAACTTTCTGATTACCAGATTGGGGTAAGCTGCTGCAAGACTAGCCATTCGCCTTCGTCCACCATATATCTCGCCAGCAGCAATGTAAACTTGTATGCTGGAATCAATGTCCAATGCCCTTAAAGTCAGAGCAGTTTCTTCGGGTGTCAAAGGACAGAGACCATCTCTCCTTTTCAAATCTGAATTTATGATTTTCTCCTTCCACCATGGATAAGCATATCTACAAAACGATTAAATTAGCCCAACACTGAGAGACTAGTAAAGAAGACAGCCACTCAATACAAGGAAATGAGTTTACCTCATTCTTGTCAACTCGTCAATCTCATCCTTGTTACATCCCTGACTACAGCCAGAAAAAGCTAACATATCCATTTCGTATCTCAGGTGGAGCACCATGAAAGGACCCTTTTGCCTGAGAAGTTGAATGACCTTTTTACCCAGCTCTTCTATTTGAGGGGTGAATTTCAAGGCATCAAAATTTACTCGACAACGCAGTTTTTGCAATTCCATCGGTTGACCATTATTAGCTAGCCGAGCATCAGTTCTGTTTAGGTGAACAACTTTGTACTTCTGAATCAAGGGAAGAATCTGTAATCAGAAAAGGCGACATCAGTACTCACAGAATAATGACTAGTTAACAACACACATCATCAAAGAAGTGTTGCCTAAACCTACGAACCTGGTTATGGTAGTAAGAAATATCAGACCAACTGATAGGAGGCATGGTGTAAAGCATTCCTAGCTCCACTCTCCTCTTCAGTCTTGGCGGTAGCTCTCTCAATATTCGGACTTCATCTCTCAAGGATGTTATAAAATGATCAACATCAAAAATATCTTGAAATTCACTGCAAGTCAAAAGTATTGTTAAACGTACTACATATCATCACTCTTATATTTTTCAAGGAAGCAATCTGTAATTAAAAGACCAAAATCATAATAATCACGGAGACACACCTTGGATCAGCCCAAAACGAGGTTTTGTCCAGCTCAGGAACTATGAGAGTCACATTCAAATATCTTGCTATGGCAACCATATCACATATCTGCAACAATAAAGTAAAAACAGAGGAAGGAGAAACTAATCAGCTATCAAACTCACAATAGTTGCACCAATTGAAATACTTCAATACGTGCCACTAAACTGATATTTATCTTAAGAAAGCCACTCACCGCAGACCTCATTTGATTCAGCCCTCCATTGCATGAAACCATAAGGTAACCATTATTCTTGTAAACCCCTGGTTTCATAATAATGAAGACAACTGTCAGGACTCAGTAATTCAAGAGAATAGACGTTGTAAAACAAAAGTACGCAACACAACAAGGGAGAAAACAAATAACCAAATTCTTAACATATTCCTTTTGCTGTTCCAATTAATGTTTACACAAGAAGCTAGAATAGCCTGAATAGGACGATGAGCCTTTTGATGATTTCAACAACGATTCCAAGCAATATACTCGCACAATTCCACCACATATATCTCAATTATAATTAGCATCAGGCCAATAAAAACTCAACGGCTATTTCACAATTTCACTAAAAACATAATATGGCCATCTCTTTGCTTCCCACCAAACCTGACCAACTTCGTCAGACAATTAAGTAAACCGAGTAGACAAAGCCACACCTGTAAATAACAAAAAAATACTCACTCTTAGGTGGAAGAACTCTGGCAGGGACCTCCGGCGACGATTGGAGAGCAAATGCTGCAGTAGATTCCTGTGAGAAACAGGAAGGCCACCCCTTCAAAACTCTAGGACCCCAAGTCTCCCCTAAAGTCATCAATTGAACCACACAAGTCCACAACAAAATCGAAGTTGTTGCCCTTATCATCCATAACTTCATTCTAGACCGCGACATCATAGAACTTTTCAGTTTCTCCACACGACTATCACCTAAAGCAGCTGCTTTGAATCCCATTACGTTCAATCCCCACTTCCTTCTCTTCCTCTCTCTGCCTTCAAATTCACTCTTTTCTCCCTCTATTCTGCACATAACCCGCCCAAAATCTTATCTTACTTTCTTGTAAGTTTCCTTCAGTCTGGCAGCAATGAATTTGCCTCGTCGATAATGTAGTATCCAAAACCAGTCAAAAATTAAACCAAATAAGTTTAAGAAATAATCTAACACTCACAATTTAAAGACAAAAAAAAAAGTGAGCGGATCAAACTGCTCAAATCTGAGCACCAAGTGAAAACAGGACGAAATTTGATCCTTCAGAAACGTAAGCAAAACTTGAACAGTTAGATCTTCCAGCGAGTGTTGATTCCCAAAGCAGCACCATAAACCCTAAATCTCAACCACATTAGGGGAAAAAATCAACCAAAAGTTCGATCTTTAAGTGTTAACGGAAAACGAACCCTAACTGATTATTCAGTTTTTTCTTCTTATGGATGAGAGATCAATCAAATATATTTATAAAAATGTGAAATGTATCGGAGATTTTGGAGAATTTCCCGGCGAGACGGTAACGTTTCGCCGGAATCTGGTGCCGCCGGCGACGAGAGAGGGAAAAGGAAAAAATGTGAATGTGGAGAGAGAGAGAAAGAGAAGAGAGAGAGTGATAAGAACACGCACCGCGTGGTGGGTTTAGGGAGTGCTTGTGTGTGGTGTGGTTATAGCGGTTATCACATGCGGCAACTTCCACAGTTTCCCTCCTGTTATTTTTTTCCCTTTTACACTTTTTTTAAAAAAATTACTATTATTTTTGTTTTTTTCAAATTTGTATCGGCAATTGTTATTCACTTATTTGTATACTCTAATATTTATTCTCTTCTTTTGGTTTATTTTTAAACAAAGTTGTGTATTTGACTTTTTTTTTTCCTTTTTTGGATTTAAAATCATTTTATCTTTGGTTGATTATGTCATGTCAACTCCTAATATGGAAAAAAAATGAAACAACCTTTAAAAACATGTTATTTTAATGTTAATACCAAACTATTGTAGTATGTTTAGTGTTGTTTACTCTTATTAATGACTTGTTTAATTCAATTTGCTGATATTAATGAAAATTAAGTCAATTAAAACCTATATTCATATAGGAGCTAACGAATTTGTTCCTGAAAAATATTTTTTTCATTTTTTACTACATAACCTTTTTTTTTCTCTTCACAAGAATCAAACATGTTTATTAGTACAAATTAATTGAGGAATTAAAATTTGAACATAGGCCCTTTAAGCTAAGGTTGGACTTTTTACTAGCAAGGTAAATCATTGGCTGTCAATCTATTATTTTATTTGAAAAATAATATTAGTGGGGACCTAACATTTATTTTTATTCTATAAATAATTTTTGTATAAAAGAGGGAACAAGCTTATGAGTATGAAACCGGGTACACTAGATTCCTCCACATGATGAATAGTGGTCATTAATTGAAAACTACGATAAAAATGGAAAATAATTAACCAATAAATGAGAGCCAGCTAATTTGTTATCGGTTGGGCCCCACTAACATAAAGTTCAGTCAGACGTGTCAAAGATCGAGCCACATTAATCTTACACGTGGCGCCGTGAGATGACTGCACAACAACCTCTGTATCGCCGAACTTTATAAGCATATATAGAGACACCGACAATATCTCGCGATACATTAGGGGGAAAAAAAACACTTTATTTTAGGCTTTTCACCATCTTGTGTTACCTTTTATCCATATTCTTTTTGACTTTCATTTTTTAGAATACTACCATACTAACTAAGATATTTATACGGATAAAATGAGAAAGATTAAAATTAAGATAGTTTAGAGATGTGACAAGAAGGTGTAAGGATGCATCGATTAAGAGGTTTAAGAGGGTAATTCTAACAAGGATTAGAAGAGCTAATATGAAAATGATTAAACAAGGCATAACATAATTTATTTAACTAATGTAATGGCTTTACATAAAAAATATTAATTCAAAAATTGAGATTAAAAACGTTATGGAGTAATAGGTATCGAGTGTTGTCGCACTCTTTGGAAAAGAGAACAATAGTTGACCTCCTCTTCTCAATTTTTTGGTTATCGAATTATTAATTCTTAACGGTTTGATTTTTTTCTTAAATTGTTAACCTTGAAATCAATAGTAAATTAAATAATATATTTATATCATTTTATATAAACTCCTTAATGTAGATTTAGTTTTCTACTTTTATTTATGCTTGTCTCAAATAATTGATTAGTCTACCATACAACAGTGTTTATTTTTTATTTGGTTTGTCACCTATTTCTAAATGATTTTCAATACATTTTTCAGTGTTATATATGTTTTGTATCTTAATGAATTGTTATCTTATTTTTCTTATAATCATCATACATATTTCTTTTAAGTTGAAAGTCTATTTAAAATAATTTTTTATTTCAATAAAATTTATTTACAACATATTCTCATCAAAACTTACTTGTGAATTAAACTACGTCCTAATAATAAAGAAATACGAGTTCATGGCTTCAGCACAGGCCAACAGAATTGGAGCTAGCACTGACTGATTGATCAATTTAACTTAACTTTATGGAAGCAGCTAAGAGCCAGGAGAGGATTTTTTTAATTATTTAAGAGGCAAAGAAAGATAAGATCTGAGGGTTGAGAGACTTTAAGATATGCAATAAATATGAGACATAATTAAGTAATTAACTTGTACTAACTAAAGCAAAGGAGTATTCTAATTTTTGTTTAGCAAAGACTGTTCAAAATCTTGTTTTTATCTGCATTACTGCATAGTCTATTCGTTTTCAATCTCATTTTATATGATATTTTTTTTATTTTTAATATAATGTCTAAAAAGAAGAACTTAAAAATTTATGATCTAAAATAATTTCAGATATATATAATATAATTGAAAATTATTTCAATAAAATTAAAAAAATATGTTATTTCTAATTATAGTGATGCAACATATTTTTTGAGATAGAAAGTATATATATACTACTAGAGCATCGAAACATTAACTTAATAAAAGCAGTACAAATCAACCAAATTTATATCTTACATCTTAATTATGATAAAGTGTATTTGTGATTTCTTAAAATAGTTGGAAAATATTAAATACAGAAAAAAGTTGTACTTGAAACCTTTATTGTTAATGTCTTTGTCCTTTTTTATTTGTTTAATTTTGATTTTTTACTTGTTTACTTTTATTTATTATTTTTAATAAATTAAAAAATAATATTTTATAATTTATTATATTCTCAAATATTTTTAGAGAGAACGTTTTTGAAAAATATAAAAACCTCTTTAATGTATAAGTTGATTTTAAAATTCTATCCATCTACATAAATAAAATGATAAATTGACTATGTAAATTGTTACTCCCTCCGTTCCGTTTTATGGAGCATCATTTTCTTTTTGGTTAGTTTCAAAAACATAATAAGTATTTAAAGGTATAATTACTATTTTACTCTTATTGGCTTCACTTAATTTTAGATATAATACTCTAATATATTTATGAGTTTAGAAAAACGTAAATTTACTATTTTGAAAAGTAATTTAGTAAATACTTCAAAATCTCATTATCTTTTTAAATTTTGTGTCTAATTAAATGTTACTACATAAAATAAAATAGAATGAATGAATTTTAGCGGGGTGGCAGGTAATTATCGGTAAAAACAGTATCGTAGGCGAGAAGTACGGTGGCGATAAATTGAAAAACGACAAGAAACGACAACTGGATCATCTTTTGATGCTACGGCCGTACCTTGAGAGTGTCGGTACCGCCGTTATAACGGCAAACTTAACGTAGAGCATTAGAGTAGGTGAGAAGGCGTGTCAGAACGGTCGATTGTGGGGGTCACGGGTTAAATGAACCAAAGCCTTTTTTTGTTTGGGCTGACCCTATTGGAAGATGTGGGCCCATGACCCGATTCGTATCGGGTCTGTTTGTTTTTTTTTCTATGTGGGGCAATGTGAATATGGGTTTGTCAGATTCTATGGTCCACTTTCTGTATATGTTACACTCATCATTTTTACCAATCATTTCCTTAACATGCTTCACTTAGTATATTTTACTTTGAAGTAAAAGAATGTATTTACTTTCTTCTAGTTTATATATATGATTGTAATGGATTTATATAAAGTTTTTTAAAAAAATACAAAAAAAGGAATATTACTCAAACAGTTCAAAGAATGTTGATATTGGATAATGCAATATTGATCTTAATAGGAATTTGTTGGGTGATTAAGTATGTATTACAAACGCTAAAAGTTGTATATGTTTTTCTTATAACATAAATATTATGTAATTTTTTTCATCTGAATAGAGTTGTCTAATACATATATTGTTGGTGGGAGAGGACAAGTATCTTAAAATCAAAGGCGTATGTAGGAGGGATCACTGAGCTCACGTGAATCCATGCTTCCTTTTTAAAATCATATGTAATAATTTTATAGTATTTTGTTCTTTATATATATATAAATGTTTGAACTCATAAGTATCATATAATATTGTGTGATAATGATCAGGTGCTCCTGAATCCTCGTCCTCTAAGTGATGTAAAAACTTTGAATGTTTTATCTATCTTGTTTTAGTTTTCTTTCTACATTAACTTGAATAGATAAAATTAATTTTAAATATATATTTTATTATTACATTTATCATCTGAATACATGTCAATGTAAAATTTTTCAAAATGCTAAAAAAAAAAAAAAAAAAACCTTAACACCATAGTCAACCAAAAAAAAGACTTCCAATAATTACAAGAACAGAAAAGTATGTAGTATTGTCGAATTAATTAGTGCAACAGTGACACTTAATAATGTTTAAATAACAAGAGAAATTTAAATAAATATTAACCTCAAACGGGAGGTGGCAATTTTTAATAGTATTGTCACCGAATGTATTAATTTTTTTAGTTGCGTCCTCTTGTTATTAGTTATTACATACTTTTAAATAATATTTAGGAATGTCATATTGAATATATAAGTATAAAGTGAAGTCGTGAATAGTTGGAATATTTACAAAATTAAAAACTATTATTGCGAAAGATATTCTACACCTAAGACTTAAAAGAGCTCTACGATTAAAATCATTAAATGATAATCACTAATCAACTACTCTAATTCCTATAAGATTACGATTGATTGACAGGATATTAGAATTCCATATTGTATTTATCTTAAGCAAAAATATTCTTTATTATGTATAACTAAAGTACATATATATTTTAATTTCTTCTACGATCTTATCTTTGATTTTACTTATTCATGTTCATTTATATATTTCTTAAAAAAAATAATATCATCTTTTAAGTATATATAATAAATTTAATATTTTGTGAAATTACTATAATTACTAATAAAAATGTAACAAATAGACATAAATATTTATTTATGATAATATCGTGGACAAATAAAATAAACAGCGATAATATATATTTAGCAACTATATATAGTATGTGTGGAAAAATGATTTGATGCATCAATCACGCGAATAGCTGTCTGTCTTTGTCAATTTTGTTTACTTTGGTTTGATTCGTTGGCTTCTTCAATTCTTTTGGTTTAATTAATTAATTACATATATAGGTTGAATTACATTAGTACAATATTTAATTTAGCTCAATATATTTGGTAAATTTCATTTTCCCTTTTCCCTTTCTGCCTATAATCAAACTGAGTACACGATAATTGGCACCTTTTGATTAGCCTAAAAAGGTAAAAATTAGGCCCCATTCATTTGGCCGCACTTGTATAAGTAAATAAAAAATTTTAACTACCACTTAAGTTATTAATTTCATAGAATGGGGAATATAAATTACACTAGTAATATTTTTTTTATAGTTAATTAACAGAGTTAATTAATATTTCATCCTTTTTTAGTCCTTTTGTTCGTTTTTTTTTTATGTTTTTTAGTACTGTATACTATCACTATTTATACATATTTGAAGGATCGAGGTATTTGAACATATAACTCAATATGTACTAAGAAAATCTACTTGTTCTCTGATGAAGAGGGACAAACACATGTGTTATATCTTTGAATTAATCTACTACTATTAATTAGTTATAATTAAGTAATATATTTACGTGAAAAATACATATCATATATTTATTATTACACGTACGTATATATATAAACATCTTTTGTTAAGGAATTTTCCTTTAGTCACGAGTTGGAGATCGCACATGCTAAACCACTGCAATAAGTTTAAATTTAAGGATTGAGTAATTTTGTAAATTTTAATTTTTAGTAAAAATTAATTAACAGTACAAATGATGTATGTCAGATTTACCAAATAAAACTCGACTATTTTGGTAATATATATATTCTAATAATAATTATACAACTCTATAGTATATTTTCCCTTTTCATAGTCACCATGTGAGAGCTGACATATTATAAATTAATATGTATCACTTTTTCTTACTTACATTTTCATCTATAAATATGTCAATTATGATCATTAAATAATTAAAGTCTTTGAGGGTGCATTACAATTTTCTGCCTAGTATAAAATATTTTGGAAGGTTTTACTGTATATATCGGCATTTATTCAATATATATATACGATCAATTAGGGATGTGTAAAAACCGAATCGACCAATAAATCGAACCGATAAAATGTTATTGGGTTATTGTTATTGGATTATTGGGTTTTTAATGGGTTTAGAAAAAATAATTATTGGGTTATTGGGTCGGTTTCGGTTTTTCCTATTGGGTTATTGGGTAAACCGATAACCCAATAAGACGATAGTTATTTATTACTTTACCCTTCCTCAATATTAAATATACATAATTTAATATATAAATAGATTCAATATTAGCTTTTCGAGCTATGTGATTTTTTGGTTAGGAAATTGGTGAAAACTTTGTTGATTATCTGGTGGATCAAACAACTGTTCAAGATTGTCTCATTGAAATATTTTATTTTAGTTTTAATTCTACTTCGTAATTGTAGGAGATAGCTTTTGCAAGTTTGTGGATGTTATTAATTTGATCAACATTCAAAGTTTTCTATTACGTTTTGATGGTAATTGGTAACATGTAATTATAACATACATACTATTATATATTATTTGATCGACATTTTCTTATTGGGTTAATAGAAACCGAACCGATAACATCAAAAATCGATAAACCGATAAAAAATTTCTTATTAGTTTGTTATTGGGTTAGCATATTTTAAAACCGAAAACCAATAAACCGAACCAATTATATGTAAAACCGAACCAAACCGACCGATGCACACCCCTACGATCAATTGTCGTTATACCAAAAATAAATAATAATACAACTGGTCGTACAAATACACTGTCATACAATATATCAATTTAATTAGACAATGATTGTCTTTATTATACATCATTAATCAACTGTGAACCAAGCTTAATTAAAGCCAACTTTATAGAAATGTTATTTGGCAATGTTTGTTAGGGTTGAGCGTAATAATTTCAATTCAGATTATCTATTTATTTGTATTTCGAATCTAAAAATATTATATACTCACAACATCAAAAAATGAGTTTTAGCGGCAATTAATTAGCAGTTGCCGTTAAATATTATTTTTAGCGAAAATTA
The DNA here is from genome assembly GCA_027704765.1 of Solanum habrochaites. Taxonomy (NCBI): domain Eukaryota; kingdom Viridiplantae; phylum Streptophyta; class Magnoliopsida; order Solanales; family Solanaceae; genus Solanum; species Solanum habrochaites. The sequence continues at coordinate 61,107,588 of JAKWJA010002491.1, forward strand.
AAACTCTTCTTTAGCGATATTGAATCTAATAACACTTAACTAATACCGATAAAAAAATTAGCTCTCTTTATTAATATGACTACGTATTACTGCTAAAATTATTTTTATTATAGTGACGACACCTACTATTCACTGAGCAAAAAAAGTTCCAATCTAAAATACTTAAATTTAAAAATTGTAAATTCTGTCTTGAGCTTTAGATATTGGAGTAAACTATACTTATCTACCATCTTATTCTTTGCACCAAACTCATTAGGTCATTCATAACTACAAAGAAAGTGAAAGATAAAAAGTCATTTTATGATTTCTCAAGATAAAAAGTATTAAATTTAGATTAATGATGTAATAATTAGATATATTTTTTAACTTCAAGTTCACTTCGTTAAATAATACAAGGATAAAATAACGTACAATAATTTTTTATGAAATAAAATATTTTATGGTACACCAAACTGCCGTTTAATTTATTAATATCCTTTTTTTTTGTCAATGACATGAAGTTACTGCTTCATCCATAAACTCATTCCATTCTAGAAAGGTGAATATAAATTGAAAGTAAATTCAAGCACGTGAAGATTCAGTAACTTAATTCTAATTCTTACCGTTAAAAAAGAATGTACAAATTTCTAGCATAATATACATTATATTTATTGTTACAACTATCATATCTGACAGCTTTAAATTGACACTTTAAAGTTACCTTCATCTACCTTAGCCATGATAGTCATTTATCATTATATTTAAATAAGAAAAAAATATATTTTTTTAAACAGATTAAAAAATAAGTAAGACAAACAAATTGAAACAAATTAATTGATTATTTAATTTCTATTTTTAACCACATATTTAAATAGAAATATGAATTTACATAAGTTGAGACTAAAGGATAAATATTTAAGTAATTTAATTTTCACATATATCTTATTTTTTCGTATAAAAATGTTGCGTTCATGTGGATCAGAATTTTTTTTATCTTTATAAATTGATCAACATACATGCAGCAACTTCTAAATGAAAAAATGTTAAATAAATACTTAAATGGAATGCATAAGTTATGAAAAGATGTCAAAATCAAAAATAAATATACATTTAATCATTATGAATGCACGTCTGTAATCATATATAAATGATCTACAAGGTATATGTTATATTATATGGTTGGACAATAGAAGGAAGAAACAATATCAATCATAAAGAAATTAAAATTATTAGAATATGAAGATAGAAAATATATTAAGTAGTGGCTTGGGAGAAAACACATAATATAATATACTAATAATGCCACAAAATAGTGACAAATTCCGAATTTGACAACTCAATCTTCTAATAATACAAAAAAATAGTAGTAAAAGATATTACATGGTTGAGACAAACTAAAATCTTTGAACGTTGGGATCTTTGAACAACTTGCATATGAAATGACAGATGTACTTCTTTGTTTCTAAATTATTATCCTAAACACAATATTTTCGTTGTTTTAATTTATTTATCCTATTTTTCTTTTTAATCTATATTAAAAGGATATTTTTTTCATTTTTTCAAACTACGAAATTAAAGAATTGTATAACGCATCCTACATATCTTTAATTTAAGATCATAACTTATACATTTTTTTTTGCGTTAAGTCAATATTTGACGAATAAATTATAAACGGATTGAATGATTTTAAAAGACAAAACAAAGAAGCCTATGGTTCAAATAGAGGCCAAATATATTAAGAGAACCGATTACGATGTGTGTAAATATGCCGACGGAAGAGATATTATTATAATGAAGAGATTATTCTATTTCTCTAAATTATTATTTTTCAATAATTAAATGTTCACAATTATTAGAACATTTTTTCTTTGCACTTATTACTCTTTATTTTGAAAAAAAGAAACTCAAATGTGTTTTTTTCTTCAAAATTGTCCAGATCAGACAACACCTTATTAATGAAAAGTTATGTCATATAATTGGCAACAAAGAAATTAATTACCGTTTGAATAGAAAAAAAATATATATATACTCCACGTAAAGATTTCTTTTTCATTATATTCTTCTTGCAAGAAAGATATAAAAATTGCAATTAATTCGATCCATTACGAGATTGGCTCATAGGAACTATAAATTTTATATATATATTTTGATAAATAAGGTAAGAAGTATAACATAAAAGTTGTTGACGTGTTAAAAGATATTACACTTAAGATTTAATTAGCTAGGTAGGTCCAAATTTATTTATAATGAAGGTGAGTCAAATAATATCTTTTACTAATCCTTTTTTTGATATATCAATTGAATGGAAATTGACGATTGAGAAAATGCAGCAATTATTCCTTAATTGGAAGATATATATAAAGAAATAAAAAGAGTATGTATAGGTTGTGGACAAAATCCACCAAATACGAACATTAATTAACTGGAACCAAAATAATTAGCATCCATTAATCCATTTAATCATTGTAATTATGACACATGTATAGAAGTTTGGAATGTCATATATGTTGAACCAGTATATGCTGTAAAGAAGCCTGCTTCGTATATAATAATAATAAGTATATTATTTAAAGACAAAATCAATAATATCTTAAACAATTAATTATAAGGAAGGAAGAAAAATTGCTTCCTAGCACATCATATAATGCCATAACAAGACAACTCAGCTAATAATACCAAACAAACAACAATATATGTCTCATAGTTGAGACAAAAATAGTTCTGACTAGTCTGAAATCAATTTTGCTTCATATAATAATGAAACATATATCAAATAATATCCTATGAATAATATGTAATGAAAAAAAAATAAACTCTTTAACACATATCATTATGTTGATCAAATAAAAACCAAGGTTCGAAGAAAATTAGGTCCGCCGCCCTACATATCCATGCATGAACATGTGTAATTATTCTGTTTAAGATGCTACTGAAAAAATTGCAATTAATTTTTAAAAGATCTTGTTTTGTTTGACTTTTCTTAATATATATGTATTATTTATTACTCTATTTTTCGAATGAAGAATAACATATATAATATATTTTTTTCATTGAGAATCCTTTACACATAAAAAGTTCAAAACAAGTACTTAAGTGCTTACTTTTGGTGGATAGAAGTTATTTGGTAAGAATTAATACTTGTGTGTTCAATAGAACTATGCAATGAAAATACATTTTATATATTTTTCTTTTGCATAAACATTTCTGGAAAAAGTGTGTAACATGATTAATTGTTAGCATGAAAATTTAGACTTTCTGTTGACATGGTAAAAGATATTCCCAGACAAAGAATCAGCTATCATACTAATTTTGAACTTTGTATTCCTAAGAAAGGCAATCATACACTCTAGTATATAGTACTGAAACTAAATTTATGTTTGAGAAAGGAACAAACGTTGCATGACAAACCTAAGTACTTCCCATGTAACTTTTGGCAATTTTCAACAAATACCTTCCAGTGGTCCACTGGATATCAATAAAATTAAATGCAGCAACTTCACTTACCCTTTACCCACATACACCGCTCAAATAATATGTACCCCTTTCATATGTGTCCGTTAATCTGTTTTTTTGTTGTCTTTATCAGAAAGGCGATAGTAATAATATGATGTCATTAAATTTCACTCTTCCAATTTTTACTCATCCTCTCTATTTTTGTTTACATTTGACATCCAAAACTAACTTTGGAAAATTTGGCCCTTTACAGGCAGCAAGACCGTCGAAGAAGCAGCTGCTGGACAACAAAACTACATTCAGAGTACATACCAGCAACTTGAGAAAGAAAAGATTAGGCAGCATTGAAACTCAACATGCAGCCGGAACTTTAAAACTATATTTAGAGCAGGTGATGTAGAACTAAAAAGTAACCAACAACTCAATAAAAAGTGAATAATAAGGTCACTAAAAGAATTCTAACTTTACACCTCCAAAACGAACAGCATTACGTACAAACGGACTTCCTCAGTCACCTACCTTGTCTTCTGCAGCTCCAGCAAAGGAATAAAAGTTGAAAAAGAAAGAAAAAGGTTCAAGGAATGGACAAGATGCATGCAGAGGAAGGTAGCAAGTAAGCGAGTATACGCCTATTTCATATGAGCTGGATTATATCGTGCATGGATATGTGAACTTCCTGACGATATCAACCTCAACTTCTTGAAGCAGCAAGTAACCGATGTTTCACCTTTTTCCTGCAGGCTTTCACAAAAAGTCATCAGAATCTAAGAATCCGAATGAGCTACTAGAAAGAACTCCAAGTACCATAACACCTTGTCTCGAGCTGAAGTTTTCAGATCATACTTGGTCAAATACTCTTGAAAGTTCTCCAAGTGAGATCTCTATGTTATTTTAACCTAACAACGTGGGCATTTAACATTAATTCCATTTAATATGATATACACATGCTAAAAGCACAATCCATTTACACAGCTGGAGAAAATTCAAATGTTGCAAGACGATAATGAAAACCCTCATGTTTCCAATACTAGAGTACTGGAGCATGTCACCCAACTGCCCCCCTCCCAAGAACGAAAAGTTTGTGAAACGAGATGAACGAAACATCCACCTTGTACATTGTTTGTGGGATGTTCAAATATGTTACATATAGTAAGCGTCCTCTCACAAAAAAAATATACATCATTACATGGTTGACATAACTATACCAGAACACAAATTTCTAACTTAGTTATGATCTCAGCATGTCATGAGAGTGGAATACAAAAATTCGTAAAATACAAAGTTATATCGAATAACAAAACCATGCTCACCTATCTATAGCTTGTCAAAATCATCGTCAAAAGCATTCGCCCCATCATCTGAACAAAAAAACAGATAGAGTCGGTGCATAACCGCTTGATTATTCTCCTTGAATTTGAGAATACTACAAATGAAATTCAATAACAGCAACACAAAGGCTATGATGATCCTGTATTTTCTATCTTGAAGAAGAACCAAGAAAAATGCTTTGGGAAGGAAAAGAGAAGGCAGAAAATAAAACCAAAGAGAAACAAGATATACAGAAATCTGATGAGTTAACCAATTTAGACAACTGATAACTTGGAAGAAGGATAGGCTTGCAATATGAGGACAAATTACGCTTTGACTGTTTCATTATTCTTCAAGACCAAAAACCGAGACTTCTTGTTGGTGGTAATCAGATCATAAATCTTTAGCTTCTAAGAAATAAATAAAGACTTCTCAGGTGATCACTTGTAGTATGCAGACCTGTTGGCTACTTTCTACCAGTTAGATCAATGCTGCTTGGAGAACAAAAGCCAAATGAATGAAAGATAATATACATTGACAATTTGTGGATGCAAGAAAGCACCATCTCTTATATTGTGACCGATCTTCTTTTTATGATAAATGATGTTTTGATTTGGTCATCTTATTTGAGTTTCACATCTCTCATGTGTACATACATCTTTGCCTATAGTACAATTTGTCCTCAAATGCTACACAAATACCATAAAGTAGATGACAGCAAGGATAGATGATAATCTGGATTTAAGCACGTAACATAGTTGTCCTCTAGCTTTGTACTATTTGACTACTGATTATGGCGATCTTGACAGGATTGGGCAAATGGACAGCCTGCCGATTAAAATAACTGAAATAGACTAACAATATTATGAACGACCGGAACTGTAAATACATTTTTTAGTTAGTCAACAGTCTACAGTACAGTAAAGGAAGAGATGAAGAGAAAGATGGCAGGTTCAGAATACTTGTGTGTTATTATTCTTCTCTTTGCTTTCTTTGGTGGGAGAGGGCAGAGAGCAAAGAAGGATGATGAACAGTACCTCTCCTAATTTCCACAAATAAATTAAATACTATCACTCCTTACACCAGGTGGCAAAAACGTGAGATGGTAAACAGAGTACCTGGCCCTTCATCACTTTCCTCTCCGAGAAGAAAAACATCCAAATCCTGGTCAGCAGTTGATGAGGCTGCCTTCTTGTTTGCCTGGGTTGTTGCCCCGGTCACTGGTTCAGAAGTTTTTCCTTCTGATGAAGTATCCTTTGCCTCCTCGACATTTGCCTTTTCAGCAGATATTATTTTCTTTTCGTCCATGTATTTCTTTTCATACCTACACCAAATGTAGTTGATTAAATAATGAAGCTAACAAGTAACAACCAGAGCGAAATCAAAGAAATGCATGTTCAACTATTTGTGACTAGGCTGGCCTACTTTTTAGTTCGTTACAGAAAAAATGTAGCAATTTCTTTAATTTCAACTTTCCACATGGCATGTTTAAGACCACAAGACTACTCGGTTTTTGGTATATTTGACATATCTTTAATTTAAGACCACAAGATTCAAAAGTCTTCTTTGTTTTCTTAAACTCTGTGCCAAGTCAAAATAGGTCAAACAAATTTTTACATAGGGAGTATATGACTTCCAATGGTGTAAAGAAGTTGGGCTCTTTACTGAAAATGCTTCTTCAGATTTGCAAGGAAATAGGAAGCTTCCATTAAAATTATCATTCACAGAGTTATATTCACTGTGCGTCCACAAAAATACTGCTATCTTCTTATAAATTTTCCTACTTCATCACTGAACTAACAGGAAAAATCTGCACATGCAGATATATGATCAAATTTTATGAAACTAAGAGGAAATAGTATTAGCTCAGCACACACAATTTGACAGTTTCATAGGAATGAGAATGACCAGAAAGATGTAATCTGTAACTGACCAGCCCAGTTCATATATCCGTTTCGATGATTGAAGGTCTAACAATAGCTATTTTCTCTTAAATACTTGACAAAAACTCATCTTATAATCCTGACCAAATGATATTACAGCAGCTTTTTTATACAAAGTCTTTACCCAAAATTACAGAACAACGCACAAAATAGATATTTAATTATCGGTTCATGTTATTGCAATATATTCCAGCAATACAAAATAAGCAACACATTCAAGGAAGAAGAGATTATTTTTCCAGAAAGGTACTTACGGTGCTAAATGACTGTTAACTAGAATGAAGTAGATTCTCCAAAACTTTCTCTCTCTCATTATGCGTGGGCATATCTCATACCTCAACTTTGAGATTTCCTGCACATAAAGAAATAAAGGGAAACGAACATGTAAATGCTGTTAGTTGACTTAGATCTACTAACTGCCAAATTAATCTTTATCAGAACAGCATAATTCTCAACAGCTTGATCCCTGTCAACTATCCCTCAAATCGAAAAGGTTATAATGGGAAAAAAAGAAAGAGAGCTAGAACTATTTGAACAAGTATATTAACTCTTCCACCGAGCAGGTCCAGTGAAACATAGTAACCTTCATCACAATTTTTGAAATGTAACTTTTATCTTTGAAAGGGCGCAGCCCTCTACACAACTATGATCTACATTGATGTAACAAGTCAGATTTAGCACTAGGAACAGCAAAAATATGACCAACACTAGTTATTGAAACTCAATGACCATAAGAGAAGTGACAGTCAAGATGCCTTATAATTTAACCTCGATTAAGCACCATTAAGTAATATAAGAAACTAGAGATCTTTTTTATACCAACTTTGACCAGGTAATGACAATGAGAGTCATACCTTGACAGATGAAAGAACAAGTTTCGCATGTTTTTCCTGAAACTCTGTAAGATCCTGCCGAATGTTTGAGACTGTAGGAATATCAGACATCTCTGACTCATCTGCACACCAATAGACGTTACGGTTAAGCCAGTATCTTCTCATATGGATGACTCAAGAGATCGAAAGAAGGTGCACATAATTTAACAAGGAAACGAAAATTGGTAAACAATTATCCAGACTCAGTGTTTGTTCCAACCAATGAAGCATGACACATGTTTTCACACATGCTTTTATTACTAAAGCATCGTAAATTCATACGAATTCTCACCTTAACTTATGACTTAACCTTGTTAAATCAGTATGTATATTGTAAACACAGTGTGGCAAGTTTTTTAGCAAGAAAATTCAGTAACTAATTACATCTTCATTTTGTTCTGATTGCTTACGGAGTAGCCGCTTATGAAAAACTTCTTGAGCTTCAAAAAATGTTTCCAAAATTAAAGTACTCCCCCCACCCCTTCCACCGTGATCATACGAAAATAGTTGGTGATTGAGAGATCGCTGACGGCTAGATCTGATTTCTTCCAATTTGCAGTTTAAGCACAATAAAATGAATAAACATCCAAATAAACAATAACAATCTGTAAACTCACTACAGGAATTTGCAGATTAAGCACAACAAAATGAATAAACTTACAAATTAAACGATAACAATCTGCTAATAATAGCTACATTTTTATCGAGAGATGCTGGTAGCAATGCATGCATTAGAATGAGCACGCGACAGAGAGAGAAAGCGAGCAGAACAAGTACCTTGAAGTTGAACATTCTGGAATGTATCCCTAGTGATGCCCTTAACGAACTCACTCAAGTCGTCAGTGACTCCAAACTTTTCAAGATCAGCCGGCGTAGTAATAGCCGAAACAGTTTGAGGGGAAGTTGAGGAATCGACAAGGCTAGAGAGTGCAGCGGCAGCGGGAATTTGAAACTTGATCTGATCGGCGCGTTTAGAAGCTTCGGCAACGATCTCCTTAGAACGCTTAGAAGCTTGGGCGGCAATCTCCTTTGAACGCTTGGAAGCCTCTGAAACGACGTCGGATAACTTAGCGGAGCCAATACTTAGCTCTTGTGTACGCTTAGCAGCTTCTACGGTAAACTCCTGTGATCGCTTAGCAGCTTCCTCCGCGAAGCTCCGTGCCTTTAGCCACAAATCCATTGAAACCACTTCGAATCTTCAAAGAACTATTTGGAAGTATGAGAAAAATAGTGAATGAATAAAATGGAATTTACCGATATTCATTTTGCTATATCTATTAGATTCAGGGTACCCAAATAATAAGGAATGATAGCCAGAAGTGAAGTCTACGCTATTGCGGTGGAAGCGTGTAACAAGGTGCAGCTATGAAAGAGAGTTGACTTTGAAATAAATTTATGAAATTTTCATAAAATTTTAATTTGCATAACCTTATTTAAGAATGGGCAACGGATCGGAACGATATCATCGGAACAGAATGAAACGAGTTGATCGATCATTGACGGATATCGAAATAAATCGGACCGGAATTACCGGGACGGATATTCAATTCCGTCTCGTCCCACTATATAACGAAATGAAATCGAAATGAAACAGGATGACACATCTAGTTATTCTAAAAAATGATTCTTTTTAATTACAAAAATATGATATTTTTTTTCTAAGTTCAAATTAATAGTTTTTAATTTATAATGTAATTTTTTATTTAAGTTTATCTTAAAGATATTTTTTTTTAAAACATTTAGTTATTAAGTTTGCAAGTTAAGTCTAATTAAATTTTCAAGATTTAAATCTTTTGAAGTTTATAAGTTATTACTTATTATTTATTAATATGTTATAATTTATAAGTTATATTTATAACTTGTAATTTAAATAAATTAAAATTTATAATTTTAAAAAATTAAATAAAAATAAGAATAAAATAATTACACCAATTAAAAAATATCAATTTAATTTATTTAAATTTGTATTACTAATAGGGGATAGTTGTGTAGTATATATTATTCAATATAAAATATAAATTATACTTTATAAATTATAATATAAATTAATTAATAAATTTTAATTAATCGGAACTGGAACCAAATCGGATTGGACCGAACCGGAATCGGGATAAACCGAAACCGGTACACCAGTACCAAACCTCGATTCCGTTTTGTTCCGTGTTCCGGTTCAAGATGTCCCGTTCCATTCCGTAGACAATCGAACCGGGATGAACCGAAACGAACCGGAATGATACCGGACCGATACAGGTACATCCCATTGCCTAGCCTTACCCTTATTGTGGAAAAGAAGTGGTCGATTGCATAGTTTTCTCCGAAATTTGACCTTTTTTCATTCTTTTTAATAGATTTAACAATTTTATAACGTATTGAAAAAATCCTATTAATCTGATAGATATAAAAAATATTGATTACCTTCACCTGATAGTGTTAATTGTCATACTGCTTAGTTGAATTTTCTTAGTTGTTATAAATAAATAACAATAAAACAAAAATAGAAGCTAGAAGGACACTGCCTAAGTGGTTAAGTCGTTCAAACTTTCTCAGCCTCATTTTTCTTACTCTTCACACTTTCATTAGTTCACTTATTTAATAGTGACATGACTTATGAAAAATCCTATAAATGTCACTGGTTAAAACTACCTATGATTTTATTCTATCAAGAGAAAGAACAAACCCGACAAACTTTGAGTTAATTAATAATTATATTCTGAATCTTCAGTGCAGGTCTTGATTTATCTAACTAACATGGAGGTTTATCTGCACAATAACTATGATTACGCAATCAAAAAGTTTGAAACCTGTTACTTTGAGTTGTAAACATCTTTTCTGAATGAAATAACAATTGATTGCTAAATGTCCACAGTAATATTTCAATATGTATAATGTATGGTCTAATACACCAAGAAGAGTGAATATGATGGACAAGTAGAAGAAACGGCTATACAACTCCAAAAACTAAATAAATCAAAAATTGCAGCAACCAAAACACGTTCTCCAGTGACAACTTCGCCTTTTAAACTCTCTCTTATCGTTTGCCACCATCTTGACAGGGCTGCCGGGCCACTCTGAGGTTAGTCTGTATGATAAAGAGTTAAACCTCGGTAAACATATGAGATTGAGGTCAAGTGTGAAAAATAGTTAAGCAGAAAAACTTACATAGGAAAGGCAAAAGATTTTGTGCTGTTGGTGCTACTCGAGCGTATAGAGATGTTATCATGACATTGCTTTGTTGCTAAGACAACAAGATTCATGTCTTCACCATCTGTAAGCTTTTCAGTGTTCTGATCTGCAAACAATGACGCTAAACTTCTTGGCACTCCATCTCCAGTACTGGTGCTGTTTTCAACCTTTGTATTTGCTGATCCTTCTCTAGAAATTGAATCTGCTATACTACTTTTGTTACAACATGCTTCCTTGGAGACAAACTTAGACGTCATCGAGACTAGTTTCAGCTCTTGATCCTATAAAAAGAGGTAACAGCATATGAAACAGAACAAGTCAGGATTCAGGAACTGTGAAGTATAGAGAGAATAGAATACCTGATTTTCTTTTTGATCAACCAATTCTCTGTCCAAACTCCGCTGTTTTGGAACATCGTGGCTATAGGAAATGGCATCAGCAATCTCAGTATCCGATTTACCTTCCATCAACAGATTTTTTGAGTCGTCAAACTGCTTAACAATACCCTCGTAGGATTCAGAAACTCCGTTCCCTAATTCTGCACTGTTGTCAAGCTCATACTTGAGCATGTAATAAATATTATGGTGGTTCAACTCACAGTTTTCCAAAGAACATTGTTTTCCTTCCATATATATGTCCTTAAAAACTTGATGGTTGCTGTCTTGAATAATAACAACTAATTCAGGTAGTTTGCACTCCATATAATTCAGATTTTACATAGCATCTCTCTTTCTCTGCAGTGAATAAAAGAACTGTTATGTTCTAGCATAACAGCATTTAATTACATGAAAGAACTACAGTACCATACATAAAGAAAAGCTTGAATCATATTGAATAAGTTGAGGGAAGACTGAGCTCATCACAAGGCACCAAAATTACAGAAAAGAGCTCATTCTAACGCGAAAGTCACCAACTCTTTTGTGATACTTCAAGATAACTTTAGGCATAAAAGGTTCAAATTTTATTGCTTCATATGACATCTTCTTTTATTCTATGGACATGATAATGACAAGCAACATTTACTGAGAAAAGAAAAAATCAGGGTCACAGAACATCAGCAAATGTCTACAGGAAGATCAGAGTCTCACACTCATCCGAGAATCCATCTTCAGAGTCATGGAACATCAGCTTATGTCTACATGGTGATAGATGAATGTTTGATTTGAGTATTAGCTTCGAGAATATTGCAAATATATCAAGTAAATAAGAAAAAGTGTGGTTAATATACAATTTAAGTCATATGAAGTTCAGTCAAGAGATTAACAGCCAACAAGAAGCAAGGAGTTGATTGAAAGGAGAACACTAATGAGTCAAAATCAGCTAAGAAAAATATCATTTCTTCGTCTTGATTTTGTTTGAAATGGTGAATACTAGCTAACAAACAAATTTCATGTTATTGCATAGATCATAGGTGACATACCATGAGGGCTTATGCTATATCAACATCACCAGAAAATGACATACATCTTCATGGAAAAAAATAATCTGCACATAAATAAATAACACTAAATCCAAACATTTGCTACCACCAAGAAGTCAAGAATGGAAGTAATAAAGATAACAAAAAAAAGAAAAGCATGGAGAAGTAGAAAAATATGATACCAATCAACAAACCAAACCAGTGAAAGGGGAGAACCAACTACTAAGGCAGAGTAGATGACCTTAATTAATCCTTATATTACAAGGTCTCAACTGTTTCTTATTTTATGCCATTTTATTAAAGGCACATTATTAGATTGAAAACTTCACAACGATCAAAATACTCATGTAGCAGTTGCAGCAGATATATAATTGCTCTCCCTACCAGCTTACGTGCACCTCAATTAATTACACAGGATACCTATCACCAACAGACTACGACAAATGGAAAGAAGTTAAATCACCTAATGTTTTTTTGTCTGTTAGGATTTGAATTTGAGACCTCATAGCTCTCGATCAACTACCACTAGTGCCACGCCCTTGGTGTGTTGCATATATATGCTTCTGGAGTTACCCAGAAATGATTGTTCAACAATCGTTGATTATTCACAACTACATCTCCTAATACAATAAATATTCATGACAACATTAAATAAATTACATAAACAAGGAAAATGAAGATTTGAATAAATGAAAAAAAATACCTTTTTTAATCAACAACTGATAGTAACCTGCAAACAAGCCATATACATATACAGAAATTCGAAAATTGGTGGAGAAGATAACACACAAAAAAAATCACTTTGTTATTATCAATTTCATATATTAGGAAAAAAGAAGGTGGATTTATAGAGAAATCTATGCTCTCTTATTTGGTAGTACAATTAATGCAATTTGTTATTAAAATCAAATTAATGGTTTACGTTTAAGTTTTCTTAATTTTTGTGTCAATAAGAAATTAATCCTTCACTTACACTTTTTGGACAATTCTTTGCGTGGGGAATGCTTAAATTAATTAGCCGACGATAGCAGTTTTTGTTAGTTAGAAGTAGTGCAACCTTTTTAATCATAGAATTGATATGTCATACTAATTTGACTCTCTAAAATATGATAATTATAGTTTGTAGGGGTCCTTAATTTGGTTTGGCGTACTAGGGACAAGATAATTAGGTCATTTTATTTGTAAAATAATTATTTATAACTTTATCTAAAATATCTTGATTTCGATATTTGAATTGAACGAATATATAAAAAAAAAAGACGAGGGTTAACACACATAGACCTCCTCAATAATTTCACGTATTGTCAGATTTTCTAAGAGAAAAAATTTCACCCTGTGAAAGGAATAATGTCATATTAGATGATTACTGAAATTGTACATTAAATATTTGAGATGTCTCAAAATGATATATAGTATGAAGAATTAAGTGTGTGATTGTTTTAAATTTAAGCTAATAATAAAAAATATTTTGCATCAGTGATATATTATAATTATATTTAATTAGTATTTTTATTTTTCTAGGTTTGACTCGAAATTGTTATAAATATAGTACATTTACACAAGTTTAATTCATTTTCATCAGCAAGAGTTTGTGGTTTAATAATAGATTTTGAGTTTTAGTTTCTCTGAGTATGAAGTCATCTTTATTAGAGAGTGTTTTACTTTCAATGTTAAACTTCTCGATACGACTCAAGAATTACTCGGACTTTGATGTAAAAAATCACTTTCATTTCTTATAACCAAAAATTGCATCGTATCCCAAGCAACTTTTTATCCCAATCATAGACTTCCAAGTATATTTATTAAAGCTAAAGTTGGGAACTTCTAGTAATGTAGCAGCTAAGATAGGTACAAGTAGAACTTACTACGTTAATAAGCGGTCGAGAATAAATTACTGAAATATTACTCGAAAAGTTATTTTTAAATATTTATAGAATTATTAATAATATTCGTAAGAAAGATTAAGTGATTTTCAAAATGAAATATTTTATTTTTGTAAATGAATTTATAAATGATTTACTTATTGATTTTCGAATAACGATTGTTATTTTTTCAATTCTTTAGTAACAACATGTCAACAAGTTTTGCAATATCTATTTACAAAAATATGCTAATTCTTCATATATTTTTTCTAAAGGCGCAGGCCGGCAAATGGATAGAAAGATTAAAGCGTAATTAGCTAGAAATTGATGGGTATTTTAGTAAATTAATCCTTTCTTTTTGGTTGTAACGTCCCTTAAAAAGCATATTGAAATGAAATTATTTTCGAAAAGCCAAAAAATAGTGAATATTTCCTTTTATAAAGTCTAAGAAGAACCAAAAGCATTTCAAATTTCAATATTCTCAGAAATCGACAAATCCGACAATGTATGAGCCTCAGCAGTTGCTAGATTTGCAGGACAACAATGGCGGTTTCGGTGCCGGAGCTGACTCCAGGTCTTGGCTGTCCGGCGAGGACCGCTCTCCTACACTCCGGCGAACTGATTCTTCTCTCTCTAATTCGGCTGCCGGAACTGTTGACCGTACCCTCTTTAATGACCTCGTCCAGATCGTCCCTCTTGTTCAATCTCTCATTGTAATCCTTTTTTTCCTTTCTGGGTCTGCTTTTTCAGTTCGGTTATTATGTTGAATTTCTAAAATTACAGAATGAGTAAAGTTTTGCTTGACCCGAGTTATTTTATTTTTTTAAATCTTGAACTGGGTGTGAATTTCAAATTTCATTCATGTGATATTTTACAGGATCGAAAGGCGAAGTCGTCATTTACTAGAAGGGGATCAATGACCTACACTAAAACGCCTTCAAGGGAGTCTCTTTACAAGAAGGTAATTCCCTCTCCCACTTTCCCCTAGTGGGCATATTTTTAGTCTAAAATCTAGAAATGATGATTTAATTTCAACTTGCTTGCAGTTTTTTGTGGGTAAATTTCGTTTTTTTAATGGTTTGTATATATATAGGGAGAGATAGATAGATAGAAGCAACAATTAATAAACCCCAGTTCCCTGGAAACTTTTCCTATAACATCATGTTTATTTAATGCTTTACCTTCATGGCACTATTTTTCATAGGATATAGAAATTGCAGCCTTTTATAGCATTGGGAGGTTCAAGTAAGTCCGGGTGGACTATATTTTGACTTACCTTGGACTGAAATTGCAAAGAGATGTTAACTTAAAAGTTTATAGTTATTGTATGCATAAATCAACTTTTAGGTTGCTCATAGCGTCATACCAGAAAAGAAATAGTAAGAACTTCATCCATTTTTCACAGAATGCTTCAAATTCTATACTGAGCACATTTTGTGAAGTATTTTTCCTTTAATGACATCTTTTCAGTAGCTTTCTAAGTTAAAAGTAGGATGCAGTTTGCTTTAGATCAAATGATGTCTAAACCAGAATTTCAGTTTGGTTCAAGTCTCAGGCCCAGTTTTCACTTAAGTCTCATTGAACTAGTGATTGAATGGCTATTCAAATATTGTTAAGAGTATTTTTACCAAACTATTTTCCAGGTTGACAGCAATATAGACCCAGATTTATTATCGAATACATGGAACCTTTTGTATTACGGTCTCCAGCTCTCTCAGTGTGATGGACTCCTTGACAGTCAAAGTTTGCGTTCTACAGAATATCTTTTATTTGGGCCCATTTTTTGTCTTTTTGTATGTCTCTGTGTAAGCAAGTGAGATACCAGAACTTCTACACTTGCCAGGCATGGGGTATTCTTGGATCTTAATCTATCCCAATTTTAGCTTTGTCCTGATACTGAAGGCTAATACCGTGTTTGGATGATCCCACTTTATGAGAAATAAGTTCTTTTGTTGGAAGGTCCCTCAAACTGAAAGAAAGATCGAGATGAAGTACTAGAGGTGTTGGTGTTACAGTATTGCCACTTTGCAATCAGTGCAAAAGAATCTCTTCCAAAGTACCTCACAGTCAATTGCAAACAATCTAGAAAGGAAACATATATCTGATAAAGTTCTTAGAAGTCATAAGATTAGTTTTTGACTAAAGATTTATGTTCATCTGAAGTCTACTTTGTCATATCTTGATGGAGAAATCTGTTGGGAGACAGAAGACATCTCAGTCAAGCAAATCCTAGAAAGTTCAATAAAGTAACTAGAATCGGATTGTTACTTATGCAATTCCTTATAATCCCCCTGAAAATTGCATTTCTCACTTTTATTTAATATATTTATGAAACTGTAGCAAGTAAAACACTTTTCTTTCTAGCAACTAGTCTTTTTTGTACAACCATAGTGTCTGGACCAACTTGTTGGCACCTCGACTAATTCTACAGGATACCTATCACCTCCACCAGTAACAATACCAGGTAACTCTATCCACCAAGGCTACTACAGATGGGAAGAACTCACCTAGTATTTTTGTTTTTGGCATTTGAAAATGAGACCTCATAGTTCTCAACCCACTTCATTGACCTGTAAGCCACACCCTTGGGTGCTTTATCAACTAGTATCTTCGTACTAAGAAAGTAAATTATTATACATTTATGTAGGGTGCTTGTTTTTTTAGATACAGTGTATGAGGTTCTTTTTGTATGCTAATAATGCATAGAAGTCAGTTTGTCGTGCAGGTATTTGCCTGTAGTCATCATTGGTGTTTAATCTTTCAAGTGGTTGTCTTGGAGATGCTTTTGGTCTTGCTTGTTTATTTATGCCAGATTTTTAGCTTGTCCTGATTACTACCATGGATGATTACATTGTTAGTGGTCATCCATTTTTGGATGAAATTAGGCTATGGTTAAAAGATGGAAAATTCGAGGCTTGAAAACAAGGTTCAAAATGCTAGTTACCATTGCAATGGAAATGTGAATGTGTTACCAGTGCATGGAAAAAAATAAGAATATAAACCTTCTTGGAATTTCACTTGCATTGTTGTGTGGAACAATAATGCCAGGCATCCTTCAGATTTGTACATGCCAGCACAAATCAAATTTGCTTCCTCTAAACAAACTAAATTAGAGTTTGCATCAAAAGGATTTAATATCTTACTCTATAAATGCCTTTGATGTACCAGTTCCCTTCTCCAGCTCCATTTCTTCTCTCAGGTTGTAGGTCAAGCCATCCCATCAACTTGCTACAAGAAATAACAAGTCAAATTTGTTTCAGCTGAAACTGATCAAATATGATGCTCCTATAGGCATTGCAGTTGGATTTGTTGTGTATGTGAAGTAACTTCTCATTGCTTGCATCTTCTACTTTGAATTAACCTCTCATCGCTTGCATATCTCTTGATTGCAAACTAGCATTGGTATGTTTTGGTCCATTACATGTGCTAACATTGACAACTGCTGCAGACTTCTGAAGCAAAGGGAAGGAATGCAGCTCAATCAAACAAAAAACATAGGGACCAAAATAAAAATGTTGGTGCTGACCAAGATGGATGCTCTGATAACATTTCAATGCCTTCCTCAAGGTCGTATTTGTCAGAAAAAGATAGAGAAGAATTGATGGCTTTGAGGGGGCAAGTGGAGGATTTGCAAAAGAAATTATCGGAGAAAGATGAACTTTTGAAGGAAGTAGAGATCTCAAAGAATGAAATGGCTTCTATTTATGCTAAACTAG
This sequence comes from Solanum habrochaites, assembly GCA_027704765.1. Lineage (NCBI taxonomy): Eukaryota > Viridiplantae > Streptophyta > Magnoliopsida > Solanales > Solanaceae > Solanum > Solanum habrochaites. Next base: position 61,125,324 of record JAKWJA010002491.1, read on the forward strand.
ATGAAATGAAGAAGGAATATGCAGAAAAGGAGTCTTTACTCAAATTGACTCAAGTGCAACTATCTGATGCAAAGGTAATATTTGATGTCATTCTGCACCCTCTCCAACCCCAATCACAAAATAGAAAGGGGAGATGCGAGTTTTTCTAGAAAGCCATTGTGTGGCTTTAGTTAAATGTCTCTCAGTTACTCTTTAGCCAATTAGCTCAAGTTTGGTCCTGTGTCATACAGTAGCTATATAATCATATCCATACTTTTCTGTTCAGTATCGAAGCAGATGCCAACTAGAAGTTTCAAGCTAAATATGTGATGGTTAATTTTCCAGAGGTGTTCATTTTCACATTACTGCACCTTTAGACTGACTCCTACTACTAGATCACCACTTAGATTGTGCTCAGATTTCCACTTGTCTCCATAATTTGATGGGTGAATCCACTTGTTGTCTTCTTTTTTGGCTCTTCTTAGGTTAAGCTAGCTGACAAGCAGGCAGCTGTGGAGAAGTTAGAATGGGAAGCTACGACTTCCAGCAAGAAAGTGGAGAAACTACAGGAAGATTTAGAGGTGGTGCGGCAAGAAATCGCATGGTTCATGCAGTTTGTTCAACAATTGACAAAGAATGGTTCTAGGACTTTAGCTGAAGATTATGATGTTATCCCTTACTTATGCGACAAGAACATTGAAACGGTAAGCTAATGACTACCTTCACCTGGTTTCTTGCATGTTGTACTAACATAATTGAGGATGTGATATATTTATGTTTTCAGCTTTTTATGTTGCATTGTAATTTCTCAGATTTGTTTTGTACAGGATCTGCCAAATGAACTAGGAATGGAGGAAGTAGAGCTGGCAAGAGAAGCTTATATTGCAGCAGTTGCTGCTGCTAAAGAAAATCAAGATGAAGCATCTTTCTCCGAAGCTGCGAAAGCAAGATTATATCTGCAGTCACTTGTTCTAAGAACATAAACATGGATTCTAATAGGGAAATTGTCCACTATAAGTTTGTATTACTATGCAAATGATGTTGTTTAAATAATTGATGGTGACAGTAAATTCCTCAAGTATTATAAATAGTTAGTAATGTGCTGTATTCTGAACAGTGTTGTTGAATGCCACTTTTTTCTTTTTTATAGTTTATCTTCCCATTTTACATTGGTGTATGCAATTCAATTCTCTCTCATTACTCAGTTTTGTTGCTGGAAATAAGTACAGCACGCTTAACAAGGAAAAATTGTTGATTAACGAAAGAACAGTATATATAAGTATTTTAAAGAGCTTGATGAATCCAGTAAGAACAGTTCATATGGGGACAAGGGGAAGAACAAGTGTCAAAATTTGCAACAGTGATGACGCACGCTGCACCAAGCTTTATGCTTCCCAAAACGTGGCCCACCTTCTTCTTCTTCTTCTTCGTCTTCATCATCTTCTTCAGGTTTTGGCATTTGAGCTGGACTGCCCATCAATTCCCAGCCCAATCTGCAATTTTGGCGAAATACCGTTACTTATTCTGCCAAAACCAATCAATAAAAGAGTTCCATAATATGAAGATATCACGATACTTACACAGGGAAAGCAAAGGAACCAGTGCTACCAGTGGAGTAATTAGAATCACTTGATTCCGCAGATGGAGTTGTTTTGCTATCACTAACCTCACCTATGTGACTGATCTCTTTAACAACAGCCGGTGGCCATTCATCTTCCATATCATCAATTCCTTTTCCCTGGTCCTGCCAATAACATGTAACAATTTCTGAATTCTAAAAGACGGGAGTAGACGATAAGTGAGAATACTGTTGATAACAAAACCCCAAATACATAGATAACGTATGCTCCAAAATGTGCGTGCATTCCGATTGGACTTACCTTATCGTCTATAACGGGGATCTGTTCTTCAGCTGATTCAAAGCTATTTTCTCCATCTACACTGATAGTGTCGTTTTTACTCTGAGGAAGGAACTCTGATACATCCTCTACATATTTAAGCTGTTTTTCAACAATCAAACAAGAAATATTTTGATCACATTGAGAGTATTAATATTTTTATCACACACGAAAAAGGTGAACTGAAGAAGATTCATTACCTTCCTACAAACAGATTTTGAAGTAACGTTAGCATGATCAATTTTCTGGTGAAATACCTCCGATTTTCTATCTTCCACAATATGTATTCCTCCATCGTCTTCAAAGCAAAACACTATATAATCCTCTTCTGAGAATCGAGGCCAGCTCGAGTCATTTTCTCCTTCCTTTTCACCTTTCTCTGCTGAAACTTTCACTTTTTCTTTTTTCCTCTGTTCCATTTTCTTATTCAACTTCTTCTTTCTAGTCTTCCTGCTATCACCAATCGGATCAAACACCATTTTCCTACTCGGTTTCTGAGGTGTCATTCCACAAAACTTACTCGATTCTTCCTCTACAAATATACTAATAGATCAATTATAGTACTAACAGAAAAAAAAATACAACACTCTATGAAAAACAAATAAAATTACCTAAAGGAAACCTGCAAGCGTAGAAACAAGATACCCAATCTCTAATTCGCCATCTAACAAGCTTGGTAACTGTATATGGACTGCTCATTCTTATTCAATTAACAACAGAGAAATACAAGGGAAGTTTTATTTATTTTATTTTATTTGGCTTGAAGAGAGGAAAAATAAGAATGTTAAGGAGAGGGAGTTATGGGATTTTTTGAATTTGAAAAGAAGAATTAAAGGAGGAAGAGATGGAAGCATGAGAATTACAGTTGTATATACAACTACTAGTATCCCATAATAATGACGGTTATAATTTCTTATAACATGCTATTATTGACAGTAAAATGTGGAGATATATATATGGAAACTTCTCCACATTCACTTTTTTTTTTAATGATTTATTTGTATTTAAGTTTATTATTAATTAACGCGATAGAATTAATATAATATACCCATAATAATAGAATGCAAATACGAAAAATAAAAAGGATAAAATAGTGTGCTTTTAATGCTACACGTGCTGTCGTTTTTGGATCACCATATTCTCGTGAAGGTGTTGAGTTTCACTTCTTTCAAAAGTTTAAACTCTGTATGTGCTTTTATTTTTTATTTTCATCAAGTCTATTGATATATTTGTAAATTTTTATTTTGGTTATAATGTGTAAATGGTATGTGCATAGAAGACTGTAAAGTCTACTTAGGTAACAATTTATTCACACGGAAGTAAATATAATTTTAACATCAAATTAATTTCTTCTACTGGTATGCTATTTGAATTTTTTTCAATCAATGCTATAATTTCTAATTTTATATGACTGCATATTTATCTTGACATTTAAATTTTTGTGCATTTATTTTGTAGATATATTAAATTTTAGCAACTCAATTTTCATTTTGAACATCATTATTAATCTTATAATTGTTTCCTAGAACTTACATATATTTTGTAGTCACTCCTTTGTCACATATCACCCTTATAACAGTTCTCCGTTTGCCCATAAGGGCATCGTTAAGTGGTTTCGAGGTGGGTAGACTCATAAAAGACCTGAGATCGAATCCAGTCTCAATCTACTTTTTAGGCATAAGTTGATAGCATAAAACTTGTCTAGTGTAGAGTTAGTTGCATAGAACTTGTCTAGTTTCATAAAACTTGCCTAGTGTGGAGTTGATCGCATAACACTTGTCTAGTTTGATTTACCTCTCATGTGTGAGATTCTTCGGAGTTTCAAAAAGAAAAAAACAATCCTCCATTTAGGGTGTTTTTGGTGCTAATATTTTTTTTTTGAAAAATGTTTGTTTGAGCAAAATATTATGAAACTTTTTTTTTTAGAAAAACAAGTTTCATAGATAACAATTCAAGTTAATTATCCTTTCCCCACCCTCTCGACTCAGCCAACACCCACCCCCTTGTTCTTTTTCGTACCTCTCTCCCCTCCAGATTCAATCTATATCATACAATATTTTTTTTAGATTATATATAAATACTATTATATTAATATTTTAATTACTTATATATATAAAAATAAATTAAAAAATCCACTTGATTATTTTTCAAAAAAGAAAATTCTAAAAAAAAAAAAAATCCTTTTGTACCAAACATTCCCTTTAATTCATTAAATTCTGACTTAATAAACAACATTTTCCATATACTCTTATATTTTGGGAATAATAAGCTTAATAATATTTTAATTATTTGCATTTACGAATTGGGCACCATAATTTCATTTAGTAAAAAACAAACGTAGTATAAGACAAGATATATATAAAAATGAGACAACAGATATATATGAGAAAATTATATAAAATAACAAGTTATTAAGTCAAATTAAGTGATATAATCATATTTTTATTAATTATAATCCGTCAAACACTTATCATTTGTCTCTCTCTCTAAAGAATTTCGCTCGTCACTTTACTTCGACTCTCTCACTTTATACAAACACAAATGTATAAATTGTGTTTGTGTTTGTGTTTGTGTTTATATAAAGTGATTGCGTTTGTGTTTTTATAAAGTGATTGCGTTTGTGTTTTTATAAAGTGAGAAAAAACTGTATATACGTATATTTTCATCTTATACACTTATAATTATACAAATGCAAATCTTTTTCTACCAATTTTTTTTGAGATAATTGTACAGAATGACAAACTAATAATATAAAATAAATATAATAACTACCGTTTGATTTATTTGTATTTCGTAGCAAACTGTTTGTCAGTCCCTCTCTCCCTCATATTCCCGCTCACCATTCTCCCTCTCGCTTCCTGTCACTCGTCTCTCTCATTTTATACAATAGAATTGTATAAATTGTGTTTCTAATTGTATAAAGCGGGAGAAAATTGTATATACACTTGCAAATACATATATTTTTGTCATATATAGTTATAATTATACAATAGAATTACTCCCCTACCCAAATCTCTTTTACTTTTCTCTCTTTCTCGTTTTATAAAATACAAGTATACGAACTATAGCTATTGGCCTATAACATGCAAATATAATAGAAATAAAATTCCGTTCAGTTACAAAAGAAGATTATTATACTAAATATAAAATTGTGAAGAGTTTGATTTTTTTTTTTTAATATTTGCGAAACCTAAAATTATAATTTTATTTTGTCAAAAACACAATAAGGTTGCGTATCCTCCACGTCACTCTCCCCTTATAAAACTTATAATTCCCCGCTAATATTAGGTTTTTGGTCCAACATAATTCAAATTAGGCAACCACCGGAGTATGGAAGAATCGGAGACGAGTATGGAAGTGCGTAGCTTAACGGGTGAATCCATTGTTCTCTCCATTTTGCCGGACAAAACCATTCAACAACTTAAGCAACTCCTCAAGCAAACATTCCAACCGGCTTCAATTTCCCCAAATTTCCACCTCTTTCTCAAGGCAATTTCTTACTCCTCTCATCTCTTTCATTTATTCTACAAATTTTACGAATCTTGTGTTGCTGTTTGATAATTTCTGTTCAACGATGCAGGCATGTTTTTTTTTTCTTTCTTGAATCCTTATCTCGTTTGTTTTTCTCGTTTCATATTCATATTTTGTGGTATGTTTCTTTAGTCGGGGTGTCAAATTGGGTTTAGAGAGTAAGATAAGTGACTATTCAGTTGGGAGTGGGGAATATCTTCTACTTGTTCCCTGTAGAAAGAAAGACAGACAACAGAACAAGAAAACTGAGACACCTGCTTCTTCATCTATCCCAGTTGATGATATCTGTCAACTATGATGTAGGCGTGTTTTCCTATTTTGTTTTCTTGAAAGTTATGGTATACCCCCACACCACAGACACTCATTCTTGAAACCTTGCCTCATTTGTTTTTCTCCTTTCATATTCATAGTTTGTGCTATTTTCTTGAATCAGGGTGTCAAATTAGGTTTAGAGAGTAAGATAAGTGACCATTCAGTTGGGAGTGGGGAATTTCTTGTGCTTGTTCCTTATACAAAGAAAGACAGACAACAGAATGAGAAAACTGAGACACCTGCAAGTTCATCTGTCCCAGTTGGTGGCTCAACTCTGAAAGAAGCCGAGACAGCATGGTCTGACATGATGGAAGACTTGTCTTACTTGAGCAGTATTTCTAGGAATGAAAATCAGAACGAAGTTATTGCAAATGAAACACGTTATAGAGATTCTGATGGACAAAATTGCGGTGTTCCGATGAATTTTTCTTCACAGGTTAAGCGGAAGAGAAGCATCAATGATGATAAGATGGAAGGACATGCAGATGAGCTAGTACTTAGCATACTAAAATCATCTTCCAATGACATGGATGACGAGAAAGCTAAGATATTTGTTCAGGTTTTAGCGTCTATAAATTGTTTTACTGACCCAGATTCAGGCAACTGTATGTGGGAGGAAGCCAACAGAAACGACAATGTATCTGATCCATGTTCGGGTGGTAGTGATTTGTGCAGGTGTCCGACGTGGTTGAGGAGAATAAGCAAAATATTTTCTTTTTTAAACATCTATTCAGCATTTTTACAACTTCAGCAGGGACAAGTTACCTGTTCCAGTCTGAAGGGAGCACTTGATCGTCTCTGTCTGTTTGGATTTCTGGCTGGTGTCACAGACATCGAGCAACTTTCCCTATTTTGTCCTAAGGTACTTTGTTAACTTCTGGCTAGTTTAACAGTTTTCACCCCCTACCTACTTTGATATATTTCAACATTTTTATCAATTAGTTTCACATACTCTTGTCACTCTCTGACTTTGAGCTGTGGCGTCACTCATTCGTTTTCGACAACGGATAATTGTTGGAGGGCCTTGCAGAAGTGCCTCTGGATGATCACAAGTATGTCACAGGGAGCTTACAACTGGAAAGGAAGTACTGTAATAATAAAGTCTGAACAGTTACTCAAGTTGAACTTGTGAACCTAGGAGGACCACCATAGTCAACAGAGTTTTGTTTACTCTTTCCAGAGTAGGGGTTTCTCTTTCTGGAGAACACCAGTGGCGCTAAAAGATATCTCACTTATCCTAGTTATATTTTGTTTAAGTGAATGTACGATTTGATCTCAGTATCCTTTCTAGGAATTTACAAGCTTTTATATTCTTAATTTCGCTTATGCTTCTAATCATTTATCCCATTCAGTTCTTTTTATGTATCACCATATCCAAATTTTGAGGGGTGTTAGGTTGTCGTTTACCCCGCAATCTTTTGAAGCTATATTTTTTTTCCTTCTAAATTTGCTAAATATGTTGATATGTTAGTTAGAAATGTCTTTGTTGTCCCCCTTCTTGCTACCGTAATTTAATGTTGAGGTCTGACCAGATCACTTATCAGGACTATGAACTTGTTTTTTCAAGCACTTATGCCTTATTTTCTTTTAGGTTGTAAACATTGTTGATGATGATACCGTGGTTAAAAATTTCAAGGATAGTATTATTGTTTTCAGAAACTCAACAACAAAGGAAGAACAGAGTGCAAGTATGTTTAGTTCATGTTTAGCTCTTTGATTTAGGAAAATGGCTGCTTGAGCGCTAAATAAGTCTGTTTTTCTCCTTTTCTGCTTAGCAGCTAAAAAAGGTGTATTAATATCAAATGTTCTCCACTCAATGAAGAAAAGGGAGTATGCATTCCGAACAAGTCTTTTGAAGTTAGTCAAGTTGTTAAAGGTATGGCATTTCTCACTTTGTCTTGGCATCCTCAATTTTTTTTTAATTTTAAAGTTGGCTTTGGTGTTGTGCAGTATCCAAATGTTTGGAGATTTAAGCACATAAGACACAGAATCGTAGTCATGAAACATTTTTCTTTATGCCTATGTGTTATCATGACATGAATATTTTATGCTGTGTTGAGTATTAATCTTGTAAGTCCAACTACATTTTCCTGTTTATGGATGTGTTGGAATATCTAACGTGGTGTTTCAGACTACAGGACTCTTTGTCTGATGACTTCATGACCAATTTAAAAGATGGGGTTTTCATCCTGTTCTTTCTTACTGTATGTAATCGTGTCAATTTTTGGCTGAACCAGTGTTTTGGACGGCGAGAGGCGACTAGGGCCTGCCTCGCCACGCGGCGAGGCGAGCGGCTAGGCGAGCGGCTAGGCGTTCGCCTTTTTGAATCAAGGCGCCAATTAATACCAAAAATTAAAAACATTTAATTGCATATATAATATTCAAAATTTCAATAACGATTACATATATTTCTAATACTATAATAATTACTATAGAAGAATTTTTTTTTTTTTTAAATAATGGACAGCAGTCACAACACAGCGAAAGTAGAAAATATTTTACAGTAATCCGGAACAAAACAGAGAGTGAAGAAAACAGAGGAAAAAAAGAGTAGTGAAGGCAGGGAGCAGTGAAGAGTGAAAGAGAAAGAGACGAAAAGAGCAGCAACTCGAGGGAAAGAGACGAAGAAGAGAGCAGCGGCTGAGGAAGAGAAGAAGAGAGCAGCGACTGAGGAAGAGAAGAAGCAGCAGCGACTCGAGGAAGAGAAGAAGAGGAATACACGAAAGTCTGATGAAAGTTTGAAAATAGAAAAAAAACTAATATTATTAAGTTAAATTTTTTTTTTTTAAAAATCAAAATGGCGACGCCATTTACGTCGCCATTGGGTCGCCTCGGCTCGCCTATTTGAGGTCACCTCACCTCAGTGGATAATGGCGACACAGCCTCGCCTCGCCATTCGCCAAAGGCGCTATGGCGAGCGCCTTTCACAACACTGGGCTGAACTTTATTTAATTTGTGTTTATGCTAAAGTCCTTCACTAGTGTATTAACCTCTAACCAGATGCTCTACATACTTGAGGCCGGACCTCTAACCGGATGCTCTAAATAAGTATATGGATGTTCGAGGCCGGACCTTAAATCCGGATACCCGGCGAAGATGTCGATATAGCTGCTGAAAGAGTCTTTATCTATCCATAATCATATAAACCCGTGGAACACCATCCAGACTTAGCTAATCAATGTAAGTCCTTAAAGCTGAATCGAACTCAACTTTGAATCACGGAGCGGAATTCATTGTCACTGACGTAACTCGAGAAGCCGTAACATCGAAGAAATAAGAGTAACTATCGCTAGAGCAAGCTCATCGTCTTTCTAAATACCCAACTATCAGACTCAAGTCTGCTACATCAGTCTACAAGGATTTAAGCCGGCCGAGCGACGTCGGGGCTAAACTAAGTCCTACCGACTTTGAATCATGCATTTCTAAGGAAAACTCTAGTCAAACCTAAACTAAGGCCCAACATACTTCTGACAACCAGTATTCAAACATACAAGTAATTCATATAGCAAAGAAGGTCAATTAATAACAATAAACATGCTCACAATTACCCGATAATTCTCAGAAAAAGGGCGAAAATATGATTTTTAACACCTATGCATGATCCAATAACTACCCAACCCAAATCCCAACTAATCAACATGCATTCACATGTTCGAGTTCAATCTAAGAAGAGAAACCATAGCCTACCTGAACGCAGACCACGCGCGCTCCAAAATTCACTCCCCGGATCTTTTACTTTCTAAAAGGCCTCGAAACGTTGATACACTATCAGAAATAGAGTCACAACGTTATTACAGTCATTTAAACACTAAAATCGCAAGAAACGGAGACGGGTCAATTTCGCGGTCAAAATGGAGAAAGTGGGATCCGCGTTGAGAAATCCTGAATTAACCCCAAATAAAAGTCCTAAATAACTCTCGGAACTTGTATATCAGAATGGAACACAATTCAGGACTCAAGACAGTCCCAACATGAACATGCAACAAAAAAAACTCAAATTCTAAGCTAAAAATCAGCAACTATGGCAGCAGCTACTTACAAGATTTTACCAAAAATGAAGCTCCAACAGCCAAAACCAATCACACCACGACGATCCTCACGAAAAACCCCACAATATAGGCTCTTGAATCACTAGATTCGGACCTAAAATGGCCAAGAAATCACCTTCTAAAATTTCCCAAAACTTGTGCTCGAAAATGAGCTATGACAGCAGTTAAAACCCAAAATTTACCTCAAATTGGGTCCCCAAATCAGATTCCAAGCTCACCAATGTGTTGCCCTCGAAAAATCTCACAACTTAGCCTTTTGAATCGTCCAATTTGGAGTTGTATAGCTCAAGATATCAAGATTTCAAAGTAAGACACAAAGCTGAAAGTTGAGTTTTTATAAGGACGAATCTGGTCATTAAAAACCCAATTTCTGGTCGTTAAAACCCCAATTTCTGGTCGTTAAAAGGGTTGCACCAGATTTAACTTTGCCTACTTTCTTTAAAGTCTCAGCCGTGTCTTCTTCGGCTAGAGGAGGTGGTCAGATTCAGGACCGTCGAGAGAGTCGACAGGGTACCAGGGGTGGAGCTCGGGGAGGCAGGTCAGGTGGTAGACCGGGTGCACCAGGTAGAGGTGCTCAGGGCCATTTCTATGCTGCCCCGACAAGGGCGGCGGCTGAGGCATCTGACGATGTCATCTCAGGTACGCTCTTCTTGTGCCATCAGCCTGCTACAGTATTATTTGATCCAGGGTCCACATTCTCGTATGTATCTATTTATTTTGCTCCCCGATTGGGTATGAGGTCCGAGTCTTTGGCAGAGCCGGTTCATGTTTCGACCCCGATAGGTGAGTTCTTAGTAGTGGATCAAGTATTGCGATCTTGCTTAGTGACTATCCAGGGTTATGATACTAGAGCTGATCTTATTATGCTAGATATGATTGATTTTGATGTGATTTTGGGCATGGACTGGTTATCCCCATATCATGTGGTCTTGGATTGCTATGCCAAGACTGTTACCTTATCCATGCCTGGTGTTCCCCCGGTATTGTGGCAGGCTGCTTATAGTCACACACCGACGGGGATAATCTCTTTTATTCGAGCTAGGCGGTTGGTTGCTTCTGGGTGTTTAGCGTATTTGGCCCACATCAGAGATGTGAGTAGGGAGGGCCCTTCAGTTGACTCAGTTCCTGTGGTTAGAGAGTATGCAGATGTGTTCCCTACAGATCTACCTGGCCTACCCCCAGAGCGTGACATTGATTTTGCTATAGATTTGGAGCCTGGCACTCGTCCTATTTCTATTCCGCCTTATCGGATGGCTCCTGCAGAGCTCAGAGAGCTCAGTGTTCAGTTAAAGGACCTCTTAGAAAAGGGGTTCATTCGTCCGAGTGTGTCGCCTTGGGGTGCTCCTGTTCTGTTTGTGAAAAAGAAGGATGGGACTTTGAGGATGTGCTCCAGTATGATGCAATTGAGTTGGATGATCATTTGACATTTGTAGAAGAGCCAGTTGCCATCCTAGCCAGAGATGTGAGGAAATTGCGCTCGAGAGCCATTCCTATTGTTAAGGTCCGTTGGAGGCATCGTTCAGTCGATGAGGCTACCTGGGAGACCGAGCAGGAGATGCGAGAGCAGTTTCCCGGCTTGTTTGAGCCTTCAGGTACTTCTTGACCCTTACTTTCGCGGACGAAAGTTCTTTTTAGTAGTGGATATTGTAAAGACCCTTCTTGTCATTTTTAGTGTTTTATCTTCTGTGCATCGTTTAGAGCATTCCTATAGCGATTCCAAGTCATTTATGACTTGCTGGGATTGACAGATCGGTCACCTGGTCATTCGTTTTGTTATTGTGTGAGCTTTAGTATTTTTGAAGCTTATGAACCTTGAACGATCATTTTCAATCAAAAGTTCAAGAAGATGACATCAGAATCCAATTCTGACGATTCCATCAGTTCCGGAAGGGTCATTTTAGTCTAGTAGCATTGTCGACATGACTCCCAAAGTTTTCAGTGTGAGTTGGTGGGTTAGGCGTTTTAACTTTAAGTTTAAAGGCTAAGTTTGACTTTAGTCAACATTCTGAGTAAAAGCGCTCGGATGAGAATTCCGTCAGCGCAGTTAGCTCCGGAATGTCGAGTTTGGTCTAGTTTGACCCTTCTTTCGGGTTTTGAGGTTTTTGATATTTTTCCGAGCCCTTTTGTGGTTTTTGACTTTAAATGGCCAATGGAAGTGGGACCCACATTTTATCGAGATGACCTCTGATGAAAATTTCGACTGCGCCTTTGAGTCCGGAATGTCGATTTTGGTAGGGTAGCATATCTAGTTTATTTTTATCAGGTTCCGAACGGATTCCGAGCACCCGTCGGAGACTTTAAAGAAAGTAGGCAAAGCTGAATCTGGTGCAGCCCTTTTAACGATCAGAAATTGGGGTTTTAACGACCAGAAATTTGGTTTTTAATGACCAGATTCGTCCTTATAAAAACCAAACTTTCAGCTTTGTGTCTTACTTTGAAATCTTGATATCTTGAGCTATACAACTCCAAATTGGACGATTCAAAAGGCTAAGTTGTGAGATTTTTCGAGGGCAACACATTGGTGAGCTTGGAATCTGATTTGGGGACCCGATTTGAGGTAAATTTTGGGTTTTAACTGCTGTCATAGCTCATTTTCGAGCACAAGTTTTGGGAAATTTTAGAAGGTGATTTCTTGGCCATTTTAGGTCCGAATCTAGTGATTCAAGAGCCTATATTGTGGGGTTTTTCGTGAGGATCGTCGTGGTGTGATTGGTTTTGGCTGTTGGAGCTTCATTTTTGGTAAAATCTTGTAAGTAGCTGCTGCCATTGTTGCTGATTTTTAGCTTAGAATTTGGGTTTTTTTGTTGCATGTTCATGTTGGGACTGTCTTGAGTCCTGAATTGTGTTCCATTCTGGTATACAAGTTCCGAGAGTTATTTAGGACTTTTATTTGGGGTTAATTCAGGATTTCTCAACGCGGATCCCACTTTTTCCATTTTGACCGCGAAATTGACCCGTCTCCGTTTCTTGCGATTTTAGTGTTTAAATGACTGTAATAACGTTGTGACTCTATTTCTGATAGTGTATCAACGTTTCGAGGCCTTTTAGAAAGTAAAAGATCCGGGGAGTAAATTTTGGAGCGCGCGTGATTTGCGTTCAGGTAGGCTATGGTTTCTCTTCTTAGATTGAACTCGAACATGTGAATGCATGTTGATTAGTTGGGATTTGGGTTGGGTAGTTATTGGATCATGCATAGGTGTTAAAAATCATATTTTCGCCCTTTTTCTGAGAATTATCGGGTAACTGTGAGCATGTTTATTGTTATTAATTGACCTTCTTTGCTATATGAATTACTTGTATGTTTGAATACTGGTTGTCAGAAGTATGTTGGGCCTTAGTTTAGGTTTGACTAGGGTTTTCCTTAGAAATGCATGATTCAAAGTCGGTAGGACTTAGTTTAGCCCCGACGTCGCTCGGCCGGCTTAAATCCTTGTAGACTGATGTAGCAGACTTGAGTCTGATAGTTGGGTATTTAGAAAGACGATGAGCTTGCTCTAGCGATAGTTACTCTTATTTCTTCGATGTTACGGCTTCTCGAGTTACGTCAGTGACAATGAATTCCGCTCCGTGATTCAAAGTTGAGTTCGATTCAGCTTTAAGGACTTACATTGATTAGCTAAGTCTGGATGATGTTCCACGGGTTTATATGATTATGGATAGATAAAGACTCTTTCAGCAGCTACAGCGACATCTTTGTCGGGTATCCGGATTTAAGGTCCGGCCTCGAACATCCACATACTTATGTAGAGCATCCGGTTAGAGGTCCGGCCTCAAGTATGTAGAGCATCCGGTTAGAGGTCCGGCCTCAGTTACTTATATTTTGCAATTGGCTACTTGTGTAATTCTGGTGAGCGTCCGGTTCAAGGCCCGACCTCCGTACCGTCAGATTCTACTTTTTGGTTCGGTGTTCTTTGGCCTCGAGTTTTATTCTCCTTAAGTAAAACGCTGTGTGCTCATCCCTGTTTCCAGAATAGAAATGCTCCAAACTCGATCAACGCTGACTACTGGTGCTCGGACCTGCATCACGAAAATAGATGCAGAGCGTAGCATGAGTAGCAAATAACAGGTACCCAGTAGGCATCATAGGCCGACTGAACTAGAAAAGTAAAGCACTATGAAAAGACGGAATTACAAAACTAGAGGTCAAGAACAGAAGGCTAAGTAACACAATAATGCACACGAGTGTATAAAGATCTAACTAAATTAATATAAATAAGCTAACTACACCTAACTGGACCCACCATAAGCCCAGAAGATACACTCGTGCACAAGTTTAAATAAAAACCCGAACGGACCCCGTCATCTTCTTGAACTTTTGATCGAAAATGATCGTTCAAGGTTCATAAGCTTCAAAAATACTAAAGCTCACACAATAACAAAACGAATGACCAGGTGACCGATCTGTTAGTCCCAGCAAGTCATAAATGACTTGGAATCGCTATAGGAACGCTCTAAACGATGCACAGAAGATAAAACACTAAAAATGACAAGAAGGGTCTTTACAATTAAGTTGCAGTTACCTTTCAAAGAAGGAACTTCTGAAGAAATATAATGTCTAGCAAGTAAAATTGTTTGGCACTTGTGATCTCAAGATTCTTTCTATTGAAAATTACTTAAGTATTATATGGTGAGTAATATTCTGAAGTTCTGGGTTTAGCTTAATTTTATCGTCTGGAAGGTAGATGAATTAATTGAAACAAACATAAACATCTCTTTATAATGCTGCAATTTTAGTGCCCCTTTTTCTTAAATAAAATAAAAGTAAAATATCAGAGGTGTCTAGCATCTCGACTAATCAACCAGGAAGCATGTCTGACCTACAAGCACACGTTAGATAATCATGCACCAGAGCGCTTGGGCTCTAGCAAGTGTTTATTTGTATTTATTTTCTATTAAGTTGTTGATCCTTTCATATTCATTGTTTATTTTGATTGTTCAATGTTATGAGGTCCTTCATAGTTTGACTGTTTTAGTCCCTTCTTTCTATCCGGGCTTGGAACCTGCTGGTCTTTCACATAAGCGGAGTTGAATGATATTGGCCGTCTCATTGTGACAGTTCTTGTATGATTTAAATTATTAAATTACTAATTTTTTAATGCAGCGTCAAAATGGAAATGAGTTCTCTAAAATTTCCCTGGAAGATTTCATTACCTTTGTGAAGCAAGGTGGTATTGCTGCTACAGGCATTGACACGAAACGAGCAGGTTCTCATGCCTTTGTAGCACACTGTTGTGTAAGTCTTAAAACTGTGCATTAAGCCTTTTGTAATTGATGCTCTCTTAATCCATCATAACGTGCTACTACTACTATGCACATCTTTCCACAAATCTTTTTTATTTATTTGGGTACATTTGCAGTTGTGAGAGTCTCCAGTTCACAACTTTCTCTGCATTTGTTTTTTTACTTTTTAATTCTTCTTCACTAGAAGTGCTTGCATGAGCACCACAAATAACTTAATCTTTGTTTCTTCAGAGGTCAATCAAGCTTATGAAGGAATTGGTCGTTGTTAATATAGGCACATGAATGATGGGAACTTAGCAGAATGCATCTGCTCTTTTGTTCTAAATATTTTTCATTAGTGATAGATATCTTCTCTTGCTAGAACAAATTCCAATTGGATATTTTAGTGACTGATATTTCTAGAAAGGGGATTTTTAATGAATTGGGCAGGTGAAGGATATAAAAGGAACACTTGTAGTTGCCTGTTTCAGTGGTATAGCTAATAGCAGTGTCTTGAATGACCTTTTATCATTGCAAAATTCCCTTGGTTATTGTGGTCCTTTGTTAGTAGATGACAAAGAATTGTAAATGGTTTAAGTTTAAGTCCTGAGAAGTTCTGCAATTTTGATAAGCTTTTGACATGCAGGAGACAAATCCTATGACACCTTTGGAAATGGTGGAACATCTGAGAAAGGGGATTGGATCTGATGGACAGGTTTTTACCTTGTTGCATTTTCTCTTTCACGTTATTCTTCTCCCCCTCTTGGCAACTACATATATTCCATTCCCTTTTCTTATGGACGAGTTATCCCAAGAGAGCGTTTCATTGCTATGCTGTCAGATAAAGTGGAAGCCCTCACTTCAGTGGATAACTTCAATTGTGAATGACTTCAATTTAGTTAGTGTACGGCCAATTATTGCTCTTTGAGCTAACCCACAGTTATCTACCATTATTTCTGTTCCTGGTGCAGGTTGTTCATATTGAAAATATCACTGCCCGCAATGCCACCTATGTTGAGATCCCAAGTGTACTTTCAGAAAGCACAGTATTGGCATTGAAAAATATTGGAATTACCAGATTATACAGCCATCAGGTAATATGCTGGTCTATCTAATACAGTTTCCCTTTAAACAAAACTTTTATCCAAAACACTCTTTATACATCTGCAGGCTGAGTCTATCCAGGCTTCTCTTGCGGGAAAAGATGTTGTTGTAGCTACCTTGACATCCAGTGGGAAATCTCTTTGCTACAATGTGCCAGTTCTGGAAGTATTATCGCAGAGTTTGTCAGCATGTGCTCTATACCTCTTCCCTACAAAGGTTCTTTGCTGTATACTTTCCAAGCTTAATTGTTGAACATTCAGCCTTTGGGAATGCTAGTCTAACAGAAGTCTTTTGCCTTTATATTTTCTGCATATGTTTGTTGGATAGGCTTTACGTCTGCTAAAAAATGCCTACACCACTGCGACAGCTTCTACATTGTTTGCGTTGTTAATGCAGGCTTTGGCACAAGATCAACTAAGGTCTTTATTAAACATGACCAACGAGTTTAGTGCTGACCTCGGAATTGGTGTATATGACGGGGACACTTCTCAGATGGATAGGAAGTGGCTGCGTGATAATGCTAGACTGGTATTCAGTAAGTTTGATGTTTAGATAGGTTGAGGTTTTTGTTCTGGTCCTTTTCTATGTTTGTCTATTTCCTAGGTCTCCTTTCCCTTTTCTTATGCAAGTACTGTGATTTCATCTGTTTTTTTCAGTTGATCACAAATCCTGATATGTTGCATGTCTCAATCTTGCCATGTCATAGACAATTCAGTCGAATTTTATCAAATCTTAGGTAAATTTTCTTGATCATTTAGTCCTAGTTTTGTTTCACATTACTACTGTGTGTTGAACGTTTCCTAGTCCATTCTTTTTCTTTGGTTGAGTGTCCCTGGAAATAATCTTTTCTTCTTTTTTCCCTTTAAGTCAAATTTTGACACTTTAGTCTCATTTGCTTGTCTCAGGTTTGTCGTTGTTGATGAAGCTCATTCGTATAAGGGGGCATTTGGATGTCATACTGCCCTTATTTTGAGGAGACTTCACCGACTTTGTTCTCATGGTACCTTTTCCCTTTTGTCTACTGCTGCCATGAGACCTCTTTATCTTTTTCTAGGTTTTGTTTTTGCCTTTTATGAAAAGTCGGCCTTTTATTGATTTCTCATGCAGTGTATGGCAGTAATCCTTCATTTATATTTTCTAGTGCAACTTCTGGAAATCCTGTGGAGCACTCAAAGGTATTCAATAGCATGCATAGTCTTGCTGTAAATAACTTTAGCTATTCTTGGTAGTGCTTACAGAGTTGCAGTTGTATCTGTATGGCTTACATTATGACATGAGAAATGAAGAAGATAAGTGAAGAGAGATGTCGTACCACCAGCATACACTCAAGAAAGGAATAAACTCGCCACCTTAAGGAATATACAGGAGTGGAGAGTTAAAACTAGAAGAAACCTTCTTCTAAATAGCTAAGACTCACTTATGAAATTCAATAAAACTTTCTCCTACATGCCAGGAGGGTGGGTGGATTGGTTAGATGGATCAACCCTTCATTTCTAGGCTAAGAATTACAGACAAAGCTCACCCAAGTCTACCAACATATTACAAGAGAGCTGCCTTATTTGCTGTTTTATTATTAGAATATGTAATGTTATAGTAGCCGTATTTACTTGAATAGTAAAAAAGTCATTCAACTTTTGGTGGGCAATTTGGTCTTTCAACCTTTTCCTTTGGGGCTTTCGACTTATATTGCGTATGTATAATAGAATTTAAGTATATTTATGTTTTTCTCGAAATTAGGCCATTTTTATCTTTTGCGTAAGCAGATGCTTCCACCTTTATCTGTGGAATTCATCTAAAGCTGAAGACTATGATGAGCCTCGTAAACGCTTGCATGTTATAAACTTCAAATTGAGGGTTCTCATGTATTATTTGTTGAACATTTAAAAATCTCATCTCATCTATGTAGGAGCTCTCGAATCTACCAACAATAGAGTTGATTCAGAATGATGGTAGTCCATCTGGCTCAAAGCTTTTTGTGTTATGGAA
This sequence comes from Solanum habrochaites, assembly GCA_027704765.1. Taxonomy (NCBI): domain Eukaryota; kingdom Viridiplantae; phylum Streptophyta; class Magnoliopsida; order Solanales; family Solanaceae; genus Solanum; species Solanum habrochaites. The sequence goes on from JAKWJA010002491.1 coordinate 61,143,403, forward strand.
TCCTCCTTTGCGCCTGAAAAAGGTAGGTTTCTAATAAAGACCTAAAGCTCGCGTGTATTCAATCGGAAGCTGTTTTGAGGTACTTTTATCTTGCAGATCTCAAAGAGAATTAAGACTGGTATTGATGATGGCTCTGTTGACAAGCATCTGATTGCTAGAAGATCAAGGTGAAAAGAGTTTGCTGCTTTATGTCCACTGAGAATTTTATATAGATCTCTGTTCCCTGAAAAAAGAATTTGATCCTCGCTGTTATCTAAATGCATATTGTAAAAGGCCTGTATCTTTTCTTCCCTACGAAGTGGATCATCCTCGCTGCATCAGGAAGGAAGAAAGGCTGTTTCATTTCTCGATATATAAGAATATATACCAGGATTTATTATTCAAAGTGTGACCAATTTCTTAAGAAATTTGAAAGGGAGAAGAAGATGTAGGCTTAGGAGACAGCATATAACATGAGACTACCAATGACATGCCTATTTGGATGTAAGTGAATGAGTGGTTAAATACAAGAAAGATAACACTGTATCTATAAAGAATTTGAATGAGAAGATATTAGCTGAGTAAATTACGAGTCAAGTAGGCTATGTGGAGACAAGAAATCTAGATATTAGATTAAGCAATGAACTTATGAGAATTCTGAAGAAATTAGGGTAAAGCTTAGGACATCAGTTCTTTTTTGAAATTAACAGAAGCCCACTGTAAAGAACGCTCCCAATGAGGATAACTAAAAGCTAGGCATACACAATATGCATTTGTCGAACATGAGGCAGGTTATACCCCCATGTCAGCAAATTTGTTTGGATGTTGTACACATATATGAGATCTTGATAACTTGTTGCTAGAAACTGGTTGTATTGTCTATTGTCACCATGCATTGGCAGAGTAGTAGCAGGATACTTTCTATAACTTATGGAATAAATGAATATCTGAACCTATAAAACTAGATCAAACTGGATAAGGCTACTGCATTAATTAGTAATGGCATTTGGTTTACTGACAAATATTCTGGAATAGTTTTTTATGAGATTTCTTACTGCTAAACATGTAAGAATAGCTATTGCCTTCATTGCCAAAAGATATTAAGTATTCAAATTAGCATTGGCAAACTTCTCTTCTGCCTTACTAAGAGGGCTGTGTTAGATTATTAGTTAGTGCCAGGTACCTCACAATAATCTTGCACCTTGACTTTTTCATATGTTCCTTCTATCTCCCACTTTGTCCTTATTATGCATGTGATTCACTTCATCCTCCATTAGTTGGATGCTTGAGAATATGTTAGATTCTTGGAAGTTGGACCAAACAGTAATGCATTTACCTCATTGCCCCATGCATTTTCTTCCCTTTTTTTCTTTCTTTTTTCATTATTTCATGATCTCGGAGAAGTGTCTTTATATATAACAGCATTATGTCCGTTTCTGTCGCAGTCCCATTTTGGAGGTTTCTTGCCTTTTTGCAGAAATGATGCAGCATGGTCTTCGTTGTATTGCATTTTGTAAAACACGCAAACTTTGTGAGCTTGTCTTATGTTACACGTAAGTGAAATTTCATTATATAGTTAAATTGTTCATTCTCATTTATCTTCTATTAACAGTTTAGTATGCGGGAATATTTTGTTGTCCTAAGGCGTGAGATTCTTCAGGAAACAGCACCTCATTTAATTGATACTATATGTGCTTACCGAGCTGGTTATATTGCTGAGGTTAGGATCTATAACTTGGTTAAGGACAGTTGTTTATCCTCTTCAGTTTTCATGTTCTTCTAAAATTGCTTACGGGACTGGCTTGTAAAATGAATTTAACTTTGTTTCGTTTTCATCCGTTTTTAAGCATTGTTATATGGTATACTTTGTTAATATATTTATAAACCATTATCCTCTTCAGTTAATATATTTATTGATGCTCTTCATAAATATAAATAATTTGCGCTAATGGTATACTTCAAACTAGTTGCAAATTTGCCAAATGATTTCTGCCTCAGATTCTTGAAATGAATGAGTTGGAAGAGATTTACAATTTATTTTTTCTCATTAGACCTAAGAATCTACTCAGAGATAACTTTCTCAGGATACAACCTGTAGAAAGCACTACACCTAATTCCAATAATATTGATTCATTTTTATCAATTTAACACTTATTCCATGGAGTTAAAATTTATTCCAAGCTATACAATGTTAATTACAAGGTTCCCATGGCTTTGTTATACTCGTGTGGGTCCTGCGTGACTCGAGTTTGATAAAGTTGCATCCTTAAGCTCGAAATTAGTGTCCGAATTAATCATGGAAATTCACTGGGCTTTTTTTTTAGAAAGAGGAAATTCACCGGGCTTCACAGATGACTTTCTACTATGCTGATTCCATGTTAAGTCATGTTACTACTCCTACATCAATTTTGTTGGCTCTATCAAATCAGTTGGTTGGCTACTTGAATTTTCACCTTGTTGGTGAGAGTTCAATTCCCCACCTTGTAATCCTCTCCCCCATTTCCCCTTTCCTTACCCCCAATTAAAAGTATAAAATACAAAATCTAATCTTGTCACCTTATTTCTTTACCATATATGAAAATTTAATACTAGTTATAAAAGTTAATTCTCACTTCGTAGTTTTTATTTGGCACTTATGCTTATTGTTCTAACACAGATTAAATTATGCATACTGGCTAAAAGATAGTTTGACCTTAGTTCTTTGTGGAGCAGGATCGAAGAAGAATTGAGCATGACTTTTTCAATGGTAATATATGCGGTATTGCTGCTACAAATGCTCTTGAATTGGGTATTGATGTTGGACATATTGATGCCACCCTACATCTAGGCTTTCCAGGCAGTATAGCTAGGTAGTACTTTTTTTTTTATGTCCCTCCGAAGGTTTACACTTTTATTTTGATACTGAGATTCTATATTTCTTCATCAAGTCTGTGGCAACAAGCAGGAAGGTCAGGCAGACGGGGAAATGCATCACTTGCTATTTATGTTGCCTTTGAAGGGCCTTTGGATCAATATTTCATGAAATTCCCTCAGAAACTTTTCAGGGGCCCAATTGAATGTTGTCATATAGATGCAAGAAACCGGCAGGTTGTTTTGATTTCTTCTTGGGTTTTCTTGACCTCACCCTGATTTTCAGTTTTAGTGATTGAGCCGTGTGTTTAGTAGGAAATTCACTTAACATTTGAAAAGCATATGACTGGCAGGTTCTTGAACAGCATCTGGCTGCTGCTGCTTTTGAACATCCATTGAGCTTGTCTGATGATGAGAAATACTTTGGCCCTGGCTTGGAGAGCATCATAATGGCACTTAAAAACAAGGGAATCCTGAGTACAGATATATCACGTAGTGCTACAGCTAGAATATGGAGCTACATTGGGTTGGAGGTATGATCCTTTAATTGTAGTATTGAACAGTAATGTGCTTGTGAGCTGGGTGTGATTAGCTTTCCTAAACCATTCTATGCTGTTACCAGAAGATGCCCTCAAGTGCCATTAGCATTCGAGCCATAGAAACTGAGCGGTACCAAGTGATTGACATTCAAAAGAATGAACTCCTGGAAGAAATTGAAGAAAGCAAGGCTTTCTTTCAGGTAAAGTAATAGCAACTATATTTGGGAAGTTCTTGATTATTCCAATTGGCAGAAGGTGGAAGAACAAAACCATAAATAGGAAAAAAGAGAGGGAGAGAGAGATCATCATTGTGATGCTTATATTCATGTGTGTTATACATGTGGGTGTATATTAGTTTTCAAAAATACATGTGTGTATATTATTTTGGTGCAGCAGAACTCTACAGTTCTTGAGGTCATCTTTTGAAGTTACCTTTTCAAGTTAATCAATTCAGGCCCCAATTGTTTTACAGGTTTATGAAGGGGCTAATTATATGAATCAGGGGAAAACTTATCTTGTGAAGGAGCTTGATGTGACAAACAGAATTGCTTGGTGCCAACGAGCGGACTTGAAATATTATACCAAAACACGTGACTACACTGATGTCGAAGTTACTGGTGCCAACTTTGTATGTCTCAAGTAGTGCTTTTCATTTTCCTGCATGTTTTTCAAGGATAGCCTCAGTCTTTCTTTTTAATAGCTCTTAACCCCTAGAAACTCATGATGGATGTTTTTTGGTCTCTGTCAAGTTAGGTGTCGTTTGGTCCATGGAATAAAGGATACCAATCCCGAGATAGAATTTGGGATTATTCAATCCCATGTTTGATTGGATTATTGTTTTTGGTATAGGAAAAATCCCAGAATTAGTTATACCACAATTTTTGGTACTATTTTTCTACCAGACTCCATGTGGAATAATAATCTCGGGATTTAGCTATCACGAGATAAAAGAATCAAAAGCTTAAATGTCTTCTCCCAAAATATTATGAAGGCCAAGGTTAAAATTGGAAATAAAGTTTATCCAAGTTTATATATTTTAATTCATACACATGTTTTATATTATACTTTGTATATACCAGTTTTAATACAATGAACCAAACATCAACTGAAAATAGCGGATCAAAAATAATCCCACTATTGTCTAATCCTCGTATTATAATCCTGGTCTAACTTGTTTGTGAACCAAACACCCCTTACAGTTTGTGTAATCTCTACCACGTGTTAGAGCTCTACTGCCAAGTCTCTCTCCAGGAATTGGTGTGTAGATAGTTAAGGGTGTAATCTTTATCAAAAAATAGTTAAGGGTGTAATGTACATTATCCCAAATTAGTGACAGAAAAGAAGCTTCGTTTCTGTCCTCCAAAGGAATCTTTATGCTACTGTTGTTTCATTCTCGGCAATAAGGTGTGTTCAGTCTATGTGATGCATAGTAGACGCGCACCTGACTAGTCATAAGACCCAAGTTCTTTGACTCTCTTATTAGCGGCTGATCATTCTTAAGAGTTGGATAATGCTGCCAGTTCTTATATTTTAACACTATGACTTGATCATGGCCATGTTTTGGGTAATCCAGAGTATTCTTGATCAAACTTTTCTGCATCTTCTTCCTTCTTCTTCAACTATTTCTCATGTGATTTTTGTTTCTCTATCACATATGTCCTGCTAGCCGTCTCATATTATGCGGAGCTAATTAATTCTTAGTAGAGGAAAACCCTGGACTTCCAGTCTCGTCATAGGTATTGTAGATATTTAATGAAGCATGGCCTTTTCATGTTTACTGCTTATAGGTAGATTTTCCTGCTTTCATCTGAAGAACTCCTAGTATGTACTTCCCCGTCAACTGTCTAATCTTGAAACACAAATGCTTTATTGGTCTTACTTAAGAAAAAAGAAAATTCTCATATTGCTTATTGCATGCTACTTGAAGTCACTCTTTGTATACCAGGCATTTATAAATTCAGCTGTTACATTCCAGTTAATGTTGGATTGACATGATACATATTTTACCACCATGTAGGCTTACCCAGCAAGGACTACTAGTCTGCAACTTCCAAGAACAACTGCCCAAGCACAAAGTTGCAGAGTAACGACCACGTGGTTCGGTTTCCGCAAAGTATGGAAAAAGAGCAACCAAGTCTTTGACACTGTTGAACTTTCACTTCCTAATTACACATATGAAACCCAGGTGAATACCAGTTTGAACTGTTTCTGAAGTTCCTCTGTGTAATGTTTGTTCATCACTGTTTTAGTACTCTGAAGTTCCTCTGTGTAATGTTTGTTCATCACTGTTTTAGTACTCTTTCTTCTTTGTAATTTTGTAGCTTTAATGCACATGTAGGCTGTCTGGATTCAAGTTCCTCAGACCATAAAGACAGCTGTAGAGACCTTAAATTATTCATTCCGAGGAGGCTTACATGCTGCTGGTCATGCTCTTCTTAATGTTGTTCCTATGTAAGTTTCAACCACATGAGTTTTGGATCTGGCTCAACATGTTCTCTGTCTGAGTTAACATATTAAAACTGCTCTCTTATTGTCTCCTGAAACTTGTGCTGAAGGTACATAGTTTGCAATTCATCTGATTTAGCCTCAGAGTGTGTAAACCCTTATGATTCCCGCAATGTTCCAGAAAGAGTTCTGCTTTATGATCCACATCCTGGAGGGACTGGCATTTCAGCACAGGTGAACTATGTCTGCTTTTGATTCCTTTTCCATCATGATTTGATTTTACTTATATTATGGTACTCCCTCCATTTCAATTTGTTTGTCCTATTTTCTTTTTTAGTGCGTTTCAAAAGAATGTCTCTTTTCTTTTTTAGCAACTCTTTAATTCCAATTTTTCACATGGCATGTTTAAGATCACAAGATTGAAGGACATTTCGGTACATTTAACATATCTTTAATTTAAGACCACAAGATTCAAAAGTCTTTGTTACTTTCTCAAGCTCCATGCGAAGTCAAAATAGGACAAACAAATTGAAACGAAGATTTTGCAAGCTAATTGGACAATTGTGCCATTTTCTAAAGATTCAAAGGAATACCAGGAAACTTGTGAAAAAGGGACCTGTATTTAGTTGGTTAGGCTTTAAAATAGATTGTGAAGTTCAGTAGGATGTTATTTATTTAAGTAATGAATTAAGGAAATTTTTAATAATTAGATGAATGTCTTTCATTATATTTAACCATTAAGGTAGTCAGTGCTCCTCTGAAGAGCATGCAATGGCTTGTATAAGATGATGTGGTTGGAACTTGTAGTCAGGGAACCACTTAGACTGTCCAAAATATGTAAAGCATTTGAGAAACGCTTTGTCTGCAAGTGTAAGAGGTGGATTTTTCATCATAGAGAATATTTACAAATATTTATAAAATAACCCACACTTGACCTGCATTTACTTAATTTGCTCAAATGCATCTTTTGCTAGAACATAAGAAAGTTGGTCATTTGTTTATCATTTGGAATCTTTTGAAAACATTTCATTCATCTAATCCATAGTCTCTTCAGCGACAAATAAGAATAAAGTTTTAAAAAAAAGCAAATGTAACTGTTGATTATTTTTATGGTTGAACATGATTAGCAAATGAACCAAGTAAATCTTAGGCTTGCTACTTCTTGGTAAAGGGGATGTGGTATTAAAACCCAAAATCAATGGCTGTTATTCAAGTGGAAATGGAAGCAACTTTGTCTGTGATCTTAAACCATGGACGAAAGTTATCTAATGCCTTACCGCCTGAATTAGGACATGCAGTGTTGTCACAAACCTCTTTTGAGAAAAAGTACTATTTGATCTGGCAGGTGCAGCATATATTCAGTGAGCTGCTGACTGCTGCTTTGGAACTTCTTGCATCATGTTGTTGCTCTGGTGATACCGGCTGTCCTAACTGTGTACAAGTTAGTACTTAATTGCCAGTTAGTTTATGTTATCGTTCTTCCTGTATATGAAATGATCAGAAAGTCATACTTCTCGTGTATTGCAGAATATTTCTTGTCACGAGTACAATGAGGTTTTGCACAAGGATGCTGCCATAATGATAATCAAGGTTTGACAATAGAAGTTTGTTTGAAGTTAAAAAAGAAGCATTGGAACGTTGTTAAAAACCTGCTAATACAAAGCTTTGTTGTTCATGCAGGGTGTAATAGAGGAAGAAGAATCCTACTTCAAGAGTATATCAGAGTTGTCTTAGGTGTTTGGAGTGGAGCTTTGCTTTCCTTGCTCTCTGTTTACAGTATACCGCCCTAATTCCAATATTAGGGATGGCTGCTGGTAGACAGTATGTTTAAATGTCAATTCTACATAATTTAAGATTTCATGTTTGTGTCATCAGCGAGTAGTAGCCGACAACTAGGCTACACTAAAGTGGACCTTATTTGATTTAGATTTTGTAGGTAGGTACGTCTTATGTTCACATGAATAGTTTCAAATTTTGAATTCGTCTCTACTGAAGGCTAGAATGTTCCTGTTATAATTGTATGGGAAGTTTAAAAGCAAGTGGCTTATTGCATCTCTGTGCCACTCGTATCAATTTCAGCTTCAATCTGGTAACATGAACAACTTTTTTATTAAGTTGACACTTAAAAATGACTTACAAACTTATGAAGTTTAAACTAAAGTTATTAAATATATATAACATACAAGAGACACTGCCAAAACTCTCTTTTCATTGTTGTTAGTAGGATTTTATCTAATAACCATGGAGGGTTTAAGAGAAGGGATTTAGGTAGGAGTATTTTGCCGGTACCTGGTAGCGGTTTTCGGATGAGGCTGACAAAGATAATAGGATTCTTCTCCTACTTTTCTTTCAATTTTTCCTGTTCTTTTTTTACAAATGTTTTTCAAAATTAGTGTAATTTTCTTCTTCTATGTTGTAATATTTTCCAAATTAGTGTAGTGGTGGTGGAAGATGGAAGATGGAATGAGTGAAGAAGTATAAGCAGGAAAAAATATTTTTCACATAGAAGTAACACTCAATATGCCAAGCAAGATCGAGTTTTATTAGTATATTTAAAAGTGGTACAAGTATTAGTTGACGTATGGTGATATTAATCTTAATCAATAATAGTACTACTATATTTTAAAAATGGTTATTTTAGGAAAAAAAAAGAAGCAATCACACTAATATTGGAAAAGCAAAAGAGGTGGGGTGTAAGGGAGTGGGAGAATTATCAATTATGGGTTGGGCTATAGCGTTGCACGGTGGAGCTGGTGACATACCCAAGGATATGCCGCCGGAGCTTCGTGAGCCAAGAGAAGCTTCTCTTCGCTATTGCTTACAGACGGCCGTCGATGCTCTCAAGGCCCAAAAATCCCCTTTGGACGTTGTTGAAATCGTGGTACTTGTCATTTCATAACCCGCATATGCTGGTCATTGTAGCTTTTCCTAATAACTAGAGGATTTTCGCATCTGTTCTATTTCTTTTCTCTCTATATATTGTAGTTATGCTGGTCTATTGTAACTTTGATTTTGCATCTGTTCAATTTCTCATACGGATATCACTTGTTACATTCTTCCTACGCAATCATAACTGTTTAACTTCTTGTTTTCTTATTACCATGTTAGGATGTTACTTGACTATGTTTGATACTTTGATTGAATAGCTTTTTATCTCTGGCTTATGAAAACGATTGACCACTCTAACTGTTTAATATTATTCACTGCCCTTCCCAATGGGTTTCGAAGATAAAAATCCTTTATTGATTAGCAGCCCATAAACTGACCTAGGTAAGTTGGCAGAGCTACTTCTTTTTACTGGATGCCCGGTGGAACCATCCCTCTCTTTCCTTTTTTCGCCCCCATGTCGCAAAAGAGCAACTCTTCTCAAAATCTCACTCAAAAGGTGCTGAGTTGGAATCCCATTCTAACTAAGGAGTCCGCCTTCTCTGTCTGGTGCTTTACATTTATTTCATCTGTGGTGGGAAGGGATAATCCAGCATCCAATAAATTCATTGCAACACCACGAACAATGAGACTAACGTTTTTCAGCTGGCTGTTATGTTAGTTGTAGCGCGCCTTCCCTCCTTCTTTCCAAATAGATTATAGAAATATGATCTCTGTTTGATTCTCCAATACTTCTCTAGTAATAAAAAACAGAAAACTGCAAATTTCTGTAAGTACTGACATGGGTTTGGTTGTGATGCTGAGCCTCTGAGATTGAGTAGAAGTTTTCACCTCTCGCTAGCATGCAGGATGATGCTATTGTTAATTTTGATCTTGTTTAATGTTTTTAAAGTGCTCTTACTCCCTGCTTTAGTTTTCTTATAAATACATGCTTCAGTTCGTGCAAGGGGAAGTGTCATACTGTATATGTGCGTGGGAACGGTACTAAGAAACTTGGGTCCTCTGGGAGCCTTGAAACTTCTGATTTCTGTATAATGAGTAGTTTACCTTTTACTGGTGTTATGATAGCTTTTTTTAACTGTCTTGGAAGTTGGATCAAGCAGGTGCGGGAACTAGAAAATAACCCATACTTTAATGCTGGTAGAGGGTCTGTCCTAACCAGCAATGGTACAGTAGAAATGGAAGCATGTATCATGGATGGGAATACGAAAAACTGTGGAGCTGTTTCTGGCTTAACCACTGTTGTCAATGCTATATCTCTGGCTAGGCTGGTCATGGAAAAAACTCCACATATATATCTTGCATTTGAGGGAGCCGAGGCATTTGCGAGGGAGCAGGTCTGTAAAAATTGTCATTGTCTTCTCTCTTATGGACATGCCTGAATGAAACGTTCAGAAAGTTATTGAAGTACTTAATGCTGATGAATACATCTTGTATCCGGATTCAGGATGATGCAAAGACTTGACAGATTGACCTCTCTATTAACCCTGTTTAGTTCCAGTTCTAATTTCTGATGGGCTGTTTATGGACTTCACCCAGTTTCTTTATGATATTCTGGTTTCATTAATGTGACCACTCAGGAATCGGTGACCAGTTCATTTGACACTTCTTATTAGTTAACTTTCTCTGATAATATAACCCCCTAGTTTTATGATTGTATTACGTTCATTTTCTTTTAAATCCTTTTTTACATAGAATATATTTGATGAATGGTGATGGTTCTGTTGTCAAGGGGGTTGAAACCACGGACTCAAGCCATTTTATCACACCACGAAATATCGAGAGACTAAAACAAGCAAAAGAAGCAAACAAAGTCCTGGTATACTACCCTATCTCTTTGTTGTTATATTTTTTTTGCAAGATAGAATGTTATGCTTTTGGCCTTGACATTGATAGAAGTCCACTGTTCCTTATAGTACTTGCTTTTATTTAACCTTTTGATTGAGAATTTTTAAGAGCCTCAAGGGTTCTTTTTCGGAAAGGATCAATGGAAATATTATCCGTTTGTACTTTGTCCTCTTTCTTGGCCTCCAAGTGAGTTTGACTATGTTGTCGGGCTCAATTGCGTAATGTAGTTATGTCTCTAACAGAGCTTTCTAGTTCTATTCCCTTCTTGGCAACTCAAGTGTCGTGATTCAAGACTCAATTCTTCTGTAATTCTTAACATCGAGAAGCTTTCTGCTTCGGTATTATTGGTTAATATCGCTGCTACCAATTTACAGGTTGATTATAATACACGGCCTATACCAAAAGATGACAAAACACCAGCTCTTAGTGGAGATAGCCAGCTAGGAACAGTTGGATGTGTAGCTGTTGACAGCTTTGGACATTTAGCTGCTGCTACATCTACTGGAGGACTAGTAAACAAGATGGTTGGAAGGATAGGAGATACTCCCGTTATTGGTGCAGGTACGTATGCAAACAAACTATGTGCAGTCTCTGCTACAGGCCAAGGTGAAGCTATAATCCGTGCCACTGTAGCAAGAGATGTGGCTGCTCTAATGGAGTATAAAGGGCTTTCTCTCAAGGAAGCAGCAGACTACGTTATAGAGGAATCTGCGCCAAAAGGAACCACTGGCCTGATTGCTGTATCAGCCACTGGAGAAGTTACCATGCCATTTAATACAACTGGAATGTTCAGAGCTTGTGCAACTGAAGATGGTCATACAGAATTAGCAATTTGGTAACTATTCATTAGAATAGGTTAGTCTTTGTTGTATATTCTTGCTATTGCAAATCATTTAGAGAGTAAATTTACTAAAATATTTTCCTAATTCCTATTGTGTATGGTCTAAAATTAACTTCTAATCGCACCAAGGAAATGTGACAGAATAAAATGGTTACAATAAATAGCGGGTGTTTTCTTTCACCGGTAAGTTTCGATCATAATAAACTATATTGTCAAAGAGGATTATTTATCGTATATAAACTATTGAATCTCCTTGACATAAAAGAGGATTCTTTCTGTATAGTGTAAATGAGGTTATAGGAATTACGTGGATCATAGGTTTAGAACTTTAGATAATCCCATCATTATCTAGTTCCCATAACTATAAACTCCACACAATAATTTCAGTATAACTTATTTACATTACATCATAATTAAGTACTTTTTTTATTCTCTTGTTGCAAATATTTGTATTTGACTTTACATACGTGTAGTGTAGTTTTACATTATGAGTGCATAATGTAAGAGAGAGAAATGGTGCAAGTGTTCTCCTTTAACGTAACAATTTTGCTTTTATATCTCTTCTCAATTGTGGCGTATTAAAGTTGGCACAACCATGCATATCACGAGCTACTTTACAGCGTCCTTTTTAGTAAGTGGAGTAGTATAATTAATAATTATGGTAGGGTTAGGGTGTGGAGAGCTAAAAAATCACACATAAAATAGAGAATTTAAGTAACGAATCAATTAAAGTACTAATTTTAAGATATAATAAAAGTAAACGAAAAAATTAAAGTGAAGTACAGTATACGGGTGGCAAACGGTTGGATTGGATTGGATTTGCATGAGTTGAGTATGATTTGAAAAAAAAATAGTTGAATTATAATCCATCCAAATATAATATGGGCAAATATGAATTTGGTCAAAATGGTTCTAACCCATTTAAATAAATTTATTTTTCAAAAACATAAATTTATCCCTCCCCACATACCCCCACCCTAACCCCCTCCTTTCACTAACCTATCCCTATAATTTTTTTGTTTTCTAAAAATAAAAAAAATCTGTTTTTTTTTTTAAAAAAAAGATTTACCTTCCCCCCATCTTCCATCAACCTATCCCTAATTTTTTTTATTTTTCAAAAACAAAAAAATCAACCCCCCCCCCCACACACACACACCTTCCACCAACTTATTCCTATTTTTTTTTATTTTCAAAAACAAAAAATATTATCCCCGAGCACCCCTTTCAACTAATCTACTCCTAATTTTTTTAGCACAAATAATTTTTTTAGTGAAAGTGAAAATAAGTGATCTAATAATGGATACTTATATTTAACTCATTTTGATCATATTTGTAGAAACTCTTAAAATAGTTTGAAATTTATAATTAATTAAATAAAATATAAATAATTCAAGTCATTAAACGTAAATATAATTAATTCATTTTATTAATATGAACTGAAATTGCACCACAGTGCAGTATATATTTGGTCTTATAAGGCCATCTTCTATACTTTAACTTGTGTAGTCATGTGAACACGCGTTTCAGGACAAGAAGTTAATTAACTTTACATATGGTATGAAAGAAATATATAAAAATATTTTTTTGAAGAATATCTCCTTTTATATATCTCAAGTGTTTGGTTTAAAAAAAGATTCACGTGATACAAGGAGCAATCATTCATATCGAGTCCAACAACTTCTTTAAGTGTGTGTAAACTTTTCGTATCATATTAGTTTATTCTTATTAATTCAATATACTCTTTAAGAATTTTTTAAAAATATTATTATGTTTTATGTAATCATTTAATACGAAGAATAATAGAATTCTTTTGATTTGCTTAATTGAGCATGTAAAACATGTTCTTGTTGTTTTGAGCTAATTACACCAAAATGATTCACCAGCTAGGAAGTAGAGGCAAAATCAAGAATTGAAACTTATGTGTTTTAAATTTTAATTCTTTTAAGTTATTGAGTAAATAACTTATACATATTCTATAAATTTCTTAAGTTTATTGTTTAATTGAACCCGTAATCTATATTCTAGCTCTATTGGAAGGAAATAAAGAATCGCCAATCATTTAAAATGACAAAAAGGAACATTTATTGGAATCAAGAACCAAACCTTGCAACATGACTTACAGAAAGCAACCAAAACAATTAAAAGGAAATTTTTATTTGTATCGAATAATCGATGAAATAGTAGAGAGACGATTTCTAAAAGACACTCGGCTCAATTGAAAATACACGTTAGTTGCTCTGATTCTGGTCTGACTCAATCCCTTTACCCATTTTGTTGTGTTCATCAAATCAAACCCCAATTTTTTTCTTTGTGATTTCATCAAGAACCTCAATCATTTCCTCTGAAAGATGGTTCTTGGAATCACCAACTTTACCTTGCCTGAAAAATATGTTGTTAGTAATAGTAGGAGTGAAAAATCCAGTGTGTGAACCTTCTTTATTCACCTCCAAATTACTCAGTTTCTCAAAGCTGCATAGCTCTGTTATCCTCTCCACAATGCCTTCATTTTCTTCCTCCAGTGAAAAAGGCTGCTCCAAAAACTCTGCTAATTTCTTTGCATTAAAGATTGGATCTTTCTTCAATTCTTCATACTTCAAGAAACAAACTTTCTTTGGAAATTCTAAACTTGCTTTATAATATCCCATTACATGATCCCAGAATGGACCAAAAGGGGAATACCCTTTGGTGAATTGGTCAAATGCTTCAGGTAGAGAAATGAAAGGAAGTTCTTTAGATCTTAATTTCTGTATAAAATGCCAGCAAGAAGTTAACACGTCTTTCGGATCGCGAAAGACGTATACTATCTTGCAGTCAGCCAACTCTGATAAACAATTGTAAGCAAGATGTGAATGCATTAGACAAGTGTTTGGTGTTGGATTTGTTGGGTGGTTAAATGCATAAGCCTCTAAGTGTGGTACTAACTCATGTGGATTTGAAGAGAGCAAAGGGTGTGTGTTGAAATCTATTTCACCTCTGTTTTTAATAGAAAAAAGAAGTGCCTTAAGCCATGTAGTGCCAGATTTTGGGAAACTTGCTAGTAAGACAGTGTTTGGTTTTGGCTTGAAATGTTGCTGTTCAAGTGCTAGCAGACCTTGAACAAGTTGTGTAGCATACCAAAAGCCTTTGTATTGGTGAATATGTTCACTCAGCCAACCTCTTTCCTTTGGTAGCTCAGAGAGTATAATTTGTTCTTTGGTGACACCAGTTGTGAGCAAAGGGATTGAGGATAAACTTGCCATTATTGAGTTTAATGGAGCAAAGGGAATAGAAGAAAGTAGAAAATCTTGCTACACTTTAGAACAGGAGAGATAACAGCAACAGGGCTAAATATAATAGCATCACCTAACAATCATATATATATTATTACAAATAAAAAACTTCAAAATAAAAAGTTGAATTACCATTTTATTTTTTTAGTAAATTAATTTAATTAATTATTTAATTAAATATAAATATTTTAATTACATTACGGTAGAATTTAAGTTATTAAGCCCTTTAATAATATAAAACAATATATATATATATATCATTATCATCATATATTATTAAAAATGAGAAGCTTCAAAGTGTAAAGTTAAATTACCATTTTACTCCTAAACTAAATTAAAATATTATGAATTATCCAATTAATTATATATCAATAGTAGATGAATATCTTGTATTAAATTAGTCAAATAAATTAAATATAGGAATACTGGTGAATGATATTAGGTGACTGATAAATTTCTTGGTGAATGATGATTACAAAAAAAAATCAACAGTTTATTAATAAATACAAAATAAATTTGTATCCTTTAAAAAAAAGCATCATTTAACATTAATTTACAATACATCAGCTATATTTCTAGGAGTTTAAGTATTTAAATGACATTTATGTGAAGTTCTAATAACATAAAAAATAATTATACTTTAAAATAATCATTTAACAACTTATTTCAATATGACATGGGAAATATATGAATCAAAATTTTCTTCTAAAATAAAATATTATTTTAATTATGGAAAAATTATGTTTATAATATTTTTTAGTCAGTTATTAAAAGTGGAAAGAACTCAATTTAAAGTTGAATTATTATTTTATCTCTTTTTTTGAAAAAATATTTTACCCTTTCCATAATAATAATAGTAATAATAATAATAATAATAATAATAATAAATTCTACATTAATGCTAACAATTATAATTAAAGCCTATAGACTCTTCTTTGCGCCAATGCTTCAATTGCCTTCCATTATAATTGATAAAAACCAAGGATACTCCAACAATTAAGTATGGATGTGATAAGTTTTTTTTAGGTTAAATTATCTTTATTAATTTCATTCTCTTCAACTTCTTAACTTAAATAATTTCATTCTCTTCAACTTCTTAGCTTTAATAATTTGATTCTCTTCAACTTCCCTTACCTAAAATTCCTTATTTAAAGTCACATTAAAGAACCTCAAATTTGTAAATCTCATTTGAACATTTTACTCCAATGTATGCCAGATTTTCTCCAATTAAGAACTATTTTCTCATTTTTCTTTTATTATTTTTGTTTCTTTATTTTTACTTTTTTGATAACTTTACAGTAGATCTTCTAGGTGTAGAAGAAAAAAAACTATCATTGTATTGGGGATGGTACCATTAGTGTTGCATTTGGATCACAAACGTCATCATATGTGATAATATTGATACACAGAAAATGAATGTTCGAAAGGGTTCTATAAATTTTTATCACTATGTATGGATTAGAATAAAATAAATATATATACACTCTTATACACTGATAGTTTTTATATTTTTTTAGTTTTTATTTTAATTGATGTAGATGAAGGATACATATCTCCGGAAGATGTTTGAAAATGTTCCAAGAATTCAAATTTTGGTATTATTTCATGTAAATTGGTTTCTTTGTAAGTAATTTTTCTTTTTATTCTTAAAATTTTCTTTTTTTTGTTTTCAAATTGGATATGTGATCTACGCGTATAGTGTGTAAAGAGAGATTATTGAGGATATGTTATATCGACATATTCATATTATCACATGTAATATTATCTGAATTATTACAAATGTAACATTCAAATGTTATGGATTTTATTTAATGAATATGATGTAAATAATAAAGTAAATATTATTATTTGAGCATTTTCTATATAATAATTCAATAATATTGAATAAACGTGCAACACTATGTGTGGATTAGAATAAAATAAATATATATACTCTCTTCTAAGTAATTTTCCAAATACAATATTAATTTTATACATGAATAGTTTATCTTTTAATTGGCTATCTAAAATGACATTAGTTTTACTTGGCGGTATCAATTAGGGGGTCCCTGGACTTCTGTTGCTCTCCATAAAGCATTTGGTCCAATAGGCCGTTTTATGTCAATTCGAGCTCGGTTGATAAAATTTCTGAATCCGCCACCGACAAGTACATCTACTACAGCAATAATTTTCACACCAATCAATGTTGTCTTGCAACATTATTGGAATGTGACATATGATCAAGACCTTGACAAGTAGAAGAAAGTTTGTATTGACATTAAATGGACATACATATGAATCAAGATATTGTTCAAAAGCTCAAATACATGGTCATGTTCTATCTTGTACCAAAGGCCAAAAAACCATAATAGTCGCTCTGATGCATCATATCATCAGTATAAATCACTTACATATGTTGCAGTAGTTATATGTTACAGCAACTAAAAATAATTGGATCCGCGTACAGAACAACAAAGAAGCAAAGACAAAATGTCTAACCTAGATGTGATCAAAAGGAACAAGATTATTACAAAAAATGCTAGGAAAATTTGTTCTATCATTTGTAGAGACAGAGAAAACCTCTCAACCATAAGTGATTCCCCTAAAACCTTTGTTGTATAATATCAGTTTTCCTTTTTTCACACTACTAAACTGATAACAAGACTAGGGAAGAATCCTTAATAGGGCAAAATTGTCTACTCTACAATGATGGGATCTCGAGTATGTGAAAAAGTATAGTCATTTCAATGTGTAGCACAATCCTGAAGGTGTGGGTGCGTCTGATTTACATATCGTTCCCACAAAGGCCTATACCTGTTAATGCGTAGCTTAAGCCATGGCTTCATGTTTCCATTGAAGTGAACCACTGCTGCACTCTCTATCAGGCGATTGTCAACATTCACGTCATAACCTAATCCCAACACATGCCACCTCCGATCAAGTGGCTCAGTCATTCCATAAAAAGCTAATAGTCCAGGTGGAAGGGTTCCTAGCTTCCAAATAGTCCTATCAGCATTTTGTTCTATCCAATAATGATATCGGGCAGTGACACTTGCTTTCCTCCAAGCAATCAAATCAAAAACATTCATACCAAATGCCCATCCACAGGCCTGGGGATCAAACTTAGAGCTGATGAGTGGATTTGAAAAATTGAGATACTTGTAATAACGATGAAAAGCTTCAAGACAAGTTTCTACTGCTCCATTCACATTTCCATGCAAATCCAGCGAAAAGAGAGGTGTCAGATCCTTCTGAACTACAACATCATCATCGAGGAAAACAATCTTCTCCAACTGCGGGTAAATCTCAGGGATGTAAAACCGAAGGTGATTCAACAAATGTATATATTTTGGATTCCGGAACTTTGGCTCGACACCAGTATCTTGAGATCCGTCAAAATAATACTTCCTGGAATCTGTGGACATTAGCTGCTTTACAGCAGGAGAATAAGATGAATTCAACCAAGTGAAGTTGTCAATATTCTGTACTTCTACTGTAGAACCTTTGAAGTCATTGTTCAGGAACCAAGCCAGCATCACTCCATAGTGTATTGAATCCGTTACAATATGGAAAACTAGCTGCTTAGGGTGATCAGCATTGGCCACAGTTGAGTTGATAACGACTGAAACTGCCAACAGATTATCTGAAAATATGCAGAAGTGATACAGGTTATTGTCTACTAAACGAGGTGAGTTTCTCCTCTCATCAGCAAAATCCTGCAGTGACTTTTTTGTAAGCCAATCAGCCATGAGCTTCATTTCTAGGCAGTGCAGGTTCTTTGGCAGAGACTCGGCTGTCAACTGTCCGAACATCATACTTTGAACAGATGCAGCATTGGCACGCTCTTCAAGAGCTTGAATATGTGATTTCATTGTCATCATAGTGGTAGCAATATCATAATGGGCATCCTGTGCCTTAAGGATGAGAGAAGATAGACTTCTTATGTTTGGCTCAGCTTCATCTAGAGAAATAGGCTCATCTCTCATTGCAGCTTTTGAGAGTAAAAGTTGACAACTTCTTATCTTTGTACTCAGCTCCCATGCAAGATGAAGATTGTTGTGCTCTTTTGCTATAATGATGTAAGCTTTGGCTAGTGTTGTTTGCTCTGCTATTTGTCTGGCATATGAATTAACACTTAACATCTCTTGTGTGAGATTCATACGCTCATGCACAACCTGCTCATTCCTAGACTCTCTTTCCTGGAACAACGAAAAATATTAAGCCAGTTGTGATTATCAAAGTACTTTAGAGTTAAAATAAAATAAGATGGAACTTAGCCAATCCATCCAGTGAAGGTCAACTCTATCTGTATAATCATTTTTTTGAACTTGGATCTCTATTTGTATAATCATACATTGGTGAATACAACAAACCATACAAAAGTATAGGTAAACGACATCGCAATTCTCATTAGGGTCATCATTTTAATAGGTGAACTAGTCAACAATTACACAGTTAACAAACTAATCCATCATTGCAGTTCTTTTATGTTTATAGAATGCAACTTCAAAAAGAACTTAGTTACTTTTACCAATTGTTAAGTCCTTGCTCTTACACCACGTAATGAATAAAATGGATATTGTTGTTCCTGGAAAGATTCTCTATACAAGACTTAGAAGACCTGTCAACTCAAACAGATGTGCCAACTACAAGGACTCATGGCACATTCTATGCTTCTGCATATTTTAACATTAAAAGGACTAGAATTGCTAACAAACGGACATTTAACATTTGTATTGAGAAATTATCAGAAAGAATTAAAAACAGCAATAGGTGAAAAGGGCTAGAAAGTAGCAAGTGGAGTGAAGTAAAAAAATTAATCTAGCTTTATCACTTTCAAAGCTAAGTATTAGGAACATGGGTTACATTTTATAATGATGTCCTTCAAAGGGTGATCTAGTAATGAGAGACCATCGAATTACTGAATGGGGTTAACACTTTATTTACTTCTCTGACCCAAAACAGGTCCCATTTTCAATTTTCATCCTTAGTTAATCAGAAATGGTGTTAATTTATTTGAAAAATAATTTTAATGCACTGTATATGCCTCTCGTGGAACCCATTTACTTTCTGTAGAAACATTTTCCCCACGTTTATTCCTCAAAAATGGAAAAGCCAAGATATGGCTTCCCTGTGTAGAAACTTTTCCTTAATTAAGTGCACCAAATGAAAAATGGGACTACAGTTTAGGTCAAGTAATCTAAACAAGTCACACCCAAAAATCCAAATTGAATTATAAATCTATAACACTTCTACCGTCAATACTTTTGTGTTGGTTTTATCAGATAAGACTTTCATAGCAAGCGTGTCAGCCATAATATTCTTTCCAAGTGACAGTCAAGGTAGAAGTTGAAGTGGATGTCGATTAAATCCTTGTTTCAGGAAGCGGGTGTTCAGAAAAAGAAAAAAGAAAATAGAGGGAAAATAAAAAGACAAAAAACTGTGACTGTTGGGAGCAGGGACCAATTGCTGGTGTGATGGGAAATAAGTTGGAGGTGGATTGTTGCCATTCTAGCGGAAGGGAGAAAGGAATGGTAAAAAACAGGAAGCAAATCTAGGTATAGAGAGATGCAAGGATGAGCTACCCTTTGGGATGGCCCAGTGATTTGGGCTTGGGACTTCCATGCAGGAGGTCTCAAATTCGATGCCAGCGTAAGCAAGAGATTTGCTTTCTGGGTTGAGCTCATTGCACCGGGCTTGCTAGTGCGGATTATCTCTCTTGTGTAGTTTTCAAGCTATTGCATAGGAGGCGGGTTTTATCATGTGCATATCCAAAGGGTAGCGGTTGTGGGTTTTCCTCGTCATAAAAAAAGAGGATGAGCTGTGTATAATGCACAGCAGCAGTGGTAGTCAAGTGCACAGGATCTAATACCACCATGTTCTCAAAATAATTAGCACGATAAAAAAGATTAAAGTCACCAGGGACACAAGCACACGGACAGCCACAAAGATCCAAAGAGACAACAAGTAAATTATTGACAACAATATTTAGAAAACATAACGTTCAGTCCCCCACAGGCACATCTAATTGATCTGAAACAATATAGAAGTGATCCACATGTTCTACATTCTAGCTTAGGGTAGATGAGCTACAAAGTGAAAGAAAAATGGGCAATACAAAATTTCCATTATTGGAGCTGAAAGTTAAGAGAAAATCATCGCACTTAAGCTTTAAAGTGACAAGTATCACTTACAAGACCCAAAACATGAACAAATTGATGTTAATGCATTGAAAACTAAGTGCAGATTTACCATCCTACTAAAAACTACCAACCAGTATCGTGAAAATCCTAAAACAATTCATGAAACAAACATACAACAACAAGATAATGTAGTCCCACAAATTCGAGTCCCTCTCTGATAGACAGTCGTTCAAGGGAAAACAAATCAAAGCAATCCGATAAAAGAAGTAATTATGTGAAAGCATAACAAGGCATGTTGAACAGTATCTACAACAATGTAACACTATAATCAAAGTAGAAGAAATAACAGATAATAACAAAAACCGATCAATGAAAAACTACAAAAGTAATCCTCACACCAGTAGTATAAAAGATAGCAGATTCTCAGATCAGAAACTCCCAGTAATGGAAAATGAACAAGGAGGATTTCTACTTTATCAAAAAAGCAAGCTCATTAAGCTTGAAACTACTATGATTCAGAAAGCAATAAAACTAACGATGATCTAGGTCTGGATTTGAAGGCTTACCAAAACAGGTTGTTCTACGTGATCCTCGTGGTCATGATGATGATGAACTACAAACAAAACGAAACCTACAATTGAGAATATTCCAAGAAGCGACCAGATCCAACAAGATAGCCTCCTTCGAACCGGGCGCCGATAATCGGCCGCCCGCCGCCGCATCTTATACCTTTATCTTCCCCAATTCACCGCCAAAACAAGAAACGAGAACACCCAATCTCCAAGATTGAATCCACACACACACAAAAAACCCAAATCTGAGACTCCCAAATCAAAAATCGAAAGAAAACCCGTCCCTAAAGAATCACAAATATTGCAGTAAACCCATTGGTCAGATTCAATGAATCAAGACAATGGAATGCAGAATAATCTTAAAGAATGAAGGGTGGCAAAATGGTGTTGGCCAAAACGATAAAAATGACTCAATGAGATTGAAGCAGCTTTAAAGAGTATAAGCATGGAAGATTGTGTGAAAGAGGACAAGCGGGGAAAATAAGGAGATGGGGAAAGATCTATTTTTGCTCATGAACAAATCTAATAAAGGAGCATGTGTTCAGTGAAAACCTTTACAACAATATCTCCACCATCATTCTTCTCAAGAGAGTTCACAGACTTTTGTCAACTCATATAACAAATTGAAAAAAAACAAGTATCACATCAAAATTTAGATTTTCTTATCAAACATTGTTCACAATGAAAATATTGTTACACACACTGTCCAACTTGGCACTCTTTCGTTTCCGTCGGTCCAAAAAAAAAAACAATTTAACTTTTATATAGCGTGTTTTTAGATAGACTATAAAAAAAAAATTAAAAAAAAATCTCATAAGTTTTATGTCTAGTCAAACGCATTGTCGTATATTAGGATAGAGTACTATGTGTATTAGACCGACACATGGATGATTCGTGATGTATGTCATTATAAGTCTAGTCAGATGACATCGTTCTTTATTTTGTTTCTTAATTTAATACCGTATTTTTCACCTTGCTTACCTATTGAAAATTTCGAATAATACCAACATCTTCCATTTGATTGCATCATTTTATATGGTTGTTTAAGTTTGAAATCTCATCCTTTCATCAAAAACGCTCGTTTGTTGAAGTTTGACATATAAAAGATGAAGCCAAACGTATGTAATTAGAGTCTTTTATATGCCAGACTAGCTAATAGAAGGTTCATATATATATAGCTACAATTGTCAACTTAGGTAAATGTACATTTATTTTGTTGTTTTGAATTTTGATCGCAAATAGCAACTTGACTTGGACATGTACCTAAATATTACATCCAAAACAGTATTAGTTGGTTATGAATCATTTCGCTGAGGTTTATTTAACTTATTCTATCATTAAGAAAAAAGATCCATAGGACCAAATCACATTATAATATATAGTATCAGATAGGCTCGTTACAATTTGACTATTTCTACGATCATGTGGGAACGGAGTCAAAATTAAGAAGCTACATGTGAGGTCTACATCTCTTAACGATGTGAGACCTTTTGAGGAGAACTCTGCATATAAACCTAATGTTAAGAATATGTTTGGATTGATTTAGCATAACAAACAACATTCATGTCCAACGAAATATAAGAGCTCTCATTTTTGTGTTTTAATTTGTACAATTCATTTCCAAATGGAGGAAGTAGCTACTCGTTTCGTGCAGATTATAACAACAGAAAGTAAACTGAAATTTTGTTTGGTATTATATATATAAATGTGAAGAGTGAATGATAGAAACGATATGATTAAGCTAAGAGCCAAAAGTCCTTGTGACGTTTAGTAGTAATGAGATATCCTCCATACTTGCTGCTCTTTCTTCTTACTGCAATTGTCAAGCATTTTGCATTTTGAATACAGTGTTCCACAACTCTGTTTTTCGACTTTTTTCCTGTCCATATCCTGCGTAAACGCCACATTATTGACCTTTTTCTTTGTCCCAATACCAACAATGACACTTTTCTCTGCTTTGCTGCTTCTACAATTGCAGGCCCTTTTTCTTTCCCTTCTTCCACTGCAATCTCTACTTGCACCTGTTAACACACAAATCATCACAATTAACAGTTTTTCCTATGAATACAATCTTGGGCCGCAAGAAAAGCATCTCTTTATCTGTGAGGATGCACCCACAAGCAAGCATCATATGCGATCATGACTCCAATCCAAGCTCATAGACAAGATATTGGTGTTACCCGAATATCCTCCTCCCAACACCTACGTCATGCTTGGGAATCTAATTGATGAAATTGACTTTGATATCACTGGTTAGGACTAAACGTTTATTATCATATCAAAAGTCAATTTTATTTTTTAACAATATGTCCACCAAGAAAGTGTAATATTGATCATGACTTCGATTAACGCCACCTCAGCCCCCTCGCGGGTCTTGCCATAGACATGAAATAGACGTTGCCCAAAACTTCTCTTAGTAACTTCAAATTTTGTATTCAACATCCAGATTGAAAACAAATGCATTTTGTTCATGACATTTCTCTCTCACACACACTCAAAATAAATGATTTAAATCACTGAATAAAAAGAGAAAATTGCTTAGCAGCAAGTAAACACATGCTAGCGTGAAGCTAAAAAAGTAGGAGTTGTTAATTTAATTGCCATGTTGAAGTGTTTGCCTAGAGAAAAAGGTTATTTTACCTACTAATTGGCTTCATTATGCCAACCAGAAATACTGGACAGCACCTTTTTAATTATATTTATTGGTAACTTTCCATGTGATTTGGTACGGACAATATTTGGACTGACACTATTCTCCCATTCAATTATCTAACTTGGGCCATTTGGACTTGCTACAACATTATTAGGTGAAAACAATAGTTCTATTTTGAAGGATTGTGGTGGAGTAGTAAGTATTCTTTCATTCTTAATTAAAGGTTTCAGTACGAGTCCCTCTATGTATGGTGTTGCGTTTATTAGGGAGTTTTTACCCCCAATGAGGGATTTCTAAACGTGAATTTGAATTTAGTCGGACTCTAATGTGAGTACTAAGGAAAAAATAATAATTTTATACTAGTAGCTTCATCGACCAATCAATTAAATTCAAATATAGAGCAATTTCAGTACTTACCTCTGGTCTCTTTGTTTGACATATAGTTTTCATGGAGTAAAGAAGTTCATAGGCTCTTTGAATAATTTCACTATTCTCATTTTCACCTACACAAGTAATAAAAATAGGAACATTAGTCACATCTGTTTCATTTTCACATGTCTTAATTTGATTAAACATGACGACGTTTTAAAAAGAAAGACATTTAAATCTTGTGATCTGAAAATGTCAGTAAAAGTTTTACCTTGTTTAGTGGGCTTGATTATGGAGAGAAGAATAATTGTGTCATGGCTTTGAACAGTATGTGTAAGTGCCCATTGCAGAGCACTTTTGGCTTCAATACTAGTATCAACCATGACCATGACTCTATTATTGATCCCATTTTCAGAATCCGTCTTCGATTCATCGGTGTTGTAATTCATCTCAATGCTGTTTTTGCTTGAAAAATCAGACTTGTTATCATCGGATTTGATCAAATCAATCGCCTTCTTGTACGGCTGAGAAGGCGAATTACGCGATCGAACATGGACTGCAGTTCGATTCATACAAAATCCTGGTAATTTAACACGCACAGTACGCATCATGTTTGAGAATTTTGTTCAACTAATGGATTGGTGATTTGTGGTGTTTTTATTGAAGGAGTACTAAAACTTTTATATGTTTTAGAATGGGAGGGAGAAAAGGGTGTGTACTTATATATGTAGTGACTCAAATGTCATGCCAAAATCATTTTCTAAAGTGGGGTTCTTGGTATTTTGACGTGCTTAGCATGAAGTTTTTGTAGACCCATACTGACTAATTTGTTGAATTAAATGTCAATGATTTAAGTAGTAGTGTTAACATTTTTGTTAGCCAAAATATGAAAGTGGATACCTAACATTTATTGTTAACTAGCCCTTTAATACAGTTTTCTCTTTTTTGACAAAAGGTGTTCAACTGATCATCCTTCACTATATATTTTTATGCAATTGATCGTTTAGGAAATGATAACTGGAGTTTCTTTCTGTAATAAAAATGTCACTACATTACAAAGCATAGTTACTATAATGTTTGTGTGACACGAGTAATTAATTAATAACTTTTTTTTAAAATTATTGAAATTTAATGGTATTCGAATTTTTCGTAACGTGAGGGGCTGTTTGTTTGAAGCTTTTTTTAAAGATCTAAACGTGGGGAAGATTTGTGGTTGGAATCACAAGATTACAATTCATTAATTTTTTTTCTCTATTGTATATTATGTATATACAAAAAATCCATGGATGCTGATTTAGGAACATAATTAAACATCGTTATTAAAAAAAATATATTTTTTTTTTAAGTTTCAAATCTAATGCCACATATACTCCTATGGAATTTGGTAGAGCCCCATGTATAAAGATAAATCAATTTGTTGAATTTATGAGACACACAAAAAGAAAAAGTCAACTTTATTTGCAAGCTGTAGTTTAGGAGTATTATTATTAAATAGTGTTCATTCTCTTTTTCCAAGAAACTTTAGTCTTGATTCCAATAATGTCAACTTTTAACTCTATCATGTACCCGACCACATAAACCTAAATTGATTGTGTTTTTTGTTTGGATTAGGAGAAAATTGGTTCTTGTAGTTTGGCAAAATTCCATTATATACTACTACTATTTCAATATTGACTTGTATGCATTTCTCATTGTGTTATTTGTGTCAAATATACCTAAATAATGGCCCAACCACCACCCACCCATTTTTTAAAAGAAATTGTAAAATTTACTCTCAATTTGGATAGTGGAATGTTCTAATATTCAAAGTTGATATACAATATATTGAAAGAGAATAGCTAGTAGGAATACTATATGCAAATAATACAGATATATAACATGTGGTGTTTTCAAGATTTTATATCTTATATTGATAGTGTATTAAAATTACTTACACCAACGATATACAAAAGTTAAACTTTATATGATTAGAATGTTTTTCTGTCCTTTTACGGATAAATTATATACACTAACAATATAAAAAACATAAAAATTCAATTTCATGAATAATCAACTTTTCTCCACTGGTGGAGTCATATTGGAAACAAATGGGAGAGATTCAAGAAGTCTAAGTGGATTAATTAGGACTAAAATATACATGATTGGCCACGGACTATTTTGGACAAAATAGTGTTGTAGGAGTCAATTGTCATTATCATAATCACTTAATAGTCAATATTTTGATTAGTAAATATTCTGGAAGCATGAAAATTCTTGCGCCCTTCATGGCTAAAATGAATATATCCCTCCAATTAATGTCCCCAGAAATCCAATATAATAATAAAAGCCTAAATTTGAAATACTGATCGCAATTCTTTATTAATCGATTCATAAAATGCTTCAATTTACAGTTCTATGATAATGAAAAGGCTAATGTATAACACGAAATGTACTTCTTTATCTAACTATTTATCGAAAAGTAATTCTTAAACTCATGTTCCTTCCGGATATGGTACCAAAAAAAAGTTTATGTTGAATTAATTAAGGTACACATGTAAAACATTTGTGGTCTTTTTGAGGAATTAATGAAAGCCTTTTAAATTTTATGTTAAACTATCGACGTGCACGCACACACTATAGATTATATCTATTTATAAAACTAAATGTATATATCGTTGTCGAAAATCTAATCCAATTATTGAGAAGCAATCTGTCATTAAATGTACATTGATTAAGGCAAGGAAAATTAATAATCAGAATACTGTATAGCATATAAACATATATATGTATACAATCTAATTGACATATAGTACTACTTAGATTAAAAATCATATCCTCACTATTGTCATCCTTAATCAGAGGTCTTGGTTCAAATTTTTAGTATGAAAATTGCTAGGAAATACCACACTCGGCCCTTATTGAGCGATCTAAATTTACGAATTCGAGACGCCAGGCAAAAAACCAAAAGGGAAGTAATATGAGCAATAAATATTAGTGCTAGTGGTAAAATGTTTTTACACAAAACACCCTAAGAGAGGATGATATATGGTACTACTACAATATATTGTGCATATTGTTACACAACAGCCATATATACACCATACACAATTAAGTAGATATGAAAGTTGTGTTTGTCTAATATGTAACATACATATATATAATATTTATGTGCATATACTATTAGTGATTAATAGATAACATAATATTGTCCGCTTGGTTTATACTTAATTAAGTTTTAACTTAACCGTTGAGATGGCGAAGCATCCATGGAGGCATCACAGAAGCACTGTTTTGTTGTTGTTGCCGCGATGATCCTTCAACTTCTCCATTGTCTCCTGCATTTGGGTATGCTTCCCTGCAATTTTTTCGCGTAAAATCAAATGGCTAATGATAAAAGGTATGAATAACATGAAAGTACAACGGAAAGTCATATTTATAAAAATTGGATGGGGACAAAGAAAATACCCTATGTGAAGATTGTTAAAGGGGTGTGGCAAAACAAACGAAGATGAATTGAGATGATCATGACTCTGTTGCTCCCACGGAGTCTGTTGGGCCATCTCTTTCTCCCTTTCCTTAACCTATTCAGCCAATATCCTCCAAACTTGTTAAAGGCAACGTGAATCATTGAGTGAAATCTAAAACATTTTACAAGAATATTAACTATGGTACCTGCTTTGAAAGATTGTTGTTTTGTTCTTGCAATGCCTTGTCCTGTGTCATGTAAAAATAAAGTTATATAACAACAAGCAACTTGATCCTATCAATGCAACAAAATTTTCCCTGTTTATTATTGATTACAACACTAAACTACATGAAAAATCTTGTGACACAAGTATAAAATAAGTTTATATGGAATGGATAGGAAAAAACTATATATGAGACGCGCAAAAAAAAAAGGATAATAAGCTTCAGATATACCTTCTTTTGCAGCTCAGAAATGGATTCATGCATCAATTGGTTCTACAAGAAAGAAAAAGTCTCAAGTTCAAAATGTTTTCTTAAACAAACTGCACATATATACATATGTATACAACTACATGATTGTTGTTATACCTTTCTAGATCGAATGTGCTTTAGAGCAGAATCGAGCTGGTGTTCCAGATTCTGAAGCTCTTTCATACTCAATGTGTCCAACTCTTCTCCTGCATAATGCCTGTAAATAATCATATATACGTCAGTAGAAACGAGGGATCATTTATATATAAATACACACATTCGTTATATATGTATACTTTTGGTTTCTTTGCAAAACCTCAAGTCTGGCCTTAAGCTTAGCATGTTCCAAAGTCCAGCTACCCTGCAAAAAGTTACAAAAAAAAAAGGTCCAAATTTTGATAAACCAAGTCCTCCAGGAAGCAAATTAAAATGAGAGTTAACAAAGACGACTTTATAATTAGGCATACCGGGGTTACAATATCAGTAGCATTAAGCTGCCTTTCAGCATATGAGTACCTTTCATACCTTTCAAGAATCCTTTCCATGCTAACATATGACAAGAGAAACACCAATAATCAAAGATTTTATAAATGCTTGCACTAAGCCAGCGCGATGAAGTATAACTATATATTTTGTGCAGATACTTGGCCTATTGTATCTAAAATTGCATCAACATCAGGTTGCACCAAAAAGCTAGAACATATCTACGCGTATAATCCTATAAGGGCGGAGCTAGGTATAGTTAAATTTAGAAATAGTAACGTGATACACAAACTAAAGGCCAAAAAAAGTTTAAATTGAACTCTTCTATCAAAAATTCATGAAAATAATAAGCTTACAAAGTTTATTTTATTGTTCATACTTCTTACCTAAAAACAAGCAACAAATAAATATTTATTATATGGATATCTATATTTAATCCAAGTCATCAATCCAACACATATGGGTCGAATTGGATAGTCCGTTAATTAAAAGGTTCTCGTGAGAACTTCTTCACCCTAAAATTTGTTTAATTTTGTTAAGAGTTGAAAGATTGTTTACACTTATTGGGGGGAAAAACCCAACTTGTGTTAGTATATAATTACCCTCAAATTACAACGTGATATATCTAAAGTTTATTATTATTATACTTTGAAAATACTAAAAATTTTGCTACTTCAACATTTTAGTTGTTAAAATTAGAAGTGTTATCAGGAGACCCTTTTATGATCTACATCTCCACCCAAAAAGAAAAAAAAAAGATGTCACATTATTCGATTCACTCAATTTTAGTTGCTTTGGACTTTTTGAAATTGTTATCGAACCTGGATCGAATCCTCTAAAAACATACTATTATTTTTTAAAAACAGACACATATTCATGGACATTTTCAAAGAATCCATATAGTAATATACCTAGAAGAACAATATCATGGTCAAACAAAATAGTGATAAATACAAATTGAGATCCTAAATTAATGTTGAGAAATATAAAACTTGCTTGATATTTAAATTTACCAATTCCCCAAAATCCATAAATTTAAGCAACGAGCTTTAACAACATGAATAGCTATTGAACTTGTATCTTCTATTACTTGTTATAACTTATTGATAAATATAAAAACTTTCTTCTTGTTGTAACAAGTGCATTTTTACTATTAAAATTAGGCCAATTTCATTGATGGCCTCCTAAAATTGGTATAAGGTTTCACTTAGACATCTTGAATGGGGATACTCATTTTAGACATCTTATGTAGGTTTTAATATGTTACGTTGACACTTTTTGCTGACATGTCAAAGTGAGTGTGATAAACTCAACAATAGAGCCTGAAAGACTCAATTTAGCTATTTTTTATTTTATTTTCTCTTCGAATTCTTTATTCAAATCTTTCAAGTCAATTTTCTTCTTCATTGTATTACTTTTCTAAATCTATAATCACTTCCATCCACCGTTTTACCGAAAAAATGAGTACCAACACTCAAATTTCTTATTTATTCTCTCTTTCTTTCTTCCTCTCCTCTTTTCTTCCACAAAACAACACTAAAAGAAAGACAAAAAAGAGATTCGAAACAATTTAAAAAATTGATTAAAAAAATAAAAGAATTGCTGGATGTAAAAGAGAAGACAACTATCCTTGGGAGGGGAAGTTAAATTGATTTTTTTAGAATAATATTTTTATTTTATTTATTATATAGATTTTATAATGATTTTTAAATTAAAAGTACATGTATAATCATTTAATTAGTTGTTTGTCACGATTCTTCATCTCTTTGCTTATTGTCAAAAAACTGTCAAAATAATATAGTAGAACCCTACATAAAGTGTCTAAAATAAATATCATTCAATTAAAGTGTTTAAATAAAACTTGAAGCCAACTCTAGAGAGTCACCGATGAATTAAACCTTAAAATTAATATTATACATTATTTTGATGTGTATAAATTAATGAGATAGTGTTCGCTATTCTTTTGGTGTGACTCATGTAATCACTAATGTTGTGATTTTTACCTTTAACAACTTGCTAAAACTTAAATTATATAACCATCAACTCATGTTTTACAATATTATTATCTCACTACCTTGCTAATTAATCTACGAAAGAATTCTAACACCTATAAATAGACAGATTGCGCAAACTATGATTAATATTGAGATCTCTAATAATGAGAAAGATCTCCTTATTTGAACAATTAGCCAGACAGATTTGTTTACTACGAAAAGTGCTTGGAATTATCCTTATGAGATAGGTTAAAACCAATTTTTAACAGATCAAAAATATTAATTCAGAAAATTCCATTACAAGATTTCAAAAAAGAAAAAACATAAATTAACAAGACATCTACCAATAACATATTGATTAAACTTTTAAGATTTATGGACCTTCTAAATGTAGTTGAAAACTTAACAAAGAAGAGACTATAGGACATCTTTTCAGTGACAATGACAGAACAATAAATACATAATAACAACAAAAAAAGGACACTTTTAGTGGTAATAGAGTTAATGTCATTACATTGAGAGTTGCTAAAACTTTAAAAGTTCTTTACATGAATTAATGTTGGTTAGAAATATTCATTTTATTATTAACACTAGATATATATAACAATAATGTTGCTAAATAATTGACGCAAAATCCGTTGTACTACGTTTAGCATATTAGACAAAATATGATGCAATGATAGTTGCACAGAATTAACTAACACAAAATTTAAGAAGTAATGATAATCCAGAAGATATTTTTATTTTTGAATATATATACATATAATATCAAAAATCATGTTAAATACGTTCTACTATTACAACTTATATAATTCAACCATTCCCAATTTTGCATTTATTGTTATGAAATACGCTCAAATATTGTAAATGTTGAGCAATTGAGCATGTGCACAAGAAGTTAGGCTTTATGTCCCACTCTCTTAAGTCTTATGTACTATTTTGTTGGTGATTGATGAACAAGTAGGGGTCCTTCCCAAAAAAGAAATGATAAATTGTTTTTTTTAAAAAAAAATATGAGAAGTATTGGAAAGTATTTGCAAGTGTGTTTGGAAAAGGAAAGTTGGTTTAGTGAAAAAGAATTACATTTAAGAAAAAGAGAAAAAAATAGTCTCCAATTCATTCTCTTCAAAAGATGAATATTATTTTGTCCAAGTAATATGTTCTTTTGGTGGAGCTTTGAAATTAATAATTTGTCCAAGGTTTATTAGAGTCATATGACGTTGTCGAACTATTGTATATTGAGAAAAAATTGTAAGTAATAATCTGAATATCTTTAAAAAGAGCAACGCAAAGAAATTTTTATTTATAAAAGGCGACATAATATATTGGATAGTGTTTTTATTAATTCTATAGCTAGCAAGACACGAACAAGTAATATTACCACCGATTTGGTATGGATACATATCAAGTACATATAAAATTTCTCTTTTAACCAAAACTAATAATAATAATAATAATTAGAGTTTGGCATAAGTAAACTTTTAATTACCTCAATCACAAAAAGCTGAATATTTCATAATTCTAAACAAAAAACTCTCACTTACCACTTGTACTATTATTACTCTCTAGTACTAAATTTCACTTGTTACAGTATCTTTTTCGGATCTTTTGGTTGAGAACTAGTTATTTAAAATTAATTCTTCTGATTAATGGGATAACTTGTTTCATTCTGTATATGGGATAACTTATTTCATCATCACTATATTATAAATAATGAGATAATTTATCCAAACATGTCAAACTTTTATTTCAGTACTATTTTTGTTATCACATGACAATATTTTTATTCCTAGCACGAAACGAAACGATAGTGCATAACCTATTTGGGTTCACCCTTGTACCCAGAAAATACACTAAACAACCATTGAGTATAAATTGAAAGGCTGAACCATTGACGTGGACCATGAGTACGATGTGCTAAAGTTCAAAATGCTTTAGTCATTTTTATTTATTTTTATCTAAATTCAACCAATTTCACGAGATATTTTTTAAATAACTCGCCCACGAGAAACCTTTTTTGAAAAAACTCGTCATGAAAATAGTTAGGTAAACAGCATCACACGGTACTGGGGTTGTTCATATACTTAAAAGAGAAAGAAAAAGATAGATTATGTTAATTAGCATCGTATTACAATTAATCATAACAATAGTTGCTTTACATTAGTGAAATGACCTCTCCACTTTCTTCAGTTACATAATTATGGTGCGCATGGAATTAATTATTTCTTGTATTATTATTCAAATAGATCTGTTTAGTTTTAATTAACAAAAATAAATAATTTATCGTATCCATTTTCAAATAGATCTATACAAGATCAAATTCAGAAACAAAACTCGGTACACGTTTTTAATTCTATCAAATTAAACCCTTGAAAAATTAGTTTTGTGTAATTGCATGCAATATTGAGGTTATTTTAATCTACTTCATCACAAAAAAATAAAGAACTAAATAAAAAAAAAGTGGTGCAGAAAAGAACTGAAAAAATAAAATAACAATGGTATACGTACCAAGAGTCAGTAGAATACTCAAAGAGTTTTCCTTTAGTTGAGAAAACAATGAGTCCAACTTCAGCATCGCAAAGCACAGAGATCTCATGAGCTTTTTTAAGCAAACCAGATCGCCTCTTTGAAAAAGTAACTTGACGATTAATTTTGTTCTCAATTCTCTTCAATTGTACTCTTCCTCTACCCATATTAATTTCTTCTTTCTTCTTTCTGTGTGTATATATATGTATATTGTGTAATGAAAATGGATATTTATGTTTAGTATTTCTTTGTTTTTGGCAAATGATAGATAAAAACTGTATCGTTATTGGGAAGTGGAAGGTTCTCCCCAGGTAATACAAAGAGGTTTTAATAAATACCAGAGTGGTTTCGTCAAAAAGTGTTGTCAAATTTCTATTGGTTCACAATACTCTTCCAGTCATTTAACTTATACTCACCGTTTCAAAGAAAATAACTCTAGTCTGACTTGATACGGAGTTTAAAGAGTATAAAGTAGATTTTTGAATTTTATAATTTTAAATTAAAATTAGGTCAAATGTATAAAATTGTCTTTTAATCTTGTGGCGTTAAATATTTCACGTGAAAAACTATTACCAAAAAAAAATATTCATTTATAAATAAATTAAGAAAAAATGAAATTATTTTTTAAAAAATAATTAACGAAAACGGACTCACTCATCTCCCTTTTCTCATTATTACTCGGCCGCAAACTCTTAAAATTACACGCCTTAATTAATACTCTTGCCTAATAGAGTATTCATTTAGCACATTTTTAAAGAAAATTGTAAAATACTAAGGATATGGTTTTTTTATATAATGGATAATTATTGTTAAACAGATGAAGTATAGATGCTTACTTATCTAATTTTTATTTTATTTGTCTATTTTTTCAAATTTAAAAAACGATTTAAAAACTTTTTTTACGTATTAAATCCTTAATTAATTAATTTTGAAAATATATAAAATTTCATAAAAAATTTTAATTTAATTTATCCATTTCATAATTAATAAAAATAAAATAATAAATTTACTATATCAATTGAACGGATGGAGGATCAAATAGTATTTCAACAATTTTAATTTAATAGAATAAATAAGTAAAATAAAATATTCAATTTTAATATATATATATACATAAAAATAAACGGAAGGAGTACATACGAACACGTTGGGGTTGTGGGAATTGCATAGTGTGTTTATTGGGATGAAAACTACTGAATTTCTTACTTATTCGTTACTGGTTTTTAGAAAAAATTTACAAAAAATACTTTTATATATACTCTAACAAAAATATATGAAAAAAAGAGCGATGTATATATTGTAATAGAAATAATTTTTAACGACATTAAATATTAATATTACTAATAAATGTAAATTTTTTTATCGATATTAATTAAATGTCATTAAAATTAATATCGCTAAAAACTTTAAATATATATATATATATATATATAAAATATCAATTACTATTAAAAATATATATATAATGATGATTAAAAATTAAATACGGCTCAAGTCGCGGAGAGTCGAGGTTCAAGGATGGGATGACATGAGTTTTAATTTTAATTCTGCTCCATTAATAAACTGAAAAGGATGAATGTCTAATCCCCTCCATCGGAGATCTTTAGAAGAAAAAAAAAAGTTTACTTCTAGGGTGTGTTTGGTACGAATGAAAATGTTTTTGCATGGAAAATGTTTTAAAATGTTTGGTTGGTGAATAGAAAATATTTTCCTGAAATGATTTTTAGTGTTTGATTTATGAATGAAAAATGTTTTTGATAGATATATTTTATTTTTACTAGAGTAGAAAATAATTTATGAAATTAAAAATATTTTTTTAAAACATTTTTCATTTGGAGTGTTGGTGGGGGTGGGGTGGGGAGTGGGCAGGGGGAGGGCATAGGAGTGAAAAAATAAAAATTTAAACTTATGATATTTTTAAAAAATAAAATTAATCTTTTGGGGGTTGGGGGTGGGCAGGGGGAGGGGAGAGGTAGGAGTTTAAAAATAAAAATTTGAAGTTGAAAATATTTTTAAAAAGCAAAATTATTTTTTTGGGAGGGGGGCTGGCCGGTTGTGGGTGGGTAGGAGGTCAGGGATCGGACAGAAAAAATAAAATTTTAAAATTGAATTTTTTTTTAAAAATAAGATGTTGTTTTTTCCAAAAAAAAAAATTATAATTTAAAATTGAAGGAGAGTTTTGAAAAATATTTTCGTTAATTTTTTTAAGGAAATTCATTTTCCTTAATTTTGTGTAAAATGATTTAATTTGGAAAATATTTTCCAAAATTTTTCTCCCAAACAAACATGAAAAACTTAAAAAATATTTTTCTTCGTACCAAACACACTCCTAATCTAAGTATAAAGCATATCATTTAATAGAATAAATTAAATAAATACTTTAGATGAATATTAATTGGTATCTTGATTTAGATAGATAATTGGGATGGTACCTCATGTTCAAATTTTTAGAGTGATAAAAATTATTATATAATTCTTTTCATTTGTCTTAGTGTTTGTTGGATAAAATTGTTTAATACATTTTGTTAAAGGATGATGATAAATATTTTAACAAAATTAATCTAAATGTACGAAAGGTCATCAAAATATTAGTTTCATCCAAAAAAATAATTTCTTAAAAATTAGGTAACATGATATGGAAATAAGATTTTTTTGTTTTTTCTTATATTTGAACAAAAGAAAATGATTACGTATTTAATGAATAATCTTTTTTTAAATAAAAAAATCATAAAATTATAGACCACTAGAAAAATCATTTCTTTTTGACTAATATGGCAGCACATGTTAAAATCCAATGATAATAAAAGAACATAGTACAAACTTTAATTTTTGTTAATGGATTTCAGTTTCACCTAAGCGTAATAATGATGGCATTTTTAGTTTGTTTTTAGCAAAAACTCTACTGGGAATAGTTTTTCTTATGTCTTCTTTTTCTTGAGAGAGAATATTTGTACACCTTCCCATCCCTATCGATTATAAAGTTGAAATTTCATATGCCTATTTTATTTTACAAACTTAATTTTCTCTCTACTAACACTTTTACCATATAATTTTCTAAGAAAATTACACATAAATAATTAAAGGCATTTTGTACTAGTGTATATATCACATGATACTTATGTAGCATGATAGGGTGGTGCATCTTCACAATGTTCTCCGTACCACTTCACTAGACAATGGCCTAAAAGATACCATTAACATTGCGTATGCTGAATTTATAGCCTCATGTAATTTTTGCTTCTCAAGAACCTCACGTAATTAATAGCAAACAATTTGGACATAGGGGGTCCAGATTGACGAAAAATGAGGACCATTTATGAATAGTAAAATTAAATTATTATTTTTTATGTATATAGAGCATATCAAATTAAATTCCTATCGGCTAGTTTATCCATCACTAATATATCTACACGTGCTTGTCTATATTTCGCGTGACACGCTATTTAAAAAATAATAAATACTCTATGATAATTTTATTGTACCACTCCAAATTAATATTTGGGAAAATTTTTGATGTATAGTGTTTGTGCATCTAATTTGTTATTATTTGGTAAATATTTGGGTCAAATTGCATTATTTGGGATCTTTTAAAAATTTAAATTTTATACCAAATTTTTATTTTTTACAAAAACACTCTCTTGCAGTAGTAGTTGTTTAATTTGCATTGTATTACATAATTTTTTTATGTGAACATCAATGTAGTGATGAAATATTCAGTGAATATGAAAGTGATGATATGATTGTTGATGAAAAATGATGAACAGTCGGCTCAGGATAACAAATTCATGTGTTTTGTCTACTTCATGATGCTTGTTACTCACTCCAAACCATCACATTGCTGTAGCGTCATGCGCATTACTTGTTATTTATTGCAATAAAGATTCAATTGACTTGTAATACAAAGGGCAAATACATATGCAGGTCCCTAAAGTTGTTCGCGCTTTTCCCCCAGGTATCTCAACTAACCAAGATTCCTATTAAATCCTTTAACCCCATATAATTTGATCCTTTTAAATATTCTTGGCTGATGTGGAGCCAAACGTGATCTCACGTCCTTTAAGCGCGTGCAGACGCTTTAAAAGCGCTGATGTGGATCTTGAACCACCCACCAACGATCTTCTTCCCCCTTTTAACCCTAATTTCTCTCATTCTTCCCTTATTTCTCCTCTTTTGTTTCTCTTCATCCCTTATTTCTCCTCTTTTGTTTCTCTTCATCATTATTTCTCCTCTTATATCTCTTTTTCATTGATTTCTTCTTAATCATCAAGTTCCAATGTCGAATTTATCTTCTTCATCGATTTCTTCTTCTTCAACTGCGAAGGTACTATGTCAATGTGGGAACGTTGTGGAAATGAAGACCTCGTGGACGCAATCCAATCCTGGACGTAGGTTCCTTTATTGCAAAACTTCAAAGGTGAATCAAATTCATTTTTTTTGTCCAATATAGTAAAGAATCACCTTATTTATAATTCAATTTTTTTCTTTAATTTTATAGGCACGAGGTGGATGTGGATATTTTCGATGGTATGATGATGAAATTTCTGCTCAAGCTAGGAGGGTGATATAGGGTTTGTTGGAAAGAGTCAAAACATATGATTTGGAGAGGAATCGATCAAGAAAAGTATGGATAATATGCATCATCGTAGGGGTGATATTGACTACTTGGATTTGTGTAACAAAATAATCTTAGTTGATTCATTTGTCTTCTATTAGATTCCTTCATAAAAGTATGTATGGTAGATTCTAGTGTTCTTTATGGGCAATTTAGATCGATTTTTCTATTGTAAATGCCTTGTGTTTTTATTGTAATGATTTAATTGAAGGAATGAAGATAATTTGTGCCTCAAAAGCAGTAAAAATTGATCATACATGCCATTAATTTGCTCTAGTGAGCTCCAAGTTTCAAAGCAGTCAATACAAATTCTGCTGCTAATTACACAACAAAAAAGTGACTTTTCTACATAAATTAGGCATTCTTTGGTGCACTAGATGTTCCACGCTTGTTTTTCCTTGACTGAGTGATACGTTGCAACTGTGAACCAGTGACAGCATCTCCACCATTCCACTTGAGTCCTCGAGGCTTATAACCAATATCAATATTTGTTGGAGATGCATCCTTATAAACTCTCGAATTGATAACTTTTTCTCCTGAAGTACCAGGCTGCATGGAAATATCTTAAAATGAGACTTTATATAGTAGAGTAAGAAATGAACAAAATTATGTATACACTTACTTTAAAAGTTTGACTACCACTTGCATTTGTATAGATGTCAAATCCTATAGTCTTGGTCCTTTTTTGTCTTCCTGTTGATATTGAAGCTTCCACAGCCCTTGGTTGATCAGGTTGCTGACTTGATACACCTTCTATGTTGAAAACACTGCCTCTTCCAATTTCACTGGCAGTGTCAGTACCTCTCCCAGTGCCTCTACCAGTTCCTCTGTCAGTACCTCTCCCAGTGCCTCTCCCATTGCCTCTCCCAGTGCTTCTCCCTCTGCTTTTAGCAGGTTGTTGCTCTCTTCTAACAGCTGAAGAATCAAAACACATAGTATTGCCTTGATGATTGAATACTGGTGGCTGACTTGAGCTTGATGGTCTACTAAAAAGTGGTGGCTGACTTGAACTTGATGGTTGGCTAAACAATGGTGGCTGGCTTGAGCTTGATGGTTGGCTAAACAATGGTGGCTGGCTTGAGCTTGGTTTCCTGTTTGGGTAGCCTCCAGGTTGTCCCATTTCAGCCTATTAATACAGTAATAATAATTGATTATTGTAAATAATTGAAGATTATTGTAAATGTATTAGAAGAGAATAATAACTTACCAATGTTGGACAAGATTTTTTGTTGTGGCCTACTTGATGACACAGTGAACATGTCATTTTTACTCCTCTTTTGGATAACTTTTCATACTTTTTTCTAGGCTCATTCTTTGCCTTTTTTCTGCACTTTGGTGGCCTACCAGGCATGACTTTTGGTTCAGGAGGTTCAATCACTACACCACTAGTGTGAGGCCACATTTTCATGTTTGGTATTGGCTGTAGAAAATGGTTACAAGCCTTCAAAAAAGTCTCTTTCCTATACCAATGTACCACTTCATGTTCAGGTTCTATGCCTTTGTGCTGATATGCAAGCACAACATGTTGACATGGTATGCCCCTCAATTGCCATGTTCTACATGTACATGTCTTCTTTCTTATATCAACAATATGTCTGTATTGACCATCTAAGATTTCATACCCAATATCACCATTGAATCTAACTTCACAAAATCTAGCAAGATCTTTGTTCTCTTCTAGTACTAGTCTAGCCATAGGAGAGATATCTGAGATCCAAGGTTCAGCAAATTGCCTCATTGCAATATTTCTATCCATTATCTTGTGCCTAATCTGCTCTAACATAGTTATGATAGCCTTATGTCTAGCAACTAGTATCCAAGAATTAAAAGTTTCACACATATTGTTTTCAACAATGTCACACTTAGAATGCTCTTTAAAATATGCTTTGCACCAAGTAATTTTTTCATAATGCAACAAGTCCTCACAAATATTATTACCTAATTTGTTGAGTTTATCCATCTCATCTTCAAATTTCACTTCAAAACTTGACTTAGCACATCTCCAGAATTGTTTCCTTCTTTCTTCACCACTCCATAATTGATGCAAGTTGGACCAGATATGTCTAGCACACCTTCTCTGCTCACTATCTGGTAGCAACTCACATAAAGCTGGTACAAGGCCCTATGTAAGAAGTTATAGCACAAACATTAAAAAGTATTAGCAACACAAGAAAAAAAATAATAGAACAAGATACAATACAAAAACCATCTAACCTTTTGCATATCTGACATAACAGTCAGTCCATGTCCTGTGCCTAAGTTCAGATCTTCTATCAAGTACTTGAGAAAAAAACTCCAACTATGTTTTGTCTCTGTGTCAACAACAGCCCATGCGATTAGAAACATCTGTTGATTTCCATTTCTACCAACAGCAACTAACAATTCTCCCTTGCAAGAACCCTTCAAAAAACATCCATCAAAACCAATAATTTTTCTGCATCCTTCCAACCAACCCCTCTTCAATGCATCAAAGCAAACATAGAAGTAAACAAGCAAAGTTTTTCCTGGCTGAGACTCTCTATCTGTCCTCACCCAACAGGAAGTACTAGGATTATTATGTTTAATCATGTCTGCATAATCATACAATCTTGAAAATTCCATCTTCCAATCACCTAAGAACTCCTTGATAATCCTCTTTTTTGCCCTATGACAAACAGTTCTTCCAACATATAACCCAAATTTTTTTCTCACCAATTCATGAATTTCCTATAATCTTATATATGGTTGACAGATAATTTCATCCTTGAACTTTTCTGCAACAAACTTAGATGTACACAACTTGTTCTTGGTCGATTGAGGACATACATGCACATGATAATAATTTTTGACAACAAAATCACAGAATCTTTATCTATACTAGCAAACAACAACTATTTACATTTCTTGTCCTCAAATTTAACTCTAACTCTTTTTTTGTCATTAGGCTTCAATTTTAACCTACTTTTATATTGACAAGAATAGTCTGCAACAGCTTTTCTAAATTGTTCAGCACTTTCAAATACCATACCAAGCTCAAAAATTGCTACAACACAATCAGGATCAAATCTTACCTTTTTACTTTTTTTTTTTCTTGGTAAATCAACACCCTTCACAAATTCTGAATCCAATTCATCCCTACTGTCTTCACTGTCCAATTCTGAGCTATCTATATATTGCTCATCACCCCCTAGTCTTCCAGTGTATCTAGTAGCCTTATTCCTTCCTATGTCTTCAAAGCCTCTATCAACACCAGCTGTTCCAAGCTTTATTTCCTCAGTTTGAGTAGATTTTTTCTTTTTCACTTTGTTTCTCCTTTCATTTCTAAGAGATCTTAATTTTTCATCAACCTCAGAGTCATCCACACCAGGAATAGCATCCTCTTGAGAGTCATCACTACTTTCTTCATTTGATTCAGTCCATTCCACATCTAGATCTGATATATCTCCTGGCTCAACTTCCACATTAACATTTTCAGATTGAGCCTCATGATTCAACCCTTCACTTGCAGTCACATTTATATCTTCTAAGTCTTCTTCAACGACAGACCCACAAAGCAAACCTGTTGTGACCACTTCTACGTCATCCACCACATGCTTTACATAAATGTCTAAAAAGTCACCATCTTTTAGGTCTTTGATGAGATTTACTAATGTTAAATCAGTGTCCACCTCAATAAAGCCATTTTTTGTGTGGTCTTTAACACAGAACCCACCAACAGTAATATACCCCAATTGTTTAGTGTAAAAAAGTAACTCGATTATTGAGAAGTGGTCCTTGTCGATATTAACATATTCCACCTCGGCTTCCCCTTTATAAGTAATTCCAGTTTTGTCCTGAAAAAACTTACCACCATGATGAAAACGATTTATAATAATGGCGTCCATAAGATTCCCTAAAACAAGGCCCCAAATTTTTCTGACACGTTATGAACAATAAAAACCAAAAAACCATAATTTTATCTAGATATTAACAACAACAACCACATTGATACTAAAACCCAATATATATCAATAAAAAACACAGGATAAACACATATATTAAAAACACACAACCACAACAACATGCTCGTCA
The DNA here is from genome assembly GCA_027704765.1 of Solanum habrochaites. Classification (NCBI taxonomy): domain Eukaryota; kingdom Viridiplantae; phylum Streptophyta; class Magnoliopsida; order Solanales; family Solanaceae; genus Solanum; species Solanum habrochaites. Next base: position 61,185,359 of record JAKWJA010002491.1, read on the forward strand.
CTTACCTCACACTCGTCAACTCAAAAATCGCGAATGAACTCCAAAATCGTCTGCAATCTTCGATGATTCCTTCAACAAAACACTCGAAAGCACTTTAAAATCTAAGAATTTCTGCTGTAAATGTCATTGAAAGGGAGAGATTCTTAGGGTTTTCTCGTTTAGAAACGGGTTAGAAGTGATTTGGGGGGAAATTGATTTTTAGGTTTGATGACTTAATATGTGGCACTGACGTGTAATTGGGTTGGAGTGTATTGGTCAAAATTTCCACGTGGGGAAGGTTCATCTCACGCGCCTAATTACCAAAAATAATTTATTGAAATTTGGCTCCACATCAGCCAAGAATATTTAAAAGGATCAAATTATAGGGGGTTAAAGGATTTAATAGGAATCTTGGTTAGTTGAGGTACCTGGGGGAAAAGCGCGAACAACTTTAGGGACCTGCGTATGTATTTGGCCTAATACAAATTTATGATTAGTTTGGATAGTTTTTAAAACTTATGAATATAAAGTAATTTTTTTTAAAAAATAAAATATATTTTTTAAATATTTTAATCAAACACATGGTCAAATTTTACCCAACTAATAACATTCATAAATCATGGTTAAATGCTAGCTAATATAAGTCACTTCAATATTGCGAAATGAATAGTAGTTTTATAATAATTATGGAAAGGGCAAGTAGGTCCGAATAAAAGATGTAAAGTTGTATAGTTTCTGCTTAATTAAGGGGCCCCAATGCGCTGGCTTCATCACATATTTTACTAAATACAAAATGAAAAAATTGAACTCCAAATGTGAATTACGAATCTTTCGCTTTATATTATTTGATCTTTGTACATTTAAGTTTTGATTTGTGTTTTAATAAAATTTTAATTAGATATATATTTATTAAATTAATTTTATTAATATATTTTAAAATTATAAATTTAATTACTGCAATTTAATATTAAGCGTAATATAGAAAAAAGTAATAAAACCGCTGTATTCATTTTCTTCAACCATTTCACTTGAATTCGACCTGTTCCTCAATGTTCTTCCCGGTTTTGGAGCTTCCGTTCTTCTCCGCAACACAATAAGGTCTCATTTGTTTGAGAGGTCTGAATCTTAATCATTCAGATTCAGCTCATTTAATATGTTTGATATTAGATATGAATCTGAATTATTCAAATTTAGCCCATTAAATTTATTTGTTTTATTTTAGCAAAAAAACCCTTAATGAGTGTAAATAGTTGTGAAGGAATTAGATATGTAAGATACTTTTAACAATGTTCAGATTCATTTTGATAAATTATCAAATAATAAATCACAGTTTCTCTGCTTTAGGCATGCTTTTTTATCTCATAACTAAAAACTTTGTTTCTTAATTTTCTCGATCAAACACCATTTATTTTCCAATTCAAGTTTTTTTTTTATATTAATAATTTTCTTATATTGATGTGTCTCAAGAACACTGGTTGTAATAATATTTTTGGTGTACTGTTGTTTATCAAGGGTTTTCAATGAGAAAATAGTACTCCAAATTATATTTATTAAAACTTCTAAAAAACTTTTTTTTTTTATCAAAAGTGATATATTTTGTTAAAATGAAAATTTTATAATATTTTATTAATATAATTTTCATTTTTCACTTCTACAATCAGATATTGAAAACAAACAACATTAATTATTTAGTATTCAGATTTAGAGACTACATCTTAATATTTAGATGTGTATTCAGATCAAAACTCAAGTCTTAATGCAAATCTTAATATTCAGATGTGTATTCAGATCAAAACTCAAGTCTTAATGCAAATCTTAATATTAAGATTTATATTCAGATTCAAACCTTTTAATTTTAATAAAAAAAGATGAGGTCTTAATTTTATTGAAAACAAATGCGGTCTTAATTTACTAAATGGACAAGTAAAATAAAATAATTTTTAAAACTAAAATCAAGTAAAATCAAACGTACAAAACATTTAATGAAATAAGTATGATTTGTAAGCGTAAATTTTGGTATCCTAATTATAATCAAATCAAATTTAATTGTCCACTCAAAATTGCATCACTTATTTAAATAGGAAAATGGTATATAATAGAAAATTATTAATTCAAATTAAATGTTATAACTATAGTTTGATTTTATTATATCTCATAGTAAATTATTGTTGTTTCGCGCCTCTCCAGGTGAATCAAAGCTCGTCATTCTTGTTCTCTCTCGCTTTTATACAAATATAAAAATATAAATGTGTTTGTGTTTGTATAAATCGATAGAAAATTATATATATATATATACATATATATATATATATATATATATATATATATATCTATATATATATATATATATATATATATTCACTTCCTCTCCCAAATCTCGCTTGTCACTCTCCTAGATCTCACTCACTCACTCGTCTCTCTCACTTTATAAAAAAAGGTAAATGTATAAATTGTGTTTGTCTTCGTATAAAGCGAGCTAAATTTGTATATATACATATATTTTCGTTTCCCTCTCTCCCCTTTTCCAGATCTAGCTCGTCACTCTCTCATATCTCGATCGCTCACTCGCCTCTCTCACTTTATACAAATATAAAATACACTGTGTTTGTGTTTGTATGAAGTAAGAAAAAAATGTATATACAAATACACATATTTTCGTCCTATACACTTATGATTATACAAATACAAACTTTCTCAGCCCAGCTTTTTATGTCTTTCTGTCTTTCTCGCTTTATATAAACACATTTTATACAATTGATCTTTTATATATGTATACTAAAATAGATTATACAATTATATTCTTTTGTATATGTATATTGGAACATACATATTTTTGTTTGCCATGAAACACAATTATGAAAACTATAGTTACAACATACAAATGCGATTTTTATGTTTGCAATATGTGAAAGTTACTCTACTTAAATTACTCGAGATTATAACAAAGGTGTGTATATATATATCAGAGATTTAGACCTATAATTTCTTTAACGGTTTTCAATAGTAAAATCTTAAATGTCGAACTGATCAAATTTATATCATATATCAACCTTTTTATAACCATGCAAAAATTTTAGACCTATAATTTCTTTAATGGTTTTCAATAGTAAAATTTTAAAATTTGAACCAATCAAATTTATATCATATATCATCCTTTTTTATAATTATGCACCTATTATTTTAAAAATTATGAACACACCTTTATTCTGAACCACAAAAAATAAATAATGTAGCATGCGCGAACTTCATAAAAATAATAAAGTTAAAAAACATAGGCTGAATTTGGAATTGGTCTGAATTCGTTGTGTGTTATTATAGACATCAAAAAGTCAAAACAAGACATGAATTTATAATGCTTGTCTTATTCTCAGATAGACTTCGATGACAAAAAAGGCAGCTAATATTATAATAATTCACGTCTCTTATTTCACCAAAATAGAATCCAAACATACCAGTAGTCGTCTCGACTATTATGGTAACTATTTTTACCACTAATTTTAAAATTGTGAGGTCACATTTTATCCAAAAAAAAATAAATCAAAAATCAAAGTTCGAAACTAAAGAAATTATAGTATCTCACGATAAAAAGATCTTAAATCAATAGATGCTCAAATTATTTATACTAGTAACTTAATATTCTCTCATAATTAAATTAATTTTTTTTTCATAAAAACATAATTATATAACTTACTTTTAAATTATAATCCAATTTATTTACATTACAATTTTTTAGCACAAAGCACGATTCGATATACATTATATATACATTAGTGATAATACTATATAAAATTATATAATATATTGTACACAAATATATATATATATATATACAAATTCCTTCACTTTTAGCATTACACCAATTGACTCAAAGAAAATAGAGTAATAAAATTCTGACACATCAAAAGTGGTAACATAAATGTTACTCCTATTTAATATAAAAAATATTTGATTTAAATTAATACACGTGGAGGTGAATGTGCATTCTTGCCTTGTTTGTGTTATGATATGAAAGTCAAATAAGTCATGATTATAATAAGTAGCAAATACACCAAAAGGGAAACAAGAAAAATAGGAAAAAGAACAATACTAATGTAAACAACTCAATAATATTGTCTCCACTCCAATAGAAAACTGTACTTGTTTTACCACACATCATATAGTAAAAAATTATGTGTATATATATATATATATCAAGCATCAATTAACATATTAGATCCATCATCTAAAATCATAAACATGAAATAACTAAATATATATGAAACAAAATTATAAAAGAAGTATCAAGTGAAATTACCCTCGAATTACCGATTACATAGGGATTTCACGTGGGTTGGGCCCAATTAAAATTGGCTTCATATGCAAGTTGCGTTAATGGGCCCTTATTTATCTCTTTTAGGTAATCATAAATTTTGACAAATTCTTTTGCTTGGCCGAATCAAGTAAAAATGAGAGGCATTTAAAGGATGTCTAAACTTGGTAGCTATCCCTTTTTGTTGTGATAAATTTTTTACTATTTCATCTAATTTTTAATAATGAAAATCATCATTTGATAAAAAAAAAAATTATAAAATAGTAAAAACCGTGCATTTTTTTATATTTTATAAAAATAGTGTCATTATATTATATTTTGTACATATTCTTCTTCAGTATTATACTATAAGCTTTTTTTCTTTTTCTGAATTTCAATATTTTCAATTTTGCATTAAGTTTTTTACTCTTATATTTATTTTTAATCATTTTATAAAAAGTACTTTTTCAATTAAACTTTTACTGAATAAATTATTATTATTATTTAAAACGTATTTCGATAGGATAATGAAGTAGATGAAATAAGAATTTTATCTCATGTCTAAAGGATGTTGAAAAAGAGTGAAATTTAGCTGGAGTGGGTGGGTATATAGTCCTTTCAAAGCCCAAAAAAGTAAACACATGTGTATGGGAAGCAAAACCAAGTAATTGATGCCTTGGCAAAAAAAAAAAAAGGAGTTAACAAGATATTTTTTTTATTTTTTCGAACAAATTATGAATTCTTCTTATATATATGTCAATTCTAATTATTTTCTAACAGACATAACAGAAATTATTTACACTAGACAAATTTCATGAACCAATTGGAAGCCAAGTTTCAATTTCTTTTTTTAATTAGTATTTTGCTAGCAATACTTAAATAAAGACAGACACTCATCACTCAATATAAATTAATCTGACATTTCCTTTGCGTTAAGTAGGAGGTAATTCCTTTACTCCTTAATTATGAATTTTAAAGATGTTTTTCATTGCGAGCTTACATTGCTTATAGGCGTAATATTTGAATAGGTTATTTATATTTGAACGATATTTTAAATCTTACATATTCGAAACGCAAATATTGTGTCTATAAGTAAGTGCATATCTTGTCTCCGTAGATGCCTAGATTGCAAATGAATTAGATTCCAACGTCATAATCTCGATCGAATTATTCTTCACCTATTTAAAGTATTGGGGATAAAATAGTGGTCTTCTTTACACTTTGTTGATTTGTCTATCACATTAACTTGTCCATTTTCCTTATTCTGTTTCTATTTATTTGCTACTCTTTTATTTCAAAGTTATTTCAAGTAGCATGATACATTTTTTTTATTAAAATATGATTGTAGACATACAAATATTTAGGGCAATGGTATCCCAAAGATTGGGATTGAATTAGCTATAATACTGTATTTTTGGCGACAATTAACACTTTTTATATATGTTTCTAAAGTCTTTAATGATATTGATTCTAATGACACTTAACTAATGTCAATAAAGACTTTAACACTCTTTATTTAAATGTCAATATTTATTGTCGCTAAATATTTTTTTTTGTTAGGTGGGACTACTAATTCAACCATGTTGGTACATATCTCATGTGATTAATGATTATAATATATGGTCTCATTAATCAAACACGAGATAAAATAATAATTATATATTTACTCTCGGGGTTGTTCGAGTACAATTCATCATACCAAATAAGCACTAATATTTGTTTTAGACCAAACATAAATTTTAAAAGTTTTTCATTGTTAGTAAAATAAATAAATATTTAATTAAACAGCGTCACATAAATTAAGGCGTTCTGGCGATTTTTGAAAGCCTTGTTGTTGATGTTGAATCCCAAAGTGTCTACATAAAACCAAAAGGCACAACTAGGGCCAAGTCACACTATTCACGAAAATCTTTTATTTGCTTCTATTCGATAAAAATTAAATCAATCATAATTCACAACAAGCATCGCTCAATTGAATCCTGTAATGTATTATAGATTAGCACATTCGAAATATTCTTTTAGGTGCAACATTAATATATATAGTACAAGATAAGCATATGATTCAATGATACAAAAATACAACAATTCCATTTAATTACATATTGTGATACAATCAGAAATGCATAGTCAGGAGGTTTCAAATGTTAAAGGGAGCAACTTATGCATACATTACATTTATTGTCCTCAATTAATCGATCGCCGCGATAATTCCTGAAGAGAATTCGAAATAAAATTTGCAACAAAACAAAAAAGGATGATAATACATGCAATACATTATTACTGTATAATTATTTAACCAAACATGGATTAGCTTGTTCAAATTATTAGATTAAAGCATCCATCCATGAATAAATCCATTCATATTGTGTGCAGTTGCCGCTGCATTCACCTCATCTGTATTAACAGGATTGTACCTAGAAAAAAAATAACCACAAAAACAATCAAATGTAATAGTAATAACATGATAGTAGAGACCGATAAAATTTCATTGCTATACAACAAAAACTCTCATCTATTCCCATTTAGCTATATATAAGCTATAGAGATTATATAAAAATCAAAATAATTAGGAGCTATTTTGCGATGGATTATCTAGGAACTATTTTTACTAGAAGTATTTAAACCTGTTATAATAATGACCAACTTTACTTCACAATCTTAACTACGTCCTGTTGAATTACGTCACACCCCAAAAACTAGCTCAAAGAGAGTAGGATTGTCCAAACATTATAAAAAGTTCACCTATCTCATTAATCACCAATATGAGACTTTTTGTTATTCATTAACATTTGATCTAGAGCGGCCTGTTATAATAAATAATGTAATGTTGGACTATATTGATTATTGGCCTTTTTTTTACCCCTTATAATAGTTGTAAATATATTAACTTATGTCAATTGTGTGTGCCCAGTACTGTCCATCCACTAATCAAGTAAGATATATAGTACGTTACATTAGTACACGTACCAAATAACTTTTGTTAGGGCTTTAAGAGCATTCCCCACATTTTTGTTTATATTAGACCATACCTTGGTGCACATTGATCTATTAATCGAAATAAAAGTAAAAAATTCGAAATTATTTTTAAAAATAATAAAAAGTAATTACCCAAAATGTGGAGAAGAAGAATGCAATCCAAGAGGCTGAAAGAAACCCTCTGTGTTAGGGAGACGATTTTGTTGATGCATAAGTTGATGATCACCTCCATCTTCCCAACACAATCGAAGTGGAAATCCAGCTACACTTTCTTCTAGCTAATAAAAAAAAAAAAATATATATCGTCAGTATAAATACTTCTTATGTTATCGAGTTACCTAAGTATTGAAATTTATAATTTTGAAAATAAAAATAAAGTTATTCATTATACACGGCTATCAAGTTAGTTTACCTTTCTACGGAGTAATCTATTAGATTCTGCAAGCATTTGCTCCTGAAAATTAAAATTCATCTTAAATTTTAAATAGATAAATTTCTTGCGCATAATTATTTCATTTATTAATTATTGGAAATTTGTAGAATTTTATAATGAGTACCTTTTGTTGAAGATCTGCAAGCTGATCCATCATGAATTGTGTCTGCAAATTAGAAACAATGTCGTAGGATACGATTGGCAAAATGAATAAAAAAGTAATCATATAATCCGACTCATTTTTTAGTGAATAATATGGATATTCGTATTAGGTATAATACATAAATATTCCTTTTAACTTGGTTTCATTTCACATTTATGCCCTTCAACTTTGTTTATACATAAGTAGACACTTAAGCTTGTAAAAAACTTGAACAAATAGACACATGAGTCCTACGTAACACAATACATGTAGGACGAAAAATGACATGTAGGACATATATATCTATTTGTTCAACTTTATACAAGTTTAAGTGTTTATTTGTATACACCCACAGTTAAAGGTTATAAATATGATCTAAAACCAAGTTAAAAGAAATATTTATGCATTATGCCTTCATATTATATATATATCGATTAACTCAATTTTTTCAATATTAAATATAGACAAATCAAATATGATATATACATATATATTCTTTTGTTAAGACTATTTTTGACTCGTTCATATCCCCAATTCAACCTTCTTGTTTAGTTTTTTTTAAATGTATGACCTATGTTATTTATTCATCTTTATAAACTATCTATCAGTTAGGATTTATGTATAATTAGTTTATAAACCAAATGACTGTTGTAAGCAAAGACAAGATAGTTTTATTTGCAATCTACCCATAATTGCAAGGATCAATAACATATTGATATCAAATTTTACTTTTTAAAGAAATTGTATACTTCAAACTCAAACAAAAATAAAGGTATTGTAAATTTCTGTGAGTAAAATAATGTGAGGATCAATTAATAGCCAACCTATTGGGCTAGCAATTATTAGATGATTTTAATTTAAAATGATTCAGAATCACGTATATATTAAGGTTGAAAGTAGGAGTGTTTTTTCTGTATAATTAGATTAAATAATTTTACCTTCCTTGACCTGATTTGCTTTAAGGAAGACTCTAATTGATTCTCAAGCTGCTCAAGGTCCTTCGAGCTTAATGTGCCCAAATCTTCACCAAGAAAGTTTCTGTGTAATTTTCATTAAAAAAAATATCAAATTAAATCAATGGTGTGACCTAAGGACCATATTAGATAACGTATTTAAATTAATAATTCATCAAATTATATTTAATCTGAATCTCGAAAAATAAAAACATGAGATTTCATTTGAGATAAAGATAGTGAACAGAAATTACCTCTGAGATCGTTGGAGGAGCTCAACTCTAGCTTTTAGCCTCAGATATTCGTGGTAGTTATTCTGTAAGAAAATAATTAATGTAAGGGTCTGAAATATCAAAATAAAAATCATCGATTTTAAAATTTTATGAATTTGATAACTAACAAAATAGCAACGATTATAATGCGATAGATAGAATTGTTTTGCATTGACTTATAAGATTCTCTCACCCTAATTAAAGTAAGGTCTTTAGTATGAAAAATTCTATTTAAGAAGTTATTTAAAAAGTATTATGTGGTGAATATATTTGTTGATTTATTTTATTTTCACTTATACGATTAGTTTAAATTTTGATGAATTTGTCACTTTTTGTAATTTATAAAAGTATGAACCGGTATAAAATTATTTTATCAGGGCTCCAATGAAAAAATAAATTAAAAGAAGAACATTTCCTATATGCATGATGGTTTATTTATTTTTTGAGTGAATATGCGCTTCAAAAAAATTTAAATAGTTTTTGTTAGAACAAAATTAATTAATGCAAAATTAACTATTTTTCATCCAAGACTCAACTCAAGAAAATTATAAAAACAGCTTTTGGGAATAAGTTTATTTTCCTATAAAGAATAACTTATCAAGATATGAATTTTTTTAAATAAACTAATAAAACAAAAGAAACTACTATATATTATTAGACAGATAATATCTTACCCAGTAAGTTTATGGTATGGTTATTTTAAACTTCTTTGGGGATTATTATTTCGAAAAACTGTTAGGATAAATTAAAGAATCGCTACTATTATTTTACTGCAATTCAACTTGGAGTAAAGTCCAGTTTTTTCGGGAGTTCGATGAACTCACAAAGCTATTTTCATACAAATACTCAAAAATAACTCAAATTTGGGTGCGTCAGGGTAAAATCTCCGATAGCTTGCAAACCATATAAGAAAGGTAACCTGCAGGCCACGAGACAAGCCCAGTCCGACAAACTCGACCCGAAAAGGTAAACCTTTTACTTTTATTGGCGAGACGCTTCAAACTTGAGACCTCCAACATGAATGTCCCAACTCAGCCGTCCAAATTTATATTTATATTAAATAACTTTCATTACTAAATATCCATTTCAGTTCTCTCCAAATATTCCTTTTTTCTAAATTTCAAACTTTTATGTCTCTAACTGACCAAATAATATTATCAGGGAAAAGATGAACAGATCAAAGAGTACATGATAGTTATAGTTTATTTGTTAGGTCTTGATTTGACAAGAATATTTTAAAAAAATTAATTTGTTATTTTTAAACTAAAATATGCCGAATCTATTAAAATATTCTTAAATTTTGTGGTTTTTAAATATAATACTTAGAAAGTTACAACTTATTACTGATAAATAAAGAGTTGTCAAAAAATAAAAAAGATGCATTTTAATTAAAACTATTTTTTTAAAAAAAAACAAGCCAAATAAATTAAAATATAAAGCAGTACCTGAGTATCAGTAACTGATTGGTTGGCTTCCAAAGTAGCATAGCTGCAACGTTGGTACTTTTCAATTGTTTTAACCATGCTGCATTAACAAAATGAAACATCTACTCTTTTATTTTTTATTTTATTACATTTTATATTTATATCGAAGTCTAATTAAATTTAGAGTAACAATGAAAGTTTCACATTGAGAAATAAAACACTTATTTACAAAGGCAAGTTTGTATCAAGGAGAGTTGAATATAATGACCTCTTAATTAAAGAAAAAGTAATACTTATCACTTTACCACCGCAATCCAGTAAACATCTATTAATTTCATTGGACTCTTTTTTTGGAACACTTTGCAGTGCATTATTATGAAGAAAAACTCAAGTTCTATAGTAGGTCATTTTAAATGTAATAAAGAATATCCTAATTACCACAAAAAAAGGCTTTTTCCTATTATCAATTAACTAACAGAAAAATAAGTGCTAAACAAAAACCACATATTTAATGATTAAAAAGGAAGAATTAATTAACTCGTGCACAAAATTAATAGAGAGGATTGAAAAAATTGATAATGAAGGTGCATAATTAAGGGTCTAGATAAACTCATGTTATTTAGATTTATAGACTTACAAAATAATATTAATTAAACATACATAAATGAAATGTAGTCCTTTTAATCAAAATATACTTAACATAACACACTTTGAGTCAGGATTTATAAAAAAACAGTCTATACGCTACTGCCCTCATACTAATGAGATTACACTAAATAAATTGTTATCGATATAGTTTCGAGCAGTAAAATTAACAATTCATATGAACTCTGGGTCACAAATTTTGAAAATTATCTGGTGGAAATAATTGTTATTAATTAATCTTAACAAAAATATTTAAAATTATGGCTGCTTATTGGAAACAACCATAAGCAGCCTTTGTTTATCCGTCTTGGGAATTAAAGAACAAAAATAACAGATTTTTTTGCAACTGTCAAACATGACAACCTAGTCTGCAAATCAAATCTTAACAGTAAAAATATTGTAACATGTAAAATTTATAATAAAATTTTCAGAATTTTTAAGTTTTGATTCCCAATAAAATCACTAAACTAACTCATCTCATAAATATAAAAATTAAGAAGAACTATAATTTTTTTGAAATAATAACTTTTAATCGAGTAATCATCTAATCATCAAACCCTCAATAGTTTCATTGAAAAATTGAACGAAAATCTATAGGAACTGATTAAAAAAAATCAATCTACAGATCAAAAAACAACTCAATGTATGGGAAATCTTTTTCATAAAAAAATAATCAAGAACATTCTGATCTTAAACACTTCTAAAACAAAACAAAAAAAAAACATAAAAAAGAAAAAAATTCCATCTACACAAAAGTTCCAAAAATAAATATACATTAGTAGATCTTTCAAAATATAATATTTAAAATATATTTATATAAAGAGACAGAAAGAAAAAAAGATCTTATATGTATATAGTAAAAATACAGTACATATATAATTCAATTTATATAAAGACAACACAGATCTTGCATTATAATTGAAGTCAGAGATAAAAAAAAAGAATAACTAAATTTAATGAAAGTACTTTGTAAATCAATTAAGGGTTTTTGGTAATGAAGGACTTTAGGTTTTTTAAAAAAAAAAAAATTTTGATGTTAATAAAATTAAAAAAAAATACCTTGAAGTGCTGCAAAATTCATAGAGTTTACCCCTATTAGAGAAGATTATAAGGGCAACTTCAGCATCACAAAGAACAGAAAGTTCATAAGCTTTTTTAAGAAGTCCATTTCTTCTCTTAGCAAAAGTGACTTGCCTATTTATTTTATTTTCTATTCTCTTAAGCTCAACTCTTCCTCTTCCCATTGTGAAATCTTACTTCAATTTTTTCAGAGATATTAAAAAAAACAAGAAGAAGGGGGGGATTATTGGTTACAAGCTCAACTACTTTTGGATAACAAAAGTGGGTACAAATTAAAATAAATGAAAGAAAGAGAGAGTTGGAAATATGGAAACCCTGGGACTTTCTCTATCTTTGGTACCTTTCCATTTACACCCCCACTAAAAAACCCAAAAGTTAAAATAAAGAGCATCTAACTATTAATATCACGTTGAAACGTGCGATCATATCATTTAAAAGTTTATATAGGTAGAGATACTACACTTTTGTTATTTAATTATAGGGGAAAAAAAATAAATATACCCTCGAATTAACGTTAATAATACGCAGATATCTTCCGTCATACTTTTGGAACGATATTGGTGTCCCCGCCGTCCAAAAAAACTAGAGCATATATATCCTTTACTCTAACGTAAGACTGAATAGAGACACGTGACGCAATCATATTCATTGATCATATATTCAATGTGTAAATAACATGTCGGTAGATAAGATTATGACAATTGTATGTCCGTTGGTATAAACGGTATATATATACTCTATTTCTGAACAGCAGGACACCAATGTCTCAAAAGTATGACGAAGAGTATTTGCTTACCATAAATGATACTTCGAGGATATATTTGTCTTTTTTCCCTTAATGGTATCCTCAACAATTGTCAAGCTAATAAAGCGCTATCTTCTAATTATTCAAATGCTGAGTTATTTTATATGTTTTAATATTGCAAGCGACTTAATATCTCCAAATATTGTTCGAACTCAGCACGTACAACTATCAAACCAAAGAGCAAAGTAGGTCTCGACAAAACGAAGAGTATCATAATATATCATTCGTTATTCTTTCCTAAAATGTAATTTTTATGTCGAAGTAAAAAAACTAGCATGAAAATTAATCTATTACGACTGAGCGTTGTTTAAAGCTAATTTGTCATAGCACATTCTACATGTCGAGAGAATAATTTAAAGTGGTAGGAAATCAAAATTGATTTGGGTATTTATTTAATTCATATTATTATAGTTTTTTTTTGTATTAATAATTCACTAGGAATATATTCTCTTGTTCAAGACAAATTAGGTTTTGCAATGCTATTATAAATAGAAACATTACTAGCAATTTTTTTGAGTGTTAGAAGTAGTAGAAAATTATTTATTTAAGTAAATGTATAGAATTTTGAATGATGGAGAAATGTTGAAAGATTATTAAAATGTGAAATAAAGGGATTGTGTTGGCTAATTGGACGGTTTTCAATTAATGAAGGAATATTGGATGGTTGCTGATTGATGAAGACTGAAAATAATTTGAACGAAAATGCTGAATATTGTGAAAATATCTAATTATGTCATTTTAAGGGAAAAATTAATTTCACTTCAAATATAATTAGAGTATTATTAGAATATTTTTTTCTTTCCAAATAACACAACATTTTCCATTTGTCAAACCAAGTTATTAGCAATTAGCATCCTATGGATCACACCTAACAAATGTACATATTCTTCTATTCTGATTTTTATGTCTCATTTTTTTCTTTTTAGTTATTAAAAAAAATTATATCCAGTAATATTTTAATTTTTAAAATTCTCATTTCACACGTAGTAATTATTAATTATTTATTTTAATTCATTATTAAATTATATCATATAAAGTAAAACGAGTGTAAAAACAAATTATCTTTATTTTTAATAGTCAACTCGTCCTTCATACCCTAAAATGTATCCCACACTCACTCTAATAACATACAGTAGTACATGATAAGTTTGTTAAATAAATTTTATACCTTCAGTACATGTAATTTTATGTCAATAAAATACAAATATTGATATTTGAGTAGTGCACCCTACTTTTGTAGTAATAGATTTTAGAGTTAGCTAGTAAGTATATAATATCCCTTCAGTTTAATAATAATTATTCACTATATTACATTGAGATGTCCAACAATATTTTTTTACTTTATAAAATTAATGAAGAATGATATATTAAGTTTTCAATCTGTTATATTTTTTAAAATATTGAATTTTTTATGATTAAAAATTTATATAATAAAATTACTCGTCTATTCTTAGTTTATTAAAAAGTATTTAAAGTCGATTATAAGAACTATTATTGAACTGAGAAAAAATAGTGAATTTGTACTTTTCAGATACTTAACTTTTTGTGTAGATTAATGTTTGAGCACATCGTAATATCTATTGGACATGAACAACAACCTTAAACAGTGAACCTTTTACCCTTTCCCTCCGTCTCCGTGTCGATAATTTATTTGTACTTTTTTTTTCCATACCTACTATTTCCCCTCCCGATGTTGTAATATTAGTATATTTTTGGGCAGAATGATATTTTATGTTATTTAGCTTTTTAAATATTTTTATTTTTTTAACTTTATATTTTAATTATAAATTGAAAAAAGATTAGTTTATTCAAAAATTGAAAAAATATCATATTTCCTTCATCTATTTTTAATCATCGTGATTTCTATTTTTATATTCAATCTCTACATCTTAATCTATACTTTATTAAGATGTATTTTTAATCAAATTAATACGCAAAATTTGTAATTTATAGTGTTTTTTATATAGTTTTTGAATATCTTAATCTTTTATTTAAAATATTAAATTTATGTAATTTAAGAAAATTAGTCAAATTGATTTTCGAAAAACGCAACTTGACAAATAAAATTGAAAGAAAGGAATAATTTTTTGGACAAATTCTAACCAATTCTTTTTTATCATTTAGCACTTTTCTAAGTAATACACCGATTAGTTACGATTAAACCTTTGTAATAATATTTCTTTATATATAGATATACTATATTTTTTTATAAAAAAAAAAGAGAGTAATTGTTCATAATATTAAGAAAAAGTGTATATTAATTGTCCATTTTACTAAAACAAAGAAAGTATGAATTAATTATTTTATGCTATTTTTGTAATTAATTATTTTTGAAAGTGTTCACATTATTTTTTGTAAAATTCTCAAAGAGTTTTTCTAAGTAGTGAATTAGTAAAGTTACCTTATTATTTATGATTTATTAAGCATCATGTAAAATAAAAACTGGTCAACTAATATGCCGCGAGGGGAGTGTTAGTTATTACACATTTTGTCTTGTGTAAGATGATACAAAAATAGTTCATAATTTATATATTTATTAAATAATTATACCTGTTTCTAAATTTACAAATCAAGTATCATATTAACAAGGGATATGTTAAAATCCTAATGATGAAGAAAATAATTTTTGAGATATTATATATTAGTTGAATTATTAAATAAGAAATAACTTTTTTCTTAAAATAAAAAATGGAGAAGAGCCTAAATTATTTTTCAAGTATAGGAAATGGAATAAAAATGTCCTTCTTTCATCTTTAGGCTTCGAAATACCATTTCATCTACCTATATGGACCTATATTACCTTTCCACTTAACAGATTCTTTAAGAATATAATTCATCCTTTCATTATTGACGTGTCAACTTTTAATTGGTTAAATTTAAATTAAGCAAAAATACTTTCCACGATTAAAGAGGCTTCCTCAATTTCATATTCTCCAATCCCAGCTTTTCTAAAAAAAAAATGCATTTTTCATTGCATTCCGATCAAGAATTCCTTAAATTATCCCAAACTTCTTCATTTCTTAAAATTTTGAAATTACCTGCAATTCAATTGTCAAAAACTGTTCATTCCTAAGTAATATGTGTATCCACTGACGAAAATCTTGATGATTTAGTGAATTTGCAAAAAATATCAAATTGATATTAACAGATTTTGCGAAAAGAATCGAACAATAAGGAGCTTATTCAAGACCCACCTAGAGTTTCTTTATTTTTTGTGAATACTTTGTTTGTTAAAGCTAAACATGTAAAAGGGAAAACTTTTTTTTTGAGAAATTAAGAGGAGAAGAAGATATGATATGTCGAGGAGGAGACATAAAAGAAGTAACAGTAAAAAATAAATGTATAAACAAATAAACAAGGATCTACATATTACAATACATATCATTTTGAACTATATCTATTCATAAAGAAAAAGAAAATCTACCCTATAAATTATCTCGAAGATTATATCTTGACAATGACGGTGAGAAAGTCAATTTACAGAATGGATAATTTTAAGTGAGTCAGTAGAATTTAGTTGTATACTAGTATAATTAAAAGAAATTATTATTTTTGGTTAATTTAAGTTTTAGCTAATTAAAGACTGACATGTCATTAATAAAACAATTAATTATTATTTTTAAAGAATTTGTTAAGTGGAAGGCAGATATAGATCCATATAGGTAGATGGAAGGATATTTTGAAGTTCGAAAGAGGACAATCTTATTTAATTTCTTATACTTAAAAAATATTTTAAGCTCTTCTCCGAATAAAAAAAGAAGTTAAAGTCAGAAGCTCAAAATAATATCACGTGGTTGAAGTGATAGTATTACTTTTAGAATTCTCAGCTTGAACCTTTTCTTTTTATCCATTTCTTATTTGATCACTTAATTAATGATTATGACCTCAAAATTCATTTTTTTCTTGAATATAATTTTGACGAATGACTTTATTAGGCGAAAAAAATACATAACGCTAGAAAAGCATCGAGTTATCTTATGTACTTATGCATGTAATGATAAATTAATGTTTCACATCCTTATAACTTTTGGACATGAAACCCCCAGTGATGACATTTCAGTTTAGATGAATTATAAGTTACTTTGATTTGACATAAAAAAATTAAAATATATATTTTTGAAATTTGAGATATAAGTCATGGTATATTTATGATTATAAGTCATATTTTATTAAAGATAAAATGTATATATGTTTCAATATAAAATTAAAATTTAATATGAAAATTTTTAATTTTTCAGACAGATCGAAAATTAAAAAAATCATATATATATATATATATATATATATATATATATATATATTAGAAAGACAAAATAAACTATTAAAAAGAATATTACTCTCTTCTTAATATATATATATATATTATATATATATATATATATATATATATATATATATATATATATTAAGAAGAGAGTATATTCTTTTTAATAGTTTATTTTGTCTTTCTAAATTTTTATAATTTATATAAATATTTTATTATAATATGCATATTAATTGATGCTTAGATGTATGTCTTTGAAAAATAATTTTAAAAAATAATGCTAAGGCAAAAATCCATGAAAAGAAACTCTTTTCTTTTTTGGGGTATACAAAAAGTGAATGTATTATGTTTATCATAGTAGATAAGTAAAACCAAAAAATAATAAATAATATCATATTAATTCATTTCCTTCAACAATAAGGGACAAATGGCTTTACAATTATTTATAGGGATTTGGAAACAATATTGTAATCTACCATTAAAAAGCTTAAACTAGGATTCTAGGAAAAAGAAAATCAAATAGACGGTGCTACTGTACGTTCCTATTTATTTATATACTTTTCTTTTTTAGTTGTTCGTAATTAATTTTCTATTTTAATAATTTAAGAAGTATTTTTTTTTCTTTTCCTTCTTCATTATTTGGTAGTTTTTGTTGTTCATCTCGTACTCACTAAAATACTTGCAATAATTTTTTGAAAAACTTAATAAGGCACAAAAAAATTTAAGAATATTTTTAAAGTTAGAAGATTAAAACTAGTAGAAAAACTAAAATCATATATATATTTAAAAAAATATATGAAATATTTTTTTTAAAGCAAATTTGTTGTCAATTTGTGTCTAAAGAATCTTACTGATTTCAACAAACTTTGCAGAGACACGAAATTACCTAAAGTTTAACGAACCAGTGAAGAACAGAAGAACAAAAACTAATTCACAAATCTAAAATCTGTAACACATACCAGAATCTTAAAAATAAGAAAGGAAATCAAGCCCACTAAATACACGGTGTCAACTTAAGAAAATTATTCTCTTCTAATATCCGAGGTTTGATTTAGGATATGTTCTGTTAGGATAGAATGATCTCAATCACCAATGCATTAATACCCAAAACGCTGGTGCTAGCGAGTCACTCAACGACAGTAAAGTAAACTTAGAATGCTAGATTTAGTAGTAGTAGTAGAAGTCCAGAAATTATTGTGCCTTAACCGGAAAAAAAATGTAGTGTGAAAATGTTCTTATTGTGCCTTATCCGAAAGGTCATAAACCTTTGAATAAGACACAATCTTTCGGAAAGATCACGACCTTTCTTAATTCACAATTTTTCATAAAAAACGCAATTATTCAAAAAAATCACAACTTTTTATAAAATCACAACTCTTCATAAAAATTACAACTCTTCCTTTTCCATTTACACCTTTTAAACCCAACAAATCTTATATCAATTATCAAACTTATTTTTCTAACCACAATGGGTGCTCAAGAGTATAAATATTAAAGAACCAAAGCAAAAGAAAAACATAGCCAATAAAACTAAAATATAAGAAAATGCTGGCATTATGTTATTATTATTATTATTATTATTATTATTATTATTATTATTATTATTATTATTATAATAATAATAATATTAATAATATTAATAATAATAATAATAATAATAAGATTGATCTGGTAGAAATAAGGGTTCCAAATTGAACACTAATCTACCACTAGGAAGAGAGAAAGCGCTTGATTATATTTAATTGTCTACGCTAATTCTTGATGTTCATATTCTCTTATTTGGAA
Source organism: Solanum habrochaites (assembly GCA_027704765.1). Taxonomy (NCBI): domain Eukaryota; kingdom Viridiplantae; phylum Streptophyta; class Magnoliopsida; order Solanales; family Solanaceae; genus Solanum; species Solanum habrochaites. Next base: position 61,204,405 of record JAKWJA010002491.1, read on the forward strand.
TCATTGTTTTTAATGAATTGAAGATGTATTATAATATTGCTAATTAGCTTCATCTAATATCTTTTTAGTTTATTTTTACCTCTTACCAAATTTATTATCGCTTATCTCTTGCTCCTCCTAGCTGGAGCATTTGTGCTCCCTCTCTTAAAAAAAAAAAAATTGTTTCAGTAGTCTATAATAAAAGAACTTGGTTTAACTATAATAATATTTGAAAATTTATGACAAACGTTAACAAAAATATTTTTGAAAGTTAGAAGTAATAATTTGACATTTGACTCTTTTGTACTAGTGCATACTCCACTTTTAAGTGTTGAATTCACACTCATCAGCAAGAAAAAATAAAACATAAGACCACTAGACCAATATCTCCCCATTAAGATTTCATGTCACATATTCTAATTTAATTTAACGCGAAATTTAAAAAAGATAAAAAAAAAATTTAGTTGTATCATCCTAAAATTAAATCTATATCAAACATATCATAATGTCTCTTAATTTAATAGTCTTAAACATGTGAGGTAGAAAATTGAAATTAATATGTTGCCAAAAAAGAAAAGAAGACATTGTTTTTTATTCAGCTTAATAAGAAAGATAAATATATCTCGAACTATCGTAAATGAGTTGCATATACCCTCCGTAATATTTTTGAGAAATTAGTGTCATTACCGTCCAAAAACAAGAGCATATATATCATATATGCTCTAGTTTTTAAATAACATGGATATCAATGTTCCAAAAGAATAACTAATAATATCTGTATGAATAACTAATAATATATGTATACCATTTACGATTACTCGAGTATATATTTATCCATTTTTAATTGAGGGACTATTAAATTTCAATTTTCTATGTGATATATTTTAAATTATAAGACATTGTGATATTTTTTACGTATTTTTAATTTAAAAATATATGATTCAAAAATTTGTTTTTTTTAAATTATGTATCAAACCAACACTAAACAAATTAAAACTCAAAGAGTACATATGCTGATAGAGTTAATTTATAAATATTTGATTTTAACTACTAATCTGCTTTATGGATACAGTGTATTATCTGAGGGTTATTTAGTAGTATTAGAAAATATTCGTAATTAAAAAAAAAAAGAGAAACATTAGTGATTGATGTGATTAGACGTATGAATAAGAAGGAATATTGATGGGTCTCTTCTTTGAGTGACATATGCGCACAGTATAATTAAACAGTACAATAAAAAACACTATCAATAATGCTACATGAAAATAATTATAGAAAAAGGTACATAGAGAAAAATTATTCCATTTCTTTTAAAGGATGAAAATACAATAAGTGAGAATCATTTCTATTTATAGGGGAAACAATTAGATCGATTTTCAAAATAAACTAATACTAATTGTTTTTTTTTTTCAAAAATATTTTTTTTTAAAATGAATAGTTCTCGAAAACTTTAAGGAGAAAAAGGAAAAGGAAGAGAATAATATATTTTAAAAGAAGACAATGAAGAAACAATGATGGGATGGGAAAAGGAAAAAAAGTAGGGACATTGAAATGAAATAAAATAAAATCAAGCTGAAAGAAAAAAAAAGGTTCAGTACTTCCTTTGGTCTAATATAAATGAACAAATGTAGACTTTTTTTAGTCTAATAATGAATTACTAAGATGCTAGAATACCTTTTAAGAAAAATATTAATTAAAGATAATCTGTTAATACCATAGAAAATTATCTCAATGATACACAATAATATTTCTATCATTTGAATATTTTATAATTTTTTTACTTTACGTGATGTATCAATTAGATATATCATATTATGTGATGTATCAAAAGGTACGCGATGTATAAAAGCGTTACTTTACACAATGTATCAGTTAGATACATTACTTTATGAGATGTATCCGTTGAATATAGCACTTTACACAATGTATCAAGGATGTTGACTGATGTATTTGAAACCTAGACATAATATATCGGGATATTCAAGGATGTATCTGAAAGTGAGAACGCGGTGTATCAGAAAATTTTGAAATGTATCAGAAAATTAATATAAACAAATTTTAATTTATTCTCAACTCAACCCTTCAAAATCGAATGAATTATAATGTATTATATTAGCTAAATTTAAAAATCAATTTAACAAAGCTACTCATAGTTTGTCTGGTTTACGTTATTACTAATTTTGGAACAACAATTAGACCTTTAAAAGCCTATTTTTACGGAACCTTTGTTCATCTATTTTCTCGACTCTCTATAATTAATATCTATTCCTGTTTTTGTTTTTAAAATCTATTTTTATTGATCTTTAGTCCGTACATTTTGGACTATTTATACTCATATTGGAGTAACCTTTTAATTCGACTGTCTCGCTTTGATTTGATATAGAGCGTAAAGGTTAAATATATTTTTAAAATCTTATAATTTTAAATTAAAAATATGTGAAATGTTTTATAATATCGTTTAATTGGATTGTCTCAATATAAAAAGTTATCAAAAAGAAAAATATATATATTATTTTTGAAAAGGATTAAAAATGAAAATAACAAACAAAATTACAACGAATGAAGTATTGAAATCACTTATATTTGTCCATAAATTTTGAAGTGAAAATTTGAAGTTTTAAAATTTGAGTTTTTGAAAGTTCTATTTGGACATGCATTTTAGTTGAAATTATAATTAAAGATTTGTCAATGAAAGTCCTAAAAATCAAAATACTTGCTAGTACGCCAAAGTTTTTTTGGGAGTTAAAGAATATTTAAAATCAAATTTCATAATCAAATAATATTTAAAGATAAATTTACAAAATTTAATTCAAAATTTATATTTTGAGGGTTAATTAATGTTGACTCAACCGTGGTAATATAACTAATTAATGGTAAATCTTTACCCATCAGATGTACATGCATTTAAATTTACGGATTATTTTATTTAATTTTAATTAATTAACATATATTTTATTTTATTAAATCACGTAAATTTTTTTCCATATATTATGCTAATGTAGGGACAATGTATAACACCACATATTGTGAGAATTATGTAGAGGAACATATATTGCTCGATTAATTGAAAACGTATAATTCATATCAAACAACTTAAAATTTATAGTTCATTTCAAATAAATTTAAAATACATTCGATATCTTTTATTCACTCATAAATCACCAACAAATATATTTCATGCATGCATATCGCTTAATTTTTCTATAATCAAATGCTAAAGAATCACTTATATAATGTTCCCCAATGTAATACATTAATGCACCGTAGTTCCACATTTATATTTATATATATATATATATGTAGGCCACATCCTTAAATTAAAATCCTTTCCTATCTTGATGTGCATGTGAATATCCTTAGTAGAAGATGTGAAATGTTGGTCGATTTAAGCCACGTAACATATGAACAAATTTTTTCGTATAAAAAAATATATTCACATTTTATTTCAAGACCTAATATATATCAGAATAACACAATGAATTCTACAACTATTTAATGAAATTTTTTTATTGTACTTGAATATTAAAATAAATAGATATGTAATTTTTTTTTGCTTTGAACCCCACAATTTAATTATTTACGGATCTTAAATATATATCTAAAAAAAATCAAAGTTTATATGCATAAAATCAAGTCTATAAATTTTCTCAAATGTCATTTTCATAGGTGTGAATTGTGACACAACAATTTTTCTCATAATATCATAATATGTTCAGTCTCATAAGTTCGAATTTGCAATTTTCACATTTTAATACCTAAATGAACTTAGTGTATATTTTTAGGTAGAAACGTGAGTCCATGAATCCAACATAACAAAAAATATCATTCTTTTATCAAATGAATAGTACCTATATATTTTCACCCAAATTGGTTGTTATAATTGTGTTAATATTAGTTAAATGTTATGGAAAATGGTTAAATGATGACATCAAAATAAGGTAGTACGTTCACATAAATTAACTTAGATCCAACAATAACCATGGACACAAGAATATCCACTAACTATATTTGTTTAGCCCGTTTAATAAAACATCATAATCAATTTAATAGTAGTTCACATAAAACTATTACTTATTAATTAGGCTAATCTTGGGTTATAATCAGCCATATATATAGCTTAGCTTTCAATTTTCATAATCATACAAGAACTTTATTCACCATTAATACTAATTTTCAAATTTTAAAATTCAGATTAATTCGCCGTCAAATGCAGCAAATTCATCATTTTGTTTTCAAAGGGAAAATGATGTAAGTCAATTTTTTGAAGAATTGATTTTTCTCTAATTTTCTTCTTTTTTTCACCCTCTCATAGGAGTCGTCTCCATCGTTGTTTGCTCCCTCCGTTTAAAAAAAAATAACCTTACTTTTTTTATTTGTTAAAAAAAAAACTCTTTCCTTTTTTGGTAACATTTTAACTTTATCTTTCAACGTGACATGTTTAAGACCACAAGTTTAAGAAGCATTTTGGTACATTTGACAAAACGTTAATTTAGAACTACAAAATTAAAAAGTCTTCTTTCTTTTCTTAAACTCTGTTCTAAGTCAAATACGTCATCCTTTTGAAACGGAAGGAGTAATTTATAATAATTTATGTGATTTAATTGAGGCAATGGAAAATAGGTGCGTAACGTTACTTGTGATTCATTGAACTTGTTAATTTATAACATAAGTGTCCTTTTTTTTAAAAAAAAAAATGACTTGATGTAGATATTACAATAAGGTGAGTGGATCCCTCATTTTAGTACTGATGATGCCTGCTATTTGGTGTCACTAGTTATTGGACCACATTTGACAATTTTGAGTTCAATTTGTGATATACATTGTTCCTAACTCGAAAACAACAATAAATTCAATGTATTTATATAAATTGGATAAATCCGTAAAGAATGACGAATATACTTATCATCGACTCAAAACATTTAATAATATTACTTGCAATGTGAATTGTGTTACTCATGGTACCTTTAATGTACGGCTGATACCTACTTAATTTTTGTCATTTTTCAGAATTATCTTTCATAGCCTTAATATATATACACTAAGCTTAATTGGGATTAGGTATAGTTACTCGAAAAAGAATATAATTAGACCCTTTGGACAATTTTGAGATCCCAAGAAGTTAATATAATTGAATTTTTAACATTTTTAACAAGAAGTTTTTCAAAGATGACTAATCTAGCCGTAATAATTTATAACTGTCATCGGCATAAATTCAGCGTATATCAAATACACACGCAATGTATAGTGTATCAAAAATTATTATGAACGAAATATATACTGATTATATTAACCATAAATTAGGGTTATATTTAGGAAATTAACACCCATGTACAATTTACAACAACTTTTGACAATTTCTTAGCCAGGAATTTCGTTAGTAATTGAAACCCAAAAAATCCAAAATGAAGATTGTGTAAATTAACTACCCATTTTCAAAGGCTGGGGAAAAAATTGTTTTCTTCGCTCTGCGTAAGGGAAAAAAAAAAAATTTCTTTGCCAGATCTGAAAGTTTCGGTATCTGTTATTACGTAAAATTGCATAAATCTCATTGTGTAAAGAGTTAATTATATCTTATCTATATTCTTTCCCACATTACAAAAATCCCTCGTAAATATAGCATCTAGGAAACATAAGGGAAGCCTGGGGATACATAGCTACTAGATATATCCGAGAGGGGAAAGTGATATATCTGTGAGGAAATAGGGATGTACCTGATGATGATGTATTCAATAGGGTATTTTTGTATATTTTTTAAAAAAATTGTAGGAAACTTGATAGACTATAATAAAAATAAGATATGTATTTCGATAATTTTTGTTTTCATTTCCAACTTGGGCTACTCCTACTTTGCTTGTTTCTCATTTTGAAGGGCCCAATAAATGATAAAGCTTTCACTATCCTGGGCTTTTAGCATATTAGTTTGGTGAATATTGGGCTTTCTTTTGAACCAACATTCAGGCCCATCTACAAAGCCCCTTCTTGAATATTGCTAAGAATTGAAGAAGTAACATTGAGATGGGGTCTATGAAAATGTAGTGTAATTAGCATGCCAAATATTATTTCACCACACTACACCGAAAATAATCCCGTCCCGGGGTGCTAAGGGGCTTTTGTTTTTGGAACAGACAGTAGTGTTTTGCTGACGCCTCGAATCAAGCTTTTATTGCGACATGCTATGCTTTCTCCCTCATTGCTAGTAGGTTGATGGGTCGCGCGCCCGACACACATATTTTGGCATGTGTGTCCATAACTCAAAATAGGTCTTTATCCATCTCAAATATCTGCCTTGATCTCTACAAATTATCTATAATTTTTCGAAGTTTAAGATAAAATTATTATTTTACTATTTTTACCGATAATAATAATAAATAGTTTTTCAAGATAACAAACACCTTAATTATTGGTTGATGACACATAACTAGAGTAAATATTCAACAAAGAAAGATATGATATCTTAAGACATTAACACAAATAATTTAAAGCACAAAAAATACAAACATTTCAAATGAATACTGAAAATAATAAAATCACTCAAGAGTACGATGTGATTTCCTCTTTTAAAACTTAGATTCTTATGCTTTCCGATCAAATATAATGTAAATCTCAATTAATCAAACTATACGATAGGAATGTAGAATATTCATAACCGGAGGGAAGTTGTGGTTGTTGATTACATTTATATGGTCACATGGGGGAACATTCACATAAAGGGAAAGAAAGGGACAAATCAACTCCATTTCATTGCTTGGGATAGACGTGGCTTCATATAAAACAACCAAATATAATCCAACATAGATGGAAAGATAGCATACTTAGATTCGAATAAAGTAAAATATTCATTCGTATTCGATATTTATGTTAAAATAATATAATTTATTATAACTAAATAATTTATTTAATAAAGTGGAAATATAAATCAATTATTTGTGATCAAGAAAGCAAACTTTATATTCAAATATATACGAATAATATATTGATTTGATATAAATATCGATCCGATTAACTTTTAACCTACAACCATAAAGGACTGTTGCACCTTTTCTTTGCTTTTGACTTATCAAAACTGTGGGACCTTCCTTCCTTGAATTGTCCACACCACACACACTCACCCCACTCAAACTCTTAATTTGTACTTTTAAAGTAATGAGTTCGATTTTTATTTTTTTTTTTAAAAAGAATATAACATCATCAATTTCTCCGTTATAAATCATTAAATTTTTAGTCATAGTCTAAAATCAGTAAATTGCTTAGTATTGAAGAGAGTTACTTGAATTCTCTACTTTTGTCCCTTATAAATAACAACTTCTAGGTGATGAATTCAAGATAGTCAATTATTATATTTATAATTTTATTTTTAAATTAATTATATTTTCAATGATGTGTCTAAAAGGACAAATGTATAAAGAAATATCAATTTATATCATAATTTATTTTACAAATGAATTTTTTGAAATAAATATATATATATATATATATATTTGTACTATTTATGGAGAATATTAAGTTCAGATAATTTAAATTTAAATTGTATATATTAAATTATAACGTCGATTAGAAAATGATGGATGTTAGTGAAAGTAGACAAGTGGAATTGTTTTAATTCTTTGAAATAAAACTTGAGTTTGTTATGTATTTGGTTTTTGAAAATAAAGTTAGTTGAGAATATAATTAAAGTACAACGATAAACGTTAGTAATTAGCTTAGTTATTTCTGAAGCATCTACGTCAATCTAGGTAGTCTCCTTTTAACTATATCTTTAAGAAAGACATTATAAATTATCATGATGTTACATTAATATTTCAAATTGGTTCATCAAACACCATAATTATCATTGATGACTATGCTTTTTAAGACAAATGAATGAAAGAGTTAATTAACTAGGTAATGATATTTACGTACAATAAATGAAATGTTATTGATTTTGTGCAAGTTTCAACCTCATGCATTCACGATCAACCAATGAAATTATTAAGTTTTGACCTATATATTAAAAATCTAAAAATATTTAGTGCTCTTATATTTCATATTAATTAAATTACGAAGCAATATGTGCTATTTCTGTCTCATATGAGATGGACATAATTTAAATTATAATTTTTATTATTACTTTTTGTGAAAATATAAATATATTTAGTACTCCTTATATTTCATACCAATTGAATTACCAAGAAATATGTACTTTTTGTTTCATATGAGATGGACATAATTTAAATCAAAATTTTTATTGTTACTTTTTGCGAAAATATAAATACATTATTTCTGTCTCATATAAGATGGACATCTTGGTAAAAATATGCCTTATGTTATTTGAAGTACGTTACTAAATCAAGATAGAATTAATTAGTATTTTCTCCCCCATTTTACCCCTACATTTAATAAGACTATGTAAGTTTAATTATTTTTTGAAGATCTAAAATTTCTTTTCTTTTCAAGAGGCTAATTAATACGAACAGAAAAAAAACGCAAAATAGCAAAGTTAATCAATCTATTAATGATTTTTTTAATAACCTTATAAAACAAAAAGTGTTTATCTAATAAAGTACAGAGGAGAGAGTAACTTTATAGATAGTGTAATTTATTTCAGCTTTTTAGAAATTTAGTTATCCTTTTAACTTTAATACACATTTTAATTATATAAATGAAAAAAATAGATCAGTTTATTTTACAATTTTTTTTTATAATTTTTAAATTTTCTGACCAAATTCAAGTCAAATTTTCTGATCATTAAACACTTTTCAATTTCAATATCAATCATAAATTTTAAACAATAAAAAAAAAGGCTCAAATTTCACTTAGAATGTTTTTTTCGTCTCGATAAAAAATAGTCTGAAGACCTTTATTACATGGAGCTGTGTCATTGCATGTGATATCATTATTCATAGTATATGTGATGTCCAAGTTTTAAAATTAAAAACAAAAAACAAAAACAAAAAAGGGGTCACTAGTCACAAGTCACAATCTTATTGAGTTTCAATAACATATTTTGTCAGCAAAGTAAAAATATATCACAGTATATATACATTATATACCCTACCAATGCACCAAAAGCTACTTCACATTCATAGAGCTAATAATAGAGGAAAGAAGGTGGAGTTGGATAGGCTGTGTAATTTTTGTGGGGATTTATGTAAACTTCAAACTTTAAAAGACTTTATAAGTTTTGTTTTATTCGATTTCTGTATTTAATATCAAAATTTAGATTAAATTTAAATCATACATCATAACACTTAATTTGATATTATATTTTTATATTTTATAATATTTGATTAAAGATGAAACGATCTCAAACCGAAACAAAAGTGGATATTAGCCTCAGCAAAGCAGAAGGGGCCCTGAAAAATTATATAGTGGGGGAGGGTTTTAATGTTCATCCATCTAATTCTCTGCTGGCCAATCTCTTTAATATCTCTACTTTCTTTTTTAGAAAAAAAGCCAGTACATAAAAAGTTATATTTCTTATTTCACAATTTCATATAATAAAATATTTCACTATAACAATTAAAATAATATTTGAAATAAACGATACGGGTATGTGTAGACAAGGTTGATTAGACTTTTATATATATAATCGTAAGTCCTTTTTTAGAATTGCAATTCTTTTGTGAAAACAATAAAGTCACTCTTTAATAACAATGACTTTTAATTAATTCGGAGAAATTTTACTTTCCAAATAAAGAGATTTGAAAAAAATGAAATCGTAGCTCAAACTTAAGAATAACAAATTAATAAATTAATTATTTAAGTATTTGTAAGTTTTACTTAAACTCTACAATTATCATGAAAATTAATGGTGGAAGACTTATATACCAGATGAAATAAATATGGAGACTAATTAACACCAATAAAAGTGAATTTATATGACAAGTCAAAGTCAAATTATACTAATCAAACAACTTTTAATTTGTCGTGTATATAGTATTTCTTCATACGTAGAACGAACAATAATCATAGAGAATTCGATAACATGAGGAAATGATTTTCTTTTCTCATTTTTCTTATTTTCTATCTGTCATTTGAAAATAGTGATCGAGTGATAAATAGTCGTTGATTTTTATTCATAGATTTCAATTTCTAACTTTAGAAATAAATTAGACCTTTACTCTCTAAAATAAATTTTTTGGGGTGCCGTACATAGACAAAACGTTATATATATATATATATATATATATATATATATATATATATATATATATATATTATATATATATATATATATAATATATTATATATATATATATTATTATTTATTTGTTTTTTTTCTTCCTCTTTTGAAGCTTGGTGTGATGGATCATGGATGAGATTCAGATTTTAAATTTAGTTACATACTCGGTTAGTCAATCAAAATAACTATATTCGCTAGTAATATATATATATATATATATATATATATATATATATACTCTCCGTTCCATTTTATCTGTCATCATTTTCTTTTTTGGTCTGTCCAATAAAGAATGTCACGTTTCCTAATATGGTAAGTATTTAAAGGTATAATTCTTTTTTTATTCTTATTGATCCCACTTAATTTTAAAAATAGTACTCTAAATTCTAATACATATATGAGGAAAAAAAAAAGTGAATTTACCTTTTTAAAAGGAAATCTGATAAATATTTCAAATTCTTTATTATTTTTTAAACACCGTGCCCGATCAAATATTCTCATATAAAATGGAACGAAGTAAATGTATATATATATATAGATAGATAGATTATTATTATAAGGAATAGTTGATTATACAATATGATTTGTTCTTAAATTTAATGGATTCAACTTTGAAGATTTTTGACATTGAATTCATTGGTAATGATACATTGCCCCCTTGTTCCACTCTACATTAATGATTTTTTTATCAGTTTAGAGAATGCTTCTCCTTAAATGGTCAAAAGCGATAAAAAATCAAACTAATTGTGCCATATAATTTGTGCAATTGTAAATCAAATTAGTTGTGCTATATAATTTGTGTAATTTTTTTAGAATAATACCGAATATATTATTATTGTTATGGACCATCTAGAGAAGTACAAAAAATGATTACAAGGAGGAAAACTATATTATTGGTCCACGATTTCAAAGGAAGTGAGATTTTTTTATTTGGTTGAATATGTACCCAAACTTCTCCCTAACCACTCACCATTGGTCCCAAAACTTTTAATCATGTGTAAGGATGGTCCCCATTGTAACCATTATTATGTACTACAAAGTATAGTAATTATCAAGTAGAGTATATATCATATATATATGATGATCCATCGTTATTGGACTTGAATTTTATAACTTAAGTTTCAGTTTTAATTAATTTGTTCCAACTCTACTTTTTTTGCACTTATCTATAGCCTCCTATTTAGATCCTTTTGTTGTACAAAAACTACTCCATTTAATTGGTTCCAACATCTAACTCTATTGTCCACGCAAATGAAATGAAAGTTTTTTTTTCCTGAAGGATAGTGAAACATTATTATAGACAATATGTATTGAAAGTTGGTAATTTTAGAAACTTAATTGTTATTAGAAAAAGATTTGATTATGTCGGATAAGTTATCAAACACGTCGTATCTTAATAAAATATGTTTTTGTGTCAAACATGATATGCTTGGCATGTCAACTGTTGAGTATTATTAAAACAACTCCACCCGGCTGGTCCACCATTTTTTGTTTGAAAAACCAAAACCAAACAAATAAATTGACAAATGCAGCCAAAAAGATAATGAAATAGATGTATGTATGTCTCTGCTCAATTGTATTTTGGACCTATAGTTTGATATATAGCATGGTGGTGGACACATATCACATGGCTTACTAGTTCCTACAGAATGACTAGACATAGGAACCGAAAGTAATGACAGACTCAAATTTTTTTTTAATTAAATAACGATTTGAACCTATAAAAAATGTCGAAAAAAGCTCAACATCTGTTATATATAAACATATAATCATAATTTTATAACGAATGAATTCGTGAACCCCTCAATCGGCCCTACCTACCTAGCTCTTCCCCTGATTGGAAGTGCCAAAATGTCTTTTTTCTATCACAATCAACATATTTTTTTCTCATTAAATTCTTTTTTTGTTACGATTTATCAAAATAGGAAGGAGAAAATTGAAAAGCATTGTTACACTAAATTAATATTTTGTATATAGACCATTACAAACAAAAAATTTGAACTAAAATTACTTGATTTGGTCGAATTTGTAATGAAGTGCACTAATTTTGACCGAGACGTTTATAACTAAAAAGTGTATATATAGTACTTGGTACTAAAAGTTTTGAAAAAAACTAATTAAAATTCAACAGTACTTTAGGATGGGCCAAATGAAATAAATGACCGACTAAACCCTCTCTACTCCCACAGGATTATGATTATTATTATTATAATATACGAAAGTCAACTCAATTTCATATAAATTTAAATATTTAAAAATTGCAGAAGCACAATAAAACACTACCTATTGTCTTTAGCTAACTATATTTTCAGAAATATTTTAAAGAACCATTTTTTGTAATAAAAGAAACAAAACGTTGACTTTCAAAATAATAATAATATAACAACAAATCAAAATCTATCATATTATTACATGCGGGTTCATGATAATCTTTTTTCCAAACCCTATATATGTATGAACATATTCATTAAATATCGACAAATATCTTGACAATAAAATTAGTTATTATCATGTTAAATATTGATTTAAAATTGTTATATATATTTATAAATGTTAAATTTTAATTCTGTTTTGATATACATTATTTTAAAGAGAAGTTGAAATACATAAAGTCGTTTTTTTTTTTTTTAATTTAGCTATACGTATAATAAATATTTTTAATGGGTTTGGCCTACACCTTGCATTGGTAGGGTGTTTGGCATTTAATATTTATGGAGTGGTCCATAACGAACTCCTATAGTTTTGCTTTGCTTTTGAATAAATTTTTATATATCTTTTTTTGGATTCTAATTATAAGAAGTACAATCAAACTTATATTTTAGACAACATGAAAAAGAAAAAAGGAAACGACAACACAAAGCTTTGAAACTTATATGAGGAAAATCTTAGCTACCTACTCTCTTGTTTTGATTTAGCAGGCGATTTGATATGTAATTCTGAATCCTCATTTTCAAATATTAATTTTGAATTTGACATTTTATATTGTAATGTCATTTTTTTAAAATAAAAAAAATAAAATTTGATTCATAAATTTATACTTTGTAATAGAATAATCATTATTTTAATTATTCTTTTTAAAAGAAGAAGAAGAAGGTATAAAGAGAGAGAATATTAGAGAATAGTTTGTTATCAATATTATTGACTAGTGTACTTTTGTAAAATCACGTGTATTTGAATGCATGTAATTATAAATATCCATATATAAAAGAAAAATGAAATTATGTGATTTATTAAGGTATTAATTTAGGATATTTTGATTTTTTTGTTCATGAACTAATAGTTTAATGTTGTATCATGCATAAGAGTTGTGGATTTTTTTTTTTAAAAAAAAATCATAACTTCTGAGGATTTTTATATATATTTATTACAAAAAATATAGTTAAGAAAATCAAATTATATGATCAAATAAAACTTTAATTTCAAATCATTCCGATGCTACATCATGTCCCAACGAGACCAAAAATTGTTTGGTTATGAGAAAATGGTTTCCCTAAATTAAAAGGAAAGATAGTTTCCCTAGATTTCCACAAAAAGGATTCATGAAAAATGTGAAAGTAAAAGTAAAAATAATAATTTTTTTTTACTTCTTTTATTCTTCCAAAACTTTAGCGTGATATGATCAAGCTTTTTTTTTTATGCTGCTTGTACTTGTTGAAGCACAGTCAAGTGTATATTTAGCAAATTTCTAATGTTTTTTATTTCTCTTTTTGTGAGTGCTACAATATTTTCTAAATTCTTTTACTATTTTGTTGCTGACAAATTATGGTTAGAAGATTTAAAAAAAACTAATGGAAAAGAGTATATGAATAAATAATAATAATAATAATATGTTTAATTATATATATTCTCATTGAATAGTCGTACGTTTGAATATGATTAAGTTGCCATTAATGAAGGAGACTTTTCTCACTTCTAGACTTACTACTTATTTTAGTACTTTACCAACTCTTTCTCTCTCTACACTTTTACTCACTCACTTTATATTATTGAAAAAATCGCATATAATAGCAAACTAATAACCTAAATTAAATGGAATAGCTAGAATTTGATTTAATTGTACTCCATAGCAAACATTAGTTAAAATTTATCAGCGTCTCTCTCCCAAAAATCTCGCTCGCCACTCTCCATTCTCGCTCGCCTCTCTCGCTTTATACACAGAAGTGTATAATTCTGTTTCTGTTTTGTATAAAGCGAGAGAAAATTGTATATACACATGCAAAAATGTATATCTTCGTGTTATACACTTAATTATACAATTTATAAACATTTTACTTCAAATATTGCAGAGAAAAAGGCCAACAAATTATACAATTGCGAATTATACAATTGCAGTGAAATACAATTTTCTCTAGCTTTATACAACATAAGTGTATATATTGTGTTTTTGTTTTTTGTGTAAAGCGAGAAAAACATATATCTTCTTGCTATACACTTATAATTATGCAATATACATACATTTTAATTCGATTCAACTGTATGCAAAACAAATTATACAATTGCAGCGAAATAGGCCAGCGAATTATACAATTTAGGCCAGCGAATTATACAATTGTATATGTATAGCAAATTATACAGTTTTATGTTTGCTATGGAGCGCAATTATGCAAAGTTTGCTATAACATACAAATATGAATTTTTTGTTTGCTATATGTGAAAGTTGCCCTTATTGTTATTAAATTAGTGGTTCATTTTATTAAAATTATTTATATTAATTTTAATTTGAAAGTTAATATATAACTACTTAATGATAATGATATTACTAAAAGAACAATAATAAATTTCTTATGATTCACTGATATGAACAAATCATAAAAATTCCATGAACTATTATAGGGATATTCATTAAGAAATCAGATATATCAGATTCTTCTTGACTTCAAGAAGTTTCACGATCTATTTAATGGAGATCAAGTTTAAACTATTTTAATTTGAGAATCATGTTATTAAAATTCTCAAATCGTGAAAAAATTATAATATTAAAAAATAAATAGAAATATATCAAGATGTTTATCAATAAAATTATTCTCTTACAAAATAAATAAAAAAACTAATAAACGTACAAATAATAAAAATTTATGTACTTCAATGTTGATGACTCATTAAACTACATAAAAGTTAAATTACCTAAAAACAATAGGAGTACTATTTTCAATTTTATATACTCTAGTTAGTTAGATTATTATAATAAGAAGAGTCATGTGTTAATTTTTTTTTTTATAAAAACATGGTAAAATCAACCATGAAGCATGTCATATAACACAGAGACATATCTTTAATTTGATAATAATTGGCCTCTCATAATAAACGTGTGACGATTATTTAATTAAAAAGTACACAAGGTTTAACATTAAAAATCTATACAATTGTGAAACACGCGAAGCTTTTGACTTTTCTTTTGATATAATATGAGTATTATATACTCGTACTGATTACTGATAACTGTGTATTATCTTTTCTCTAAGACAAAATAAAGAATGATCTAATTAAAGAAGACTTTTGATTATTTGATCATGTGGTTCTAAATTAAAATTATGCTAAATGTATAAAATTATCTTTTAATTTTATAAAACTAGATAATTTTTTACGAAATGAAGGAAGTATTATTTACTTTTTCTAATAAGATTAGATAGTGCTCCCTGCTTTATTCCTTTTTTACTCCCTCCATTTTAAATTTAATTTTCTCACTTTTTATTTTTAATTCGTTTATATCTTTTTTGTCTTAATTAATATGACATAATTTAAATTTCAAAATTTAAATAAATTTATTTTTCTTATAGTTTTTATATATATCATTTAAGTATTTTATATTTTCAATTATTATAACTTGTAATATTTTAAAGTAATTTATAAATATATAAATTTTCATTCAAAAAATAAAAAATTTCATGTATAAATTTTCAAGCAAATTTAAATTATTTAATTCTTAAATAGATGAAAAATATCACATAAATAAAATACTTAAATTATTTGATTTTTAAATAGATGAAAAGTATCACGTAAATAAAAGTAGAGTTCTTTTTCTTTTTGACTTTTCCAATTCTAACTTTTCTGTGTAAATACATCTCAAATCATAAAATCTTTAGATTAATATTATCTTTTAAATTTTACGTTAAATAAATAAATTAAAACGATTAATGCTTATTTTATTGTTCAAAATTAACAAGTGTTTTTCTTTTTAAAAATTTATATTAAAATCAAACTAGATTATATTTTTTTTTTGGAGTAGAGCGAGTATTTTGTTAATATTTAAAAAAGGAAAAAAAGAAAAAGGTGTCTGGATAGCAATTTACCTACTGGCAAAGGAAAGTAGCAGGAAGTGGGGGCTTACATTCTATCTATCTTTTTAACATAACAATGGAGAGAAGAGATTCAGTAGCAGTGTCTCCATCTCTTTCACTGAATTAATGCATATATATATATATATATGTATGTATGTGTCTTCATCACCAGAGACTCCATTTCTAAATTTTAACAAAACTCAGCACTTTCTCCTTTCCCCTTCCACCCAATTTGGCAGCTTTCCATTTTGTATTCTTTTAGTATTAGTGTTTGAGTTTGGACCACTTCTTTTTAGCTTTCACCCAACTGTACTACTTTTTTCTTGCTAATACTATCTCTTTGCTTCCACTAAGGAGGCAAGTATTTTACTTGTCTACTCCTCTTCTTCAGTGCTCCTTGATTGCAAACACTTATTATGGACTTATGAGTTGTCCCTTTTTTTTGTAAATGACTGGGTTTTTGAATTGCTAATTTATATCTGGTTGTGTGTTATGGAGGAAGAATAAAACACTAGTACATTTTTGGGTGTTAATAGGGGTGAAAAAAATGGAGTCATGGAGCTATTTTTCAGGGGGGAAGGGTTTTGTATCAGAGGAATCAGTTTCTGTTAATGATGGAATAGGGAGAGTGAAAAATGGAGTTATGGGTTGGGAATTGAAGACCCAAAGTAGCTATGGAATGTGTACAACTGATAATCAAGGATTTCATGATTTGGGTTCTCCAAATCTGATGAGAAAACCCATGTTTACTGACCAAATGAGAGATGGTTTTACTAGTAGTAGTAAGCACTGGGGTGGAGGTGGCGGTAGTATATTTGGTGCATCTTCTGGGGAAGATAAATCTAGTTCTAAACTATCAAGCTCACCTGTGGATTCAATTTCTAGAGACTCATCACTGATTGATTTGAAACTTGGAAGATTTCCTGATCATCATGTAGATGGAAATATTTTCAAATCTGCCAAGACTTTGTCAAGCTCTACTTCTGCTGAGTCAATTATTCCTGCTAAAAGAATGAGAGCAGGAGGTTTGAACTCCCACAAACCATTTTGCCAGGTTCAAGGTTGTGGCAAGGATCTCAGCCCCTGTAAGGACTATCACAAGAGGCATAAAGTGTGTGAGGTTCACTCAAAGACTGCTAAAGTTATCGTAAATGGCATCGAGCAGCGGTTTTGCCAGCAATGTAGCAGGTACTATTGTATCTGAATTCTAAGTTTTGCAAGTGCAATCAATCAATACTAGTTCTAATATATTCATTTAGATCCATTGTGAACTATATAGAATCTCTTTTAGACCATACTCTTTCAACATTTGTGAATAATTTGATTGATCATAGCATCTTTATTTGCAATTCTTAGCTATTGCAGCTCAACTTAATCAGTGTTACTACTTTACTTGTAGGTTCCATCTACTGGCTGAGTTTGATGATGGCAAACGTAGCTGCAGGAAACGTCTTGCTGGTCATAATGAGCGGCGAAGGAAGCCCCCTCATACTGGTATGCACTCAGGCTGATACAGTCATTTTCTTTGTACAAGTAGTTCTTAATTTTGCATATTATAGTTCTCATTCTCTAATATGAAACTTACTTAGATGCATGATAACCCATTTTCTAGACTATATCCTTGTATTTTGTTTTTTGTATTGGTACCTTTTATCGCAAAAAACAGCACCAAGAGTGTACTGAAATCTGTCCATGATTGGAAGACTTAATCTCTTATCTATATTGAAGGGAATCAATCATGTAAAACAAGGTATCAATAAGCCAAGGATTATAAAAATCTTGTATTTGTATCATTGCTCTCATTTAAAATTCTCTCCCCTGTCCACATTCCATAATAAGCACATAGGAGCAGTACCCGCAGAACTTTCACCTGCCTGTTCACCTCTGCTTCTCCCCCTTGTGGTTACCTACTTTAGGTTGCTTGGCATGGCCACTCCGCTTTCAAAAGATTGATAAACATACACCAGATTGCCAGGATACAGAGCAATGCAGAAACAGGAGGCTCTCACTGTTTTTCATACATGAATATCCACTGCAAGTGATGATCCCCAATCCATGTGGTTTTTCTTGAGTAAGACTTAATTTATGCTAAGCAATCCAAGTAAAAGATACCACTTTTGGTGGTGCTTTGTGTTTACTGGATTCTCAAGGCTACTGATGCTTTCTGTCAATTCTAAATAGAATACACTGTCAAGGCCTATACTTCCTCCATTTCAATTTGGTTTTCCTACTTTCCTTTTTAGACCATTTAAAAAAGAACGCCTCTTTTCTTTTTTTAACAATTCTTTAATTCCAACTTCCCAAATGACATGTTTAATACCACAAGTAACAAGGGCATGTTGATATATTTGACATATCTTTAACTTAAAATCACAAGATTCTAAATTCTTCTTGTTTTTATTCAAAAATCACATGAAAAGAAGTTACCTCAAAAGATTTAGAGTATCTTCATATCCATGCAAATATAACAAAAGAGAGAAAATAATTTATGTTGAAAATCCTTATTGGTGATACCAAAAAGAAGATTAATGCTTATTAGAGAGAGAACCATTAGAGTATTATTAGAAAACTCCTAGTGTTAGATAATCTTAACTACAGAGTATTGAAATATTATGATCCTAAATAGAGCATTTATAATAATGAGGATTCATACATCTGATTCCGACAAACTTGGGTTTGATGCATGGTTTTGGAAATATTTCGAAAAGCTAATCATAAGTTCTTCTCTCCATCAAAACAATAAGGTGTTGTGGTTGTTGTACATCAAATAATGTTTCCAGTTTTAAAAAAAAGTTACTATACATCGAATAATACAAGTTTACCTCATTTCAACATTGCTAATTTGCTATATATCATGTATTTTATGTAGAAGGTAGTGTTAAAAGGGTTTAAAGAATGACAAATATCATACTCAATATGGATATTTGTAGCATTAATTGTTTTAAGAGAAAACAATGCCAGTTCTGTAAATGCAATAATTTGTAGAAACTTTCTTTCAACAAATAATATTTTAAAAATTCTGATAGTTAATACTTTTGAATTATCGTTATAAACTTCATAATTTATGTTTATTCACACGCTATGAATACAATTTCTCAATCAATCAACTATTCATCTATTCCAATTAGTTGGAGTTGTCTATAAAAATCTCCTGTTTCATGCTGCCCTTTATGGTTCATTTTATTCTGATATCTATATTCCTTTTTTTTGTTGAAATGTTTGCTAAGGGTGTATTTGGTATCGATGGAAATTTTTTCCAGAAGACATTTTCCAAAAGAAACTTTTTTTCAGTATCCAACACTCTCCAAAATTTAAAAACTATTTCAAGTGGACTATCAGTGAAAAACATAATCAAAGGAAGTTTTTTTTGCCCTTCTAATGGAACATATTTTGCAAGAAAAATAGTTTTTGGTGTTCTATTTTTTTCTTCTTTGAAAAAATTACTACTATTTTACAATGTTTTCCTTCAACATACCAAACATATCAAAATCCAAACACTACTGAATAAGTCTCTAACCAGATTGAAATATTCCTGACAAGCGCTAGACCTCATGTAAGTGTAACAAGGAAGCTGTAATTCATTCTGTTTGTATTTAGTTAAGCTCATATTAATTTCAGATTGTAGGTCGTCTGGAAGGTCTTCCTCAATGTGATTTTAGGTCTGTGTCATCCTCATTAACACATTTAATCATTATAATGTCAATAGGTGCATAAGGAGATCTATTTAGGATATGAGCAAACCATGTCAAGCTACGTTTTTTTTTCATTTTATCCTCCATGTGCTTGCACCTTTGTCGGATGTGATCATATTTTATCTTTTGCAATCTTGTATGAGTGTTTGTCTATCTCAATACTTTATTTTAGCAATATTCATCTTGTAGATATATTGGACTCCAAAAGTTCAAGATTATCTCCTAAAGATATTGTTGCTTTACAACAATGCCAGTCTAACAACTATTCTTTTCGTGTAATACGCCTACACTTCTTCATTTCATTTATCATATTTTATTATATGTGTTACATCTTCATCTATTATGCAATTATAAGGAAGAACGACTTGTTTATGAATTGATCAACATTTAGGTACCACAAATCTGTTAACTAGCTAAATTCTAGTGCATATTAAACCTACTTCTTAGTAAGATATGCTTTGCTCTTTAACTTCCCAAAAGAAATATATGCTTAATTTTTAAAACTAATTTCTTGCATAAGTTTATAATCCTTTCGTAACATTCTCATTTGGCATGTTGAATTCAAGAGTTTCATGTTCTTTCAAGTGAATTTTGGACTACAAGTGTTTGATGTTTTTCTATTGTGTTATAAATCATTTTAAAAATAAAATAAAATTCATCTGCACGGTATCATAACACACTCCAGGTTTTGACAGGTACCAGATTCCGTGGAACTTCTTTTGCAACGTCACCCTTTGCATGCCAAGATATACTTAGTAGCCGCTATCTGCATCAGCCTAAATATGAGATGAGTGACTGGTATAAGAATGTAAAAGTTGAAGATGGTGTTGATTATAGCCCTCAACTAGCCTTGCCCTTTACAAATGGACAGTTACAACCAAAATCTCATTTTACATCATATCATGCCAAGAAAGGGTGTCATTCTTTCCATGATGGACTACCTGCTGTAACAACAAGCAGAATTAACGAGAGTACCAACTCATCTCTGCATGATATGCGAGGATCAGATTTTGTTTCCCCTTCTCTGTTCCACACCACTTCAACTGGTTCTGAAGTCCTGCATGCATTGGACACATCTTCCATTCAGGGGCTATCAGGGATATCAAATTCCAGCAATGCTCTCTCTCTTCTGTCATCTCAATCACAGGGCTCGTCAAATCATTCCACTGTTTTTTCCACTTCTCGCCCCCTCATTCAACCAAACAATAATTACAATGTGACTCAAGCATCTAAAAATGTTCTGGGACTTGGTCCTCAGGCTTCAGCAGGTAGAATGTCTAATACATTCAATTCATCTGGGGTCAATTCTTCAGAAGGTGGACTGGACCAGATGATATTTCCTAGCAACACTTGTGGTATCAATCGCGTCATTCAAGGATCAGATTTGGTGAACCCTAAGAATCAACTTTCTTGTGAAGATGGACCTACTATTGATTTGCTCCAGTTGTCATCACAACTTCAGCGTGTGGAGCACCAAAGGTTTTCCGTTCAAGTGAAGCAAGACGGCAATGCTTTTCCCGGTCTCAGAATCACTTGAGCAGGTAGAAAAATGTGCTGCTCTATCACATCTTTTGCTCAACTCTTTCACATGTTACAGTCTGGTTGATTACAGAAAGATCTTTGTTTTTTGAAATCGCATGAAGTAATCATGCCTTGTTATGTTTACATTTGATGTTTGCAGATGCAAATGTGTGGATTAAATTCATAATCGGTGGGCGTTGAACTGCTGTAGTGTGCAGCAACTCAATCAAGAAGCACACACCTTTCGCAGCTTTACAGA
Organism: Solanum habrochaites; assembly: GCA_027704765.1. Classification (NCBI taxonomy): domain Eukaryota; kingdom Viridiplantae; phylum Streptophyta; class Magnoliopsida; order Solanales; family Solanaceae; genus Solanum; species Solanum habrochaites. Next base: position 61,226,296 of record JAKWJA010002491.1, read on the forward strand.
GGTGGAAGTATCAGGGAGCAAGTTTTTGGAATCTTGATGTTCACGTCTTGTTTGCTCCTTTTTTTGTTTTTATTTTCCTCATTTGATACTGAGTGACATCTGTTCCTCATGGTGCTGTCTCATTCAATAATAATGTTTGACAATTAACAATAATCATGACTTGTAAGTCTAAGTTAATCTGTGTAGTACTAAATATTCACCCGTTTTTATGGAATAGTTGCTCAAGTGTTTCATGAACATCGTAGTGAAATTATAAAGAGTACATTATTTCTTTTAAAAGTTCAGCCCTGGAAACCTCTTCGCCTGAGACTTGTTGCAAAGAGTATATGCAGAAAATAATGTTATGCATGGCAACTAAGGATGAGCACAAACAGTGTGGGATTAGTTATTTGTATGATAATTGATTGTCACGTTATAAGAATCAGAGAATCGATTTCTTCTATTATATTCAGTTATTCACTATATTTTAAGTTGAAATGATGGTTGTTTATACATTAAAGGTCAAAGGTATTAAAAAAGACGTAGGGGAAAATTGACAACAAGGTCGTTGTAGTATAGTGGTAAGTATTCCCGCCTGTCACGCGGGTGACCCGGGTTCGATCCCCGGCAGCGGCGCTACATTTTTTTGAACTCGTTTCGATTATTTAAATAAGATGCATCTTCCTATTATTACAAAACGTCTACATCCTTTTACTGTTTTAACAATGTTTGTTATTATTATTCCTAATTGATTGCCTACTCAATTTATTTAGGCCAACCTGTCTTCTCTTTACACTTTTCCACTCAGAAACTTATAGCTCTATGCCAAACTTTGTGGAAATTTTGAGTCTGAGGGAACAAAAAACAAAAGACAACTTGCTAAGGAATATGCTTCTAAAATCTAATAGCAGCCGGCAGCTCAGAAAAGTTGAAATGGTTTTCCAATTAAATTAAATTACATAAATATTGTCCTCAACTCTCCGGGCATAACAAGACTAATAACAACCTGACTGCAAAATATAATTTTTAAAAAAAATTAAAACGACAATGATTGATTGATATTTGTCTATTTTGAGGTACCATTAGGTTTTGTGGATGGATTGAGCTCGTCCCATGCTTCAATCCATGTGATCATGGCATCAGCCAGCTTGTTAAAGTAATCATCGACCTTGCCAAGTTTTGCTTTTACTTGTTTTGAGAGTTGAAGGTAGCATTTTTGGACAGAGGTGCAGTCCTTTGGAAGGGCTACCGATTGGAAGAATGGGATCAACTCCTCTTGCCAGTAAATACCTTTGTATTCTTTCTTTAGGTTCACAAATGGGTTGCTGGCTTTGCTGTGCCAAATGTATGGCAGACCTGTCTTCACTCCCAATCCCAGGTGATCACATATCACCTATACAACAACACGAATGTAATTCAATTATATCACAATGAGTAGACAGTATGTATGTATACCTTGATGCACCATCCAGCCCACATGTCATCGTAGCGTCCAATAGGCTGTCCATCGCCCATGAGTCCAAAATACATAGCAGGGCCAATCAAGTCACGATCAAATGCCATGTTCATACCACACATGGGGAAGAGAGTTCCCTTTGGGATCGTCATCACAGCATCAACATACCTGTAGACAACAACAATGAAAAATTAGGATCCAGATTAATAATATTTATGACCGTGTTTGCTACCTGACCTTGTGTTTCTTTCAAGAGGCTTGACAAGCTGGGTCGGTGCATCATAATCAGGAATGTTAAGCCAAAGACCATGTGAAACTGCAGTTGGCACACCTTCACGGAGACTGAATGGGTATCCACGGACGAAATCCGCGCCATCTCTGTAGGGATCATACAAAGTGTTGAAGAAAAATGGAGTCGATGGACACAAGAGATTCTTAATGTGTTGTTCTAGCGCATTAATTTCTTTGCCACTTGGGTCTTTAGCTACCTGTCAACAACAAATACATTAGTGACAACAATCTCTGAAATAACAGATGTCGATTCTCGCAACGGAAACGTAAACTAATAATACCCATAAACATAGTAGCAAGATAATGAAATTGGAAAAAGTAAACTTACAAAGCAATCGTCGTCAATGGTGTAAATGTATTTCTTCTTAGAGACCATAAAACCAAAGCAACGGCAAGCAGAATCCTTGAAAGAGATGCAAGAAGCCTTAGGACCCAGAATTTTGTTTATATCATTACGATTATAGAGCTCGTAATCAAACCCTTCAGGGACCTTAATCACCTTCGAAGGGTCACCATCTTGAACAATGATAAGATGGTAAGGCTCAAAAAAGGGTCTCCACATCTCCAAGAAATCAAGGTTCCTAATAGTGGGAATCACTATGTCAAGCTCATCTTTCAAAAGAGGAGAAGCCTTTGCCATTCTTGTGTAGAGAAAATTGGAGCGTTTGTGTGAGGAATTGTGTAAATAGAGAGGGACTTTATATAGAAGAAGAGGAATTGCTACATATTTTGTCATCTCATTCTTTTACTCCCTTCATTTTTTATTTTTTTTTAATAATATGATTTTAAATTAAATTTATTTTAAATATAGGAGTATTAAAACTTTCTTTTTCTAAAAATAGAGAGTCTAAAAAGAAAAAAGAAAAAAGAAAAAAAACTTTATTTTAAACAAACGCAAAAGGAAAATATATTACACCTATTCGTTTCTTAAAAATAGAACTTGAATTAGATGTTAGAAAAAGGGCCAATACACCCCCACAGAATAAGCAATTTTATCGTTCTTTAATTAGATGTTACTTGTGAATTAGACGGGTCAATATTATATTTATTTTATTATTAAATCAATCTTTTGACTTTGATTTATGAAAAATTAATAAAATGAATATATCTTTCTAGAGCAAAAAAACAAATATATGACAATTCTAGAGCAAATTAAGGAAGATAAATTAAATATACATACTCAAGTCTTTAATCTTAAGTCAATCTCCCATGACTTATCTGGGATATTGATATTTTTAGAATGTTTGAACTTAATATATCTAGTAGTATAATTTTTGAAAATATTAAAGTATTAATTTGATCAAACCAAGCAAATATATGACATTTATATTTGATAATTGAACTAAAGGTAGAAAAACAAAAAATAAAAAGAAATTTCAATAATTAATCGATCTAGCTATTATATTAATCGACATTCTCATAGGAGAGCAATTTACATTTTAATATAAAAAATTAAAATTTAATCAGACTTTAATATAAATATTAGACACCAAATATAAAATTTCAATCGATTTGGTTAAGGCGCAATTAAAGCGTCGTACTAGGAAGAAACATGAATCGTAAAGGAGGGGGCACGTGCAAGGACCGGCATTAGAGAAGGGGACGTTAGTTGGGCTCGATTATCGAGGTGGGCCGGCTAATTAGTCTTTTTGTTTTTTGGAACCTATAAAGAAGTTGTGGGCTCCTCCTAATCATGGGCCCAACTACCTCTTCACAACAACACGTGTCGAACTTCAAAAAGATTCACAAATCAAAATCACTCCGCTTAAAATTTCAATTTTTTGAATTTGTATTTCAAAAAATTCATACAACATGAAATTTATTTTTCAAATGTTAAATTGAAAATCGATCACCGTTTCCAAATGAAAACATTGAACAAAAGTTGAAATAATAAATAATGTCGTTATTATAAGTCATGACTTTCTCATTTCAATTTATTAATTTTTTTTTTAATTTAATACGAAGTTTATTTTCGAATCTTCTATATCAAAATAACTTTTAGAAATAAGAATATACGTAATTAATTCTACTTATTACATATCTCTATTGAAACCCTATCACCTCTTTGAGTAAATAGAAAATTAGATTTTATTTAATTTTATAATCTTAAATATGTATCGTAAAAATAAAAAGTTTAATCAAATAAAAAAAAATTCCTATTTAATATATTTCGAAGAATAAATGGAAACATAGGAGCTTGATATATGGGGGTTTACCTAAATTTGTTTGGACTAAAATATAGGCACCGACAGACACCCTTTGTGTTTTAGCAGCCACCGACGTAGCAAGTAATCTTACCAACAAACTTCGTAAATCTCTGCACAATATCGGTTGAATGATTAAGTTGGGTTGGAGGATAATCATCCACATAAATAATTTATGTTTAAATTTTAATGTTCTTTGAGTTGAGTCTGTCGTATAATTTAGTTAAAGTACTTATTCAGGTTAACTTTTGTATCATAAAAAAAATATCAAGTACATGATGGATATACACCTTTGCCTCCGAGAGCAAAATGAAGTTTCATTCTTACGAAGAACAAACAAAAAATCTGAACTAACTCATAACCTTGCCAAGAAAAATTGAATATACAAATATACAGTTTCCAGATTTCCGCCGCATTATATATATCTATTAAACTTTAAATTTGGCTTTAAATTTTAATTTTGATCTCAAATTTTCATAGTGCACAAATAGGCACTTTAATTATCCTATCTTTCAATAAATAAACACGTGATTTCTACCTGACAAAATGTGTGAAATGCACACATTCTGCGCGAGTGAGGGGTAATTTTCGAGGTCCACAATGGTAAAAGATGTTGAAATGACAATTCTACCCTAATGAATCTCTTTTATATTAATTAAAATTAATTTTAATTTTTTTTAGTTTCAAAATGAGGTGTAAGATATTTTTTTATTAAAAAAAGACGTGTAAAATGTTTAATTAGTTGGCTGCCACTGATTGACTTACTAATACACGTGAGAGCATTTGCATTTTACGTAACTTGACTCTAAAATCGCGTATTTATTTATTAAAAGATAGGATAGTTAAATGTAATAGTAGCCCAAAGGTGAATTTAATATTACCAGTGTAAATTAACTCATCAATAAGCTAAAAGCTTGTAATAAATAATATCAATATTTTATAAATACAGATCTTAAGACTTAAAAAATCATTAAGCAGGTGAAGTTATTAGTACAAGGCAACATTGGCTAATTAAGTCAAAGGATGTTCCGACAATAGAAAATATTAGTAACAAAAGAGAGAGCGAGAGAATCTCAACTATAATAATTTGTATCACAACTCAGTTAGATCTGGAAAAAATAATTTAAAAATAAATAATTATAAAAACCTGATTATTATTTTAAAAAAAATTCTTGAAACATAAAATGTGAAAAGCAGAAGTGAAGAATTACTTTTGAGATGGTAGATAAATAAAAATGTTAAAGGGAAATAACTTTTTACGAAATCATATAATATTTAAATAAGATTAAAAAATAAGCACTTTTAAATTCATAAACAAAAATAATAAAAATAAGACAGAAATCATCCAAAACATGCTTCTTAAATATTGATAAAAATTCATATAGTTTAACTCATAAAAAATATATCATTTATTTTAATCGTACACGTTCATTTTATTAAGGGCAACTTTCACATATAGCAAATAAAAAATTCATATTTGTATGTTATAGCAAACTTTGCATAATTATGCTCCATAGCAAACATAAAACTATATAATTCGCTATACATATAAAAGTGTATAATTCGCTGGCCTATTTCGCTGCAATTGTATAATTCGCTATCCTATTTCCCTACAATTGTATAATGCACAATTGTATAATTCACTGCCTATTTCGCTGCAATATAAAGTGTACAGTAAGAAGATATATGTTTTTCTCTCGCTTTATACAAAAACAGAAACACAATATATACACTTCTGTTGTATAAAGCTAGAGAAAATTGTATTTCACTGCAATTGTATAATTCGCAATTGTATAATTCGTTGACCTTTTTCTCTGCAATATTTGAAGTAAAATGTTTGTAAATTGTATAATTAAATGTATAACACGAAGATATATATTTTTGCATGTGTATATACAATTTTCTCTCGCTTTATACAAAAACAGAAACACAATATATACACTTCTGTTGTATAAAGCTAGAGAAAATTGTATTTCACTGCAATTGTATAATTCGCAATTGTATAATTCGTTGACCTTTTTCTCCGCAGTATTTGAAGTAAAATGTTTGTAAATTGTATAATTAAATGTATAACACGAAGATATATATTTTTGCATGTGTATATACAATTTTCTCTCGCTTTATACAAAAACAGAAACAAAATTATACACTTCTGTGTATAAAGCGAGGGAGGCGAGCGAGAATTCTGGGAGAGAAACGCTGACAAATTTTAGCTAACGTTTATTATGGAGCACAATTAAATCAAACCCTAGCTATTCTATTTATTTTAGGTTATTAGTTTGCTATTATATATAATTTTTCCTTTTATTAAATCATACTATATTCCAAACATTTCTTACTTTTTAGGTTGATCAATTGATGTCAAAAATTCCATAAATAACATCATAGGAAAAAATTTCTTGAACACATTCGTTGTAACAAACTCATAATTAATTCTTAATAGTTATCCCCATTACTCCTTCCATTTAGTTTTACTTGTCATTTTAAATTTCACGAGAATCAATTTAATTATTCTTTAAAGCTGAACTAAGAATTTTAAATTCTAATGTTCAAAAATTACTCAAAAATATTATAAGTTATAATCTTTTTCATTTTAATAAGATGAAAATAATAAAAATTAGAACTTTAATCTATTTGAATTTACTCATTTTAATTGTTCTTAAATCAATGCATTTTTATAGTAAAAATAAAAGAACATTTTTAAACACTTATTTTTAAACCAAAATAAGAAGAAAAAAAACCCATCCAAATAGAGATGTTAAGTCAGAATTTGTGTTAAATAATATTCAAAAAATAAAAACTTGATAAGCTAAAAGTGAAGTAGCGAGTTCCGAACCTAAATAAGTCACAAAAATATAAAGTAATCAAAATAAATTCTTATTTTAGTATGTAACTAAAATAAGTTTAGTGGAAGAAAAAGTTTCACTTTATCTAATTTTCTAGGTGTATTTCGTTAGTGTCTTAACGTGTATTTTAATATTTAAAAAATTTGATAAAATAAAATTTTTTCTTTCACTACACTTATTTTATATTTTTGTAACTTATTTAAGTATCGAAGCAGCAAATACCAATCCTTACTCTGCACATTCTTCGAAGAATGAATGTCCTTACTCTATTACTCACAAAAATCTTTTTGTTACTAAACAATTTATGACCGTTAAATATTAAAATTAACGGTAATATTTTATATGACCGTTGTCTCTTCTTAATTATTTTTCTAAATTTGATTTTACTTCTCAGAAAAATCTGTTAAAAACATCTCACATCTCTTTTCACACAACAAAAAACTCTTCTTATCAACTCCCTGTCTCACATCAAGTAATTGGAATTCAAGTTTCAACTGCTCGATTTTTGTTGTGTTTCGTCAAATTTGGTACAATCGTTTCATCTCTACATTTTTTTTTCTCTCTCGTTTGATTAATTAATTTCCTAACAATGTCTGCATCACCCAGCAATAAACGATTAAAAAGTATGCGTGCTCATGATGATGTTGATTCTGATCATGAAAGTTGTGATAGTAATGCTGTACAATTCAAAATTGATCCTAATACTGGTGAACAATTTAAATATTGTCAAAAACGTGACAGATGGGAACTAGCTAAATTTATAACTGTTGAGTCACTTTACAGTACGAGTTTCACTGATTCTCTAGAAAAATACATTCAAATTTTCTACTATCCCGCTGAATATTCAGAAGAAATTGATCGTGCTGAACTTGTTAAATTGTTATGTGTTGAATCAATACTTTATACTAGAAATTTCATAAGATCTCTTATAATTTATATGCGTAATGCTCATTTCCCAGCGTATAAGCCTATTCCTAGGAGAGTTATCATATCGGAAATCAGAAAACAGTTTTTTAAGTATCGAAGTCATCTGATTGAAAATTTTAAGTCTCTTTCTTGTGGTGTAGCTTTAGGTATTGACATAGTTCCCACTGAATGTTCAGGAATAGACATTGTATGCTTTACTGCTTATTGGATTGATGATAACTTTATAATGCAAAAACGGATTTTAGCATATCAAACAGGATTAACCAAGGAGTTTCGCAATGTTGATACAGTTATTGAGATAATGGCTAAATTGATGTATAGTTACAGTATAAATGATAGGGTATTTGCTGTGAATTGGTATTTTAAAGACAAAATGAGTAAGAATACTAACGAATCAGCTTTGCGAGGATTGAATCATAAAAGTGTTAGATGCGCATGTCAGATTCTGAATTCAATTGTTAGAGATGGAATTACTCATTTTGAATCTGAAATTAAGAAAATAAGAAGAGCGATGCGTTATATTATATGTTGTAGTTATAGAAATACTGAATTTAGCAAAAGGTGTTTAGCTGATAAACACATAATGAAATCCCAAATACTTGATATTCCGACTAGGTGGAATACTACTTATGATATGTTGGTCCGCGCTTTGAAACAGAACGACATTCTTACAGAAGCTTTCAATGAAGCTATTGTTGCTGATGCTGCTGACGATGATGAAATTAAATCTATGGATAAAGATGACGATTATGAAACTAACTCTATTGATGATGAATATGAAAAGACTGACATAAATTGGAATATCTGTCAAGTGTTGGTTGATTGTTTACAAAAGTTTCATAGTGCTGTTTCACATTTTTCTGCTTCTTATAATCCTACTTGTAATTCCGTACTTGTTTATTTGAGTGACATTTCTTCGATATTCTTAAAATATAAGGATAATCTATTCTTTAGTGAGTTTTTGCCTGATATGAAAGCTGAATTTATCAAACATTTTATCCCTGTACATCCTATATATTTACTTGGTGCATTGTTAGATCCTATGATGAAATTAGAGCATATAGAAGTGTCACTGAAATGTCTATATCAGAATTTGGATTTGAACTATGGTGAAAAAGATTTGTGTTCTCATAAAGATGATTTATTGAAATTAGCTGATAAGATTTATTCAGGTTATGAAGTTGCAGCTGAACCCAAACAGGCCGCAATTGCTCCTAGCTCTTCTGCATCTAAGCGTTTTCCAGGTTGCGAATTCTGGAAACAACAAGTTGTAATGTCACATGAATCGAAACGATCAGCTAATTCTAATGAGCTGAGTTTATATCTGGAGCAACAATTTGATATTGATGAGTCTGAATTTGATCTACTAGCATGGTGGAAAGGGAACACGAAGAAATTTCCGTTACTTTCAAGAATGGCACGTGATGTACTAGCAGTTCCTGTGTCTACTATTTCGCTAGACAAAGTGTTTAAACAGGATGAGGTGCAAATATGGGAGAAAGAGGACTTATTGGGTGATGAATCGGTTGAAAGGACAGAGTGTTTGAAAGATTGGATTAGAGCAGAACGAAGAATGCAAGGACTAGAGGAGATAGACGAGGATTTTCTACAGGCTCTTGAGATGGATTTTGAAGAAAAATGTAACATGACAGATGAAGTACCTCAGTTTACAGAGGCCGAAATTAAGGAGCATCTTTCCAAACTTCACTAAATTTGTAACCAGTAACTTTGCAACAGCCTTTTTGGGCAATTATTTTTGAACATATATGACATCTCATCATGGAGAAATAAATTATTCATGTATTCACAAACGTCCTCTTGGATGTGTTGAAGAAAGTTTTTTTAAAAATATTGTTGAATTCTACTTTGGCTAGGAAATCAAAGTAGCCAAAGTATGCTGTGTCTCCTATTAAACACAGTGCATTGGCATGTTAAATCAAACTACAACAAGTATTGGAGTGTGAAGATGACCATCACAAACTTCAACTATCGATTTAATTATACACAGTGGACACTTGTCGTTCAACATCCAAACCTCAACAACGTGACTCATGATTCCAGTTTTGATTCATAAACCGTTCATCAGGCTGATGATATTTTAACTGTGCAGATGACACAGCCTTGTTTTATGGGAGAAAGCCATATAATGATATCCTTATGCAAGCTGGACCAAAGGGAAATATGCACTCAGATTTAACACTTGACAAGGATGGTAAAACAATTGCACTCAGAGGGTGTATTTCAATGGAAATCTGTGTGTGAATCTTATCCATTTCTTCCATATTCCGCCGGCACCATATAATCCAACTCTGGTTGTTCTGTTGTGGTAATTACTGATAAACAGGAATGTACTAATAAGTTTTACAATATGCACTTCACGACAAGATTTGTGAAGACTAATGAATCAAATCGTGCAAGAATTGAAGCATCGTTGTGTTAAATGTCTGTTATCATATTCCGTGTGGTTTGCAAGCTATCACACAGTACACATGGGGGTTTGCCCAATCCGCACAAAGTGCTCACCCGAACGGCAGAGGATGTGGTAGAGGTTGTAGTGGATGGGTATAGGATTTGAACAAACCTCCCCTCATAAGCAAATTTTTCGGAATGAGTTAGGCCTAGATATAATATCTTAACATGATATCAGAGCGAGGCTCATCCCAAGTTGTTGTTCACCGATGATGGTCACACATTCATGCTCCCTTTTGGATGGAAATTTGATCTTGGACAAACCTTCTCCCTTTTGGGTTGAGTTAGATCCAGGTGTCTTATCTTAACAATTATGAGTTAAAAAAAATTACCTAAAAGAATTAGGAAAATAAGAAAAGGTAGTATGACTTTTTAATTGTTCCATAAATGACACTGAGAACAGAGGCGAATTTATCAGCTTGGACACGGACTTTGAAATCAAAATGGTGTCCGTGAGTTTTGAGTCTGCAACAGCTATTGGGGCATCACTGAGTTTTCAGAGTCTGCAACAGCTATTGGGGCATCAGATCTTTACACTGAATTAAGTCTATTTGATAGGTAAAAAACAAAGAAAAAAAACACTCATTCCTATATTATATCAAGATTAAAGATATTATATGGATAGCTGTATTATATTGTGGCATGTGTTTTTATTGGCTTATTCGAATTGGGGCAGGTCTCCATTGCATGCACTTGAGACCAACAATCCAAGCGGTGGCCTAACAATCCATTTCCCTACTGATTTTCCAATTTCCACCAAACAAATTTTAAGAGACTTTTGGCTTAAAAACAACTGTTGGAACCCTTTTTCTTATATTAAATATAAACATTATTTTAACATAAAATGAATGTGTTTTAAATAAGATAAAAAAATTTGTAATTTTCTTTTTTTGTAAAAAAAAGAATAGACTGAATGAACGGAGGGAGCAGTAGATCCGAGGCACAGCCGCCAGACGCCAGGAAGACCAGATGACTTGTTTGTTGACAAGAAAACAAAAAGAGCTGACTTGTAATGAATGGGGCTGGAGTGTTAGAGTCCCAAGTAAAATCAGCTCACTCCACTTGAGAAAAGTAGGTTGGGTCAAATTTAGGCGGGCTATAATAGATTAAGATAACAATTGAATTAAAATTCAACTCAATCTAATTTGAATTTGTTTGGATAAAAATGAATTTAAATTAAATACTACAGTTATAATTTATTTAATTGTAGTTCACAACAAACATTTTCTTGTTTTTCCATCTGATTCGATATACAATTAACCATTTTTAATATACAATTAGTCATAATATATATTTCAATATAAATGTGTTTGTATAAAGCGAGAGATGCAAATACATATATTTTCATCTTATATACTTATAATTTTATACAGATACAGATCTTATTATACAAATTATAACGTATAAATAAATTTATACTATGAAAAATAAAAACTCTATAGCAATTATAAATATTAAAAAATTCTTCTCCGTCAATAAATACTTTTGTCCCAAAATAACTTGCAATATAATCAAATAAGATAAGAAATTCAGAGCAAATTTTTTATATCTATTAGAAATAGAACATTTTGTCTTGGTCGGAGATTCTAATTAGTGTAACAAAAATCAACCTCAACACTAACAAACAAAAAACCAAGCTTTATCTCAAAATTTAATGAAAAAACGTCAACCTTATCAACTATACAGTATAAACTATATATATATATATATATATAAGAGTAGGTAGCCAAGTCCCTTATCAAACATGACTCTTCCTAAATGCCATACAAAAAATGTTACTACTTAATAAAGGCTTCCACAGCTAAACTGAAATGGGAGTTGAGCCCAACAAAAACTTTTGGGAATGGGTGGGTTGGTAAGCTTTTTCCTTTTTTTATGTGTGTGTTTCGTTAGCTTACCAATTCCACCCATTCCTATGAGTTTTTGGGCTTCTCTCTTTTTTCTTTCGCTGTCATCTATTATTCATCGAAATTTCTATAGAAATAACTATTCGGATTCAATGTATGTTTTTTCCTACATAATTGTTGATCTAAATGACTTTTTATTGTATTAAAGAAAAGAAATTTTAAAAAAATAACTCTTTCGATTCGTATGTACCCTTAATAACATGTTAAAGTCATGAAAGAGATGTCATTATGACAGACTTAATATTATAAGTTTAAAGGATACTTTTCAACAACGTCATTCATATGATATAATGGTTAAATATGTTAGTTTATGATAATTCTATGATGTTTTATGTAACAATATATATAAAGGCATAAATGTTTATATTGTAACTTTAGTTTATGAAACACTTTGAAGACATTTGGAGAACGCATGAGTGAATAACTAAAGCTCACATTTCTTGTAATTGTATTGGGTTACTTTCTTCTTTTAATATTATTTATTATTTGCTCTCGTTTTAAAATAATTTGCCTTTATTAACATGTTGTAGTTATGATAAATATGTTCAATATAATAAGTTTAAAGGTTTCCAAGACAAGATTTTTTTTATTGAATTTTGTGCATATCAAGTCAACAATTATATTTGCTTAATTCCAATTTGCTTGTGGGAATTTTGATGAGGTAGTGCAGAGTAGGCAGGATTGTATGTTCTTTTGTAATTATCCCCTCTTTACTATGTATGCAGAGATATTCGTAGGTGTAAAAGTGTTCTTTTCTTTTATTTGACTTTTGAAATTCGTATAAAAGCTTTAATTAAATATAAATTGTATATTTCAGAGCCTATTTATAAATATTGTTCTTTATTTTTTTCATATCAAAACTTTAATTCGAGATATCTACTTAAGGATAAAACATATTATCACAACGTCAAAATTTCATCAGATCAAAACAAACTAAGTTGGAAGAAAAGAAACAAAACCATGAACGTATAATTCTTGTTCACTGTGTACGAAAAATAATTCTTGCATAAATTTCATCAATATAAATTCTTTATATTTATGAATTTCAACACAATTAGAATGTAAAATAATTATACTGTATCTTAGTAATTAATATATCCGGTTGATTCCAGATTAGTCCATCGTAAATATTTTATCATAATATTAATTTATGTTTTATTGTTAGATGAATGGAACTTTTAATATTCTAACAATTAAATAATTAGCTTGAAAACAAAAGAAATAGACTAAAGAAAAATGAAGTTGAGCTCTAATATAATCTAAGACTCTAAAAGAGGACATAATCCAAATTTATAATCCTATCTTATTGAGTAATACTAACAACCAAATATGGAGTAATATAATTATTTAATACTATATTTTCTGTTTTAAAAAATGTACATTGAACACCTAGAGATAGATAAAATTAAATAGTTATCTCTTATAGAGACACATTTGTCAGACATTAACGGAGGTTTTAACCAAACTAAGTCATTATATAAAGTCATTCACCAAAATAATATGTTTTTCTAAAGTTTTACAAAACTAGTATAAATGTATTCCACAGTAACGTTTTAGGATATATTTTATTTTTTAAAAGTTGATGGCGTCAGATTGATATACGTTACTCACAGTAACGTTTTACTCTTAAAACGTTACTCACAGTAATGTTTTTCTCTTAAAACGTTACTGAAAATAACGTTTTAAAAGTAAAACGTTACTTATAGTAACATATATCAACCTAATGATGTTAGTTTTTTAAAAATAAAATATATCCTAAAACGTTACCGTGAAATATGTTTATACTAGTTTTGTAAAATTTTAAAAAAATGTATGTAAATTATTTTATATAATGACTTAGTTTGGTTAAAATTTCGACATTAATATGTAGTTTACACAATTAATTTTTATTTATAAAACTTGAAAAATCTCACTATGTAACTACACCTACAAAAATAAACATTACGTTTCTATTTTATTATACTATAATCACATTATAACAAACTAGCAAGTCTTTTTTTAAAAAAAAAAAAACAAAAAAACTAACAAGTCTTTTTAGTTGTAATATTGTGTGATTACTAATTAAGCTGTGGTTCATAGAAATGAAATAATATCTCATAAGGGTTTTTATTTTATTCTCTCCACAAAAGTCACGTAATCATCTTTATAATTTTAAAGCCACTCAATTAATATTCTTCTCACAAAAAGTCCTTTTGACACCGACAATAAACAATTATATTGATCACGTTTTGACAAAGCATGAGCAGGGCCCCGCCTCTATGCATGGAAAAATGATGCCTTTGCGTTTTGCGGGCTCAAATTTTTGTCAAAAATAAATTATGTGTTAAATTTTTTATAAAAAAATAATTATTTATAATAAAAGAGTATTTCTTTTTTAAAAATAAATTATTTTACCTATTTTAGTATCTTTTGTACGTTATTACATATAAAAAATAATAGTGAAAAGTATTTAACAAAAAGAATTACAATTTTATTTTACTTCTTTTAAAATTTTAGTTTTAAGCATTATTACAAGCATATTAAAATGAGTTATATAAATTCATCAACTTTTTGAGTTAAATTTTATGGTTCTAATTCTTATCTTTATTTAATATTTATCAATTTATCACTTTTAGTATTATGTTAACAATACATATTATAATTGCCTCACTTAAAGGATGTTTTTCAATGTTGAGTTGATAAAATCTTAGCTAAAATTAGTAACTGAAAAAACATTATTAAATACTAATTTCATCTAAATAATATGAGAAAAATTAATTTTAAATAAATATGTATATACAATTTATTTATATTTTAGGTCGCGCTTTAGGTCTCCGATTACCGTGACCTGTGCCGAGCATGAGTCCCACGTTACATTCAGTAAACGAATATTATGAGGATATTCTTATACCATGTGCTTAATCAAAATCTGCTATGATATTCCAAAACTTCCATTATATATATACATGTGTATATATATAGAATAACAAAACTATGGTGTGTTGTTGGCATTAACTAGAATTGAAATCAGAATTTTCAAGAATTTGAAAATATTTTCTCACTTTAAATTACTCACAAAAAAAGTCAAAAGAAGCTTCAATTTGTATTCATAATCAAACTCTACTTCAATTCTCAAATATTATTTTTCACTTTAAAAATAAATTTTACTTTTGATGATAAAATATGATCGAACCCAAACTAATTTTACATAATTAGTAAAAGGGGAGCAGAGTATTAATCAAGGCACGAATAGGCGTACGAGAATGCACTCGGAGTTATTTAATAGTAGCTCTGTCCACTTTTTAATTTTTTTTTAAAATTATAAAAATTTGATCGATATTTTATAATATTATTTTTTTTAATCATATTGATATATAAAAAATAATTACTATTTATAGTATTTTTTTGTATAGTTTTTAAAATATTCAAATTTTTAATTTAAAATGTCAAATTAAAGTAATCTAATTTAACTTTAAAATTAGTCAAATTAACTTTCAAAAAATATAATATGACAAATAAAAGTGAACGGATAGAGTATTAATACATTATAATTTTACTAATTACTATCGTGTTTAATAATATTTTAATCACTATTTATAAGATTTAGCACATCAAGTATCATCTTTGATTACAATTTATAGTAATCTCTAATAATTGAGGTAGATATGTATTCTCATCTCATTTTACATAATATCGTTAATATAAAATTAGGTTTAAGTCATGTGAGATCCCTTAAAGTTTTTCACATAATTCACTTAGACAATTTAACTAAAGTTTGTACCTATTGAACAATTCAATCATTTCAAATTTGAACCATTTGAACATTTTTTTGTATGTGGCACATTGTTTGTAACCCACACTCTTTAAGCGCATTTGGAGTTTGTATCTTTGCTGTTAATTTAGTAATTTGGTGTTAAATTGATGTCCAGTTGTTTGAACTTATTGAAGGATTTTTCTATCAATTATTAACTTTGCTCAATTTTTTATTGAAGTTTTTTAATTTGTTGTGAATGTGTTGTTTTGACTTTAAATTAATGTATATTGGTTTTTCATCCAAAAAAGTTAATCGATTATGAAGCATAAAAAAGATCAAAATAATTCTATTTTTTTCGACAAAGACAATGAAACTTGTAAATTGTTTGGAGAGACTTTTTTCCCCATCTTTCTCTACCTAAAATACGAGATGAAGTAAAAAGTTATAATTAATAAAAAGCTGATGAAAAGAAAAATTTGTCGGATTGAAGATGACACTGTACAGGGAGAGGGAGGGTCTCCATTAATGGGGTTAGGAAAAATGTAATGTTTTGGATTTCAGTGGAAGGCAGGGGAAGTGGGTGATTTAAGTTTAAGTTTTTTTTTTCATCTTTTCTACTTTAAAATAATTTTTTTTACTTTATAATATAATTTTTAAATATTTTTTTTGGATTGAAAAATAACACATGTCATTATTTAATAGATCAAATTGACATGTCAGCGCGACTGCATTTCACACATCCTCTATTTTTAGTTCATTCTAAAAAAAATGTTCAAATGATTCGAATTCAGGATGGTAGAAATGTTCAATAGGTATAAAGTTTAATTGAGTGTCTAAGTGATATATGCGAACAACTTTAAAGGGCTACATATGACTTAAACCTTCAAATTATGATCTAAAACACTCAAAACCATTCCATAAATTATTTTTTGTAAGGATAAAAAAAATCAATTATAAAAAAGTATGGAGTAACTTTTATTGGACATGACTTGAAAGCAAGAAGGTCCCCTCAATGGCTATCCATATGTAACAACTCATCTTCCTATCTCTTTCTGCCACACCACACTTTTTTCATGTTTTTTTTCTCCTTATAATAGGTCTCTTTTCTGCATTGTAATTCACATACACAAACTAGGTTCAGTTTAGCAGATCTGAAATTGGAGATGAGTTTTTCGAAAATCTATGGGAATTGGTGAGTTGGAAAGCTTTTCTTTTTCTTCCCTTGTGATTAGCTTTCCAATTCCACCCATTCCTATGGTTTTTCGGTATTCTCTCCCTTTTCGAATGCTATCGATCGATTAGGGGCAGAGCCACCTTATAGCGGCAGAAAATTACATTTCTTTCGACTGCTTCATGTGTCTATTTATATAGATTTTGAACTCTTTTATTAAAAATTCTGAGTTCACTACTGCTATCATCAGGTAAATTTGATGTGAAGTTTCAAAATATTTACGCTGTTGAGATCTGAACTATCCTCCTTGAAACATGGATGGATTGATGCAGCTAAATCAGACGTCTATTGATTCTGTTATTTTTCTATCCCTCTGCTATGAATTATTATGATCTTTTTGTTCAGGTCAAATAAACATATCATCTAATTAAATTTACTAGGAAAACACTTTACAATTTCTTTTTAATTTTCAATTGAACAATAACTGGCTTATAAATTAATTTTCCGTGTATTGTTAAGACCTCTTCAGCAAACACATGTTTCCTTCTCTATGAAAAATGGATACACAATACTCAAAATGTGAGAGTTTGACCAGCAATAGTAATATACTCCTGTGATATGAAATGATATCATAATATAAAATTATGATATAAAATTAAAATTATTTGGATAGTATATTTTCTAATAAACATAAAAATTTCATAAGATATAATAATACTATAGAAATAGTCCTAATTATTTATTCACTTATCAAATAAATAAAAATTTATAAAATTGCATGATAAATTATTACAAAAGTTATTTATTCTTCACTTAAATAATTGTTTCATCTAATTTTGATTTATCAAACTTTAACTCAATAAAAAAAATTAAACATAAATTATAATATTCTAGTCTTTAATATAATTCTCTCATATAATATGAACAATTTTTTTCACGTTGAACATGCGTTTCTTGATCATGGTAGAAGTAATAAATTAGGTGTTGGAGTAAATGAAGAGAACATATTTATTACTCAACAATTGATTGATGTGAGTTAAAGTGACTATATATTGGTGAAAATAATAAATTTTATATCGATGTGAATAATAAATTTTAAAAAGCAATAATATAATTATAAATTTCATTTACATATGAAATAAATGATTAGTACGTCTAAATGTAAAGTTATTTTAACAAATATAAACATGTTGATCAATTTTCGAATTAAAAGTATCTCATTTAATGAAATTTGGAGAATATGAAAACACATATCATGATATGTAATCATGAAACATAATCAACGTAAAATTGTATGTCCAAACGCTAATTCTATTTCACGATTTTATATCGTGATATGGTATTGCAGGGCTAAACGTCTACTAAATATGCAAAAGATTGCTTTGCAAGTTTCTATAAGCTATTAAAAGAAAGACTTTTGAAATTTATAATTTAAAATAAAAAATAAAAATTTGTATAGTTATAAATTATTTTAATTAAAAGTAAAATAAATATATTAAAATTAAATTATATTTAAATTCTTTTTAAAACAGATTAAAAAAAATGAGATGCCGCGTTTTCATCAGAAGAGAGGGTGATTCAGAAGACCCAACAGAAGACTAAACGTGGAATCATCACTAGAAAAAGTTCACTGTGTGGCCTCTTTGGTGGGCCCATATTTTGTTGTAGCCATTGATTTGGCTATACTTTTTTACATTCGTATGCAATTGGACAATTTTGACCTTGTACATTTTTTGTTTCGACATTGGGGACCGTCTCCTTTATCAGCGCTTAATGAATAATTGAGTTCCTCAATCTTCGAACAATATGACGATTTTTTGTGCTTTTGTATCGATTATTATCACCGTTAAAAGTTTAGTTTTTTTGTAATAAATTTTAGTTAGCAATGTTTAGATAGAAGGATTAGTTTCACGTGGTTTGTCAAGTCACTAAAAATAAGTTTCTTAGGATAATAACAGGGACATTTTTTATTCCAAAATATAACGAAAGGTATAAGTGGTCTATTTCACATAGTTCAGGGGTATTTTTAATCCTTTTCCAAAAATTAAATTATTGAAACAAATCAAAGTTTTTATATATTTAGTATGATATTCTAGAATATAATTTTAAAATTATGGTATTCGAATTTAGATTAGGTATGGAATATTAGTACTATTAATTTTAAAATTATGGTATTCGAATTTAGATTAGGTATGGAATATTAGTACTATTTGGTATCCTATATTTCCTAAATATCGAATTATTTACTTTGAAGATCGTATATTAACATGTCCATTACTCATTAGTATGAATCTAAAGAGAAAGTTAAAGAATAAACATTAACAACTTAAATATATGTCTTTTAGTTATATCAATTTATTTTTCTTGATGTCTTCTTACTTGTTGATCTTTTATTATATTTTGTCTCCACGTAAAAAAATAGAATTGATTGAAGAAATAATGTTAATTTTGTAATACAATCGACTACAACTCCAATACGATATTATCGAATACCATATTAAATCGAAGTTTCATTTATTAATTATCGAAATCAAAATTTAATATCTACTTTTAACTACCAATTATTAACAATTGAACTCTGAGATTCCCGAACAAAATACCGAAAGCTCACCGCAGGATTCATATAGTCATTTGGAAGGAGTTTTGTTTTTCAAATAATTTTGAAATATCTTTTGTGCGTTAGTATAAAAAAAAATCTTAGATTTTATTTGTTAATATATTTGAATTTTAGTAGGGTTTTGCATATAAAAATTGTGAAATTTCTTTAAATATTAATATTTATTTGCAAGTTGAAAATGACGTTTAAAATTAAAGTTATGTTTAGATATTAAACCAATTTGGATTGCCTTTAAATTTTGTATGCGATTTAAAATTGTAACAATTCTATATCAAAGCGAGCACTAAATAATCATCCAATTAAGTGTGTTATTTTTACATTTGAATTTGAATTAATCAAGTCTCAATTATTAATCATCGTTTAAATTTTATGTCAAGTCAAATAGTGTCACATAAATTAGAATGGATGTACTTAATACAGAGTCTGATGATTTGCTCTCTAGAATGAAATTAACGATTTATTATGTATGAAGGATTTGTGACAAACTTTGATGATCTTCAAATTATAACTTACTTAATCCTCTAATTATTAGCTCTTCAAGCCTGATCTCTTCATCTTCTCAACACTTGCTGGCTCTTGGAATTGTTCAAGTGAAATGTCTTGACTTCTATTATGAGTTAATAGGAGTTTATTTTGAAGAAATATCATAAATGGTTCATAAACTATTAAAATAAATATAAAATAATTTCTTAACTATATATTTTTCGAATTTAGTTTTTTAACTGTTCAAAATATTATAAAGTTTGATCCCTTTACGAGACTTTTTCTAAAGAAAAATAAAAAGATCAACTCGGCGTAGTTCAATTGAACAATGTGATGAGCATTATTACTGACTCCATTTTACTCTTTTTGAGCATTATTACTGACTCCATTTTACTCTTTTTTTCAAAGTCATAGTTATCTACTATTGATTTGATTAATTCCTCTGAGAAATTATAAATAGAATGATAATTTTACTTTATCATTCTCTGAATATAATTAATACAATGTCTTGAAAAATATTATAAGAATAAGGATAAATTAGAAACAAAGTGTAAAATTATCATAAATTTTATAAATTGGAAAGATATTATTGGAAATCTATTTTTGATATAGTGGACAAATGTTATTGAACGGAGGGAGCATTTTGTTTTAATTTAGTACGAAATTTATGAAAACAATGAATACCTTTAAATCTCGTGATCTTAAATTAAAGATATATAAAATATATCAAAATGTCATATAAAAAGTTGAAAGTAAAACACTGTTGAGCAAGAAAGACGCATTCTTTTGAAATAGATCTAAAAAAAGTATGATAAACAAACTCAAGAAATAATTTCTTTTAAGGCACGTATACTTTCTCCATTCCAATTTAGTTGTCATGTAAAAAAAATAAAATATATATATATATTACTTAATTTTGTTATTAGAGCGATGTAAAGTCTTTTTCAAACAACTAAATAGGAACGGAAGGAATACAAAGTCTAAAGTCTTCGCTGCAAGTCAAAGTCAACTCTATATTAGTTGTTTGACAATTGCATGCAGAGTAATTCTCTAGGAAGCTGCCTCAATGATTTCTTTATTCCATACTTCTGCATTTTCTACATTCTATTTTTTTTTTGTTATTATTTATTATTAGTAGTATTTTTAAATAGATACAATGACATAGATATGAGCAATTGCATCTCAAACTAGGGACGAGATATTCTGTTGTGAAGACCGATAGATATTATGGAGAAGCTTAACACAATTTCTATTAAGCTATCCAACATGTCCTTGAACTCATATACCATAGTGTTTCTATTTTTTGTGCTATGTTCTCGTTCAGGTAATTCATTATATTGTTGAAATGGAGATGTTTACACCTTCTATTGCATTCATATTTTTAAAAATTCGAATTGCAGTTGCGTATGACGCATTGGATCCAAATGGAAATATAACAATCAAATGGGATGTGATGTCTTGGACCCCTGATGGTTATGTGGTAAGTATAACTTGAACTATTGTTACTAGTTTGAGATTTTTAGTTGATGAATTTTTCGAATTTCAGGCAGTAGTGACAATGAACAATTTCCAAATGTATCGTCCAATTATGAGCCCTGGATGGACTTTAGGATGGACATGGGCAAAGAATGAGGTGATTTGGGCCATGATAGGAGCACAAGCTACAGATCAAGGGGATTGTTCAAAGTTCGGAGGCAGCATTCCTCACAGCTGTGAGAAAAAGCCTGCAATTGTTGACTTGCTGCCAAATACCCCTTATAACCAGCAAATTGCTAACTGCTGTAAAGGCGGCGTTTTAGCATCGATGGGAAAGGACTCTTCTGCTGCTCTTTCTGCATTTCAGATAGCCGTAGGCGCTGCTGGGACTACAAACAGGACAGTGAAACTTCCTAAAAATTTCACTTTTGTTGCTCCAGGTGGTGGCTATACTTGTGGTCCTGCTAAAATCATCCGTCCCACTCGTTTCATTACATCTGACGGTCGGAGAATGACACAGGCTATGAGTAAGTCTTTTAAACCATACATTGAAAGTAAATACTGTTTTCATAAACCTGAAATCTTTCTGCTTAATATGCAGTGACATGGAGAGTGGTTTGCACTTACTCTCAGTTCTTAGCATCCCCCAAACCGACATGTTGTGTCTCCTTGTCTTCTTTTCACAACGCAAGTATCACCCCTTGTCCTTCGTGTTCTTGTGGCTGCCGTAAAAGTAGCAACTGTGTCATGTAAGATTATAGCTATAAAACCTTTGAACAATTCTCCTTAACAGATCATAACTGAGAAGTGTAATCGCAGGAAGGGAGTAAATAAGCCAGTGCTGCGATGCACAAAACACATGTGCCCTGTCAATGTGCATTGGCATGTTAAATCAAACTACAACAAGTATTGGAATGTGAAGATGACCATCACAAACTTCAACTACCGATTCAACTATACACAATGGACACTCGTCGTTCAACATCCAAACCTCAACAAAGCAACTAAAGTTTCCAGCTTTTTATACAAGCCTCTCATGCCCAATTTATCAACCAGTAAGCTCCAAGTCCCTTTATTTGATTCATTAACAGAACAGACATATACTCTATCATTTCACCGTTCACCAGGCTGATGATATTTTAATAATGCAGATGATACAGCCTTGTTTTATGGGAGAAAGTCATATAATGATGTCCTGATGCAAGCTGGACCAAAAGGAAATGTCCACTCAGATTTAACACTTGAGAAGGATAGAAAAACACTTGCACTGAAGAAAGGTTGGGCTTTCCCTCGAAGGGTCTACTTCAACGGCAATCCTTGTGTGATGCCATCTCCTGAATCTTACCCATATCTTCCAAATTCTGCCGGCGCCAAATAAAGAGCATTGTCCAACTCTGGTTGTTCTGTTTCTCTTGGTTTTCCTAGCTGATGGTTGTAACTAGTGATAAGTATTCACTATTCAAGAACAAAAACTATTACAATGCACTTGACTATATCTAAAACTAGTCAAGTCTTTTATGAAAAATAAGGTTCTTATCCAGAGCACACTCCAATTTTCTTATAGATATTCAATGAGTGCTATAAAACGTTGATCAACCTGCTCTGACTTCAACTCGATAAACTAGTCCTGAATTGGTTCTGTTAGAGAAAATCAGTTTAAAGAAGCACAACTCTGAAGATGGTGAGTCGGTGTCATTCAAATTGTTAGCACATCCTTTGTTCACTTATTTAACAATGTTAAAAGCTCACTTGAAACACAATTACCCTGCTATTAACAATGTAGTACAAGAAATAATCTCAAAAAAGATAAAAATTAAGTTAAAAGGAAGACATAGTTTAACCACTGTTATCGATAATGACTGCTTAATATTCCCATCAAATTAGGTTTTTTTTCACTGTTAGAGCTAGTAGGTTTGAAATTTTTGCTATATATAATCAAGAACAATTATGACTTAAAATGTACTGCAAAGGGACAGTTTTGCCTACAGTGAACTCACTAATCAGAATTGATAGTATATCCCACCTAGGAAAAGACTGCTTAGCTATTGTGTTTAAATGTCCCATTTCACTTCCCCTTTCTCAACTTGATGACCCTTTGAAAGGTACCAAAATAGGTGAGAGAGAATTATAGAGTGGAAGTGAAAAAATGATATTATGGCATAAAGCACCCAACAACCTTTAGGTGTGGCATCATCATGATCAGCTAAAATTCCCTCTCTTTTAATACTCCTAAGTTCATTCTTTTGGGAGAAACCATAAGATCCTTAAACATCAAGATATACTATTCTAAGGATGTTTCACAAAAAATTATCTTTTAAGAGAAAAGATTACTCTCAGCAATGCCAACTCTTATTTCCTCTAGCAAAGTTAACTTTTTTCGCAGTCGTCTTGTCTTCTGTTTTGCCTCATGCAGGTAAAGTTCATGCTTATAGATAAGAACTTTTATCTTTTTGTGTTCCCATTATATATTATTTTGCTCTTTCTTTTGGATCTTCAGATGCATTTGATCCATTGGATCCATTTGGTAACATAACAATAAAATGGGATGTCATGTCTTGGACACCAGATGGCTATGTGGTAAGTATCTTCATAATACTGATTGGGGCAAATGATTATATGAGTAGTAACAACCTGAAATATTTATCCAGGCTGTTGTAACGATGAATAATTTTCAAATGTATCGGCATATTATGAGCCCTGGATGGACTTTAGGATGGAACTGGCCAAAGAAAGAAGTGATATGGTCCATTGTGGGATCACAAACAACAGAGCAAGGTGATTGTTCTAAGTTTAAAGGAAATGTACCACATTGCTGCAAGAGGGATCCTGTACTTGTGGACTTGCTTCCTGGAGTTCCTTACAACCAACAGTTCAGCAACTGCTGTAAAGGTGGCGTTCTCGCGTCTTGGGGTGAAGATCCTTCTGAGTCTGTATCTTCCTTTCAGATTAGTGTTGGACTTGCTGGAACATCAAACAAGACAGTAAAACTACCCAAGAATTTCACTCTTCTTGGTCCAGGACCAGGCTACACTTGTGGCCCTGCAAAGATAGTTCCATCCACAGTTTTCCTCACTGCAGATCATAGGAGAAAAACTCAAGCATTGAGTAAGTTAACCTTTTCTGCTTTTGTTTTTTCCTCTGTTCATCGGTATTTTTATCAGGTTGATGTATTATCTACTTGCAGTGACATGGAATGTGACATGCACCTATTCACAGTTTCTGTCATCCAAGTACCCGAGTTGTTGTGTTTCTTTCTCAACTTTCTACAACGACACCATCACTCCTTGCCCGTCTTGTGCTTGTGGTTGCAACCATAAACACAACTGCATCATGTAGGTATCCTTTGCATACGTTGAGACTTTCCATCAACGTTTTCTAATTAGTCTACTGTGCATTTTGATGATGCAGGGGAGACTCCGAAAAACTGAAAAGAAAGGGAATTAACACTCCAAGAAAGAATAATGAACCATTACTGCAATGCACCCATCACATGTGCCCAATCCGCGTGCATTGGCATGTAAAGCTCAATTACAAGGATTATTGGCGAGTCAAGATTGCTATCACTAACTTCAATTACAGACAGAACCATACACATTGGACACTTGTGGCACAACATCCCAATCTCAACAATGTCACTCAAGTTTTCAGCTTCGACTACAAGCCTCTCGTGCCCTACCAATCCATTAGTGAGTGCATACTAAAGTGAATTTAATTTCTTTCTCAAGCTTGAACGGAACTTAACAATCATTCGTTTCTACACAGATGACACTGGCATGTTCTATGGTATGAAATTTTACAATGATCTCTTGATGGAAGCTGGACCTTCGGGGAACGTTCAGTCTGAGGTGCTTATGCAAAAGGATAAGAATACATTCACACTGAAGTCAGGATGGGGATTTCCCCGGAGAGTCTACTTTAATGGAGATGAATGCAAACTTCCACCTCCAGATTCATACCCAATTTTACCCAACTCTGCTGAAAAAGGACCATTTTCATTTTCAAACACTGCAATTTGCACTATTTTGATGATTTTCCTCACTTGGTAATGGATAAAACCATTTGATGGCAGCAACACATATTCTACTGGTGCTTCTCATGACATCTACAAGAGTTTGCTTAGGTTGTTATATATTGTATGCATGCAGAGAGAATAGTGAAATGGAAACTTGTTCATTTTATTGTATAACTAGAGATAACATTTTCCTTATATATACAAGATTTTTGTTTTCATATATATGAAGTTCTCTGAAGAACACTCAATAGAGTACATCAAAATTCTCAGTCTAGTGCACCAACACACCAATACAATGTATATGTCGAACCTCGAGCAATCGAACTGGAACACACCAAGTCAATGGTTACATCTACAAAATCACAAGTAAACCTTCACATTTTGGAACCTCAGGGTGATGTTGCAGAAGTTATGCTTTTATATTTTACTTAAGACATTTAATGTTGATATAAACAAGGTCAGGAAAATTCTCTTCATTGGAAGCAATTAAACTCTTCAATTGTATTTCTTTCTTTTAGCTTTACAAGTTATGTGAATATAGTAGAACAAGAGATGCCAAAAATCCAGCTAAAGAGTGCAGTAGAGTAAGCCTACTGTAGGCACTAGCATTTGGCAGGTATGGATAAGCATCCGGAGGTGGCATAACACAGTTATCGCCATTAAAGTAAACCTTTCGAGGGAAAGCCCATCCCTTTTCAAAGGTAAACTTCGATTTATCTTTCTGAAGTATGATCTCTGATTGCACATTTCCAGAAGGTCCAGCCTGCATTAGTTGATCATTGTAATATTGGATTCCCCAAAACATAGCAGTATCATCTGAAGAAGATGAAATCAGTTAGACAGCTAAAATGTATACGAAAGTTGTATTTCTTTGTCAAGGGAAAAGAGTACTCACTAATGGAACCATACGGGAGCAGTGGCTCATAATTAAAGCTGAATATCTGGGTGAGGTTCTCAAAGTTGGGGTGTTGAACAACAAGATTCCACTGGGAATAGTTCATTTTGTAGTTAAAATTTGTTATTGTAATCTTTACCCTCCAGTAAGCTTTATAATTGGATTTAATATGCCAATGAACTCTGATCGGACACATATGTTTAGTACATCGGACCACAGGACTGTCATCATCTTTTCCGGAACTTAAAAGTGTTGAGGCTAAATAAGGAGAGTCCGGCCTGTCAGAGAACATACAAAAAAATATCAAATGAATATTACGAACTTCTGGAAACTTAAACAAAAAAGAAAGGGAGAATATGCGATTAAAGATAGCGTCTGCTCACTCTACGCATGTTCCTGGTTGTGTTATGTTATTTTGACAACCACACGTGCAAGTCGGACAGT
The DNA here is from genome assembly GCA_027704765.1 of Solanum habrochaites. NCBI lineage: Eukaryota > Viridiplantae > Streptophyta > Magnoliopsida > Solanales > Solanaceae > Solanum > Solanum habrochaites. The sequence goes on from JAKWJA010002491.1 coordinate 61,253,206, forward strand.
TTATAATTGTGTTGTTGTAGAAAGAGGACAGTGAGACACAACAAGTCGGTGTCCTCTGAGCTAAGAACTGTGAATACGTGCAAATAACATTCCATGTCACTGCAAGGAAAAAGATACACTTAATATGATTACACCTTTAACTTTACTAGTATAGACTCAGAAAATTTCATGATCAAAGAGGTATGCATCATTTGCGGATGTGTCATGTCACTAGTGTCTTGAAAAAGTAAACGAACATAACTTACTCAACGCTTGAGTGAACCTCCTTCCATCTGGTGTTAGAAACTTGGTTGGTTTCCCCTTCACTGCAGGTCCACATGTATATCCATGTCCCGGTGTTTCGAGAGTGAAGTTTTTTGGCAACCTTACTGTCTTGTTACTTGTTCCTGCTTGACCGACAGTTAATTGGAATGCGGTAACAGCGTTCTCTGGGTCTTGAACCCACGAGCTAATTACTCCGCCTCTGCAGCAATTTGAAATTTGCTGGTTATACGGAGTTCCTGGTAACAAGTCTACAATGGATGGGTCTCTTTTGCAGCAATGAGGGATGTTTCCTTTGAATTTCGAACAATCTCCTTGTTCTGTGGCTTGACCTCCAACTGCACTCCAAATTATTTCTTTTTTTGTCCATGTCCAACCTAGTTGCCATCCCGGTGCTTCAATATGACGATACATTTGGAAGTTATATATTGTTACAATAGCCTGCTTCATCCAAAGGAAAAAACAAAATCCTTTTTTGGTCAAACACAACTGTGATAAACTTCATTACAAACTATGATTGTTATATTAAGTAACAAGTAATATTCCTACCCAAAAAACATAATTGAACTTCCACTTTACACTAATTCAAATAGATAAGGAAATGATGCAAACTGAAAGAACATTTCATTAGTATTAATAAGAGCAAATACACTCACAACATATCCATCTGTAGTCCAAGACTTAATATCCCACTTGACAGTAATATTTCCATTGGGATCAAGTGTATCATAAGCATCTGCAACAATATGCAGCAAACAGTAAACTACTTAGCTCGAAACAATAAGTAATAGTAGTAGCAATTTAATCTCTCGTATACCAAAATGTGTTCTTCCTAGAGACAAATAAAATTCTTAGTACTCGTCCTTATGACTGAGCCAACAACAATGAGTAATCTGAACTAACAACTCATCAGCCTGACCAACAACAATTTAAACACATCGAAATCGAAATCCTAGACAAACTCAGAATAAAATGAAGGATAAACCACAAAAGAGCAAAAAAGGGAGAAAAAAAAATAAAGTCTTTTATAAAATGGTCAAAATGTTAGCACATTATAAAGAAACCACACTCAAAAACTCGAAAATCCAAACTATCTTTGACCAAAAATTTAATCAAACCATACCCAAAAAAAAAAATTAAAAAAAAATTCAAGATTATCATAATATAACCCCTTTATGTAATCTTGACTCTGTTTTTTCCAATGGAACAGTTCTATTAACCATGTTACATTTTGAATCAAACCCCAAAATATACATTTCTATGTCCAAATTAAATCAGCCATATCAAAATTGAAAGATAACAACAAAAAAAGATTACATTTTTAAAAAAGGTAACACTTGAGTAGCTAGATAATAGTAAACGAGACGACCACAAAAGTGAAAAAAAAAAAAACCTCACCTGTAGATGTATAGCACATAAGAGAAAACAACAAGGCTATCAAAATTGCATAACTTCCAAATTTTTTGATTGATGATCTTGAGATGGAACAGAGACAAACCTCCATTGATGAGTAAATAAATTTAATTTTTTATTTTTTTTTTATTTTTTGAAGAACTTGGGAAGGGTGAGGAATAGTACTCTTTTGTGTTGTATTGGGAATGGACATAGAAAAAGAAGAAGGAATTTTAGAATGTGTTGTGACAAAGAAGAGTTTACCTTATTTGTAATGTTTTTCTTACATATAAGACTACTAATGTTTTTCAAATGGGGAAAGGGGAGGGAGGGGTGAAACAGACTTTATAGAGCCAACTCTCACCAGATGGTCACTGAGCTTCGTTTCGTTTGATATTTGAATAAGAAATAAGTTATTCCTATAGTATTAAGTTTCACATGATGTTATTTGACAATTTCAAAACTCGCATAATTATTCTTGAATAAGTTATGAGAAAGTTTGTGTTATTTTATATCGGATAGAATGTAAATAACTATAAACGAAATAAAACAATACAAAGATTTGCTCTTAGTTAATCTTTATATTATTAATATCTACACGACTTTAGTCAAAAACGAGTTACGTTAGATAAAGGAATAATTAATTTTAAGATTTTAGCTTATCCTTTCTTTAGTTGCTACAAAAATTACGTGATAACTTATCTCGAAAATAATATATATTATTTTTTATATATTAAAAATGAAAATATCAATTTTAAAGTAATTTATTAATTCTTGAATCAAACGAGCCCCAAGTATATATGGTAGTTTCCAAGGCAATTTTCAGCGTTTTCCATTTAGTAAAAGTAATAAATGTCCTACTTATTAAATTTAGCTAGTATCAATTTAAATCTCATTTTGTTCAATAAAATAGGTAATATAAAGTCAAATCTTTATAAAAATATTAAATATGTTTAATAAGATAAAGAATGTTTTTTTAGTGCTTCACGCGCATAAAAATACTGAAAATAAAAAATGTTTTTCTTTAGTGCTTCACGCGCATGTCTTGTAACTCATATTAATTACTCCCTTCGTTTAAAAAAATAGCTTATTTTATTTTTTATTTTTTTAAAAAATAATATTTTTTTTAATTTTATTTTTTACGTGACATTTTTAAAGACTCAAGATCAAAGGACAATTGTGTGGATTCGACCCAACTTTAATTTAAGATAATAAGATTCAAAAGTTTTCTTTATACTTTTAAATTTCGTGTCAAGTTAAATCATGTCATTCTTTGTGAAACGGTGGAATTAATAAAAAAAAAAATACATGAATGAAATTTATATGTTACTCTTTCCATCCCATATTAATGGTTGTTGGACCCTAAATTCTCAAATATTTTCATGGCTATCATTTTTAAATGAAGATTTGAACAAAGTATTATTATGTGTTTGATCATAAATTTTGGGTAAATAATTAACTATTTTTAGAATGACCTATACATATAAGTTCTAAAAATTATGAAAAATACCTCTAGGTTTATATTGTCATATTATGATAAATATATTCTGTTAATAAATAACCTGATAACATATTTGATGATAATTAACCACAACAAAATAATAATAATATGGGCAAAGGCAATACCTCAATCGCAAATTCAAAATTGTCACTGATTCAACATGAATTATAATGCATTAAAAATAATTATTCTTTTTTCGACACGTTCGATATAAATAACTGGATAATTATCAGTGAAGTAATTTGGTAGATAAATACTAATTGGAATTAATAAATGATGATTAATTTTTTTATAAAATATAAGAGTTTTGAGGTAACTTTTAAATTTTTTAAAATTTCCAAAATGTTAGAATTTGACCTAAATACTTATTTTTCTTAGTACTCGAAAACTTGGGATATTTGATAAATCTATTTGCCAAATAATGACAAATTGTATGACCAAACACGGGTAAATTATTTTTAAAAAATAAAAACTTCTGGAAATGTGACGACTTAAGAGTCAGAGTCTCAGAGAGGGTAAATGGTACATGCATATGATTAATGAGTAATTAACATCCAAAATAGATTTAATTAGGGTTATACACACCCTAAAAATGGATAACTGTTGAAATTTTCTTTCTTCTTCATACTTACTTGCCCTCGTGACTTTTCTGGGCTTAGAAAGGCAAAAACAATTCATTAAAAAAAAAGTATAAATGAACTTTAGAAAAAAAAATATTATTTGAGGTCGTCAATTTTGTTTCTTATAAGGAATTTTGATCAATAGTTGATCATATAACAATGGTTTGACCTTCCAAAAAATAAAAAAAATAAATAGTTGCAAAATTAGTATAAGAATTGGCTTCTCAACAAACTCTGTGGTTTGTTATAAATTAATCTACATTTTTTTTAAAAAGGCACATCTTCTTCTTCCTTTTTTTCTAACTTAAAGAGAGACATTTGACACAATTTTTTGTACATTATTCCATATTGGATGGAGAAAACTTTATCTCCTCTTTTAAACGTGAAAATTATTTGTGATATTGATGTAGTTTGTGAAGATACTTTAAATTTGTTTGTATATCTAGAGAATATCGTGTTTGTATATATTCCTAGAGAAGTTATACAATGGGCTTTTAATGTATTGTTTTCTGGCTAAGTCAAGGGAGATCATTATATTATATAATTATATAGAGAGAGTTCTTAATAAACTTTTCAATAGTACTTTGGCTTATTTTTCTTCTACTATTACATTTTAAAAAATTGTTGAAAGAAAACTTCCATTGACATGACACATGGCATAATCTAAGACGCAAGAATCTTCAAAAATACTATATGATTAGGTCAATCATAGGTTGAAAAATTAATGAGTTAAAAGTAAGTTTACAAGTCTCACCATTTTCTGTGTTATGGTTGTTACTATAAGTTGTTTGCAAGATGCATATAGAACAGTAGAACAAAGTACAAATCACAAACCACAAAATCCAGTTTGAGATGAATCATTTGTATCTCAGCTCCAATAGCATGTTTCCTCTAGCAGAAGGGCACAAACTAGGCAAGCCTCATTTGAGAAACCGAGTTATCGGTCACAAAAACACCATAGAATATTACAGCCAAGTTCAGTACAACCACAACCTAGCTGAAGTGGACAACATTTGCAATAGTAGAAATGAAGTTATGCTTAAAGTTGCAATATTTTGATCACACTAAATCGAAAATATGTGCAGAACATTTTGTTTTACTCAAATCTTGTATTTGAGTCATTACTCAGATTCTTCTACCAAATTTGCTGTATAAGAGTCCGTCCACAATAATTTGCCAAGCATAATCACTATACTCAGCCACATCATGTAGAATGCAGTCTCATTCTTCAGATCTTTTCCAGTCAAGGTAGTTCGTTTATATGTGAAGATGACTACTAACTGATGTATTTCGATTTTGACAGGGAAAACCTCAGCCTTGTTGATTGACAGGGATATAGAGTAATCTTATATAGCAAAACACAAGACCTAAGTTTTCAATAGAGTTACCAAATACAGAGAATATTATCCAAATCTTCCAAAGTACTTACTGATTTTGTAGTTACAACACTTTTCAAGTACCTCAAGACACAAATAATTCTGTCTTTGGTGGAACTCCTGCTTTCGTAATAAGAATCTAATTCAACTCACCACATTCACAAATCTTGTCCAAAGATGAGCACCACAAGGGACATCTGGGATTTGAGTTTTGCATCAGAGTAGTAAATTTACAATTCTAATTGACAGCATAGAGAAGAGACTTAATGCGCAACATATGGTCAGCTTTTAGACTAAAGGGCACAGCAGGGGGTGAGGAGTCCCAACAATCATTTTGAGCTTCCTGTACTACTGTTCTTGCATCCAACTCAAACAAACCAATACTATACACGTACGCATATACAGACAATGCACAGTGAATTCAACACCAAGGACTGCCAATTATTCTAGTCACAAGTTATATAGATTTATCTGTCAAACGAGAACCCATACAACTCAAGTTCATCCAAAGTATATAAGAATGTTACTATAGGAAAGATGATGGCAAGTTTGTTCTGTAAGCATCATTACCAAGTAGCAAGAATAGACACATTCAGAATTTATAATTATAAATCAATTCATGAGATACAAAAACATAAATTCATTCATGAGTTACAAATTTAAAGGTCAAAAAATAAGGTAGAGAGCATTGTTGTAAGCCAAAATTTTATTTCTAGTATGGTCAAGACATATCAAAATGAGGGGGTAAACACTGTCGACATACCATTGGAAAATCTCGCTCAAAATCATCCAATACAGAAGGGATCAAAATGCTCGTCGGGCCATCTTTTTAGGTTTCTTCACATAACTAAGGCGAATTTTCTTTAGTTTTGTCCTCTTTCTAGCCATTTTCTCTGGAAACGTCTCCCTCTTCTTTTCCTTCTTGGCAGGGGCGGATTTCTTCTTTGCATATTTTGGGTGCACCATATAGGCCTTTGGTTCAACTGCCAGATCATTGCTCTCGGCTTCCTTATATAGTGCATTTGCTTTGTCAACCCGATTATGAGCAACCATTTTTCCGATCAACAAGTCGTATGTCTTTAACCCCGGTTCGCAACCATCCTCTTTCATCTTTGCAAAGACACTCATAGCATGATCCAATCTTTCAATCCCACATAATATTTTCAAGAATTCATAATAGGCCTTCTTATCAAGCGCATCCCCAAATCCTGCAGATTTCATCCTATCAATCATTTCATCACCTTCTCCAACTCTAGCAGCCTGGTACAAGCTCCTAATAAGAGTGAGAAACGTTGTTTCATCGGGATTACAACCCCACTCTCCCATCCTATAAAACAGATTCAAAGCATCCTCTGTTTTCCTAATCTTACATAAGTTAGTAATCAAAACATTAAAGGTTTCCACGTCTCTAGGGACGCCTTTCTCCTCCATTCCTAGCAATACATTTTCCGCCTCAGATTGAAGCTTGAAAGGATCCTTCTTCCTACACAGCTTACAAACACAATCAAGTATTGCATTATAAGCTGAAGCCCCAATTTCAAACCCTCCTCTATACATCTCCCCAGCTAACCGCTGTGCCTCATCAAGTTTCCCATCAACACACCAACCCCTTATCAGCGTATCACATATATATTCGTCCGGGAAGAATTCACTAGCCAAACTTTTAACCATTTTCTCAGCATAGCTAGCAAATCCATGCTCACACAACCTAGAAACTACCAACTTCAAAGAATCTAAATCCCTCACTAAACCGTAATCTTTCTCCATATTTTCAAAAAACGCTACTGTCTGAGTGGGTCTTCCAGCCCTAACAAGTCTATCAACCATGGATTCTAACGTCTTTCTTCCCGTTAACCCTATCCCATCAATAAGTACATCCTGGGCAGCTTTAAAATCCTTTCTCCTTCCAAAATAATCCACAAAGTAAGACACAACCTCATCATCAACCTTGAAACTTTCCTTAGACTTGACCCACTTGAAAAACCCTAATACTGTCCGGCCTGCATCTGGGGAAAGATTGAGTGTGGTAAGGATCAGGGAAGACGTCAAATTGACATGGGAGAAAGAAAGATCGAGACTTTGTGGAATTGATAGAGATTCTGCATCGAGCTGCTTAACAAGCTCAGATGAAAGAGACTGAGCGGTTGTTTCTTCTTGGTTCCTTTCGGGTTGGGATGAAAAGGATCTGAAACTGGTAGAATAGTGCGAAAAAGAAAATGAATCATAGTGGGGAAGTGGTGAAGTGAAAAAATGGGTTTTGGAAAGGGAAATCTGGGAACAAGGATGGTGGTGCGTTTGATTGGTCGCCGACGAAGAAATGCAGCGACGGAGAAGTGTCCGGAGTGTTGATGGGGTGGTGATTCGACGCATTCTTAGTGTGTAGTGAGTGAGAGAAAGAAAGGGCGGCGACGGCAATGGTGGAGTGTTAAACCCTCTCTTACTGCTACAGCGGGTCTGGGCTTTGTCTTTCGGGTTTTGGGCCTTCGGGTAACCTGAAAATTGACGGGTCTTTCACAAATAGGAATTAGTTTTTGGGAAAATTGTATATAATAGCAAACTAATAATCTAAATTAAATGAAATAGCTTAGGTTTGATTTAATTGTGCTCCATAGCAAACGTTGGCAAAAATTTGCCAGGCGTCTCTCTCCCAGAAGTCTCGCTCGCCACTCTTCCATTCTCGCCTCTCTCGCTTTATACACAGAAGTGTATAATTTCTGTTTCTGTTTTGTATAAAGCGAGAGAAAATTGTATATACACATGCAAAAATGTATATCTTCGTGTTATACACTTAATTATATAATTTACAAACATTTTACTTCAAATATTGCAGAGAAAAAGGCCAAAGAATTATACAATTGTGAATTATACAATTGCAGTGAAATACAATTTTTTCTAGCTTTATACACCAGAAGTGTATATATTGTGTTTCTGTTTTTGTATAAAGCGAGAAAAACATATATCTTCTTGCTATACACTTATAATTATGCAATATACATACATTTTAATTCGATTCAACTGTATGCAAAGCTAATTATACAATTGCAGCGAAATAGGCCAGCGAATTATACAATTTAGGCCAGCAAATTATACACTTGTATATGTATAGCGAATTGTACAGTTTTTGTGTTTGCTATGGAGCGCAATTGTGTAAAGTTTGCTATAGCATACAAATATGATTTTTTTGTTTGCTATATATGAAAGTTGTCCTTATTTTTTCCGTAGTTAATATATGTGAATACATTGTATATAAAATTAATTACAGCTAATTTTAGATTTCATGTATCTAAGAATACAAATCTAAATAAGCGCAAACAAAATGTAAATATTCAAAGTTTGAATTTTAATAAGATTTTTATATTAAAATTTTATAAAAAACATGAAAAGAAAGTAAATTATTATCAAATTAATGATATTTATATTGTAATTACTCATAAATCTATACAAAACATAGCTCACAAATTTTATGGAAGATATAAAATGCACTAGCAAATCTAGTGAGTTTTCCATGGGGTATAAATTTTGATTATTACTAATTAAATATTATTAGAACAGTAAATTTTAATTCGTTGCAATGAATATTTTCTTATATATCTACCTTCTCCTTTTATAATAATTATGCTTTGTAGCATGTAGATTTTCAATCTAACAAATTTCTCGTTGCAGTTGTTATCGTTAAATTTATTCGTGGTATGCTTATATTTTCATTATTCAACATTATTAACTTGCATGTTTATTTTCAATTATTTATATTCAAAAGTAAACTCTAGTATTACCCTATAAGTAAATATAAAAATAATAATATGATTTTACTCCTTATTTAAATTTAAAATAACCTATAGGGTATTTAAGTCATTTCACCTATATAATATAATGGGTGGAGGGGCAGGAGAGGTGGGTGGATAATTGAGATTTGAGAGGGAGATATTGGATGATGTGAAGATTGCATAAACTGAAACCAACTCTGTCTTCTTCTCCCGGCAACCGACGCTTCTTCACCGGTAGCGACATTGTACGGTAACTGTATCAACTACTCATGCTTTTCTCCATATGTTACTTACTTAATCGTCGTAAAAGGCACGTAGAACGTACGGATACTAGAGTCACTGATTCTGTTGATTATTTGTTCTCTGAGAATTCAATCGGAAAAAACGTAATTGAGCTGTTTACTGAACTCATTTAACTTGATTGGATAAACAATGTGTATACTTGTTTTCATGATTTCACAATTTCACAGTTTTTGGTTAGGATTTTGAGAGATGGTGTTAGTTCAAAATTATATCACTCCGTGTAAGGCGTACTTGCCAAATGCATCTTCATCTCAGGTATCGTTTCGGATTCTTCTTCCATCTTGCTTAGCATTGATTATGTATCCCAATTTTAAAAGTTCATTTTCACTTATAAAGGTGGATGTGATGCATCAACTGGGGTGGTTTAGGAGTGGTCACAACCGTAGGGCTCCTGTATGTGTTATCAGGTCAGAGAATGTAACTGAAACTTCCACTTCCTCTTGCCAAGGTTAGATTACTTTTGAATTTGTAACAGAGTCTGATCGAGCTGTCAAATTAGTTATATCTAAGAAGGCCTTGACTAAAGAAATGAAATGTGACTGAGCATAAAACTTTAAAGTTCAATGACTTTACTCAGACAATGTCTTAATTTATTTCTAGTTTTATGATTACCATCATAGGTAAAGTGAAGGAAGAGTACACAGTTTCATAGTTCCTGTAGAATTCTGTGGGGGATCCCATTCAACGTAGTGAACAGTCTTATACTGAAAAAAGCAGGGATGTTTAGTTCAATATTGTAATCTCCTCTAGTTTTTATATGGTTATGTTATTTCGGTTCGCTTTACCTGCTATTTTGATGAGCATAAATGGGATCATCTTCCAGGTAGAGGAATAATGTTTTAATGATGAAGAAAAATAAGCTCAAAATTGCTGTCTTATAAAGGAATTTGAAGTAAACTTTATTCTATTTTGAAGGAAAAAAAATAAGTAATAATGCATGAATTGGTTGATAGTAACATCTTTGCATACATGAACTGCAATGTTGTTTGTTGGATGACCGTTTCAGTTCTTTTATCTTGAATGAAATGTCATCCCAGATTCCTGATATGCTCATTATAGGCTCTTGTTTTGATTATAAGATGTGGGAATAGTCCTGGCAGTTTATAATTTTGTCCCATGTTGATTGACATTTTGGCACCAAAGCAGGACCAGTCACTATTTTCCTCTATCCGTTTCCTTACAGATAGACTTGGGAGGCGTCAATTTCTTGCCGTAGGACCAACAATTGTCCCGTTGCTGCTGATGACTTCTCAGATACCAACATCATGTAAAAGTCTTTATGCAGCATCTTACCCTGTTAATTCCCTACATTCTTGTTTTAATGTTTGACGAAATGAAGTTGTGATGCATTTCTCACAGTCACACTTCCATTCATGTATCTTGTTGATTCTTTAAATTTTAATGACTGGTATCCTAAGAGTAGACCCTTTGATATGGCTCAGTTGCTGCAGGAAATAAGAAGGGATTTCTGCCTGTCACGGACAAGAAGGATGGATACTCTTTCCTCTATCCTTTTGGGTGGCAGGTCATTCTTCACTTAATGACTATAATGTTCTCTGTTGGTTTTCATTTACGTCTGTCTTTTGTTCTAATGTCATAGTTGTGTAAGCTTGGGAAACAGAAGTATGGAGCTGCATTTGTGGGTTCAGCAATTTCAGATTTTCACTTCAATAAAATAAATTTAGTCACCTTTTATAAAATTTAACTAATTTTTTTTTAGCTAATTTCTGAATCACTTTACCCACTTATAAATTAAACCTGTCTTATCCATTGATACTTTTCTTTAGCTGTTTCTTTATTCATTTCTACCCTTGCCCAGGAAGTCGTTGTTGAAGGTGAAGATAAAGTTTTCAAAGATGTTATTGAACCACTAGAAAGTGCTAGTGTAAATTTGGTACCAAGCAGTAAAGAGGACATACGGGATTTTGGTTCGCCACAACAGGTTTGTTAAAATGCTAGATCATTTATCCTAGAAATTTACATGAAAAGGCTTCATGTAACTGTTTGGATTATTGCCCAATGGAAACTTAGATTTTCAGGTGGATTTCTTGATTGTGGGCACTCATGAATGTGTCCTAACCACAAACTATGCATATTGCAGGTTGCTGAAACTTTAATAAAAAAGTTTTTAGCATCGCCTTCTCAGAAAACAAAACTAATTGAATCATCAGAGGTGTGTATTTTGATATTTCTTCCATTACTGAAAATTTGTAACTGATCCTTGACTGCTTGTCATGCTGAACTATTATTGGTGTTACTGTTGAATAAACATTTCAGAGCCTTAGAATCTTTGAATTAACTCACTTATATATCTTCTTTCTGGACTGAGTCATTTGGTCAACATATTTTGATGTTTTATGCCCTTAAAAGAATCCATTCGGCCTTGCAAGAAAGCTCATGTATTGTGTAGCTACGTTGATGCAACAACAACCAAATCTAGTCTGAAGCTTGTTTAAGAAATGCTAGTTAATAGTAATAAATCAGATAAGGGTACATACAGATGTTCTATATCTGTGCAAAGGAAACACTCTACTACCTACTAATCGTCTAACACTATCTTCCACATTGATGCTTTTCAATCTAAAGATCATGTCCTCGATTAGTTGCAGATGTGTCATGTCTTGTACGATCACCTCTCCCCTGTGCTTCCTCAGTCTACCTCTACCTCTCCTCAGACCTATCGCAGCCAACTTCTCAATCTCGTTTCCCACATCTTGTCCACCACGACAGCTACTCCCACATTGCCATGTATATCTTCATTCCTGAATTTATCACTTCTAGTATGCCCGCATATCTATCCAAACATTCTTATTTTTTCTAACTTCAACTTCTGAACAAGCGAATTCTAGATTGGACAACACCCTACCCCTAACAACATAATCGGTCTAATTCTGTGTAGCAGTTAGTCCTGAAATTTTCTAGTTTTAGTTAGGTAAACCTTTTCAGAAGTTCTGAACTTTGCTTTTGAAAAACATATATTTATCTCCATCTTTTTACAGTTCATGTTGTAACATATATGAGTTTGTGCACTACTTTGACTGCTGACCTGTGTTCCAATATTCTCATAGTTCTCTAGTGGCACTCAGGTCTATTTAGAGAGCATGAGTATAGGAGAAATTTGGTTTACAAAAAAGCGGCCTCTCTTAAAATCTCTACCAAAGAATGCTTCCTATTTGTTTTTGGGTTAGTACCAAGAAATGACAAATAAGTTTAGCAGTCATGAGTCTGTTGTCCTCCTAATTAGTTTTAAAACCACTTCACAATTCTTGGATAATATTTAAAGCCATCTTGCTTTGGATAAAATTGCTAGACTAAAAAAGACTAGTTACTATATGAGGTGTTGAATTATATCTACTAAGGATCAGCTATTGACAATTTGTATCATGTAAGATAAACGATGATCAATATTTATGATTCAATTTCTAGATATTCTTGGATTGAGGTCATAAATTGCTTAGATTAGTTTCACTGGAGCAAAGTTAAGCTACTTCTGCCACTGCTGTCATCGTTAGAAATGGCATTTTAGCTATTTCATACTTGAATACATCACAAGGAAATATGACAAGTAATCCCACCCAGTTCGTCTCCCTTTTGCAGTCTTTCCGGGAGGTAATGAGATTTTTAAAAAAAAAGAAATGCTAAAAACTTCAACCTACACAACTCCCAATCAATGAAGGAGAGAGAGATTAACTTACAGTCATGAGTGAGAGTCATAATATAATTTGATCGTCTAGCTCGTCTTTTCACCTTTGTACTAATGAAAGGAATAAAGTTTTAGCCTATCAAGGAAAGGCAGTTAATCTGATGCACATGGAATTTTGATATTGCCAGTAAACAGCTTCATAGCTTGACTTTTCTACGTGCATTACTTCAACCGTGTGTAGATTCTTCATAAGAAAGCATATTCCTGGTGCACTCTACTGACTAAGCAAATCATGGCTTTTTTAGTAAAATGAGAACTGGGATAAGATTCATCCCGTAATTTGCACAACTCTGCGAGCTATTATTTTCCTTATATGCTTACTACTTTTTATCATCTTTGTATTATCTAATATCAGCTTTTACTAACCATTGGATGTATCTAATTTTATTTCGGGATCATTGTCTGATCATTTTGTAGCGCGTCGTTGATGGAAAAACCTATTACATGTTCGAGTTTGTTGCACAAGCCCCAAATTATACTCGGCATGCCCTCACTGTAGTCTGCATTGGCAATGGTATGAATTGTATCTTAGGTTTTAATTGATGATGTGCGTGCTATGGAGAATGTTCTACTTTGCTGGCTTGGTTCTGGAATAGAACTTGGTTACCTGCAAGTTCTTAAATTATTGTAGTTAAGCACTAACTATTTAAAAGATGCAGCAATTTAAATCTCGAGGACATTCCTCTGAACCTGAAAAATGACATGCAGTAATTTTCCCCCCTAACCTGCGGAGTCATCAACTTAGCAAAAACCGATTCAGTCTCCTATATCCCCATATAGGATAATATGATAACGTATATAGATGGATTTATCTACATGGACAATAAGGTTTATTAGTTTACTTCTACCTCAAAACTTATGAGTCATTCAAGTGATCTGCTATCAGTGACTGTCTTTGTTGTCAGCATGCTAGTAGATTAGGCCTTCTTCCAATAATTCACTTCTCTCTTAGTTATTGGAAGAGGGGGTTCAAACCCCTTAAAACTAAAATGTTGATGCATTCAATAGTTTGTATTATATAAGCAGTACAACTATTTCTATCAACTGCTATATTTGTTCATTTTATCTGCCAACCCTGAGTGCATTGTATCTATAATTTGAATCTTTCATATGAAACGAGAAACTTCCCATTGTTTAATTTGAACATAAGGCTAATGCCGGTCAGCCCAAGACTTCCCTGGTTTCATTTTATGTCTATCCTAATTCCCTCCTGTTATTTTTACAACTCATTGCGTCTAAAATCACTGTCTTTCAGAACTGCTTTTACGTGGACTTGAATATGCATAAACTTCCTAATATTTGAATGGTGAATCGTAATGCAGGAAAGTTCTATACATTGACAACTGGTGCAAATGAGAGGAGATGGGGGAAGATGAAGGATAGACTACAGACTGTGGTTGATTCCTTCCAAATCTTCAATGTTTAGTATTAACTTCAGTAACACTTGCTTTTTTGTTGTTAAAATCCCAGTTTTCATCTTTAAATAACTGCGATCAGAGGTTGTATAATTAATGTAGATATGAGTGTCGTGCCTATTCTCACCCATTGCTTGTCAAAATAACATTACTGATTTTATGGCCGCAGCCTTTATAGAATACTCATTGTTCTATTTCAATATCCCTGTCTTTTCTTTTCTTTTCTGTACTGCCCTTATTGTAAAGAAAACGTTCCCTGCGAACACGACGATTTTTCTTTCTTACAGTAAAATTTCATACATAGCTTTATTAGAGCACATCATTTTCATGGCATGTATAAGCCCTGAAATCATGCGTCAAAAGCTTTGTGATTTGTTTTTACCATTCACAGCATATGTGCTCTATATTAACAGATAAAGAATGAGAAAGGCATGCAATTCTATTAATTATCCAAAGCATGATTCTTCTATTATTTCTTTGACCCCATAATTTTCTCCTGGTGGTCTTTCTTTATTGAGCCAAATTCCTGGTTGGAGCTCATCAGGAAATGATGATCTTAAAAGAATATGTACGTACACACACACATATATATATTAAGTTACCCTCTAAATAAAAAAGGCAAGCTTTGTGTCATTTTCATGGGTACAAGATCATGTTTCCCTGTTCCACACAGCAGTTTTTTCCATTTATAATAAACATTACTTTATCTAGGTTTCTTTCAGATGAAGCATGCTACCTTTAATTTATGCCCTTAAACATCATTATATGCCATAATGCTGTCACTAGATAAAGGGCCAAAAAAAAGGTCAGGTTAGGCCGTTTCATGGGATCCCCATTCACATTAGCAGCCAGTAGCACAAACTCCTGTTTAATAATTAAGATAAGCTTATAATATATGATTTAACTTATATAAATATATCTTTTAGATATGTGTCAAAATTGGTTCATAACAGCACATAGTGATGGCCAAATATATTGTATTGAATTGTCCACTTTTTTGTAATTGGCATAAACTTTGCTCTTTCACAAACAGAGACATACAATGTATGAAAGATAAGAAGCAAGGTTGCCTCTTGTTTATGGTTTATTTAACATGTCCTACAAACACTAAGCACCTTGAGTGTATGTAATAATCAACCGCACATAGGGACTAAATTAATATAAACATTATAAAGTTTTGTACATATAAATTCATAAAGTTTTCGAGAAATTTGAATTTTCTAGCAGTTGTTGCATCTTAGCACATTCTTTTTTTTTTTAATTACCTGTTAAGATTATTTGTTGTGTAACCTCTTTTCACATGAGAAAATTTGCAAACAAAACACAATCACAATTTTTATAGGATCATTTTCTTTTATTCAATTTGTTAGTGCGAACAAAATCATTTCCTCATTTTGTGGCTCTTTTGACAACACACGCATATTTACATGACCCTTAATTAGTTTAATTATATTTGGTGGGGTTAATTCATTAATGAATAGTATCATATCTGTTGAGATAAGGGATCAAGAGATAAATTAATACTCCCTCTATTTTAATTTACGTGATATTTTTCCTTTTTAAAAATTAAACAGTATAAATTTGTTATGCATGAAATCTATTATTTTTTAAAAATAAAATTTATATATTTGTAAACTACGTAAAAAGTACTATAAGTCACACTATTTGATAATTCAAAAATGTTTAAAAGATCTATGCAAAATTTATGATCAAAATATAGATTTAATTGAATCTTGAAATCTAAAAAGTGTCATTAAAATGATAGTCTTCGGATGCATGTTGATAAATCTATTCATGTGCAATAACTTACAAATCACATACAAGATATAAATTGTATTAGATAAGTCATATACAACGAGCTCGATCAACAAAAAAAAAATTAACATATAAATTTCGTTACGTATATTATACCTCATATTGCACCAACTTAACTATCCTTACGGATCGTGAATTAATAAATTGTTATATAGTACATGCAACAAGTTATCATGGGGTCCAAGATGAGACTGAGAATCATCATCATAGGGCATCCCACAAGTAAGTGACTGTCAACTTCATAAAAAATATGATAAGAAATGTGCTTGAAATTCATGATCATCAGTAGAATCAGTATACAGCTAAGTATTAAACACTTTATAATATAATAATTGCCATGCCTCTTCATTTTTATTGGATGTACCCATATTTGTAAATATGTGGTATATTCACTGCCACTTCTCATTGTTGTGTTTTTATCATTTAGAGTAACTTCACAATGAAGAATTTATTCTCCACATTACATTCCAAAGGGAAATTACTTTTCCATTATTTGATATTCACCATATGATATTCCATTGCCTCCAAATCGAAAAAAAAAAAAGTACACTAGATATTTTGTACGAATATTTGTACATAACCCCACTCATAAAAAACAAAATAACAAATAACTTTAATTTATATTTACTGACAATATAATTAAAAGGTAAAAACGAAGGCAGAGACTCATGTGCAAATAATTGAAAATTATACCTATGTAAATATGGGAAATATAAACTTTTCATATATATGTATTAATCTCTTTGACCTAACGAGTGAAAATCATTTTCATCCCCAAACTTCCATTTAAAAGTCAAATTCGCCTTAATTTTGAGAAATAGTCATTTAAAAGTAAAATAAATCGAAATTGACATTTTGATGAAAATCATGCTTCCGTCGTTCCAAAATCAAATAATTGAGAGTAGACATCATGGTGTTTTTCTTTTTATTGCATCCAACTTATGTACCCCTTGTCGATCCTCATATGGTAGTATGTCGATTCACCACCTATTAACGGTGGCTATTGTTACACTTAATTTCTTCAATTAAATCACTCTTTAAGATCTTGATTAACCTTTAGATTTAGTTTTGGATTAAGCACCTACAATTTAATTGAAAAATTAATCATGTTGATAGAATAGTTGGCCGAGTGAGATATATATATATATAGAGAGAGAGATAACTAGCCCATTTGATTTGTACTAAAACAATTAACAAATAGACAACATATTAGTAAGGCTCTTCTTATCTAACCTGGATATATAAAAGAACTAATTAATTAGTATAATTTGAGCTTAATTATTCCTTTGAATTGGAACAAAGTACTTATTAGTCATGTTGTAACTTTATATTATAATTTACAAAGGGAACCTTAACAAATCTAATAAAGCAAGAAAATAATCTAACACAATCCCAAGAGAGAATCCATGCAAATTATGTGGTGTAGGTAGCTAATATTCCAAATTTTAAAGGAGAAAACTTGGAAGAGAAGTTGTAAATACAATTTTTCATATATATATATATATATAATAGGAAAAAAAACTATTGGTGGTCAAAGGAATAATTGCTCTTCCCTGTCCACTTATTATATATGTAATATATTCCCTTCCCTTTGCAATTCCTACATCATCATATTATTCATATCATAGTATGTAAAAAATTGAAAATTTCAAAATAAATATCGAACATATACCAAAATAACAAATAATCATAGATGCCATTTTTCCTTACAATATTCTAATCTTTTTTTATCAAGCTTTTTGCCATATCTTTTTTATCGAAAGATCCAAATTTTTATATATCATCCCAAATCCCAACCATACACGTTCTTGGATAAAGTTTGTGTACGGATATGCTGTTTGGTTTTTCATTTAGTACACCATGAGAAACACAAGACTAATAAGTAGTACTTGGTACTAATGAACAGGTGTGTCAAATGAACGTGTTAGGCTAAAAATTATCAATTTAATATATAAATAGTTCATATTTCGAGTTCTTAAGTTTATTTGAATTGAACTGAAAACTAGTGGATCATAACCAAATATTGATCCTATGTCTTCTCCTTTTTGAAAAAGAAATATAAAAGCTATTGTGATTTCTTTTCAATTATTATTTCGATTTCATTTTTTTGGATGTTTAGGGGTAGATGAAAGTGTTAACTTATGGATTCATTCAAAATAAGTAGCTTGGCTCGAATAATAAACAGAGGCATTTCAATAAAATTAGTTGTCTAAAATCAAAATTTAAATGAAGATCTTATTATTTTTTTATGAAAACGTCATATATATTATCATGAAATATTATTTTAGCTTTTTGAAATATAAAGTTAATAATATTCTTCTCAATCATGGTAAGGGTTTAGAGGGGCTAAATATTGGGTGTCATACTTCTTCTTATCTATAAAAATATTTTGGCCGTTTCAATGATGAAAAATAAAAATCTTTCTAAGGAGAGCTTTCTCTTTAATCGATTTAATGTAGTACTAAATTGAATTAATCAAGAAATTCAATATAAATATCGAAAGAATAAAAAAATTGAAACTCCAAAAGCCCTTGCTTTAATAGTTTGACCCTCTCACTGGTCCTGACTATAAATAATAGATTCCGAACCCAATTAACCAAAATAAATTGTGGTTGAATTCTAATCGTATAAAAATCAATAAAATTCTAATCTGTCCGTTTTACGAGTCTTGTGCCAACCCATTATTGAACATTGACGTGATGAATTGCTCAAAAATGGGCACTACATTATTAGTTCATGCAGGAGATGAAATTCTATTTGCAGCTCTTTGCAGTACGCGATCTAAATTTAATTGAGCTCTAATATAAGTTTAATGAGAAAGGAATAAATAAAAGATGAGAATTAATGGCTGAAAAGAGAAGAAGCTAAGGCAAGTTGCATTTAATTGGATGGTGAAAACAACAAAACAGTGAATATTGGATATTCAAATCCTCAATGCATCTTTTTTTTCTTTATATAAACAAATGTGGAAAAGGAGAAAAGCTTTATTATGTATGTGTATATATAATTATATAGAAAATAAAATTATTCTAGTAATAACTAGTACAATTTTTTTATATATAGATAGCTACTTAGGATATAGATATATACCATATATAATTTTATTCCTCAATCATTTGTTTGTTTCTCTACCACATTGTTGTTTTGTTATTATCTGATTATTTTTATAAAAAATCCCTTAAGCAATAGAGAGAGCAAAAAGAATCTTAGTAGTTTTGTTTGCTTTACTTTAATATTTCAAAAGCCAATGCTTTCTAGCTAAGAATTAATAGAGAGCACAAAATAAAGCTAACAAGAATAAAGTTGATAAAAGGGACAAGTTCTCATTTTATCATTAGTTTTAGATGTTTAGAAGAGTTTAAAAATTGTTTAGGAGAGTATAAAAGGTTTTTATTTATATTTAAGTAGATCTTATGAGGATCTTGTTTCCTCAACATGGATTAAGGTATATTACTCTCTTGATGTTATATGTTATATACATTAAATGGATTTTTACCCTTTTTTTTTTCCTCAACTCTATTTAATAGAGTGTATAAAAATAGAAATAATAGTTATGTTGAATTTAGTTATAATAACATTATTTTTTTTATTGATTATTTGATTTGTTATATTAATACTATTCAAGTTTATTAGTATATGAATAATACTTAACATGTTTTATTAGAATAGAAACAGTCAGTATAAAAATAATAATACTTTTTTTATTTTAATTTACTTTTCAGATTTTTTTACTAGCTTAAAGTTTACGTAAAAAAAGAAAACGATTGATTTAAAATTAAAAAGTTACCAACGAGAAGATACATTCCTCTTGGAATATACTTAGAAAAATTAGACAAACAAATTAAACGAAGAATACTATCACAAGCAGAGCTCTCACATGCTACAAATAACTAATACTGCACTTATTACCCTTTCATTTCCCAAAAAAATATATATATTGCATTAACTTACTCACATTTAATTTAACAAATAACTTCTTTACTGATATAAATGTCATTATTGTATTTCATATATAGTTAAATACTATTGGTGAAAAACATTTTGTATCATACTAAAACAAAAAATAAAAATAATTCGTGTACTATTATCATCTCTTCTAAGATTAGTTTTGTGATATATATTTCTTGGATTCTCATATCTTGTCATTAAGAGTAACTGCTATTAGTAGACACTAATCACATGATAATTAATGATAAATTTGAAACGCATCCTTACTTAGTAATATGATAGACTACCTTAGTACCCGTGATAATAATTCAACAATATTTATCAGTTACTTAAAACGGATTATAATTAGTTAATGGTCATAACATGAAACCTCCATAAATATCTTTTCTCAATTGCTAAATGTATAACAAAACAATGCAACAACCAAGAATCAACACCCCCTAGATTTACAAGTGTTAATATAGGACAAATACAGAAGAAAAAACAACTAAACATAGAAGAACATAATTATCTAAGCCGTTAATACTTGCATGCTACTGTTTACACAAATATAGTAAAGTTTATACAAAAAAAGTTCACATGTGACATTATTTTAGCATAAAGAGCAAATAGAAGACGTATAGTTTTATCATAATAAACATAGAAATTATATTGCTTTGGATATGCAAAAAGGAAGTTGTGTACAGTGCATACTTACTTGCAAGAACCACACCAAAGACAACAAACCAATTCCTAAACATAAAAAGGGACCAAATGAACGGAAACCCTTTGGTTAGACTATCATTTCCTCACCCCCTACGACGAACTTAAAAGTACTAGTGCTATAGCATTACTTATAAACAAGTCTGATCGATCACTTGGACAAAACAAAATTCAATTTAGAAATCAAGAAAGACCAGCTAGAAAACCCAAATGACATACAAACCAAGCTTTCAATGAACCCTAGAAACAGCCTTGCAAATCAAAGGTTGTTTCAATTCCAATGACAATTTCAAACACTCGGACAAGTCCACGTTGTTGTTATCAGAAGGAACCCATTTGAATTCTTGAAGTAACTGAGCTAGCCAAAGCTGAACAGTAGCAAGTCCCATTGCCTTGCCCGGGCACACTCTCCGCCCTGAACCGAATGGTGCAAGCCTTAAATCAGAACCCATGATGGATACATCTTCTTCCAAGAACCTTTCAGGCATAAATTCTTCGGGTTGTGACCATATCTTTTCATCATGGGTAATAGCCCACATGTTCACCATTGCTGTAGTTCCAGCAGGGATAAAATGGTGACCAACACTAGTATCATGAATAGCAAGCCTTGCCCATGAGAGTAATGGACCAGGAGGATGAACTCTCAAAGTCTCTTTCACTATGGCTTGTAGATACTGCAGATTAGGCAAGTCGGAATCACATACAGCTCGATCGGTTCCAACTTCAGCGTCGATTTCTCTTTGAACTTTAGTTTGAATATCTGGATGCAGTACCATCCTTGCAAGAATCCACTCTAACAAGATGGCCACAGTATCGGTCCCTCGAAAGATCATTTCCTGAAGAAAAAGAGTTTATTACCTACCTTGTTACATAATGAAAGTTGAATCCAAATCGAATAAACAAAAGATATGATGCTGGAAAAAAAAAACAGTTGGAAAAAGACTTGAGAATATCAGCACTACCACCATCATGCATTAGTTAAAAGCTAAGATTATTCAGATTCTTCATCATCAAAACACAAGAAAGAGACAATTTAACAGAAGAATTTTAGCATATTTTGCAGAAGAATCAGGTAGTATTAAACACATAACATAAGCAAATGAAAACCAAACATAAACTATTAGTATTACACAATCTAAAAGCACATAAAATTATATAAACTTTTAAATCAAACGAAATAAATGAATATCAAAATAAATCGAAGGGACTAAATTTATGAGAGGAAAATACCCAAAGAACAGCAATCATGTCTGAATCACTCAGTTTATTTTCCTTCTCCAAATCAAGCAACACATCAACAAAATCATGAAAGTCTTCATCTGCAACATTTCCAGCATTTTTAACTCTATTTAACCTGTGTTCTTCAATGATCTTCCCAACAAATATATTAACCCGAGCAACAAGTTCTTTGCATCTTCTTCTAACTCCTTGTAAATCTAACCACCCCAACAAAGGAAAATGGTCGCTCCAGTTAAATATACCAAGCAATTCATACCCTTCACTAACCAAATACTCCAACTCCCGTCCATCTTCTTCATTGAAATCATAACTTTTACCGAAAACAGTCTTCATCACATTGTTGAGTGACCCAAAATGCAAAACCCTTTTCACCTTAACATGTCCATCTGTTTCCATCAAACTCGCAATTTCCGTCACCATCTTACTACCTATTTCCCTCCTGAAATCACCGAAACACGCTATTCTCTTCGGACTGAACAAATGGGTCGCCGAAATCCTTCTCAAATTCCTCCAATACTCACCATACGGTGCAAAACCCATCGCTCTGTGAAACAACAGTTCATAAGCAGACTCCTTCACTGGTCTATCAGCAAAAGCCGAACTACCAAGTATTTCCTTCGCAGTTTCAGGATTACTAGATATTATAAAACGAGTAAACCCAACTGAAAACGCCATTAACGATTCAGCTTTCAACCCATTAGAGAGCTTCGCAAGCAGTCTATGAGTTAACGAACCAGTGAAAGTTAATACCAACCCAAGAAGAGGTAAACCAGAAGGTCCAGGAATGGAGACACGAGCTTTAGAAAAAGACCAAGCAAGACCACCTGGGGTAAGCCAGAGGGCGAAAACCGCAAAAAAGAGGAGAAAAAAGATAAGAAGCTCTAAGTTGAGCACAACAGTTGAAGGAATGAAGAGAAGAGAGTATTCAGAATACATTTCTGAGCTTCAAAGATTGCTTAGTATATGCAGGTGCCGAGTAGTTAAGAGGTGAATTCTGTTTTGGAGAGAGAGAGGAGAAGGTGGCAGTGGAGGTGTGGAGAAGACCAAGAGCGTGAAATAACGGGTTAAATAGAGTTAATAACAAAAATTAATTATACTTTTTAATAAGTTATTTTTTAAAACTAAAAAAAGAAAAATTAAAAAATAGTGAATGATACTATAGGTAGAACTTTATTTTCTTGTAGAACTATATAAGAGTTCAACTGTTTGGAAGAGAGAAAAAAAGAAACTCTTTCAAGTCTAGATTATTAATTTCTAGAGTCAAATAAATTAGATGAACTTGATTTTTTAAATTAAAAGTGAAGATATTTTAAAAAGATATGTTAAGAAATATAAATTGTAAATTCATTGCTATAATTTGTTAATTATGATTTGTAGATACATGTTATAGAAATGAGAGTGGAGAGAGGTAATTTTTATATGTATATCAGTTATATAATTTTATATATGTGACTGAGATGAATGTGTTTTTGTATAACTGATTGGGAGAGGGAGGAAAGAGGAGAGCAAGATTTGGAGAGAGAGGCGAGAGGCGAGCAAGATCGGGAGAGCGAGGAGAGACCCAATCAAGATTGGGAGAGGGAGGAGAGAGGCGAGCGAGAGAACAATAATTTGTATAATTTACATCTGTTTGTATAATTCACGAGTTTTTTAATAATTGAGTAATATAAAATCTAGAAATATACAAATATGATAAAATTCAAAAAAAAAATTGATACAAACAGAAATATATTAACTTTAACTAGTTATACATATTATGTTTTATAAATCATAGTATACAAAATCTTAAACTGTACTTTTATACAAAATTTAAAAAATTATAAAAAAAAAAGTTAGATATATATATGGTGAAAATTTTGAAAAACCAAAGGAGAATCATCGTTATATAAAAATGCAAATCAAAAGAAAAAATTGTTAATTGTGAATTATATAAATGTAACGAATTATAAAATCTCGAAGTTAATCTACATAATTAATGGTTAATATTAGTCGCTAGAGATAATTAAAGCGAACTATAACTATCCTAACTAATTAAGTAAAATAAGTTTATTTTACCGTTGCTCATTTATTATAAACTACGTTAAGAGTATTATAAATTTAAATAATTGACAATGCAAAATATATAATAGATTATATGAAAAGTTTACCATCAATAAATTTATGTGAACCTTATAATTTAAAATGTGTTACATAATCCGAGACGAATGAATTTTTTTTTTTCCTTCATAGATAGTCAATATATCCCAGATTGTTGTTTATGGTATTTCTCTATCACATGATTTCATTGTTATTTTTACTATTTTTTGACATATCTATTCATTGTCTTTTTTTCTATACCGTAATTTATTACACTTGAGTAAAAACTTTATTTTAAAAATAATTGCTCTATTTTCTGTAAATAATAATAAAATATATATTTTATTTTTTAAATTTTTTTGTAAAATTTCACTAGATATTTTTTTATTATTACTTTCAAGCGATTTTAAGTGCTTTAAAAAATAATATAATAGAGTATTAAATTATTATACAACTTGTAGTACTCTTTCTTTTTATACAAGTAAAGTACACTCAACTAGGGGCAAGTTTGATTTTGAATTGGATGCATTATTTTTTGTACCAATAGTCGGAAAGGAATGAAAATATCAGTTTAGTACTTATAAATATTTTTTAATTCTATTAAAATATTTTAAAATTGTTTAAAATCTATTTTAACTTGAAAATATTTTTTAAAAAATTAATTCAAATGAACACTTAATTTATTACAAAGATGTTTGTTTATTTATTCATTATAGAGTATTATTCATTCTTCGCACAACACTATTTCCCTATTATTTCTTAACCCAAACAATTTTTGCATTACTGGTTAATATATAATTAATTCATCAACAAAACGATCAGATGAAAATTCATCTGTACATTATTTTATTAATAGTTATAAACATGGAAGTAATTAATTATACTCATATCCCTTGGGGAAAATATCTTTTTTTTTGTCAGAATACCTCAGGTCTTTGGGGAAATAGATGTATCTTAAATTTTTATTCGAAAATATTTAAGGCACCAATAGGATAATAACAATAATAATGATAATATACAGCTAGGAATGACCCTTAAAAGGAAAAATAAATTAACAACATAATTTGATTAATTTTTTTTAATTCATTCTTTGGTGTGTTTGTTAATTCACTTCACTCTCAGTTCTAAAATAAATTAATATCAAAAAGTGAAATAGAAAGAAAAAAAACTTAATTACTGGAAATAACAAATATTAAAAAATAACTATTTTTAATATATACTATAACTAAATGAAAACTAAAAAGTACAGCAATATAATTTTTATTATTATCAATGAATTAATTTCTTTGCCCTTTGGAGTCTGAATATAGGAGTATCAACTTTTGGTCTCTCTCATGTATTAAAAAAAATTCGTGCAACACATAAAAGCTAAGTTGATATATATATACTTGTAATAATTATGGCATTTTGTTTTTCGTTCTCTACTTTTTGTTTTATTTTTTTAGTAAAAATTATTGCATGGTATATATATATATATATTTGAAGCACAAATATTTGTAGATGACAATATAAGGCCAGAAATATAGATTTGAGGGCAAAAAGAATGAAAGCTAAAAGAGAATACGTTTGTTATCATAAGTGGGAGTGAATTATTTCTGTTTTATTTTATTTTCTTGTCAGTAGAGGGATACTCCCAATTACTATTGTGCGAAAAAATAAAATAAAATTGTCTGCTCTTTATATCTTCATATTTATAAATAAAATTGTAAACAAAATTATCCATGTAATATATTACAAAAAATGACTAATATGTTTTGATATTAAATCAGTCTTGTCTAATATAAATATTTTTAATAATATTACTATCTAAAACTAAACTTGATAATACTACACTATAAATGAAAATAGTATAAAAAATATTATAAATTCTTTATATTGATTAATGCATCACTTATTTGAATGAATGTAAAAAATAAATATGAACTCTTTAATAAAAATTGACTAATGCATCTCTTATTTCAATGGGGCTTTTATGATCTCTTATTTCAAGGTAGCTACAGAGAGTCCACCACCCAGGTTGGCAAATGACAATGTAGAATAGTTGCCTTTTGTACTAAAAAGGTTTTTTCTTCACCAGAATTGGTCCAAAGACATCTCTGATATTTTTCGATTTGCGAGGATAGTAAATCTTTTGCAACTCCGTCTGCATGATTCATTACCTTTCATTTGCCTTTGTAATCAAGTCACCAATAAACTAGACTATCCAACTTCACCAATGTAATGGTATTTTCGTATTCATCACATTTTATTTAAATTTAATTATTATTTTTTTAAAAATAATGAAAAAATATTTAAATATATGTTATTAAATTTTGAGAAACAGTCATGGTTAAATTAATTTTTAACATATAAAATATATATGAATAGTTTTTTCAAATATCAGTGATATATCTATTTTAAAATACTATTTTTTGAAAATCTTATAATTTAATAAAATATTAAAAAAAATTAATATTATATGACTAATTACTTTCCATAAAAATTAAAAAATACTACTAATATTTTTCTATTTTCATAAATAAGATATTTTCTAATCTAGTTTTCTAATCTAGTTGAATACAAATGAACTGGTTCATGTGGGATGAGAGGGTAAGTATACTTATAACTGAGCAACCTACAAAGGATCCTGAAACTGGGCCTATGGAGATTGTGTTGTACCATCAACCTATTGAAGGGTAGGGGAGACAAATGCTACAGACTCCTACAAGTACATTCTACAGTCTATATAAGTCCTATAGTCAACTCACTACTTATTTATTTTGACTCATTATTATAATTATTATTATTTTAAAATTTGATAATTTATATTGAATTTGACAAGTTTTATATCCTATAAAAGGCTTGAATTTCTTTAGAAAATTATCATACTACAGGCTTGGAAGTAAAAAACAGATATGTTATAAAAAAAACAATTTAATTCATATGTAGTAAATTCTATTTTAAATAATTATTTTTTCTATTTTAATTATCATTATGTTACACCAAAAAAAGATAAAAATAAATCAAAAATATATTGGGTGAGAATATGAATGACTAACACACTTAAAATAGAATTATATTTGATCTGAAATAAAGATGAGATATGAATAGATTATCGAAAGTTATCTAATTCTGTTCATATTATTATTAGCATTACTCTTCTATAATTTGTATTTTTGAAAATATTTTAGATGAGTCAATCATCTATCAAAAAATATTTCACTATAATTCACAAAATTGAGATAAATTCTGATTACGAACAACTATGTTATGGTAGTTACTGATAAAATAAAATTTATATAAAATGACAGTATTTACCGTATTTTAAAATGGCAGTATACTAAAAAGGTTATTTCCTCCTTTTTCAAGTACACCTTCTTCTGACCAAAAAATATACTTATCCTTTTTATAATTCAACAATTCACACCTTATATTCAAAATTATAAACTGAAAAAATAATTCTAAAATATTATATATATTTTTAATTTAAAATTATAATATTTGATTATTTCTTATATAATTTCTTAAATTTCATGTTCAATTAAATAATAAACTTTTATATTTAAAAAAGATGTAACTTAACATTTTCAGTTTCCTTTGATTACATTCTTTTATCATTATAACAATGATAGACAAGTCAAAAACAACCACATAATTTTTTTTAAAAAAAACAGAAGAATAATTTTGTATACTTTTAATTTTTATTTTTTTTTTGAATTTGTCGTGCATCTTAATATCTCTTTTGTGAGTATCAAATCGTACTATAAATAGAGAAAATAAAATAAATATGCATTATGCGGCGTACTGTTCAACTCTATAAATTAAAGATCATTAATATTCACCTATTTTCTTGATGATTACTGGCTAATATAAAGTTTAGTGGCGAAAGAAATGGCTTTTAAACTTTCAATCACATTTTAGGAGCATAATTATCTTTATTAATACCTACTCTATGAATTCTATTACTGTTAAATTAGAGTACTAGATCAATTTATTTTATTAAAAAACTTAGATATTCACGATCGAGCTGCACCGAAAAGATGGTTACCTTTTTTATTGGATACGATTTGCTTTTAAAAAATTATTGTATTGAGCTACAATGTCTACTTCTATTCATGATTAGCAAGCACAAAAAGGGATGCAAGTTAAATTCTAGCCCTAGCAAATTATGAAAGCTAATAAGCTATGAAATACCTATATATATAAGTATACTAATTAATTATTATGTTTGATTTTTCATTCGTTGTTTAGTATCTTTATTGAATATTACGTACATTGATGTTTACGTTAATTTAATATCAATCGATATTTACCCCCTTAATTTTGGCCTCTACCTAGTTGATGAAGCGAAAGACACACAATTTATTAGTCTCATTAAAATGAACATCTCATGAAACAATGCACTCTTTTAAACTATATTCCTTTCGATCTCTTCTATTTTGAATATTATTCCATATGTTTCAATTTACTTTTTAAAAAAATAGCACTTTTTATATTTAAAAACTTTCTTTATCAATACCATGTATAACGTATTTAAGATTATAAAATTCAAAAAATACAATTATATATATTACATATCTCTTGGTTGTTCAGTCAAATCGACAAACAGTTTGAAACAAAGTATTTTTTCTAATAAAATAAAATTGTAACAAGACAACATATTGTATTATTGTCCTTTGTAACAATGCAGTGACTCATGTAGAACACATTTTTATATACTAGACAAAGTTAATTTAGTACGAAGTTCTCACAGCCAAGTGCAAATCATTCCAAAGCAGATGGAAAATTTACAGACGACAATAGTATAATTTTAAAAGTTGTATTAGTATTTAATCATGCTCTACCATGTCTATACAAAGAGAAAAGAATAAATAGATCCTCGAATTATTATAAATAGTATGTAGATATCTTTCGTTATACATTTAGACATTGATACCTTTATCATTCAAAAAAACTAGAGTATATATATATCGTTTATACTAACGGACATTCACGTGTCATAATCTTATCCATCGGTCCAACGTGTTCCTATTTTGTCTTATGTTAGAGTGAAGGGCATATATGTTCTAGTTTTTTTATGACAGGGGCATCAATGTCTTGAAAATATGACGGAGGTAGAAGCATATTATTTACGATAGTTTGGTGATATATTTATGATTTTTTCAAATATAAAAAAATAAAATTACCACCTATTTTTTTCACGTGTACAATAATATATATAAATATAAATATCCTCTTGAATTTTTTTTTTAGCCTCTTATGATTGTCTATGAACTGTAATCAGAATTATTGCTATTTTAATTGATTGTTGTACCCGTTTCTTTACAAAATGGCTGCTGTTTCAAGATTTTTTCTCCCATTCATAATTGCTTTTGGCAATGTTTTCAACATAATGTGATGACTCGTGATTTCATCACGCCACTTAAGTGTCATTTGACACATACTTTAATCACGTTGTTGAAAATTAACTTCTCAATCGATAAAGTGTTTTATAATTATGAATAATCTCTTTAGAAGGCGTTCAGATTTTCATATAGCCTTAGAATTCATTTAATGTGATAGATAAGAAGGATAAAATTTTGGTATCAAAATTTATTTCAATATTATACCATAATAATGCAATAAGTTATCTTATATACCTGATGAAATAAATTATCTCTAAAATAATTAATTATTATGAAATAACTTATTTTCAATTAAATTATTCTCTTTAATTGATTCGACAAAAGCAAAATCATAAGTAATAATTATCAAAGTACCGCACAATATACGTGCTTAAAGACGTGACATTATTGTCATCTACAAAAAAGGACTTTTAATCAACAAAATTGAACATAAAGTTAATAAAAAGACAAATATTTAAACGAAAAAAAATTCCCAAGCAATATGGTTAATGTTGTTATCATCGTCCGTAATTCTTATTTCTCTTTCAATCCTTCTTTAACTTATGCATCGTCTTGGTGGTACGTTATAGAGGCACCTTAATAATATTATTGTACTCATTGTAATTTTACGAGTGATGTATGAGAAAAGTAGAGTAAGCATGTATATCTTATCCTTGTTTTCGAGATATTAATACTATCATATTCAATTGAGCAAGATTATTTAACTATAGAATCTTGAATTCAAGAAAAAACACTATAGAAATACCTCGATCAAGTTATTGCTCGTCCATTTTAGAGGTCAATCTGATGGTGACTTGACGACTATGTAATTCTAATCTAATCTCAAATTGGACATTTAGTTCAATGCAAAAAAATTCTCCCTTGTATTATTTGTGAACCCTATTATTATCCGTACTAGTTATTGACACACTATGCGCATGTAGCCCATTAATAACTAATATATATACATATAGGTATAAACAACCTAAATAATAGAGAAAAGATATTTTTGAGTTATAATGTTCTAAAACAAATTTCAAATATTAATTCAAATTCATGCTTTGGGTTTTGCAAACTCATCATGTTGTATAAGATCAATGAAGTAAAAAAGATAAAACAAAAAAATAATAATTTTTTTAAAAAAGATCGAAGAGGTAATATTTCAAAGGGTGAACTCTTTTATCAAAAAGTTACTCAATTTTAATTTATTACTCAGAAGAAAATCTTGTTAATCTAACATAAATATGAATCAGAATCAGAATTGAAATCTTATATCTAATCAATAAGTTTCAACGAGACCACTTAGTTAATCCAAATAAGAATTGAAAACGAAATTCTATATTTGATCAACAAGTTCCAACAACACCACTTGCTTAGTCTCATCAATAAAAATTGATGATCAATCCAATAGGAAAAAAGAAGAAAAAAATAAGTAAATTGCAAGTTGTTCATAATATAATATCTTCATCAAAAGGCACAAGTTGCAATGTTCCTGCTTACAACAAATTTGATGAAGGTTGACTCCTGTCGTCAGGTCCCATTTTTAGACGATAATAGTTAGAAGCGAATTTAAAATTTAAAATTTTATAATAAATATATTTATATAATTAATATTTTAATTTAATTTACGCGTTAAAAATTTATGAAAGTATAATAATCGTTTGAAATCTTATAAATAACTTAAGATTTCATTAAGTAATCATTAGTTTGACTATGATAATTTATTTTTTAAGACTTGCAACATGTTTAATTTTTTAAATTATAATTCTCCTGTGTAAGTAGCCTATATTACAAGTCCATCTAAATTAAATTCCAAAGTAAGATATGGGGAGTTGAATAACTATAAAGTAAAATCCAAATATTTGCTTTTTCTTTTGCTAGTCCATTTTAATACAGGCGTCATCATCAGCATAAATTTGAGAATCCAAATCTAACTTTATTTTTGTGGGTGTAATTTCTTCACTTCAAATCAATTTTTTGATCCAACTAGCACAATGAAATGCCAAAAATATAAAGGTTTCCTATCAAAAAAAATCAAAAAAAAATCAAGGGCTTGGTGATTTATTGGGGCAGCCACACACACCAACTTCCAACGCTTTTAATTCGATGAAAAATCTGTAAATTTATATCCAAGCAAAATAATAAATTAGAAAGAAATAATGGGGGTAAATAATTCTTTTGTTGATTTATTCTCTATTGGAGAATTTATTCTTTCAAATAATGAGATAAAATCATGTTAAAAATTATGATTTCTAATTTCAAATATTATAATATCTCGAGTATTTTTCTTTTTTCAAGCTACTTTGCTAACTCGAACTAATTGGACCTATTTAATATCCCGTGGAGAAATTGGAATCACGCTAAAGATAATGACATAATACATAAATATGCCATTTAACTTAGCTTCAAATTACATTTATGTCCTTCAACTTTGAATGTGCACAACTTAAACTTGTATAAAGTTAAACAAATAGACACATATGTCCTAAATGTCATTTTTTGTCCTACATGGTGTCCTACTTGTATTGTGCCATGTAGGACTCAAGTGTTTATTTATTTAAAGTGTCTGTTTGTGCATTATGAAAGTTGAAGGTAAAAGTTAAAATTTGAAGCCAAGTTTAGGGTCCAATATATGTATTATGTCAAAGATAATTCATAAGTATATAATATAATTTTTTACCTACGTAGTTAGTATAATTTTTTTTATATACATCGTATAATTTTGTAATAAATAGTTATTTAACTGATCATCCGTCACTAACTCACTATATATAGCTACACTATTGCAAATATTTGGTATTATAAACAAGATTCTAAATTTAACTGTAAAATTACTGAATTGGATCGAATCCAAACTCTACGATGACAATAGTGTAGATAGCAGCCTCATAATACAGCTGCTAAGCACTCTTAATTATAGTATGCCTCACTTTATTTCCAACTTATATTCCTACCCTTTTTATAAACACTTAATTATTTGATTCCAATTTTGATTGGAGACAAATCTCATATTAACATGTTTGATGTATACTTATGTGTTAAGTGAAAATTAATAATTAACGTTTGCCCTAATGTTACCAAGACAACATTCCAATGAAGATTTACTTTTGTTCTTCCAATTTTAGATAAAGATTTGCTTCCAATTATTCATAAGCTTTAATCAAGTGGAAGTGATCTTGTCGGCTTCTTATGATTTGTGCATGTGAATCGAGTAGAAATTTTAATTAGACAGGTTAAAATGAAACGATTTTACAAATAGGTGAATTATTATGGGCAACTTTCACATATAGCAAATAAAAAATTTATATTTATATATTATAGTAAAATTTGCATAATTGCGCTCCATAACAAATATAGAAATTGTATAATTCGCTGGCCTAAATTGTATAATTCGCTGGCCTATTTCGCTGTAATTGTATAATTCGCTATCCTATTTCACTGCAATTGTATAATTCGCTGCCTATTTCGCTACAATTTTTGTATAAAATTTGCTTTGCATACAATCGAATAGAAGTAAAATGTATGTATATTGCATAATTATAAGTGCATAGGAAGAAGATATATGTTTTTCTCTCGCTTTATACAAAAACATAAACACAATTTATACACTTCTGTTGTATAAAGCGAGAGAAAATTGTATTTCACTGCAATTGTATAATTTGTTGGCCTTTTTCGTTGCAATATTTGTATAAAATTTACATTTGTCTACAATTGAATTGAAGTAAAATGTTTGTAAATTGTATAATTAAGTGTATAACACGAAGATATATGTTTTTGCATGTGTATCGCTTTATACAAAACAGAAGCACAATTTATACACTTCTGTGTATAAAGCGAGAGAGGCGAGTAGAGGGAGAGTGGCGAGCGAGATTTTTGGGAGAGAGGCGACTGGCAAACTTTTGCTAACATTTGCTATGGAGCACAATTAAATCAAATCGTAGCTACTCCATTTATTTTAAGTTATTAATTTACTATTATATACAATTATCCCAATTATTAATTCACTAGAGATTGCTCGGACCAAATGATTTAGGTCTAAGATACATTGAACAATAAGCTATAATATAACCTAATTTTGTCAACTCTTTACCAAATTGTAATAATCTTTTTATTATTCATATAGAACCAAAAAGTAATTAACAATTTTGACTGATACTATATGCGTAATTAGGAATTTGAATATATAAATCACGAGAGTGAAAAAAATAAATTTGTTGGTACAACTTTTGATAATGTTTAGGCAAATGAGGCATGTTGAGATCTCATGCAGTATCTATATTTGAAGTTGGTAGCTTGGAGAAGGGTCAATTGCCTACTTTGGGCAATGGGCAAAATACTTATATTTTATATTTTCATACAAAAATTTCATTTTCAATCTACCCTACAACATTAATTGTACTTTTGTCTCCATGGTGAAGTTCCCTTAATAAGTATTTTATTTGTTGTCTCTGCGCTTTTAAGAATTTATGTCTAGCTAGATATAATTTAGTTTTTGAAGCGTAAAAATTAAAGATCAATCAACTTAAAAGATAAAATCGTATAATTAAATGAAATTTTTTATTAAAATATATTTGTATGATTATTCTTAATGGAATTAAAATTTAGAAATTCCAATAACTTAACTTAAATAAAACATTTTCTATCTTTTTGGCTAATAATTTAATATTTTGGTTTTTTTTTTTTTGCAACCTTTCATTTTTAAGCAATAATTTATCTTCTTCTTGATATGAAAAGTTTGTGCAGAACATTTGCAATTTTAGCCCAATTTAATTATGAAAAAAAAGTATAGGATGCACACTATGGGCTTGTGGCATGAACCAGCAAACCCAGATATCATGATCCGTCTAATTTGTTATATTTGGACGGGTTAATAATCTGCTTATTTTGATCAGCTTAGTTTAACCGATATGTCACGATCGGAATCTAGACCCCAGACGAGACCGGCGTCGTTGACCTCTCAGAGGTCGCAGACAAGCCTACTTACGTCATTCTTACTTTACATAGATTAATTTTAGCGGAAAATTTGAAATTTTTGATTCTTTAATCATACTTGCTGAACATTCTTAACATTTCGTAATCGTTCATCATCAACCATCTAACATTTAAGAGATAAGCAACTGAAAGAAATAATTCATTAAGTATTAATTGTATATCGGCCAAAATAGCACCAATACAAAGTCTGAACCAAAACAGGAAAGAAACGCTAGTGGAACATGCTCCACTAGCTCAACTCTAAAACTACGCTAGAATGTAAAACAGTAGCATCCTCGAAAGCATGAGGACCTACCAAACTCCGGATGAATACTGACGTCCGGATAGCTGCAACAACGAACCTGTAGCTCTAGCGTCCACCTGTGCCTGCACCTAAAAGTAGATGTTCATATGGAATTAGTACACACTTGTACTAAGTATGGGTATATGCAAGTACACACCAGGGACATGCATGAGGAAGAAGAGCTCTTTCCTAACAACATGATGTTTGGAAGTCAAGTCAGTGGACTTGCTAAAATGAGATTAGGAAAGTTATGCCATGAGAGTGACATGCATCATTATAATCATCGTATTGCACTCAAGACATAACATCTTCACATATCACATAACATATAACACATAGTTTCTTTCCTATTATTCATTCATATACCATGAGACCTTATTATCATAGACTTAACCTTAAGACTTTCCAAAATGAGGGCTCAACATATGGGACCTCAACTAGGGAGCCTTCTTTAGCAAACACAGAGTCTGCTTCATTCATTCATTCGTATTTCATTTCAATTTATTCATAGGCCAGTGCGAACACCAGCTATACCTAGGATGTAGTTTAAGACTTTCATCGGGTTTGCAGTGCAATGATCAGGAATGACCTAATGTCATTACCTGAATCTAGCTCACCTCTTGATTATCCTATCCTAACACCTTCGGTATCATTCATTTCTTTATATGATTCATTTGAGGCTGGCCTCATTCATTCATTGGGAACTTTAACTTTAACCGACATAGATCATGTGAGCATCATGAAATCCAGTGTCTTCCCCACACCGAAAAGAGGTGGAATCACCGGCCAAAGCGATTCAATAACATGCTAGCGTATATGGGAATTTAACCCCGCCAGATCCCTATAGTGGCAATATAGGTTCAAAGACTAGGAGATGTATGGAGACCCATACCCGGCAAGCCGGACAGTCTCATCTCATGAGAGTTACGTGAACCTCCGCCCTTCCCGAAAGAAGGCATCACCGCTCATAGCTAGCCTATCGGTGCTCAGTATAAAGTTCCATTACATTCAACTCATACATCATGGAAGCTGGCTTCTAGTATGAGGGCATCATAGCTCAATAGATGATTTCTCATCTCATTATTAGTATTAAGTGTTTTAAACTCAATATTTTTCATTAAGTATTTATAGAGACTGGTCTCTTCATTATCTTACACTCTCATTGATGAGTACGTATTGGTAACATTTACTTAGGCTCATTTGAGATTGCTCTCTTCATATACATTAGCCTCACATCATGATTGTCACCACATTCTTCATTTCATTTCGTACATCTTAGGTTCACTTATTTTTGAACGTATGTTAAACTTATGTGTCTATACATACAAGCCATGGGGCTTCATTTATAGTTCGTTAAGTGATTCTTATTTTCCTAAGATTATGTATTACAAGACTTATGTATCTTGTATATATACCAAGATCTTGATTTTTGATCAAAGTAGATTACATTATTCTTGAATATTTTACTCACGTATGACTTATGTATCAATACGGAGGTTTTTGGGTACGGGAACCCAAATCTTGAATTATTTGGATATCAATTATATTTTTCATTGATTTTATTTCTAATATTCATAACTTTAGAACTCTAAATTAAATTTCAACATTTTCATGACCTAATAAATTTTCTATTTTAATTAGAATTCTAAATTAAATTTCAATCATTTATATGAAAGAATTAATTTTCTATTTTAATTAGAATTCTAATTTAAATCTCAATATTTACATAAAAGAATTAATTTTCTATTTTAATTATTTAAAGATAACATTATAGCCAATTTCATTCATCACTCTTAGACAATGTATTGTTATCCATTTTATTGGCATAAGGCATGCAATTCATTCAACTATAATTTCATGGAATCATTAGCCAATTCTATTACATATTTTGAAAATAATGTTGTAGACAAATTTATTGGCATAAGCCAAACTTTCACTACACTTGAACTTTTAATCTTTGATTAACATACAAGAACAATTCAATGCTTGGTTTGGCCAAGCTATGAAGTTATTTTGGCATTATAGATTCATGAACTAGCTTTGATTCTTTATGAAAGTTATAACTACTTATTCAATACTATTACGTTCACAAGTTCGTGTGGATAGGATATGTTGAGACTTGTCCCATTGATTGGCATACCCTATGTTATGAGTTCATTGATGTAGAGATTGATATTACCTTGTTAGTATAACTTCACACATTATGGGAGATAATATTTTGGACATAGTTTTTGCTAGCCAATTTGTTGGCATAAACCAAATTTTCACATATGGTGGTCATTTAACCTCAATTGTTGTAAGCCAACCTTTTACATTCAATTAACTTATAATTATAATTCAATGAACAACCTATAACAGTAGACTCAACTTCATAATCACAATCTTGCACAAATACATACGTATTTACATTCATATTCCCAAAAGACACAAAATATAAACACATAGTCATGAACACATACTCGAAACGAGATCATCACCACAAACAAGTATCCCTAAATTCTACCAACAAGAATACCCAACCTAAGATCATAGGGAGCTAGTGACAGGGGCATGCAACGGGGAACAATCTTAGTTTCGAGATGAATAGTTTGAATCGTAAGTGGCCTCTTGGGAAAGGAGCCAAGAGAGAAGAAAACCCATACCTTAATCGATGTTCAAACTTTAATGTTGCTGCCCGGAAAACTCCTCCAAACCACTCCCAATTCACTTCAACGTACACCTCTCTCGACAAACCTCTCTTAGCCTTGACGTTTTGATTACTTTTTCTTTTGCTTAAAAATTTTTGTTAGTTCTTCAAGCATGAAAACTGTTGATGTTTTGGCAGAAATAATGTGAGGAAGATGGAGAACGTGAGAGAGGGAGTTAAGAAGCGTGAGAGAGAGAGGACTATTTGGATTAGGAGACTAATTCAAGAATTAGTCAAATAACATTTAAAATAAATAAATACAAATCTGTTTTATTTATTTACTTATTTATTTATTTATTCATTTAAAACGTGAAAGGACAATTATGCCCTTAAATACCTATTTATTCTTATTTATATAATTCTCTTTTTTTTTGAATCGTTACACGATATATAACTTAGATTTACACGTAAGATGTTTTAGCTAAATATTTCTAAAAAGGAAATATTCTTTTTATTGTCATAATATTCGTAAGTTTTTTATTAGGTACTCACACAATTTATAAGAAAATAAATATTAACTCATCTTATTTATTTTATGAAATAATAAATAGTAACTCGTCTAATTTAACATTATTGGGTACTCATACATTTTATGAAATATTAAATATTAATTCATCTTATTTTAACATTTTTAAATTTAGTTTGCCTCCATATTTTTTGACGAGAAAATTACGCGACT
This sequence comes from Solanum habrochaites, assembly GCA_027704765.1. Classification (NCBI taxonomy): domain Eukaryota; kingdom Viridiplantae; phylum Streptophyta; class Magnoliopsida; order Solanales; family Solanaceae; genus Solanum; species Solanum habrochaites. Next base: position 61,291,324 of record JAKWJA010002491.1, read on the forward strand.
AAATAAATTTATACTATTTAATTAATCATCATAGCTATGGTTTGATATAATTACCACTCGCGACTAACATTATACATTAATTATGTAGGCTGACTTTGAGTTTGTATAATTAGTCACGTTTGTATATGTATAATTCGTCAGGATATACGAATACATATGTATAATATACAATTATTTAACTTATATGCATATACAATTCACCTCTCTGGCTTTCCTCTCTCCTCTCTCCCTCAATATCGCTCGCCTCTCTCCCCCTCTCCCAATCTCGCTTGCCATATATACAAATACATATGTATAACATACAATTATCTAATCAATATACATAAGCAATTTACCTTTCTCCCACTCTTTTCCTCCTCTCTCCTCTCTCTCCCAGTATTGCGCTTTTCTCCTCCATATAATATATAGCTATAAATTATAATTATCAAAATATAGCTGTGGACAATAATTAATTATTTTTAAATGGGAAAATTATATGAAATGGCAAACATTCATAACTAATTATATCATAGGGGTATAGTTTAATTTATTCACCTTATATAATTATAGTTTAATTTTTTTTGCTATAATTAATGGGGTCCACAACCTATTATGTAACCAATAGTATAAAAACCTTATTTTCTAATTTTGTATATAATTATACACAAAACAATTTTCTCTCTCCTTTTCACATTCCAACTTTTTCTCCTACATTTAATACTCCAGCTATCCGATTTGAATTTCAAATTGTTGTCCAAAATTAGATTACTCCCTCCCGAAGTTGAAGTCAATTTCGTAAGTACTCCTTAATTTTAGTTGTTTACCTCTTCTTCTTTTTTTTTACTTATTCAAAATTTGTATATGTGTTCTGTTTATTATTATTTTTCATATATTTTGATGAAATAATCGATTTTTTGTTCTTGATAGATCTAAAATTGGTCAAACAATGAATGAATCATCTCCATCTTTGAGGATTACCAGAGGTAGTCCTTTGCATGACAATGTTGTTGACATTTTACCATCTTTTTCAATGGGGTTAACTCAAGATTTTGGGGTTGATGTAGGGTCTTTGGGAAAATCAAAACAAGTTATACAAGAACAAACCATGGAAGAGCTGAAATCAAAGAAAAAAAACGACCCTATGGCAGTTCAACAAGTTATTAAAAATGCCAAAGCTAGAGGCATTAAAATTGTACAAGGAAGAAGAAAGAAGAAAGTTGTAAACATTGAATCAGAGGAAAATGATTTTGAAGTTGTCGGATCTGAAGAACTTCATAATCATGAGGTAGTGTATTAAAACACAAAGTTAGATACAATTTATTGGTTAATTAGTTGTCAATATACAAAAAATATTGCTTAAGTATTGTATATAGTATATTCCATGTTTAGTAATTGTATATAGTATATTGCATGTTTATGTTATTTTTGTTTTTTGTATATATATAAAAAAAAAAGTAATTGGACTTAAATATACAGATGGAAAATTTTCATATACGATTAGAATTTGTATATTCTATTAGTTATATACAAATTATTGAAGTTAGTAAATATTAAGTTTATATACATATACAAAAATTGATATGTACATGTCTGTTATAATAGTTGGTAGTAGGGGATTGTATATTAAAGGCTCATTATTTTTTTTATATACATATATACACAAAGTAATTGAATTTAGTTATATAGATGGGAAAATATCATATGTGATTATAATTTGTATATTGTAGTAGTTATATACAAATTATTGAAGTTAGTATATATTAACTTTATATATTATTGGAGTATATATAAAAAGTCATTTGGAAACTTGTATATAATTTCATGTTTAACTAATATATTCATGTACACATATCAATATACAAAAAAAGTAAGTTCATATATATATATACAGAAATTAATTTGTGCATGACTTCTTTTTTAATTTTTTTTGTATATATATGTAAGTATATATAAAATATATTTTTGTTTCACTTGCTGTATGATTTTTTTTTTTGAATTTGAACGTTTAGCTTAAAAAAAGGAACGTTTCCCTAAAATTGTGGCGTTATCTTAATTTATTGTTAGCATATTTAACGCTTCAGTTACAAATCACTTTTTAAAATAGAATTGTATAAATAATAAAAAAAAAAACCTTTATATACAAAATTAAAGATACCTAAAATAATTAAACCATACCCATATAATGTAATTAGGTAAACTATACCCATATAATGTTATTTAATCAAATAAGTTTGCCATATATGAAATTTTCCTCTTTAAATAGCTATATGTAAAGTTCCCCATATTTGACAGCCCATACAAAGCATAGCAACGGGCCTGCATGTAATTTTTCTGTTTAAGATGAGGCCCAATTCCAAACTGATGTTCATTAACCTTTCATTTCATGGTACTATTACTATCTTTGAAGATACAATATTATTCTTCGGGAAATTTTTGAAAATGTCAATATTTTGATAATTAGGAAGACTCATTAGCAATACTTTTAATATGTAATAAAAATGTCAAAATTTTAGTTTGTTATATGTTTTATTTATGTTTTTATTTAAAGTTCAATTTTTATATAACAAATTGGAGTAATTTAAGGGGGGGGGGGGGAGAAATTTTTTTAAAAAGAAGATAAATGCTTAAAAGTCTCATCAGTTATAATTTATTAAAGGGAAAATTTCATATATGGCAAACTTATTAGATTAAATAACATTATATGGGTATAGTTTACCTAATTACATAATATGGGTATAGTTAAGTTATTAAAGGTGTCTTTAATGTTGTATATAATTTTTTTTTTATTTATACAATTTTATTTTAAAAAGTTGTTTGTAACTGAAGCATTAAATATGGTAACAATAAATCAAGATAATGCCACAATTTTAGGGAAACATCCCTATTTTCAAGCCATACGTTCAAATTCAAAAAAAAAAAAATCATACAGCCATTGAAACAAAAAAATAATAATTTTTTTTTGCTCTTTACCTACCTATATATACAAAAAAAATCAAAAAAAAAGTCATTCACAGATTATTTTCTGTTTATATATATGAACTTACCTTTTTGTATAGTATATACCAGCACGTATTCAATGTCTTTTATTGTATATGCACATCCAATTAGATTGCAATAAATATACATATACAATCTTATTGAATAAATATATACATGTACAAACATGTTTTACGAATTTGTATAACAAGAGATATATATTCAGGTTTTTAATTGTATATAGTATATACTAACACTTATTCAATGTTTTTATTAATTGTATATGCATATTCAATACATTATATTCGATAATTTATATATAACTTCTACAATATACAAAATTATAATCACATATGATATTTTCCCATCTATATACAATCCCTACTGCCATCTATTAAAACAGACATGTACATATCAATTTTTGTATATGTATGTAAACTTAATATATACTAACTTCAAAAATTTGTATATAACTAATAGAATATACAAATTCTAATCATATATTCAAATTTTCCATCTGTATAACTAAGTCCAATTACTATTTTGTATATATATTACAAAAACCAAAAATAACATAAACATGCAATATACTATATACAATTACTCACACGGAATATACTATATACAATACTTAATTTAATGGTTTTTGTATATTGACAACTAATTAACAGAAAAATTGTATCTAAGTTTGTGTTTTAAGACACTACCTCATGATTATGAAGTTCTTCAGATCCGACTTCACAATCATTTTCCTCTGATTCAAATAGTACAACTTTCCTCTTTCTTGTACCTTGTACAATTTTAATGCCTCTAGCTTTGGACAAAAATTCGAAATTCAAATCTGATATTGGAGTATTAAATGTAGGAGAAGACGTTAGAATGAGGAAAGGAGAGAGAAAATTAATTGTGAATAGGAGAGAGAAAATTAGATTGTGTATAATTATATACAAAATTAGAAAATAAGGTTTTTATACAATTGGTTACATATATGTTGTGGGCCCACATTAATTATAGCAAAATAAATAAACTATAATTATATAATGTAAATAATTAAACTATACCCCTAATATATAATTAGTTATGAATGTTTGCCATTTCATATAATTTTCCCTTTATTAAAATACATCAACTTCCATCTCTTTCTTATTCTTTTACCATGTTCTTATAAACACACTTTTCACCATTGTTTTAAAAAAATCAATATCCAATTTTTTAAATCTTTTTTGTTTCTGTACACTTTTATTTATCAAAATAAATATCTAATTTTTACTAATTATTTTTATGAAAATCACGAAACTAAAGATGTACCACATCTATAAAATTTTCAATATCCAATTTTCATTAATTATTGTTATGAAAATAAAAAAAATTCATATCCAATTTTCACTGACTATTGTTATGAAACTTTATGATAATAGTTTTATCTATTAAATTAAAAAAAAATTAATTTAGAAATTTGAACACCTGTAGTTTTATCTGTTATTTGACATACTTTTTTCACAGTGTATTTGTTTTATTTTTTAGAATTTTGTATCCTTGCTTAAATTGTATTCATTCCAATATGTATATCATTTTTGTTTGTATTCATTCTAGTTTTCATGTTGTTTTTTGTATAATGAAACTTGTATTTCTGTATTAGTTTGTATTCATTCGAATATGTATGTCAAAAAAATATGTAGCTATTTAAGAAACATATTTGTATTCGTATATTTTTCATGTGTATTTAATTTCTCTTCAGAATCTTGTTTTCTTTCCTAAGTCGTATCCATTCTAATATGTGTATTATTTATATTTGTATTTGTATTTGTTCTATTTTTTATATTGTATTTTGTATAATAGTGCATAAAATATAAAATTAATATGATGCAATTCAAAATCTCATTATATACCATTAGCACAGATACAAATTAAAATCTAAGTACAAACTACATGGTATACAAAATGATATTGAAAATACAAATGAGTCAAATAAGATACAAAATCTATTTTACTAATGCAATTAGTATGAATATATATACAGTAAAATTGAGTAAATAAACTGTATTTTTGTTATTTAGAATTAGAAATGAATACAAAATCAAATATAGATACATACTATCTAGTATACAAAGTAATATTGAAAATGCAAAATGAGCAACATAAAGTACAAAATATGATTTACCGATGCAAAATCAAATATAGATACATACTATCTAGTATACAAAGTAATATTGAAAATACAAAATGAGCAAAATAAAGTACAAAATATGATTTACCGATGCAATTAGGATGAATACCTAATAATATAAATAAATTATATTTTAGTTATTTAGAATTGAGAATGAATACGAAATCAAATATAAATACAAACTTGATGGTATACCATTAAGATGAATACAAAATCAAATCCAAATATAAATTATTTGGAATACAAATTGATATTGTAAATACGAAATAAGTAAAATAAAACAAAAAAAATTATTTTACATATGCAATTAGGATGAATACCTAAATAATGAATGCATAAATAAATTATATTTTTGGTTATTTAGAATTGCGAATGAATGGACCATTAAGAACTTCAATCTGACAATTGATTCCTCAAGTTCCATGAATTCAAGAAGAGTATTTTCATAACCATCCATAGAACGGCGGCGGAGATCTACAAGTCAATAAGGAATTCGCTCGAGACCAGAGAGTTATGGAGTAGGTCCGACTCCTGATTAAACGTAGAAGAAAGCAAAATTGAGTTTTATACCTCAATTTACATGAAGAATTGTCATATGTTGAAATCGTATAAGTTGAAGAAATTTCTTTGGAGCATCAACAAAACCACCCTATGAACGCATGTGTAGCTCTGTTGGTTAATCAAATTAAGAAACATAGAGCCTCCAAAAATATGCAACATTATGCCTCCGCTTATCATTAATTATTATTTTACGTTGACTAACATATAGAAAAATTTAGACACAAATTTCAACAAGATGACAGAAATAAAACAATTGATGCTTACTTCATACTTCATTTGGATAGGAAAAGTATCTCTTCCTACCGAGCACAAAAGACGTTCCGTTCAATAATGAAGAGGTATTATATTAACGTTCAATGATGGGAGAGGGGGGTGGGGGGTGGGGAGATTTGAGGTAGAAACCTAGAGATATTATTAGAATATTGGATTCTTTTTTTACTTTTAATATCTAATAGAGTCAAACTAGCTAACTGATTTGAAAAATAAAAGGATAATAAATTAATTATATTAAGATGTATTATGTTTGCTTAAATAATGACATAATAACATTTTCAATAACTTTTTTAAAATATAAATATTTTAGCTAATTATATTAGGGATTGTGACTACTTTGCTAATTTATCCTTATTCTAATAGGCCTAATTTTTATAAGAAAATAGTGGATAAGCATGAAATGCTGTTCCTGTAGGCTAATTAAATAAATTACATTATTATTATTATTATTATTATTATTATTATGTCAGCGGTTTTGCTATGGTCGTCGTATCGACTTACAAATTATAAGCCATTTCCACGCCTTTCTGTTTTCCAAGAAATTTATAAATCCATAAATTATTAACTTATACCAAGTATATTCGACAGTCTAAGTGGAACAATTTAGACATTTAGTAGTCAAATAATTATCTCGAAGATTGTGAATTAGAATCTCAAAGCAAAAAAAATACAAATAAAAATTAAAAAATAAAATAAAAATTTCATACCTTAAGATATCCAATTAGTTAACCATATTTTTTGAGTTATACGTACTCCCTCAGTTTTCTTATATGTATATTTACTAAATATTCGTAATATTTGTTATTTCATAAAATCAATGCATAAATTATAAAATTATTTTTATTTTACTCTTACAAAGTTATTAATTTTGAAAAAATATAAATTAAATTAATTTAAAAAAATTAAATAAATAATTTATACTTATCAATAAAATTTATTAATCAAAATAAATTAATTCATAATTGCTTTAATGATCGAAAATATTCGCTCCGTTTACAAAAAGATGCTGAAAAGTCATATAGGATTCAACTAACAAAAAGCAGGCCGGGTCGGGCCTACTATTTTTTAAACGACTTATTTCGGTCTTTTTAAAGCACTAGTTCAATTTACATTCAGCCACGAGTATCGCTAATTTCGTAAGCAACAAAGTAAGTATGTCATATTATTAATATATCTAGTATAATTTTATATCGGAGTAAAATATATGAATATTTATTTTTATAAAACCCATCGAACAAGCAATGATAAATCTAACAGATTACATAAGCAATTACCTAAACGGAAATTGTCTTTATTCAGAGCAAGTCGACCATGGAGTCTTGCGTCATGATCTCCAAGAAATTCCCCACTAATATTATAACTTATCAATGCTATAAGACAAATTTTATATAGTCTATACAAAAATACAAATATAAAACTCACCACCCATTTCACCATTCCACTACCACACTTTCTTCCATTTTTTGAAAAAGCCATATCTGTGACCACCACACTTACACTCACAATTAATCCATGGATTGCCAATTAGGAGTGAATGGCCATGGCTTCGGTAATGCCAGAACTCCTTTGTTAGACAGACCTGCTGTGAGTTTTTTTTTTTCCTACTTTCTTATATCGTCTATGAACTATAAAATTCCCTTTTAGTTGTTGGGTTTTAGCGATTTTGTGTTCATAGTTTTGTTAAATTTTAGCGATTTTGTGTTTGGAGTATTTGTTTTACCGTGTAAAATTGCAGGTGTTAGACAATTTTCTGCGAATTGAGGTTGTTAGGTCATGATGTTCGATATTGGTACTAAATTAATTAGCCCAAGTTCGGATTTTTTTTTTGCATGGTGTTTTAAGGTTCATAGGTTTCTTGATGTTTAGTTTGGTTAGAACAGCTACATGGCAATTGAAACTAGACTTAATCCATCGATTTTCTTGTTCAATTTGAAGTTTACTGCGTAGAAATGTATCGATGTTATTACTTATTAGTTTTTCTTGGTTTATGCAATATTTTGCTAATGGTGAGGGCCTGAGGGGCATTACATTTGTAGCTTTGAGAAATTTGATTTGGCAAGGAGATGATTTGTGTTTTAGCAGATTATTTTTTTGGTTTTTATTGTTCGTGTCGTGTTTATAGTTAGGGAGAAAGAGAAATGATGCTGGAGATGGTCAGCTGGGAGACCTTGAGCATGGTGATTCTGTTCCGGTAATTTTAAGTTTTGTTTTCATGTTTGAAGTCATGTATAGTACTTACCAATGTTGTGTACAAGTAGCTAACTTTATCTTCATTTTCAGGCACCAAATGTTGGTTTTGGCAGAGTTATTTCACTTGTAAGTGGATATTGTTTGTGTCTGTAGTTTGGCAAACTGTGTGGACACTGGAGTTGAATCAAACTTTTAACATGCACCTGTTTTGCAGGCGAAGCCTGAAGCAGGAAGTTTGGTATTGGCGACAATTGCTTTGCTGTTTGCAGCAACATCAAGCATTTTGATTGTCGGTACCTCTTTTTCAGTTCACTGTTTTTCTACTGAAGCAAAAGTTGGATTTCCTAGATTTTCTTATCGCTGACTTTATAATGCTCAATTTTGCAGCCAAAATTTGGGGGAAAGATAATTGATATTGTTTCAGGTGATATCCAAACACCTGAACAGAAATCAGAAGCTTTAAATGCAGTCAAGAACACAATACTTGAAATCTTTCTGATTGTCATTGTTGGGTATTCCCTGCAACTTTTGTCCAGCATTCTTTTTAATCTTTTCATGCTGCTAAAACAAATCTTCAATTTAACTATCGGTAACCTGAATCATTGCTTGGAGTTTGTATTCTACATTTCTACTATTCTAGGTTTTCACGGTGAAGGGGGACACTTGGCCCCTCCACAATGGGTTTCCCCTTCAATTGCATTTTGTAATGTCTAACTTTGCAACAATTTCCTCTTTCAGTTCTGTTTGCACAGCACTTCGAGCATGGTTATTCTCTTCTTCTAGTGAAAGGGTTGTAGCCAGGTTGAGAAAGAACTTGCTAAGTCACCTTGTTCACCAGGTAAATACATACTCCTGGCTGTTTTCCTCTAATTGGTTTTTATCTTTCTCACTTTGTTAGAGTTGGTCTTGTTTTTCTTTCCATCTTGAGATTTTTCTGAAAGACAAATGCATTCTTCAGGAGATAGCTTTCTTCGATGTTACTCGAACTGGGGAGCTCCTCAGTAGGCTATCTGAAGATACCCAGATCATAAAGAATGCCGCAACTACTAATCTTTCAGAGGCTTTGAGGAATCTTGCTACTGCATTTATTGGTCTTGGATTTATGTTTCAAACATCATGGAAATTAACATGTAAGGGATAAAGTTTTTTAAGAAAAAAATAGTATTTGATTTCCTATTACCTTCTAGCTTCTTTTTATTATATCTTATATTCTTACTGATTTTTTATAATATAAATCTAGTGTTGTCGCTAGCTGTTGTACCAGTCATATCAGTTGCAGTACGCAGATTTGGTCGCTACATGCGTGAGCTTTCCCACAAAACTCAAGCTGCTGCAGCAGTAGCCTCGTCCATTGCTGAGGTTTTTCACTCTTCTTATAATAGTTAGTAGTTTCTACACAAAGTATGGTTACGTTAACTGGTTCTGTTAATATTCCTTCCTGCATGTTAAAGAAACTGTTGTATTCTAGTTAAAGTTTTTGGGAAGTAAACTTTCCAAATTTGCATTGACAGAGTGATCGTTGTTTGGAACCCTAGCAATGAACCACTGTAGTTCAAAAGAAATTTATAGAAACTAAATAATACATTCATTTGAACTAATTCTAAAGTAGTTCATAAATGTGCCGACACTTGATTGCCATCCAAGAGAAGTCGTGTTATTTATACTCTCCTGAAGCAGTGTGATAACTGTCAACAACGAAATGATACTACAAAGTCTTGTTACTTAATTCTGTTGAGTTCAAGTTGCTGCTGGGGTCTTTTTTCAGTGCTTTGTGAATATTCACATTGCTGGGAAGTACATGTTTGTTGGTAGTTACTATGTGTCCTTTAATTTTTTCAAAAATATTGATTCTTTACCACCTCACTTTTTTTTCCTAGTATCTCAATGTTCTAAGCAACATAATATCCTAGATTTTTATCAATTGTGAGAATTTATTCTCATGTAATCAAGGTGAAATTTGTGTTTAGGAAACTTTTGGCGCCATACGGACAGTGAGATCATTTGCGCAGGAAGATTATGAGATTTCACGCTATTCGGAGAAAGTTGACGAGACCCTAAATCTTGGGCTTGGACAAGCTGTGAGTTGCTTAATTTTTCCACCACTGACAAGAAAAGAAGGGAGAGAGAGTGTGTATGTGTGAGAGAGAGAGATGGCAAGAGGATGACAAGGAAAACCTGATATCTTGTGTTTTCTTCTACAGAAAGTGGTTGGCCTTTTCTCTGGAAGCTTAAGTGCTGCATCTACTCTATCAGTTATTGTAGTAGTAATATATGGAGCCACTCTGACTATCCAAGGCGCGATGACACCTGGAGCTCTTACATCCTTTATACTCTATAGCTTAACAGGTGACTTCCGCACTAGTTTTGTCTTTTAATGAATGTCCGAAGTGAAATCTACCTTTGATGCCCCATAACTTATGTAATATTTTAGCATTTATTAATTTCTTTCTTAGATCCTTTGTCCATGTAAACAATTGTACATTTTTACAGTTGGATCATCCGTATCTGGACTTTCTGGATTATATACTGTAGCAATGAAAGCTGCTGGAGCCAGCAGACGGGTTTTTCAGATCTTGGATCGCACATCATCCATGCCAAAATCAGGAGACCTATGTCCAATGGGGTTTGTTCCTTTATTCTCCTAATCAAACAGTTTGTTGTTCAATACCTCTTTACAGCTGAAAGATTACAGCTTCGTAAGGAATGTAGCATACACAATAATTAGCTTCATAGGAAGACAATTTATGAACAGATGCTTGATAGCTCATCTGGTAATATGCAACAGGTGACCAATGTGAAAAGGCCTTCTAATTTTTCAGGATTAAAAGTTGTCTATAATGAAATATCCAGCTGTCTTAGAAATAAAAGCATGCATTTTGATGGTGTTTTCATTTGTTCATTCTAGCATTGTAAATGCAAATTCATTTCTTTTGATGTTTGCTAAAAGCTGACCTATCCTGCTGCATCATGTTGTTCTCGTATCCTCAATTCTGACATGCATCCATGCACTTCCTCATTACAATATATTTTGTTCCATCATATCAGAACTTTCAGCATGAAGTACTTAACCTCTCTGATTCTCATCATCAGAGTCAAAATTGTGATTATCATATTCAGATTGTGCTTCTATAGCCAGTCACACCCCACAAGATTAAAACAAATGATGGTTGCTTTTGTTACAGTGATCAAGCTGCAGAGGTAGAACTGGATGATGTATGGTTTGCCTATCCATCCCGTCCTAGCCACATGGTCCTCAAGGTGAGGAACATATCCTCTTATCTTGTACCTACACAAACAAAAATGGTTGTTGATAGAAAAGGGAAAACCTTCTGTTGATTCAGGGTATAACAATGAAACTACAATCTGGTTCAAAGGTTGCACTGGTTGGTCCAAGTGGTGGTGGAAAGGTAAGACTGCGTGTCATTATAGTTCCATTTAAGTTTCGGTAGTTTGTAAAAAGAGGCGAACTCATGAATTCTTTGCTGCAGACTACAATAGCAAATTTGATAGAGAGATTCTATGATCCTGTTAAAGGGAAGATCTTGCTCAATGGGGTTTCTCTGGTTGAAATATCTCATAAGCACCTACACCATAAGGTAATACTGGGTCTAATACGAAGTTCTTGTAGCTAATATTCACCATACCATTCTTCAGCATGTCCATACCTAAAGGCTCCCTTTCCCCCCTCTTAAAGTTAGGAATGACTGTGTTTCAGCTTTCACAAGTTATAGATTCCTAAGGTACTTACTTTTTCTGAAAAATTTCAGGTTAGTATAGTGAGCCAGGAACCTGTTCTTTTCAACTGTTCCATCGAAGAAAATATTGCCTATGGATTGGGCGGCAAAGCAAGCAGTGAAGATATAGAAAAAGCAGCTGTAAGTTTCAATGCCGTTAATGTCTTAATTAAAATCTTCTGCAAATAAGTAACTGTTATCGCATTTCTGTTTGAACAGAAAATGGCTAATGCTCATGAATTTGTATCCAAATTTCCCGAAAAATATCAAACCCATGTCGGAGAACGAGGATTAAGACTTTCTGGTGGTCAGAAACAGAGAATTGCCATAGCTAGAGCACTACTGATGAACCCTACAATTTTATTGTTGGACGAGGCCACGAGTGCTCTGGATGCTGAAAGTGAATATCTAGTTCAGGTCTGGTCTGCTTTAAATTTGATGATCGTTCAACTAAACGGAAATGAGATATCTTGTATAAATGTGTGTACATGCTATGCAGGATGCCATGGATTCCCTGATGCAAGGTAGAACCGTTCTTGTCATAGCTCACAGGCTTTCAACAGTCAAGAGCGCGAACACTGTAGCTGTTATTTCGGATGGTCAAATAGTGGAAAGTGGCACACATGATGACCTTCTGAACAAGAATGGGATCTATACAGCACTTGTGAGGAGGCAGTTGCAGGGATACAAATCTGATAGCTAATTTTTGTCACCTGAGAAACTAAGTTAGCAAACCACAAATGTTCAATGTACTTGTATTATTATTCATATGTAGAAAGTGTAAAATAAGGAACAGCCATCATCATCATTCCATAAATGACAGATTTTGTGACAATAGTTCGATATCCTATCATGCATGTGCCACTTAAACGTAGTGATTTTATTTTTATAAAAATTAATATAACCTAAACTTTGACTTTAAAACTTACCATTGCTTAATCACATTTTGAACTACACACAATATTGATTAATTAGTCTATGTCATGACGTTTAAGTTTAGAGACTATAAACAAAATATGCATTGTGCAATTAATAATTTGTTCTAAACTTGACTTAAATGTTCCCTAGGTTTAACTTAATAGTATGCCATCATTGTTCAATCGTATCTTAAAATTAAACTAATAAATGAGATATTGATTAGCTTGTGTCACGACATTTAAATGTGGAGAACATAAATAAATTATTTACTATGCGAGAAGTAATATATACTAACTTACTTCACGATATTAAATGTAGAGATTATGACCAAACTATTTATTGCATGAGAAGTAATTTGTCCTAGATTTAACTTTAAAAGTTCTTTATCATAGTTGCTAAATTATATTTTAAACTTAAGTAAAATGTTAGCTTAGTTTATGCTAAGACTCTTAAATTAATGTAGAAATTATAGACAAATTATTTTGTTGTGCGAGAAGTGATTTATTTTAAATTTGATTTTAAAAGTTTATTATGATCGTTGCTTAATCATATTTTAAACTAAATAAGATATTGATTAGTTTACACGGCAATGATGTAGAGATTATTGATAAATTATTTACCATGTGAGAAGTAAATTTATCTTAAAATTGACTTTAAGACTCGTTGCTTCATCATGTTTTAAACTAAACATTAATCAATGTACGTCCCCATATTGAAATATACTAATTATAAACAAACTATTTATCATGTGAGAAAGAATAGTTCCTAAAATAAAAGAGCAAGCTAGTGGTTAATGAAGTAGGTGAGAACAATGAAGTCTTACGTTGAAATGCCATTAGATAGTCATCTAGTACTTGTTGTTGATGGGAGATGACAATTATCTTGTCAATCAAATTTTCATTTTCCTCCTTCTATCACATAGTTTCCATTCACCTGAAAACTGCTTGACAAATTCTTCCCATTGCTTTTACCGAACTTTCCTTCTTTTATCAACAAATTGTCACCTATTAATACAACGCCAATATTATTTCATTCCAAATTCAGAGCAATGCCTATTGTATCCTCTTTAAATTCTACTTATTCACTCGCTATTACTTCATTGAGATTGTGAATATAAATAATGCCATCACCTACTTGAAGTACCATACCAATATTTACAATCTTTACTTTTCTATTATATTGTTCAATATATACAAATAATATTATTAATGTCGTCAATTCGAATAGATATCATGGTATCTTCTTTATTTTTTTTCCAAAAAAATAATTTTACTTTCAATAGTTAGACTAATAAATTACTTCTATCGTTATTTTCAACATGCTAATATTAAAATAAGTGTTCCATAACTGTAACTCGTTCTTTAAACAACGATTCACAGTTTCTAAAACTCCTCATAAAATTTGTTGGAAAATCTATTGATGGTGAAAAATGACAGTTATTTAGACGCAAGATGATCCTAATCCCACCGTTCATATTATAAATAAATAAAAAAAGCTCATATAAAATAAAAGAATACACAATATGGCTCTCATATATAACTTATCTTTATTGGAAAATCTATTGCTGGTGAAAAATGACAGTTATCTAGACGCAAGATGATCCTAATCCCACCGTTAATATTATAAATAAATAAATAAAAGCTCATATAAAATAAAAGAATACACGGCTCTTATATATAACTTATCTTTATTAAACAATAGTCCCCAAAGTTAAGTAAAATTTTCTGCTCCTAGTACAGTGTCCGGGGACTATGACACTTGTTTGACGACCGTTTCTATTTTGCCTATTGCTGCATGTCATACAAATTACATTAAATCTCAGACATTGGGCGATGAAACCAATTAATTTTAGTCAAAAATTAGCGTTACAAATACTCTCTTTATCATCTACTTTGCTGCACATTTTGTTTTCTTGAATTTTCGGTTTTTGATTTGATTACTGTGTTTCAGTTAACTTGTTAATCATGAGATGGGAAAGGGTGTCTGTACATGGAGGTGGTGGGCCTGGTAAAAAGTGGGGACACACCTGTAGCGCTGTCGTAGGAGGTAGACTTCTCTATGTCTTTGGTGGTTTTGGTGATGATAACAGGCATACTAATAAAGTTCACGTCTTTGACAATGGTGCGTTGTTTTTCTTGCGTTTTTGTATTCTTGTTCCTTGATTTTTCTTGAAATTCTTGTGTCAATTCTTGTTTTCTTGGGGCATTTATATGTTTGCTTCTTTAGGGTTTTCTTGTATGAATTTTTGTTTTCAAGATTTTGGGGTTTATGTTCTTGATGGTTTACAATTTCAATGGTAGTTCTTGAAAGGGTTTCAAGAATTTCACATTTCCATTGCTTTCAATGATCAATGTGTGTTTTGAGTTCGTTTAGTTCTTGTTACTGATCTTCCTTTTGAACATTTGGGGTTTATGTTCTTGATGGTTTACAATTTCAGTGGTAGTTCTTGAAAGGGTTTCAAGAATTTCACATGTCCATTGCTTTCAATGATCAATGTGTTTTTTGAGTTCGTTTTGTTCTTGTTACTGATCTTCGTTTTGAAGATTTTGGGGTTTATGTTCTTGATGGTTCGCATTTTCAGTGGTAGTTCTTGAAGGGTTTCAAGAATTTCACATTTCCATTGCTTTCAATGATCAATGTGTGTTTTGAGTTCGTTTAGTTCTTGTTACTGATCTTCCTTTTGAACATTTGGGGTTTATGTTCTTGATGGTTTACAATTTCAGTGGTAGTTCTTGAAAGGGTTTCAAGAATTTCACATGTCCATTGCTTTCAATGATCAATGTGTTTTTTGAGTTCGTTTTGTTCTTGTTACTGATCTTCGTTTTGAAGATTTTGGGGTTTATGTTCTTGATGGTTCGCATTTTCAGTGGTAGTTCTTGAAAGGGTTTCAAGAATTTCACATTCCCTTTGCTTCCAGTGATCAATGTGTGTTCTAGTTCGTTTAGTTCTTGTTACTGATCTTCGTTTTGAAGATTTTGGGGTTTATGTACTTGATGGTTTGCAATTTCAGTGGTAGCACTTGAAAGGATTTCAAGAATTTCATATTCCCATTGCTGTTAATGATCAATGTGTGTATCGAGTTTGTTTAGTTCTTGCTACTGATCTTACTCATATTAACTTGAGGATACATATATATGCTTTTGTTGCATCAGTGATAGGAGAGAGGCTTTATAAATCTTAACTTACATTGTTCCGTTATTTTCAGTTAATAGAATTTGGAGTGAGCCAGTGACAAAGGGAGCTTTGCCTTCACCAAGAGACAGCCACAGTTGTACAGCAGTTGGAGATAATTTGTTTGTGTTCGGGGGCACAAATGGGACAAATTCTCTTAACGATTTATACATTTTGGACACCTGTTAGTGCTTTTGATCTTAAGGATCTCTTTTATTGCTTAATCTTTTAATAGTTGCATCTGTTGTATGTGTAAGCTAAATTAAAATTTTCAAATATTTTGAGGACAAACCCTTTAGAAATTACTTTTTGTGATGCTTTGGCTGCATTCCTCTTTGTTGTTGTGTAGTAGAAATGTGGAGAAAAACAACTTTGTAAAAAAAGAAAACCCATGAGATGCAGTGGCTACTAGGAAGTTATGCTGCATTATGTTCTAAGGGACCATCAATACTCCGGGTTTAGATCCAAGATAATTCTTTATTCCATAGATCAGGGGCTATTTATAAGATTTAGGGTGGTCTTTCATATCAGAAACAATAAAAAAGTTTCAAGATAACATGTTATTTATAAATGTGCAATGTTTTTCAGAGAGAGGATACCATGAAATGAAAAATGTTCTGTTCTTTCTCTTTGTTTGCATGTTGAAATTTAGCAGATATAAGGAATTCTATCAGTTGTTCCCAATGATTTACTCACTACCTAACAATTTGATGAATCTACATCCTTTTAGCTTCGAATACATGGATAGCACCCAGTCTAAGAGGTGATCCCCCTAATCCAAGGGAAGGCCACAGTGCAGCACTCATTGGTAAACGGCTTTTCATATTTGGCGGATGTGGCAACATTGATGGCACTGAAATATTCTATGATGACGTTTACGTACTGAATACAGGTTTGTCTCTGCGTGTGTATGTTATTAAGGTGGTTAATGGTAGACTGCACTTGGCTAGTATGGTATGTGCAAGTATGGAGAACTTTTTCATTATGACTTGTGCATAACAACATGATGGTGTGAGCAACTTTTAAAACATAACCACTGAAGAAAATATGAGGGCATTGGGGATAGTAGGAATACAAATTCTAACTTGTTATATATATGGAAGAGGAAGTGAAGAAGTACATCATACATGAGTTCTCTAAGAAATTAACCACTAGCCTAACTACTTGCAAAAGAAATTTCCGTCGCTTAATAGTTCTTACTCTGAGAGGAAATCCGTGGTTGAGAAAATGATCTCTTCTGAGGTGAACTCAACTTATTATCCTATTGTGTTTTTCTACAGTTTGGCCTGGACTTCCATAAATGGACGTCTATAGTTTGAAATCCTCGTCTACGGCGGGGGGGGGGGGGAGCTTTTATGGGTCAAGCTCGTCGCACGGGGTTTGCCTCCTGGGTGGTATGTGAGCTATAGCAAGGTCTCATACAGCTCTCAGTTTCCTTTTGATAAAGTTTATACGGTTTTGAACATATCATAGATATCATATAGTATACTTTATGAAAATTGGTATATTTAATCTATATATTATCTCTCTCTCACTCTATATATATACATGTGTGTGTGTGTGATATATAGAGAGAGAGAGAGGAAGGGGGGAAAGAAGCAAGTGATCCTTGATGGTGGCTATTTTATAAACAAGTTCTTTTAATACTTTGTCATTTTCCAGAGACACTTATGTGGAAACGCATTGTGCCATCAGGCATTCCGCCAAGTAAACGCGAGAGCCATTCCTGTTCATCTTGGAACAATAAGATCATTATCATAGGTGGTCAAGACACATCTAGCTTTTATCAGTCAGATGTTCATATACTTGACACAGGTATTTAAGAAACTCGTTCTTGAAGTTACATGTGAAAAAGTTAAAGTTGTATCATAGTTATTTTTCTAGTACCAGGTCTACATTCTATGACTATTTTGGCATCCTGTTTCTGTAGATACCCTGAGCTGGTCCAAGTTGAACACTAAGGGCCAGATTTTGCCACCGCGAGCTGGGCATACAACCATTTCATTGGGCAGGCACCTGTTTGTCTTTGGGGGTTTCGCTGATAACCAGAGCCTATTTGACGACGTTTACGTGCTTGATGTTGGTATGCTATTTGTTAGATCATATAACTTAACTTTTTTCCTATCAAAGAAAAATCAAACAGATGAAACTATTATACTGTGATGACTTCAGATAGAGCATTTGAGTAGGAAGAAATGCAATTACTTTTTCCTAAACCAAATATCCGGGCAAATGTTGGTCTAAATTTCTCTGTTGTGTCTGTCTTTGTCTGGAGAGGTCTCTTTATGTATGGGGTAACATAACATGTCTTTAAAACTTCAGTGCAAATTGCTCAACAATTTGGAGAAGTAGATCCAGTCTAGCAAACGACTAAAGAAATTGATTAATTTCTCTATCTTTCATACATTCAACTGTATGAATTTTGGTTTTAGCTCATCAAATTTGTATGGTCCCTCATTATCAAGGGGATACCTGTTAATAATAAAAATTATTATTCCATGATCATAGTGTTTCTACATTGTTGTGAAACTATAGCAAGTGATGATTGGTGGATCTTAGTTGGCATTCATCATTTAGAATTACAAAAGCTATGTAAGACTGAGAGTTTCTACGACTGTGTTGTTTGGTGTGATTGTTGTGTATTAAAGAGATACATGATATTCAATTGACTGTATGATGTATCTTCTGAATGTCTATGCAGCTTCTGGTACATGGAGTGAGGTCATGCTCACTGGTGAGGGCCCATCCCCCAGATTCTCAGTAGCTGGGGATTGTTTAGATCCACATATGGGAGGTACTCTTGTATTGATAGGTGGTTGTAATAACACACTTCAACCCTTGGAGGACATGTATTATCTTCAAACAGGTCTATCATCGAGTCCTCCAACAAACCCACATTAGTTTACTTTGACTTCTACTTATTTCTGTTACACCATTTATTTAGAACTTTTTGATATCCCTTTGATAAATATCTGAATCTTGTTTTATGTTCGTATCACTAGGCATTGTTAGAGAGGATGAACGAGATGAAAGAAGGATAGCGAAATTGTCTTTGAGAAAGCAATTGAAGCTGAAATGCCAGAAGCAACAAGCTTCAGCTTCTCCCGGCGATAATTCTTTTGAACGATTTGATAATAACGCTAATGTTCATCATCAAATGCCTGTGAACTATACACAGCCAAGTGAGTAACTTTTTCATATCCTGTTGATTTTAATTTGAAATTTCCCTCCTTGTACTTCCTGAGATTCGTCTTACTGAAGCTGCTCCTTGTTTCTGCATCTATGATTACTTTTATCTTTTTCAATATGATTTCTTTAATTATTTGTGGCCAGCCATTCCTTAATCATTTTATTTTGACAAAATGTTTGGTAAGAGGAGATCTTAAAAAAAAGAGGAGACCTTAAAGACTGGAATAACTTGAGAGAGGATCAGATGATAATTCATAAAGCAAGCCTCCATGTGGATACATACATACACTAGGTAGAGAGGGGTAAGGCTGCATAGTCGCCACCTTTCCCAGATCTCACTTGTGGGATTACACTGGATATGTTGTTGTATATATATATACAATACACCGACACAAAAATATTTCTTTGCTCTAAGTTATGTGGCTAAGTTTAATATGGTTGAGAGTAGATACTGAACATGTTCACTTTTCTCTTGAGTTTTTTTTCCAGGAAAAATAAAGTGTCCTAGCATGTCATATATTGTCTGATAAATAATATTGTATCTTTTTGTGTACTTTGTACTAGTGATAGTGTGTAGTGCATCTAATGCTTGAAGCAGGGAAACATTGATGTCACAGGTGTTTTGAACTAACTTCAGAAGGTGCATTGGTATTGTGACAGGTCGGCATAATGTTTATTCAAATGAATACCAGACTCCTCTGGGGACGAAGACATTTCAAGCCATGGTCACAAAGAGTTTCCCAAATGGCTATACTGTTGAAACTGTTATTGATGGAAAACCCCTTCGTGGATTACTATTTTCCTCCAAACCAAGACCTGAACAGACACCCTGTAATGATTCTATCAGGTGCATGATGATCTGATTTTCTAATTTTGATAGATAAGTGTAGCAGAATTTCTGTATTATCAAAATTTTGGTTCACTTATTGCCTTGTGGATGATGTTAACCTAAATTCAAAATTAGGAATATGGGAAATGGTGAAACTGATAGAGAAAAACAGAATGGCGACCATAATTCTGTTAGAGAAGCTACAAGACCTTCAGAAACCAATGTGAGCGACTTCCAGCAAGCAGATATCTTAGGTGGGAATTCTATGAGAAATGAGCCTCCAGTTGGAGGTGCTACAGCTCAAACGGAGAGTCCAATGACCTCTTATGCTCCACCGGCCCATGAGGTTATACCTTCTTTCTTTGGAATAAATTGTTTAATTGTGCTATACCTATCTTACAGAAGAATTTGTACTAGTTCCAGCTTGGTTGCACAAGAATACAGAATCTCCTTTCTCATTGGTTTGTACAGATTATTATTCTTATTGCACCTTGCAGCGTCTCCTATATTATGGAATTAATTTTAACATTTAACGTGGCAACCTTGCGTGGTTGCAGCTTATAAAACAATTTTAGGGCTTGCCACTTCCATTAAAAAATTTCTATCTTCATCCTCTTGAAATTACATGAGAAATTTGTGATGACCATTAGACTGTATTGCAATAATTCTATATACAAAGCATATAAGTTGGCAACATATCTGGATTATTTCAAGTTTGATTAATGATATAGGCTTTTATGACCACGCTCTGATGTATTTTCTTCTCGGTAATTTGAGACATCAATCCACATGCAGCAGTCCTCTTCAATCACATACTTAAGTTTGCTTCTAGCCTACAAAACTACACCTCAGTCCCAAACAAGTTGAACTCAGCTTTGTGAATCCTCACATGTCCATTCAAGCTCAACTCATCTCATCATCATACCAAATAAAAATAGAAGTGAAAAATAAGTTCGATACAAACAAATAATAGCAACAGTGATAATATTAAAAGTTCTCTAGCAAGACGAAAACTTATGTCAACTAGTAGACAATCACCTATATGGATTTTTTCTTTGCCCTATCATTATCTATATCTTTATTGATTCCAAGAATTTGTAGGTCTTTCGAGACAGCCTCCTTCAATGTGATTTTAGGTCTGCACTGTCCCTTTTTAATACCTTCATACGCCATAGTTTCACACTACTGGCCTGTGCATCTGTAGGTCGATGCATACCTACAAGATATGACCAAACCATCTCAAGTGACACTCTCTCATTTTATCCTCAATGTGCTACTTGCGTCCTTTGGCATATTCATTTTTAATCTTATTCTATCCTGTATGACCAGTTGACTGCTCATCCATCTTAGCATCACATTACTGCAACACTCATCTTATGGATATGTTGAACTATAGTGGGCCCAATATTCATTACATATGACGTTGTTGGTCTTATAGCTGTTTTGTAAAACTTAGTTACACCTAGGTAGGCATCCTTTTATCACATAACATCCGATAACACTCCATTTCAACCATCCGATTTTAATTCTACTAGGATCAACTTATCTTTCATTCCGTTCTCTTGAAACTATGAAACCTAGATATCTAAATTGTTTGCATTTTGGCCTCATGTATAGTTATCTTAATACTCTTACTCTGTGAAGTGCTTCTCCATCGTTAAATTTTTTGATCGACACCCTTGCTGATTTCTTTAACTAACTTATATTCCATGTTACAAGGAGTTAGATAAGAAATATAGGATTGTTTTTCTCTATATCAATAATCCTTTGATAGAACACTTGAATCGAGTAAGGAAGGAGGGCTTGAGTTGATATTCAAAAGAGTTTGTCCTGGTGTGCTGCTTCTTTCTTGCCACAACTTATTGAGTCAAAAACTTCTCTATTCTATTTGTTTAGTTCATATTCAACTTTCTCTAGTGGCATTAGACATTCATTTATATTTCTTTAAATCCAGAGTGACATGTGTCAAAAAACAACATCAGCAAATAACATGCACCAGTGTTCAAGCTTTTGGTTCTCTCTCTTCAAAGAAGTCGTTTTCCACTCTCTCTCTGCAGTAATGTGAAACAAAAAAGGAAGCATTTCTTTCAAGTTACGAATTTTAAAGTTCTGATTTCGTTTCTAACCTCCACGCCTCTTTTCCTTTTATAACTAGCCTTATGAGTACCTGCTCTACAATGGGGGTTGGTTTTTTAGTGAATTGACCAAAGAATTATAATTATCATTGGAGCTACATGTCTCCCTTTGCTGCTGGTTTCTTGTATTGCGTGATTTACCATGTGTCTCTTTTTTAGCAAAATGGGTTATTTCTGTACTTTCACTTTGACATGATTTCTGATGAAGTGCCTCTATAGCAGGTTCATAATGTGTCCGATGTTGTGAATTTGGGAAGTGGTATGCTTACTGATGCAGTCGATGGTGGTACTAAGGTGTCTAAGGAGAATTCTTCTGCAACCAATGACTCTTGAATCCTTTATTTAAGGTACATGTTGTATTCCCATGCTTGTCTTGTAAGTTTTGATTTCTTGATAAAGAAAGAAGTGATACAATTGTTTGAATTCAGAAAAATACCATTTTAATCCTGCGCTGTTAATTTTCAACTTCATATGTAGTAAAAGACGAAATATTACTGATTTCACTTCTATCTTGTTTTTACCAATAGTTTTTTGTATATGAAATTATTCTTTCAATCACTCAGTTTACTGAAGGAACTGTTGATGGTTAGTTTGAAATATTTCCTTGTTATAGGATCCGGAACAATGTTCTTTTTTATTTGAACTTGGCTTTTTCATTAAGACATCTTCACTCATTTTCGTCAAGTTTTATGGCCTCTGTTTTTATGCATTATCATTAAGGAGATGCATATACTAGTTCATGTAATCAATGCGACTCCTTTTTGTTGGGCTCTGTAGGAAAATAATTTACTGATGTAACCTGCTGTGAAGTACCCCCCAGCATATTAAGCCTATCAGTTAATGGTGAATCCAGACAGTTTTCATGTTGTTTGTCAATATTAGGAGGATACGTGTTTAGTTATAATATTCTGGTTGGCTAACCAATTTTCTCTAATCAAAAACAAAAAGAGAGAAATTCAAAGTCGGTGTTCAGAGGGATATAAGTTAAATTTGAGAATAAAATCTCAAATTAAGTTCTAGGAAGTAGAACCCTCATTGATCTTAGTATTAAAAAATTAACGGATGAAAGATAATTATGATATTAATAGAGTCAATTCAAGAACTTATGACAGTGATCTAGACCTCTATTTCTATGTTTCTAAGTAATTAGTGGCAATAGGTAGTGTGAGAAATATAGGAGAAAATTTTATTGAATTATTATCTACATAACTACACTAAGCCCTATTATATACACTACATGACAATTCTTCTCCTAGTAGAATATTATATACAAATCATATTCCTATTCCTATTCCTATTTCTATTCTAGGACTCCCCCTCAAGCTAGTGCAGATAAGTCATATGTATCGAGCTTGCTACAAATGTAATTAATATGAGTCCCAGTGAGGGGCCTGCTGAAAGTATATGCAAGCTGCTATGATACTATGTAGAAATGACCATTGACCTTACTCAACCCCCATAGCTATCTCATGAGGTGAGGATTGTCTAAGTCCATAAAAACTAACCACCATTCCATTTCCCAGCCAATGTGATACTCTAACCCACTCTAACAATTAGTACAAGTCTAACTGTCTTTTATAATTTATGAAGAAGAACCAAGATATCTTGTTAAAGTATCAATATTACCTTCTAAGAAGAATTTTTCTAATCTTAAGTAGCCAACATGCAAAGGTTAAAGAAGAGAAACTCTTGAATAATATTAGTATAATGTTGTTAAAAAGAACAAAATTCACCCCTATGTATAGGGGAAACCTATCCCAAATAACATGGAGTTTGAATCCTACGCTTTTGGAAATAACGGATTGTAAAAATCTAACATGGAAACCTTAAACTAGGAAAAAAAGTAAATTGATGTCACACTTGATCTCTACCTAACAGAAAAGGAAAAAGTTTCCAATTTTTAACCAAAAAGACATGCCTATTTTACTGCAACTTGGGCGTGAATTGGAGCCCCAAAACTGTGTGATTCTAACGGAAGCCTCTCTAACTCTATAAGGTAGGGGTAAGATTTGCATACATACTACCCTCTCCAAACCCCACTTGTGGGATTACACTGGGCACGTTGTTATTCTCAGCCCTTTTGGGCAGAAATTTCAGCCTTCTTTCTTGGGCTCCATCTGGGGCCCTTCTCTTGGTTTATGTAGGCCCAATTTTCTTCCTCTTAGATTTGAACTTGCACCATGAAAAACTTGTAGCATTAGGCCCACTCTTTGCCATATGTCTTGGGCTCATCTTCCACGATAAACATTATCTCAAATCTTGATCGCTCTCTAGCTACCAAAGCTTTATCCAAGCTCTTTAATGTAAATATGTCACCATGGATGCTACCATTGTCTCTACATTAGACAAGTCTACAGTACATGAGTTCAGCAACCCTTTCCTTTTGTGGCCCCAGTTCATTAGTATGCTTATTGTGGCATGAACATGAAGTTGACTTTCCTCTGTAAGAACACATATGCACTAAGATCTACTCTAGTACTCTGAAATCTGAATCCAATTCTTCAGCGTAAAACTTTCTCATGCCATATGTGAACAGTGTTGTCTCTGGTTCAACTTAAATTCAAGCCCATGAACTGATGGTCTTTGTTTCCTTACCCCATCTTCTATGGGTAGTCTAAATTAATCATTGATCAGTAGACAAAGATGTAGGATAATCTGGCGACAGCAGAACTAGATGGGTGTTAGTTCCTTGAAGCACAACTGGGGACGTCATAGCTTATCTACCTTAGAGACAATTAACAGAAAATGTGTCAGACTCATAGCATAGCAGACAACTATTATTATGACAGGATATGATTCTATTCTCTAGAATCTCAGCTAGCTGCTCCCTCCACAGGGTGGTAATATTGGCGGTCCCTCTTTCAATTCTAGTGACGTTTGCATGTTTCTAGCATTTAGATCTTGTCTCAAATTGCATGGCAGTGGAATTTTCTGGTTCTGTCTGAATCAAGCGAATTAGTGTCCCTTGTACAGTAGTAGGTTATTTCCATTTAAAATTGCTTAAGCTTCTCCTTCTTTTCATCTGATGCAAAAGTAGTGTATTCACGTTTTGCTCATTTGAAATCTTCCCTTACCTGGAATCCGATCTCATGAGACTTTCGATAGTCAACATCACACAATGTTGTTAGTCTCCAAATCTCAGTAATAATTTCTGTTGACTTGTTAAATTTGTTAATGTGGAAGAATTTCTTATTAATATAAAATATCTGAAAGGCTTTTGGTTATTTTTGTTTTTACTTTTTGATAAGTTTTGTATTGTTTACAAAGATTAATGAAAATATTGATGTGTCTCATTGTTGAGAGATTGAGTGTGTGCCTTGCACGTATGCAATAGATCAACTATAACAATTATTATTTTAGAAAATTTAGTCTAGAAAAAAAAAAGATTAAGAAATGAATAGATTTTTGAAATTTAGAAACGTTAGAACAATTATTTTAAAGTCTGAGTATGAATTCAAACTTGCTTAGGATTTGGTATTTATTTAATTCATGTCTAAATAGGATTTGTAGTCTAAATAATATAGGAATAGGTTTTCTAGTCTTTAACTAAATTAGGTTTTGCAAATATATAGAGGTGTTGCTAGCTACTTTCTGTTGTGAGAAATAGAATGTAGAACAACATTCAGAGATTTGAGTTTATGACCATTTGTATTGTTACCCATTATGTGCTAATTTCACTAAGTTTCAGTTATCTGTTGGCTCTTGCATTATCTTACGTAGTCTGCTGAGGCAAATATGCCTAAGCATAAAAATGCTGCTATTTTCTTCGCTAAAATAACTGAAACACTTTCTATGGATACTTACATATGATAAGGGACCTTGATTTTCATGGGAGTAAGATAACATGGTTTCTACCGGTCAGCATCTCCATCTCTGTTGGTTTCCCTTGGGATAGGAGCTTGGCTACGTGATTCAGCTCTAATCTTTGCTTTGACGTCCTCTTCTTGGCTACGTGATTCAGCTCTAATCTTTGCTTTGACGTCCTCTTCCTGATAATTTATCATTTATTTAAATTGTTGGCAGCACTACATGTTGTACTTGTACCTAAAAGATAAGAACATGAATTGCGACATTGAATTGATTACTGTTCCATTTTTGGTGTCGACAGAATCAAACAGCTTGGAAAAAGATTCTCTCGATCAAATTATTTGAGGTAATTTTACTACTATACATTTAATATAAAGATGTATTATGTCTAAAGATAGACACAATTAAGTATGGATTGCCAATGTTAAGACTTGAAGATGCTTGTTCCCAGACTTCTTATTTTAGAAGTATTAGTTATGCTTCTTTAACAGTGGCATTTCTCATAAAAAAAACTTGGTGCTTATTATGTTAGATTCTCAGTTCATTTTTGCTTTGTTGGTTTTCGCAGATAAGAATCAATGTAACACCAATTAGCCTTGTGCAATTTTATGGAGATGGCGGAGGGAATTGATTCACTTCATCTCTACAGTCTGCTTGAGGATATTACAGTTTCATTTTCCTTAGGTTTGATATTTTCGGGTAAAGATTCCCAATGAATTTATATGCAAAAAAAAAAGAAAAAAAAAAGAAACAGAAAAATCATATCGACTGCGGTGTTGTGGTCACCAGCTTAGCTAATAGTAGAAGCTTTAGTGAATTCAAGGAGATAACTTTACCAATCTCCTGTTAAACTGTTTTTAATTAACTATGAAGTGCTTATCTGCCTCCCTAGCCTCTTTTCATTGTCATTTTTTGCAGCTTCTACTTCTGAAAGTGTATGGTATACACTTTCTGGTTTGGTCTGATTTTGGGTGAGCTATAATGGAATCAAATGATGTAGGGTAGAAGGATTAAGTTGTCCTTTTTTTTAAATGATATTGATTTAGACAAAGGCATATGATAAAGTTTTAGGGAGTTATGTGGAGATGTTTAGGGTCTAGTTAGGATTACTTAGGATGTGTAAAATGAATGCAGATTCAAATGTGAACAGTTTGAGGTGACTTGGAACATTTTCTTGTGTCATGGTTAGGGTTTATTAGTTTGTTTCTGTTTTTCTTCAGTGACATATTCAAGGGAAGATATTGTAAGTAGTGTACGTTATTCACGAATGATATAATATTTTATCAAAAGAGATCGTCAATGATTAGTTGTAAGTTTGGAAATAGAACATAGATTTTAAAGGTTTTAGGCCGAGTGAGACTTATGTATAGAATATTTGTAGAGTGAGTTTAGTGATATAGTCGTGTGAAGTGAAGATCGATACACAAGTCGAGGAGTCTTCAAGTATGTTGGGTCTATAACCAAGAAAACATGAATATTGAATATGATGTTGTATATTGTATTCGGAATAAAATGGAAGCACGTGTTTGAAGTATCGAGTGATAAAAATGTGTCATCAAGGCTTAAAAGATAAGTTTTTAACATATAGACGTGCATTTATATATGGGTGGATATTAGAGTTTTGATAATTATTGCTGAAATTTGTTTTTTAATTTTTTCTTATTTATCCTACCGTAGAACATACTTACTCCTTAGCATAGTATATATATCAATAACTAGTATTTTTCATCTTGTTTTTTATTTAAAAAAATGTTATATAGATTCCTAAATAAATGAAAAATATCATGATTTTACGGGGAAAAAATGGACAAAGGTTGATAATGTGATAAAATAGATTTTCAGATAAGTTAATTAGAATAAAGAGAAAAATGTTTTTTTTTTTTTAATTCCAAAAACTAATGGAGAGTTTGATTTTAGACACAAATGTGTATTTGTAGTTTCGATCTCTATAGTATTTTACTCAATATTTTAAATCTTCAATTAAATTAAACGTATGATTTTCATTCTTTTAAGAGGTTATACGAGAAGTTAAAATTTTACAAAACTATAAATTTAAAACGGAAAATAAGTCACCTTTCGTTCACTGGTGAGGTCAATGTCATGGATGACATATTAGTGTCGTTCCGTTGTAATGAATTAGTTCATAAATTTAGAAAGAAAAAAAAAGAATTGGCCAGAATTTGGTCATAATGGTAAAATAACATAGTTTACACTTTTCACAATGTTATTTTATTTTTTAAAATATTTTTATCTTTTTGATTAATACTTTTTAATTAAAAGTGAAAAAAAGATCAGTTCATTTTAAAAGAAAAAAATATTATAAACTTTTTAAATTTTGGCCAAATTCTGACCAAATTTGGCCATTTAGGACTACCCTCATAGTTTGGGAAATATCGTATTTTAAGGAGTTTTTGAATCACGAAATAAGAATTCATGATTTTCTTTGTCAATTTCTGTTTGAACAGATTTTGTGGGTCTATTCGAGACGACCTAGTAAATGATACTCACAATTTTTCATAGGCATATATATATATATATACACATTTTTTTTTGAAACTTATGGTTCACGAATCATAAATTCATGATTATTTTCAGCTTTCCATGTGTATTAATTCATGAACTTTCTGAAAAATGTGATTGATTTTGGTTGAGCTCAAATTTTGTGGATTCATTCTTGATGATCTAATAAATGATACTCATAGTTTCTCAAGGACAAAATTCCTTTTAGAGTTTGTGGATCACGAAACAGAAAATACAAAAATATTTTGACCTTTCAAGTGCACAAACACATGTTTTGCTTGAAATATGAGTGACCGGCTCTGATTGTGCTCAAAATTTATTGGTTGATTTGTGACGACCTAGTAAGTGATATTCACCAACTCTATTTAAGCTTCAGTTTTCTGAAACAATTCGTAACGATCTAATTAATGATACTTATAATTTTTCAGGGATATACATTACTTTTTTTTAGAGTTTGTGTCACAAAACAAACGTTTAAAATTATCTCAATTGTTTGTGTATATTAGTTTATAAATTTTTCAAAAAATGTGTGATTAACTAAATTTAAGCTTGAACTATCCATATTTTTTGTACAAGAAATTTAGTTATTGTAAAAGATGTTTTGGTACGTCACAACTCTAAATTTATTTATTTTCACAAACCAACTTATTTTTGAAATTTTTTTATATTCGATCAAATGGCTAAATTTTAAACACTTCCATACATTTTTATATCGGAGGAAGTTATAGTAATGATTCGGTGATGTTGTGTTAGAATCTAGACTAAAGTCGATCTAATACAGTATGTGGTTGGGAACTTGGATGTACATTGTTAGATATATTTAAATATAAGTCGACAACTCTTAAAGAAGACCACAAAAACGAAAGCATTAAAAACCCAATTTAATTGATTAGATTCAATTCTAATATTTGAAAAACACACTAAATTGATTTAAAACTAACCTAAGTAAAAACATGAATACCCAAGTTCCAAGGCTGGCTGACCTGTGAATATAGAATTTTTTGGACTGAGAAATAGTAACAACTTAAAAATGCTTTCTCTCGTAATAATAATGGCCATTCAATGTTATCTAAAAATAAAAATCATGCTAGAATCATTGCATCCTAGAACAACAGTAGCACACGAACTAAAACTTGATTTCCTTAAGCAGGCATTGAGGATAGTTCACAGTTGAAGCTTTGGGTATATATCCCAACAGTGAATAGGAAAGGATTATCATATTACAATTGGATCATCTGAATGCCGAGACTGTTTCTCCAGACACAAAATAAACCAACACACAGTAACAGCAGTCTCATTGTTTTTTCATGACTACCAGTTTCATCTTTGGACAGAAGGAACTAGTTCTTGCCATCGCCAAACAGGTAACCAAGGGAAGATCCACCACCTGGTGCTGCATGCACTTTGGTAGATGGGCGATCCTGAAAAGACACAAGATTCAAACATTTAATTGACAAGACAATATTACCCTGTGTAATAGACAAGAAAAAGGGAATAAGATGTGAAAGAATTAGCATATGCTACTGAGATAAAGAATGGAAAAGAACATCTTCAGAACAGGATGGTTCAGTTCACATATCCCCTCCCAAAAGTTGGTAAAATGTTTATGATGGCAAAATCCCAGATGATTGGAAAACAGAAGTTGCTACAAACAGAAATGTGATGTGACAGAATCAAGAAGCATGTTGTACTGAACTAAATAACGATTGGAAAAAGAACTTCCTTCAGAATTTTTTTAGATGTTATTATCCGCAATTTTACTCCTGGAGCAGCAAGAACTGAAGGAGGTGATAGAATCAAGAATGCAAGAAGATATAGTACTGAACTAAATAGAGAATGGAAAAGAAATTTCTTCATTAAAGAATCTGCTTCTATGTAAAGTTCACCTTCTGAAAGCAGTCATTTCAAAAATTAATTCATTTGATCAAGACATGACAATCATAAAGAAAGAACCAATGAGTAGGAGGGGATAACTGATCTGCAAGGTCATTGTAAAATCGACTTTGAAAGAAAGCTGATCTGCATCTTACCGTGAGGAAATTCCCAGTGTTCTGTCCATCTGCACGGAAATAGTTATTGGAATTGCGCCCCTGGATGCCAGCTGGAATCTGCTTATTAACATTTGGAGCTGGTGCAGTTGCAGTAGGCTTCTGTGGATCGCTTGTAGTAGGTCCTTGATTCTGTGGAGCTTCTACCTTGTTGTTAGTAGGCTTTGGAGGCTCACCATCTCCAAAGAGGTAACCTAGGGAACTCTGTCCTCCACCACTGCTGACTCCACGACCCATGATCTCTCAAACTTTTAATTGATTGATTCTGCTCAAACAGCAGTACACAATGTCAGAAAAACTTAGATGACATTGTAAACAAAGAGTATGAAGTACAAATAAGCTCTACGATCCACTGCAGTATACCTCATAAAGATGAACTATAATGTGTGAGTGAAATGAACTACTAATAGTATCACATATGGAACCTTATAGTTTAAATGGATTCCTCCTGGTGAAAGTTGAGAGAAACTTATATATAGATTACAAGAACATTATACATTTCAAATTCAAAACTTCAGTCTATATAACTTCTTCTTCCCACTTCAGTATATAACTTGCCTTTCCCATGAACCACCCTATAATACACTAACCATATCTTATTGAGAAATCACAAAGGTAATTCAGAACTTCTCTTTTATTAGTACAAAGGCAATGCAGAACTTGGTAACATGTGACTACAATGTGGTATAATATTAAGACTGGCATACATATTTTATGACTAGACAAACATACATATAAGTTTGTCCTATTCAGATCAATCAAATTAGATACAGAATAATGAAATAGCTGCAGATGTAGATTTCAAATCTATCTGGATCTATGATATTAGAAGTCATAGCTCTGTATCCATTTAGACCAATTACACGCATGTTACACAATTATCTTTTCTTTCTTTGAGGCAAATTTAATATTACTATTATTGACTCGTCCATCTACTGAAACCAGATAACATCTCTCAATTAGCAAGCAAACCTTACAACCAAGTAAATAGAGTAATACACTCAAAACTTAGACAAAAACACAATTCTCCAGCCCAATATAGCATATCAATTGCAAAAGCAACATTAGATTACTGGATATACATGTGCAGTAATTGTTAAATCATCCAGAATGAAACATCACAAACTAAAGCTACTCTAGCAACAACTGTCGGATCAAGTATTTGATTAGTTCTATCAAACTTGTCAGTTTCTTCTAATTCCTTCAGATAACACCTAGAATTTCATCAGTAACACGTAAAGCCAACGAATCAGCGGTATACACTGCACACAGATATATCGATGCATGACAATTAACAACACATAAAACAGATAATCATGAGCACTGTGGATGCAAATCAAAATCGCGAAAACTTCAACCTCATCATATATATCAGGAACATTCTATAAACTCAGATCCGAAACCATGATAATTATGAAAAAAAATGATGCATAGATTCTAAACCAAAACGCCGATCCAGAGAAGACGAACTACAACAACAATGGGATTCGACATTCAAAAAATAAAAAATGAGATTCAGACTCAGTAAGAGCAAAACGAGAGAGCGGCATCATGTACCTGATGAGTTCGGATCAGATCTGTTGAGATAAATTGATCGAAGAGCAGTAGGGCTTTATAGGTACAACTAACGGCACGCACAGCAACGGAAGGGATATGAAAATATCTGAAACACTATTCGGTGTAGTGGGTGCCTGCTTGCATGGCTGGACTTAGTGGACTGCTGTGCAAATAATAACGGGATAATAGGAGGTCGGTTTCGTAATTTTTCTGAACTTTTAAATTTTCTTTTCGACCCCTGTCTTTTCAGCTTTATCTAGTTCATATTTGGAATATTTTGATGTTACAAACTTACAATTATGGGTGAATAAGAGAAACGAAAGGTAAATAAAGGTC
Organism: Solanum habrochaites; assembly: GCA_027704765.1. Taxonomy (NCBI): domain Eukaryota; kingdom Viridiplantae; phylum Streptophyta; class Magnoliopsida; order Solanales; family Solanaceae; genus Solanum; species Solanum habrochaites. The sequence continues at coordinate 61,323,714 of JAKWJA010002491.1, forward strand.
ATTACAATCATATATAAATTTCATAAATTTATCTCGTATATTATTAATCAAATATTTTTTAAAAAGAAAAACTACGAATCACATATAAGGGATAGAAACAAAATCAATACATTAAATTATTTATGGTATTTAAAGCAAGAATTAACATAAAAACTACAATTTAAATTATAACAAAAAGATATATTCATACGCCCTCCGTTCATATTTATTCATCAAATAATTTTAATTTACTATTTTTTTATTTCACTTGTTATTTATGATAAAAATTAAATAAAAATAACTTTTCTCTATTATATCCTTAGTTTATTAAATTGAGTAAATACCTTTAAATATATATATTTGAAACTCTATGGATAGAAAAAATAAAACAATAAACATTATGTAGAAATTTGATGAATAAAAGGGGTAGGAGGAAGTATTTAAGTGTGTTCGTTCCTAAAATACAGTCATCAATTTTCATAAGATATTAAGATAATATATTTTAAAAGACTCCTTTATAAATATATGATTTCATTAATATCATAAATTAATAATTCTTTAAAGTATAAATATGTGTAAGACGATTTAGTGAAATATGATTATATTGTGTTATGTTTTTTCTTAAAATTTAAATATAGTTGAAGCTCATCTCTAACTTTTCTTATTGTATCAAAGAGCTCTGGTATTGTCTTTTTGAAGTGCATCATAAAATTGTGAAAAATTCTAAATGCGATAAGCGTTTCCTTACGCGTATCTGGTTCTAAAGGTACAATATTATCTTCAACTTCATCATCAACATTATTTTTTTCGATTGTATCCACAATTTCTTCTAAATTTTTAGACCTCTATACAAATATTACTTTCACTCTAATAATCCAAACAGGTTATAGATATTCATTTTACTATGGTAACCGAGATCATTAATCACGACCTCAAGTTCATGAATAACGTTTCTACAAGTAGGTTCATTCAGATTCTCTAAGATTGCATCTCCCGAACAATTTTTACAGTATTGAAAACAATTTGCTATTGTCTCTTGTTAAACATTTTTTGTTCAAACATGAATTGCATAATTGATAGCATCCAAAACATTGATCTTTGTAAGATCATTTTGTCCCACTCCTTGGCCTTCTTTTATCCTAATATAAATTATGTTCGATAATACATCTTGGAAGCTCTTATTATCACAACATCACAACGTTGAAATTAATAAGTTACTAACGATTTTGATGTATTCGTTGTACTCTATGTATGATATTTTTTTATGTGAAATCGATGAATATGATGCATAAATTAGTAAGATACAATGATTTTGAGATAATCAAACTAACCTTCATCAAATTTTAAACTATTATTAAATTAATAAACATTAATTTTTAATTAAATAATATTTTTGTAAAATAATAAAATTTAATACTATATCAATTTATAGAGGTTTAACTATGCTAATTTATCAATTATATCCTTTTTCCTACAAGAATATTCTCATTTGGCCCCTTTGGAAATAGCAATATTAATTCTAAGATCCCCGCAATCTCTTGGAATACCAAAACTGAACCCAGTTTCTCCGATCCGTCGTCTTCATAGTTCATATTCCCCAACACTTCACTGTCTCACGTTACCTCTCTGTGTTTCAGAAAGCTTGTCGCCTTTAAAGACAACAACTTAAACTGTTTTCTCTCTTCATATGCTTCAGGTATTCTCATCCGCCGGCCTCAATTCTTTTGCTGTTTCAGATTTTGTTTCCGTAACTTAATTTACATTTTTCGGATGGATTGAAGTATTCGATATGTTTACTTTGGAGTTTTAGGTTGTAATTGAGTTTCAATTTTACTTCATGTGTATGCGGTGCTTCAAATCTGGTAATGCTATAAAACTTAACTCTGTTGAACGCATCTTACTTTATTTTCGCTTGTTTAATAAACTACAACTGTTAATTTATAGGCATTTCCCCTTATTTGTATTGTGATTACACTGTATCAAGCAGTTTATGAGTGTGTACTTACAATTAAGTTTGGCAAAAGTCAAACACAAGGACTTGAAGAGATAGGTCAGTGGGATGTCGCTATGATGTTTACTAATCCTAGGAAGTATGTGTCTTTATGAGGTGTTGACTAAGCGGTGTTTTGTTTGCTCTAGAACTCATGGTAGCTTGATTTGGAGAAAACAAACTAATCTAGTTTATGCTTTTCAATTGTTTTATTGGTTTTAGTAAATATTGCTTAACTTATGGAGATAGTTGGCCTATGATATTCAATTGTTTGGGATAGATAAGTAGCAACAGGAAATTGGAATTTTTGTTGCTGGTGGTGTTTCACTTGGTATTGAGGTGACTAGTCTGTGAGGAAGAGGCATAGCAGTAAGATTGGTTTCCAGGAATTGGCTGATCTTGAGCTCCCAGATTATGTTGCTAAAAAGAGAACTAGTAAGGATGTATTGAACTGAGAAATGAAGTACACAGCAGTGCTGCATTCGTAGAAGGAGAGCATAGCTTGTATATCGCTGCCTTCATAACATGCAGTGGCGGATGTAGCTAACAAGATGGTTCAGTTGAACCCTGTAATTTTAATTTGGAGCTTAGGTATATGGGTAGTATATCACCAAAATTTCAGTAAAACACATTTTGAACCCATCATTTCAAAAGTTCAATGGGTTCACTTGTAAAATTATAAAGATTAAACCCATCAAGTTAAAATCTTTGATCTGACATTGATTACATGAAGGGCTAAAAAAAAAATAGAAAATAGGCAACATAGGAGGGTACTTTTTGTGATCTTGTATATTTGATATTGAATGCTTTAGAGGCCATAGGAATACAATTCTAAAATGAGCTCGCATCACTGGTCGTCTTACTAAATGAAACCAGGTCACAAGCAAGAAGTTGTTTTGTGGATATGAGTTCACAGAGAAATAAAAGAAAATGAGAATCAAGCTGAAGAGACGAGCCTGCCCCTTGAAAATAATGTAGTTTGCCGGTCTCTACGTTGTCATGTTTAAGGATTTTTGTTCCGATAGTTTGGATTTGCTGTTAAACAAGTTGCATTGTGATGAGAGTTTGCATACATAGGCATCATATTTCTTTCTGAGAGCAGTTAATTTATTGAGGTCAAGACGAGGTCCGCTAATATATTCAAGACTAAGAGTGCTAATAATCTACTGCAGGAAGCAGAGATGGAATTCTATTTCTCCTACATGAAGTATACCATCAATCATGGAGTACGCTGTAATTTGAGATAGCAAAACAAAAGCCACTATTATTGACATCACTTTTGCATGCTGAAAGCCTTGAGTTTATTGAGGTTAATGCTTCTGAAATTGAGAGGGGGAGTCCACAATATGTACAAGATCAAGATAGCTTATAACCTACTGCAGGAAACAGAGACAGAATTCTATTGCTCTTTCCAGCAGCTACCAGCAATTTTGGATGATACTGTGATTCATGAGAGCACAATAAGATCTACGAACATAAGACATTATTTTGCCTGCTGACAGCAGTGAGTTTAATCAGATTAATTTTGCAATTCAGACAAGGAGCCCACAAATATTCCTAGACCAAGAGTGCTGATAACCTCAAGCAGAGAATAAATTCTATTCAGTATACAAACAATTTTGAAGTATATTGTGATTCAGGAGAGCAAAGCAAAGTCATCTAACATAGACATCAGTTTGTTTGATGAAAGCACTGAGTTTATTGGGTTAGCAATTTTGTAATTGAGACGAAGAGTTCAAGATGTATCCAAGACCAAGGGTGCTAATAACATATTGCAGGAAGAGAAAAAATTCTATCTCTCTTTCAACTAGTGTACCAGATATCATGGAGGATGTTGCGATGGAGGAGAGCAAAACAAAGTCCACTAACGCCGACACTACTTTGTCTGATGAATGCACTGTTTTTTCATTTGAAACAAGGAATCTACAGATGTATCCAAGACCAAAAGTGCTGATAACATATTGCAGGAAGAGGAGAAGGAATTCTGTTGCTCTTGCTAGCACTATACCAGCAATTGTGGAGGATGCCGTGATTGAAGAGAGCAAAATAAAATCGGCTAACATGGACATCACTTTGCCTGCTGAAAGCAGTGAGTTTATTGAGGTTAATGATTTTTCCATTGTTACAAGGAGTCAACATCCAAGACCGAGAGTACTAAGAACCTATTTTAGAAAGAGGAGAAGGAATTTCAGTACTCTTGGAAACAGTTTACCAGCATTCATGGAGAATGTTGGCACTTGCACTTTTGGGTCTTTAACAAATGAAATTTTCGATGGGAAAAGACAATCTTTAGCTGAAAGTAGTTCTTCTCCGTCAAATATGTGTGCTTTCATAGATGCAAACACTGAAATCGCAAATATCAGGACCGTCCCTCCATTAAGGAGAGCGCTTAATGGACGTTCAAATAAAAAGCTTCTTGTACTTGATCTGAATGGACTTCTTGCTGATATTGTGCCGCTTCAACTTGTGCCGCGTGGTTTCAAAGTGGACATCATTGTTTCAGGGAAAGCAGGTGGTAGTGGCGCCAATAATTTCATTCTGAAGTCTATTTTGTCTTTTGAAAAATCTTCTAATTGAGTGATCATCTGTTTTACCAGTTTTCAAAAGGCCTTTTCATGATGATTTTCTGCAATTCTGCTTTGAGAAATTTAATGTAGGTGTTTGGTCGTCGAGAATCAGGTAGTTTCTGAATTTTTTTCACTTCCATATTTATGAAGTTCATATATGTGTTAACATATTTATGTGTGTTGTCCAAAAATTTGCAGGAAGAATGTAGAGTTGTTTCTTGATTTTCTACTGGGAAATGCCAAGGAAAAATTGCTCTTCTGTTGGGTAAGAATCTGTTCTTCCTCAATATCGTAAATTAGCGTCAGTGCAAGTCTGCAAACTTTAATCTGAAAGCACCAGGAACAAAAAAAATAATCTTGTGAGCATGGTTGCTTAATTCTGGAGATCAAACAGCCCTAGGAAATTACACTTACTTAGAACAAGAATCAAGTCCATGTGAAAAAGCACATGTGATTTCAGTATGGTCTTTCTTGTATGAGCACCCAGGATTGTATTATGCTCTCTTCTTCCATTTTACTGTTTTCCCGTGTCTTTTTATGGAATTATGAAGCTGTATATATGATCATCCCATTGATGGGTTGTAAACTAATAAATTTGAGCTAAGGCTATTACATGGATTTTTGCTTTCTTGTTTCATTTAAGGAGATTCTTTCCAGAAATTTGATAATGCATGTTCCACCGAGTTTAGAAGGGTGTGATTGGTCCAAATGGTGGCGAGTCACAAATTGATTTCTCGGTTATAAAAAAAAAGCCTTTGTGAGGTTACCAGTTTTTTTAAAAAAAGGTGCCTCTGTGGGTCAGGTAGGAAATAGCTCTCGAATAAAATATTCATGGATATATCACTATCTTTTGTGTGTCTATACAGGGTTTGGGTGAACATTCTGCGAGCAGTGTGTGAGATATAGTCCTTTGAGTGAATTCCGAGAATACTCAAAGGATCACCTCCTTAGAAGAGTAACCACCATCTATCAGGCTACATCAACCAAGTGAACACTATCCAAAATCTGTCCCAATTCATAACTGAAGGCTCTAGCATACTTACATGCATGGAATTTTCTTTTTTGGCATTGTCCTTTGAAATTTGTAGTAACTATTGCTTCACAATATAGTGACACTGTAGGTGTGGAGCTTCTCCCTCTCTTTCTCCATTGATCTTCTTCAACTCATCTCTTGTCTCTTGCTCTCAATTTTCCCTTTTGCTTGTGGACCGAAAAGTATCTTAGAATCCCTGATGCTGGTTTAGTAGGCCTCATGAAGGACATCCTGGGATGAAAAGATTGTTAGGAGAGGATCTAATGCTTTGGTAAATTGTACTAACGGAATATCCCCTGAATAATCTATTCTTGCATTTAATTTGAATCTGACGTTTTAGTACCAAAAAACCCTTGAAGCACTTAATTCTAATCTCTCATGCTACAATGCTTATCCTAATCAATTAATATTTTGTTTCCCTCAAAATGTTTTTTTAGATGTTGGCATCTTTTCTTACATATTCAACGAAATGAAAGACGAGAAATACTTGTTACAGTATTTCATAAAATTCGATTATGAGTTTGAATTAACTAAATTGATAACCTAGCCTTGTCCTGTTATAGTTTTTTTCATTCGTAGCTTTCAACTCTGTATAATAACTTAGAATGTCATGCAGGATCAATCCCATTGCACTGATACTGGTTTCCCTGTTGTTGGTAAGAAGAGAAGCAAGCCTATTATTTTGAAGAAGCTTAAAAAATTATGGGAGAAGTTTGAACCAGATCTTCCATGGGAGAGGGGTGAATATGATGAGTCAAACACACTTCTGTTGGATGATTCTCCTCACAAGGCCTTGTGTAATCCAGTGAGTATTAACCCTTTCTTTGTTGCCAAGAACCTTCCTCCATGACCTTTAAGTAAATGATTTTGCGCTGTGTTTATTTATTTTCAGCCAAACACAGCAGTATTTCCAAGTACATACCTCTACACGGATGAGAAAGATGATTCATTAGGTGTGTATCTCTCTCTCTTCCAAACATGTACATGATAGGTAATCTGACTATTATGTTTGGACTTCACTTTATGCATCTCCTGATTGGGCATTTCATATATATCGTACAAATAGATGCTGTCCTTGAATTTTCATCTTTTCTGAACGGGTCTCAAATTGTACTTGATAGTTTCCCACATTTCAACTTCTTTCAATATAACCAAGTGCTTTATTTTAATGTGAATATATTTGGTTCATGTAATTCGTCTATTTGTGTGGGATATGAATGATAGTTGTATTCCCTGTGAGTTTATGAATATGACTTGAATACTATTGTGTCCAATTTATTTTTAATGACGTAGTTGTATTATATCCATCCAGTTCTGTCAAGATTAAATAAGCTTCATCTCATTATTCTCAACAGGGCCAGAGGGTGATCTGCGCATTTATCTTGATGGACTGTCCAGAGCTGAAAATGTTCAGAAGTATGTAGAGAGTAATCCATTTGGTCAACGACCAGTCACTGAAAAGAATGCATCTTGGCGTTACTATCGCAAAGTCATTGAAGCCACTTCATGCATTCCAGAACATAGTGCTGACACAATTTCGACTTAGCAACACTGATGCTACACTTAAACTTTTGCAACTATCTTTCGGATTGCTGTAGTTGGGGGATGCCTGCTTTGGTTGGGATTCAATATTTTTTGAGCATTACACCCAGGACACAACAACTGCAACAGTAGCCTCATCCCTGACCCAAAACTGTAAAGTATATCCTCCCCCATCAAGTATACTCTAGTAGCAAGCTGTAACCTAGGCAAGTTCATGTAGTATTATTCCATCCAAGAACAAAGACGTATAGTTAGTCCTGGCTTCGTGCAGCTCACAGGTACACACAATAGTTTTGTTGTATTTTTGGACAAAAGTTTTTTCATTGTCCCTTTTCCCCCCTGATGGATGATGGATTTTAGTTTCATTGAATTTCTCTCAAGTCTGATTACATCTTACCCTCCTAGACCCGCGTGGGATTACACGGGGTTTTTAGTTTCATACTTTCATTAAATTTTAGTTTCATTTTGTACCCTTAAATCCCAGACTGGTGCACTGTGACCAGCAAAGTAAATTAGCTGCAAATACAATAATAGCTGACAAAATTATTCAGTAGTCAATATTTTGCCCCCCTTTGAATTCAAGATTTTAGTTGCCCACCTTCCTCGTCACTGTCAACATCACAATCTCTCTCTCTCTCTGTATTCTCTTATGTGGTAGTTAGAATTTATTAGTCATATCACTATCTAATAGTAAATAACTTAACCCAATATACTTTTATTACATGTCTATTGGTACTCAACTCTAATATTTTAGAGTACATTATTAAGAATCTATTTATTGCTTATATAACTTCATTATATGTACCTACCATATGCTTCCATGTGCATTAAACCAACCAACTTCAAATTTCTTTTACTATATATACCAAAGAAATAAATAAGGAGAGAAACATTGGACTTAATTTTATACTTGTCATTTCTGGATACACATATAAAAATTGAGCCCACAATTATGAATTATGATAGTGATAATCAACCAAATAATGGTGGTCGTGGTCCATAGTTGGGTCCTTTTGACAGCTACGAAGAGCCCAAAAATGCTGAGGATAGTGTAAATGAGTGTCTGTGGTTAGAATGATATAATACTTTTTAGGTGCCTTGTCCTTTATCAACCAACTCACTAATTAAGTTATTAGGTAACTAATTACAATCAACACGTGCTTTAGACTTGGAAATTTATTTTATGATCTGGCTTAGCTTAATTGCATTCATTTGTAGCTTCCATCCAAAAAAAAACTTGTCTCGTCTATTTCACTTCAATTAACATATAGCTGATCGAATTCACCGTTTACTTTTCCTAACTGATATACATATTATACATCCGTTGCTTATTTTTTAGTTTTAAGTTGTTGGATGAAGGACTATTTACGATCTATGTCTTTTTTTTTTAATTATTATTTGTTTTTTTTAGTGATGTGTAACTACAAAAACCTTGTTTACTCAACCTTCATGGTCCCTATAGTGTCACGGGCACAATAAATTTGGGTTGTCAATTTGAAGCAACTAGTTGCTTTCACAATAACTACAAAATGTGATAAATATTTATATGAATTACAATTTAATGAAAGTGCCATAAATAGATAGAAATCTATTGTTTTATACCTAATTGTATTTATTACATCTACATGAGTCATGGCCCCTTTTTGATGACCTAAAAGGTAAACAAAATCTAGAGCTTTATAAAAAAAAAGTGCATCTTGATGATAAATAATATATTCTTCAACAATTAGGTTTAGAAGCTTGGTATTTCAAAACAAAAAGCAAAAGTTAGGGTTTACTTTTTTTTTTTTACTTAAAAAATGATAGCCAAAAGTTAATTATAAGTGTTAACTTTTTCTTTCAAGAAATATCATTACTTGAGAATAATTAATGAGTAGTAGTCTTAATTTGTCCTTTTCTTTTATTGGAACTTTGGAAGAAAAGCTTCGCAAGATTCTCTCTATATCCTTCTTTTCTTAATTAGTCATCTTAGATACAAAAATATCTAACGATAACTTTTTAAAAAGATAATAAAAGAATTTGAATGATAAAAAAGAATCAATATACCAGGAAATCAACATAATTCAATAATTAATATATTATAAAAATAAACCTTATATACACTATATATGATTATAAATGTCACATGCCACTCGTTTCGCCATTGATCTTCGATTAAAGCTTTGAAAATAAAAAAGAATATCCTAATGGATTTATGAAAAACTCTTTTCCCCAACTTTAGCTATACAAATCTCAATTAGTCGAGATCCTATTACCCAAAAGCACATAATAGAAATACAAAAAGATACTATTGAATTTTAATGGGACCTCTATCACTCCTCCCAAGTTCAGGATTGCACATTAATGATTAGATTGGATAACCTATGAATGGTTGAGCCCCAACTTTTGGTGAAAAAAAAACTATCTTACACAACCCAATGCAATGATATGTCCACTTTACACACAAAGATTTATTTAAAATTAAAGTAATAGGAGAAAAAAAAAAGGTTGGGCATAATGTAGCAATCAAAGGATAGTAGGGTTGTTGAAAGAAATTTAGGTTAGAACATGGGCTAAAATGATTGAGTTGTTATTGCCTAATAGAGTTAAATTATATTATAGGGCACCTCACATGCATGTGGAGTGGTTTATTAATTATTCACTTTTTTGCATGTGCCTCTCACCTATTTCCCTTTGCTCAAACCACTCTGTCTCTTGTCTACACCTACATATCAACATCATTTTAATTTGCTTTTCCCTTCATATCTCCTCTCCTCGTGCTCGATTTTTATATTTATATCTCCTCTCCTAGTGTTCGATATCTATATTAAAATTTGACTATAGTTAATTTGCATCGAAAAGTTTCACATTGAAAATATAAACTTTATAACAAAGGAGACTCATTACTCGGGGAATTCAAATATGAGGTCTCTAGTTAAGGATGAAGAAATACTAATTACCACTTCGCCACAACCCTTATTGATCCCTTGATATTGTATTCCATTAGCGTTTCGTCATAAATTTTCTGAATTTGATGATTTATCTTTAATTTATTTCGGTCGATCATGAAATTTGATAAGATTATTATACTGAAAATAATTGAAGTTTCTATGATCTTTTCTCACAAAACTACTTTTTTTTAAAGAAAAAATATATATCCTAATATAACTTCAAATTACAAAAACTCAAATTTTCAAATTTCGACTTCAAACGAGATATTCACATTATTTCATCATGATCCAAAGTGTATAGGTTCTACTACTGTAGTATATTTTTATTTATATTTATGTATGCACAAACTTGCTACATATGGTTATGATTTCTTAAACTTTAATTTCAAAGTCATGTTAACATAGTTACTTTCAGCGTCTAATAAATGATTTATATAAAATTCAAGAAAATTTATGAATATTTAAGGAGAGATTAAAAAAGTAATTTAATCAGTTAACCCTTATGATTAATGTTATTAAATAATTTTCGTAATATGTCTGCAATATTTTAAGGATATTCAAATAGACAGAAGAGAATATTAATGTTGTTGAACGGTCATCATCAAACGTTGTCATTTATTCTTTCTTAATTAAAATAAAATATATAACCGTTCCCTTAAAAAGTTTTAAGTCATTTTTAAGATCACAAAAAAAATAATTATATACTATATATCTAACTTTTCAATTTTTGATCATAAAATTATTTTTTTTTTTAAAATTTCGTATACAGTCAAATTAAAACAAACACCAAAACAGGGAGTTTATATGTATTTCTTTTAGTAGAGTGGGGGTAGGGGGATTTTTTAATTTTTTTAAGAATGTCAATTGATATATAATTACGAGAAAAAAAGAATAAAGATATCCTGAACCGGTATGCAGATACTCTCCGTTACACTTTTGGGACACTGGTACATTTGTCATTCAAAAACTAGAACATATTACATATTTACCCTTTACTCTAACGAAAAACTTAATAGGGACACGTCACACAATCTTATTCGCTGATTCGATATTTGATAAATATCAAATCAATATATAAGATTATACCACATGTATGTCCGTTAATATAAAGAATATATATGTTCTACTGTACAGATGGTGCAGGGACATAAAAATCTCAAAAATACGACAGAAAATATCTGTATACTATTTACAATAATTCGAAAATATATTTATCTTTTTTTCCTTGTAATTAAACTATTAGAAAAAAAAAAGATTTCACCACAATTTTGCACATGTGGCATGCATAACCATAATATGGTAGAATAACTTAATAAGAATATAATTGAACCGTTTCTTATTACTAATAACAGTCAACACGTACGTACGCCAACTGCTTTAGCTACCTATTAATTTCTTGTTTAAATTAAGATAAGATCTAATTAACAATTACCTATTTTTAATTTATGACTTTGGTTTGACACCAAGTACAAATAAGGTTTGTTGGGTGACCATGCACCACAAATAATTTTTTTTTTCACATTGTATTTTAATTAGGTTCTATATGTATTTCAATCAATATCATAAAAAATTGGGGAAATTAATTAAAGGTAGTTGTAAAGGGAAGATGAAAATGAAAGGGGCTAATAATTTTAATCCAATTAAATGAGTTTGAACATTTCAACTATAATATTTGCATTGAAAGGTAAGTTAAATTACATTTACATAAGCACAAAAGATAATGAGTTATAGTGGATGTCGACATCTGTTTATTTTTAATTAAAGATTTCGAATTTAAATTTTTGAAAAAAAAATCTCTTGGGCTCACCTCCATAAATGAGCTTTTTAATGTATAAATTTAAATTTAATCGAATGTAGAAAAAGAGAAAAAGATTTGAAATGTATCTGAATCATGATTGAAATTGTTGTAACAATACCAAACGTTCGAAATGACTTTATACCCTGCATTATTTAATAGTATATTATAAATGTATATATGTGTCTACATGGACATCATAACAATTGCATCATTATAGATAGTAATGTGTCTATGTGGGTGTATATAAATATATCTTTAAAATATTCTATTAAATAGTACATAGGGTAAAAGGGCCTTTGGTATCGTAACAATACTTTCGATCAAAATTAAAATATTTTTCAAATTATTTTCGCTTAAAAAATGTAAGTGTAAAAGATAATTATAATTTAAAGATATAGTAATATAAGGCGTGGATGCAAGGGAAAATCACCATCAAATCTTTATTAGTTACATACATAATTTGTTGAGGTGACCTTTTTTCTAATTAAGAGAGTTTGATATTCTCTTTAAGGGTTTGTCATTTTTAATTTACGTATGATAATTTTAGTATTCAGATCAGTTTATGAGCCCTCGATAGGTAATATCTTATATACTGTCAATGTACTTATTAAATAATTATGTTTATCAAGTTTTAAAATAATCGAAAGAAATCACTTAATTTAAAATCAAAAGTGATGGTTTAATTACGCAATTCATTAGGTGTTTGTATGGTCTTTGTGGAACTCATCCCCTAAAATACATTCTAAAATTTATTGAACGTATAATTTGATTCTTCTTTCTCAAAGATGTTATAATTGTTTTGTGGAAACAATTTAAAAAATTGATCAATTTTTAAATCGTATGATTTTCAAATTTTCATATCGTGCTCTCATATTTCTAATCAAAATTACTCATACTTATTTTGAAATATGTTAATTTGTAAGTGATACTATGAACATAATTTTAAATATTTCAGTCTTTTAAAATTGCAAAAAAAAAAAAGAAGTTGTAGTTCAATTGAATTTATTTTAAAATAAAATATCCAAGGGTTCTGCTTTTAGAATAGGGTCAAAATCGCCAATAATTAGCCTTAACTTCATCATTTAATTGTGACTCATTAATTTGTATTTAGTTTGAATTTCCGTTTATGCCCCCCCCCCCCTACACACCTTCTCTAGACTCTAAAATTGGTCAAGAATAATTAATGTTTCACAAATCTAAAAAGTACTCTTTTAGTTCGGAATTATTTGTTACGTTGCGCTTATCGAAAATTAATTTGATTAATTTTCAAAGGTTAGTTTGATCACATTAATTTAATAGTTTAAACAAAAAAATTAGATATTCTAAAACTATATGAAAAGTACTACAAAATAACAACTTTTTGCATATTAATATGATAAAAAATACATCTTAAAATGTTAGTCAAATTTTTTATAGTTTAATTCTAAAAATAGAAACCATGACAAACAATATCGGACGGAGAAAGTATTTAATTAACATCATTATTAAGATTTCTTTGTTAAATTTTTTCTTAAATTTTTAAGAGTAAGTTAATTCCTTAATCCATATATTCAAGCCTAAAATATATATATAAAAAAAGATAAATAAATTAAAATTTAAAAAAATACGATTGAAGGCTATAAGTGGATTCCTTAGTTGTCTTTAAAAAAAATTGTTGTCATATAACTTTAAATTTATGGATAAAACTACTAGTTATTTCTTATTAACGTTAAAAATGACTATTTGTGAATTTTACCTTACAATTTTCTGGTTTATACAAAAGGGAGACGTATTATTAACCTGTCCATTAATTTATTCAATCAATGCAAAACCTTGTCAATTTTTTTTTAAAAATATTTTATTAATATAATAATAATAATAAAACTCATGTTCTTTTTAAATATAAATAACTTTTATAATTTAATTCGCTTATTTAACACCTAATCGTATAATCAAATATAAAGGAACCCTTAAGTACCAACAAGATAATAAGTGGTTTCATTAATACCGGCCATCCATTTAATTCTGTGCCAGTTTGTGTAAACGCGTGCATTGCAGTCTTAGGCTGTCCTAATTAAACCATGTTTAGCCCATTAATACAAAAATTATTATTTTACACAAGAAAAATACCCACTTTTTAATCTGGAGTTCTGACACTTTTTCCATTTTTTAATTTCTATTAAAATAAATAAATAAAATTCCTATAGAAATAAATAAATAAAATACAAGCTAGTCTGCTCATTCTTTATGTAAGTTGACATTATTTAATCTCATTTTTTAAGTGTTATGTTTCACCAAACTATTACTCCCATTCAATTGTAAAAAAAAAAAAGCCAATTGATTCTGCTATACCCTTAGCAGTTGAGAGTTAATTTATATATTTTAATTTGCTTATCATATTTTTCATTTTTTTATAATTTTTTAATTATAAATTTCCATTTGATATATTTAAGATGATAAAATCAAAAGGTATTATATTGCCTTTTACATTTTTTAGTGTAAGATCACATAATTTATTTATTTTTACAAAAATCATATCGAATTAAAATCAAACAGATATAACAAACTAACCTTTTTCATTTTTGAACAAAAACTGAAATTTTCTTCCTGTTTATACATGTTATATCTTAATGTGTTTATTAAAATATAAATATTGTTGAAAATAAAAAGGAAAATCAGATCTCACCAGCCAAAGTAAATTGTTAGGTGGGTATCACTAAATTCAAGGGTAAAGTAGTACTAATTTAAGCATTTTGATAAGAAAATGTGCATATAAACTATAGCTTAAATTAGCCATGATCCTATTAAATAAACTCACTTATATGGCGACTTGACACCCTCCACGTGTCCAAGTCTGGATATCTGAAATGTCAATAATATTATATGAAGTCAATATTTGATAATTAAAAATTAAAATTGATTTAACTCTAATACCATAATTAAAAAAAAATGGACTTTAAGGGTAAGGGTGGACCAAAAAGATAGAGAGAGTGTTAATTAATTAGGTGGATAAAGGGTATATTTAAATATTATCGAATCATATAGGAGATCAAACAACTCATTTATAGCTAATTTAGGGAGTTTGAATTTACTGGAATGTAAAGTTTTCCTTGTTAAGAAGCATTTTACTATTAATATGATGTGAATTTAAATTTATTCAAATCTTAATACGAATATCAAACATCAAATAGAAAAAAAAAAGCAACGCTAGTATTAGACTCTGACATTAGAATCTACAACAACTAAAATGAATTGAACACCGAAGATTAAAGTGAGTAGTAAATATTCTTTTATTCTTAATTAGAGGCTTGAGATTCGAGTTTTTTTGAGTACAGAGTTATTTTTTGCTAGAAAAAGTTTAACCCTCAATATGTGACTTTTCCAGATAAATTTAAATTTAATTAAGCTTCAATATAAGTATCAAACATCGAGCTAAGATAAGAAGATAGGTATTGAATGGTAACAACTTAGGGACATGAATTAGATTAATGTTAGCTAAAATGGTGTTTAGAGGAACAAATTTGTGGAAGCAAAATGAGGTGAAGACAGCATCACATGAAGATGCAGACAAATTTAGACCCACCCCATCCCCATGTAATTCAACTCACATGGAAGAGGGAAGGGGTAAGGCACTGCAAAACATCTTCTCTCTCTTTTCCCTCCACATCAAGAAATGCATACTAATAATACTAAAACTAGTACTAATTATGCTGTTAGTATCAATCTTGATTATAGTACTTTAATATTTCTTGCCAACTCCTCCCTCACTATCAACTCATTGGCAAGCACATGTACCTCTGTTAGTTTTTCTCTCTCTAGTACTACTTCTTGTTTCAATCTCTGGGTTTTTTCTTCTTTCTCCAACGAAACAGCATTTCAAACATTTACCTATGGATCTACAGTGATAGACCCTTTACAGTTTTTTGCCCTAATGCATTCACTTTCTTTGCAACTGAGAGCTACTTTGTGATTTTCCCAATTTGATGTTACCATTGCTTCTTTTTTTTAAATTTTTTTGGCTTCTTTAAAGAAAAATCAAGAACCTGATTTGTTCTTGTGGGGTGTGTTAGTTTGTTCCTCTTTTCATTAGTAAGAGATTGATTAAAATTTTGTGCATTTTTCTGAAGTACTGGAGAAACAAAGTTCATTGCCTTTGATTTTCTGTTCGTAAAAATCAAATCTTGGTTTTTGGGGGTGTTGCTAAATGATGAAAACTGAATGATTTTGACATGTATAAAGAATGCTGCTGGAGATGATTTGTATTGTTTCATCAGTCTGAATTCAGGCTTGTAATCCCTAGCATTAGTGGTAATGGTGCCTAGGAGAGGTTTTCCAGATTCTTCTTTGTTGTGTGTGGTTAGGAACTGACTCCAGCTGTGATTCTGAAGATATATTGACTTTTGACTATCTAGAGATGAGTGATAATGCATTGATTGACCTATGAAAAAGAGAGTAATAGTTTAAAGAGGGATTTGACTTTATAGGTTGTGTTGTGTTGAAGAGGGGAGGAATACAAGTAGAACCATGGCTGCTAAGCTTTTACATTCATTGACTGAAGATAATCAAGATCTGCAAAAGCAAATTGGATGTATGACAGGGATTTTGCACATATTTGATCGTCAAAGTATGCTTGCTAGTAGGCGCCTAATCGGCAACAGCCCCAGAAGGCTCACTTCTGGTAATATTTCATTGTGTTGTGTCTAATTCTATTATATCATACATGTTCATTGTAGAATCTAGAATGTGTTTTACTTTCTCTTATGTCAACAACAATTTTGAATAATGGTGTTTGCTTGTTTGTTGAAAATGTAAAATCAATATTTCGTCCATGTTCTCATGTAAACATTTAGAACTTACCATCTGGTTCTCAAGATGTGACAATTCATGTCTGAAAGGAAAATTTTCTAGGATTCTTCAACCGAAATTCGAGATATCATACTTATATATAACAAGGGGTGCTTATTGTTGTTGTTTTTTTACTGTATAAGTTTTGTAACATCATGTAAATGATTTCTTACAGGCAGCTCTCACATTGGCAGTGGTACTTCTGAGAAAGAGTACACTAGCACATATCAAAAATCACCAGCTATGGTAAGAGTTATTTGTGCTAACTTGTTATCTCTCCTCTCTCTCTCTCTCTTTCTCTTTCGACTTTGAAAAATGTATTCATTAGAGCCTAGTTGGAATGTTTATGAGGTCGTTAGCATCAAACAGTTCATTTTGAATGTGATTGACAACGATGTAGACACTACTGAGTTGTATGCTTGCATAGGAAGACTTCTGAGTGATGTCTGATGATAACTTGGTTTCATTTCTTCTTTCTGTTAAAAATAGCAATTCAGATAATTGATGTGTTAGTTTTGAATCCACTTATTTCTTTTCCATCTGACCAAGTCTGTTGAATGTTTAATGACTCTTGTATCTTTTGACAGCTGAATTTCTTTGATATCATATCCTGAAAGCTTGATGGCACTGCTTTTCATTGCAGGAAAGCCACACAAACAAGACTGTGCAAGATAAACAAAGATTGTCTACAGAATCGTCGAGACCATCATTCTCATCTTCTTCACGTTCGTCTTCCTTTTCTTCTCTTGATTGTAATAAAACAAGTCAACAAGAGCCCTTAGCTTTTGATAGACTAAGTTTTGCTGAAACTCCTTCAAGAGAACCAGCTGCAGGCCAACCAAATGCATCACCACAATTTGGTAGGCAATCTCTTGACATTCGGGATGTGGTTAAGGATTCTATGAACAGAGAAGCTCAGAGGTTCTCAGCTGGACCTGCAGTGAAAGAAGAGGTGGCAGAGTCGATGTCAAAGCCTGGGGATTCCCCAAGGCCACTTCAGACTTTGAAAAACTTTGATGGGGCTTACGATTCGGGCCCAAATGGGAAGCAGAATTCGTCTGTTGATCTTAAGGAATCTCTCAGAGTTCTTGCTAAACTTCGGGAAGCTCCTTGGTACTCAAGTGAACATAGGGAACTTACAAGATCATTATCATATCATTCAAAGGATACTTCTACATTATCAGTCTCGAAAGATGCTCCTCGTTTCTCATATGATGGAAGAGAAACAAATCATGTACCCTTTGAACAGCGAGACATTTCCAAATCCACTCTTAAGCTTAAAGAGCTACCAAGACTTTCCTTGGACAGTAGAGTTAGTCCAGTACGAAGCTTGAACTCAGAACCAAAATCTAATTTCTCCTCAAAATCTATGCAGAAGGATAGTGGTAATACCAATGCAAAGTCACCAACTCTGCAGCAAACATCTGGGACTCCGGCTCGTCCTCCTAGTGTTGTGGCAAAGCTAATGGGTCTTGATACACTACCTGGTGCCATGTCATCAACTGACAACAAGATGGGGTTGAGCACTTCTTCACAAGTTGAAGCACCTGTTTCTTTTCCAAGGTCTTCAGAAGTATCTGATCCGTGCAAACCTATCCGAACTTCTAATACCTCTAAGAACCTGTGGAAAGAACCTACTTCTCCTAAGTGGAGAAACCCTGATATGGCTATGAAACCTATATCCAGGTTTCCCATTGAACCAGCACCTTGGAAGCAACCTGATAGGACTCGAGTGTATGAGAAACCGATATCCAGGACAACAAAAACTCCTGTAAAGCCAGCCCACCCCTTTCCTTCTGTTTACAGTGAGATAGAAAAGAGATGGAAGGATCTAGAATTCACCCATTCAGGCAAGGATCTAAGAGCTCTTAAACAGATATTGGAAGCAATGCAGGCAAAGGGCCTCCTAGAGACAGAAAAAGAGGAGCAGGATTCAAATTTTACTGGTCAGAAAGAGCATCACCAGAAGTTTGCAAGTCCTGCACAGAGTGCAAAACTGGCAAACCAGAGAATGAGGCAGACTGATCAAGTGACTGCTCCAACAAAGAGGGGGATAAATTCTTCAAGGAATTTTGAATCCCCAATAGTGATCATGAAGCCAGCAAAATTAATGGAAAAATCTGACATTCCTTCGTCTTCGATGATTCCACTTCATGGTGGTGACTCTGTCAGTAGAAAGGGTAATGGTATGAGCAGGGCTGCTAAAGAACATCAACCTAGAACTAATCATGGAAACAGTCCAGTGAATCCCAATGAAGCAAGAAGAACTTCGAAACCTCCACAGATTTCAACAAGGTCCCAACAGCTTCCTAAAGAGATCATCTCAGGCTCAATGAAGAGCTCAGGATCCATCAGTCCAAGATTGCAACAGAACAAACTGGAGCTAGAGAAAAAATCTCGGCCACCCACACCTCCATCTGATTCCAACAGATCGAGGAGACAGTCAAACAAGCAACATACAGAGGCTAGTTCCCCAGGCGGAGGAAGACGAAGGCCAAGAATTTCAAACATCCAGCAACATGATGACCATGTGAGTGAGATCAGTAGTGAATCAAGGAATTTGAGTTGCCACAGGAATAAAATTTCTGGTCAATCCAATGGGAATGTGGTAGCAGAATCAAAAGTGGATTTCGAAGTTACTAGTTTCGAGCGCTCTCTTGAGATGACAAGCAGCTCGAGTTCATCTATTGATGCATCCAGTTACTTGAGATGTGACTTGGTAGAGAAGGTAAGAAATTTCCATTTATTTGTGCATTTTATAGAGTACTTCAAGCATGCCATTACATGCTTGACACTGTGACTTCCATTTCAGAAATCAATTCGGGTGCTCTCTGAGGATGAAATGTTAACTGAACCTGCTCCAGAGTATCCAAGTCCGGTCTCGGTTCTTGATAATGCTGTATATATGGATGAATCACCCTCTCCTGTGAAGCATACTCCAAAAGTCATGAAAGGTGCTGCTTTCCCTTAGTATTTTTGTGAAGAAATTATAAGCACGTCTACATAAGCAAATATGAGTGGAAATAATAAATGAAACTAGCTCCTTATGTGGATGACATGTTGGGGATATATTTTTAGATTTTGTTAGCTGAAAATAAACATCTGAGCAGGAATATTCACTTTGCAGTGATCCATTCATGGCTATACAAATAAGTGAATGCCAGCAGAATTTTAAATAATACAAAAGGAAAAATAAGTAGAAGAGAGACTAAATCTCTGAATAAAATAGGCCAAGGACAGCCTAAGGAAATTTAGAAGTTAAGGAAGTCTTTTTGGATGTTGGAGTGTGAGCAGGATCTCTCCAATAACAGCGATAGCAAATGCCCAAACTTGGCTCCTTAGGAGTTCAGACTCGACTAGATCAAGAGACTATAATCATTTTGAGAGAACATAGTGAAACATGAATAGTAACATGTTCAGCTAAGAAGGCACTTACATCTATGTGTACATCTATATGGTCTTTATATGCACTAGATTTTTCAGTTCTGGCTTTTATGCTTTCATGCTCTGGTCACTTATGTCAGCTAGAATAGCGGAAAATGGTAGTAACCTTAAATAATTCTTCTCATCACAATGTTGGCTCCGAAAAGAACTTGCTTGCTCAAGATCAGGCCATCCACACTGGACACCAGTTTATTCACTGCACTCGAACCTCCTTTGTTTTTCAAAACTAAACATATTGGAGTTCTAAGTCTAGTAGGAAAAGTAAGATCAATAGCAAATATTTTAAAGATGCTCAAATGAATTTATAGTGAACATTCAGTAAGAAATATCAGATATGAGTCTCTATTATGTTGTCAGAGTCCCTTGTCTAGAGATCAAAACAGTCCTGACTATAAGGTCTCAGAATATATACACTGCTTAAGAAGTTGGATTCTATTTGTTTGTCTCATTTCTGTTATTCTGTGACAGATGAAAGCTGCAACACTGCTGATAAATTTTCCAGTCCGCCACAGTGTGATCGATCTAATACTCTTGCGATTGATGCCACCAGTTCTGGTCTCTCCTCAGAAATCAATAGAAAAAAGTTGCAAAATATTGAGAATTTAGTTGAGAAGCTCAGGAGATTGAACTCCAGCCATGATGAGGCTCGCACGGATTACATTGCGTCTCTCTGTGAGAACACAAACCCTGACCACAGATACATTTCAGAGATCTTATTGGCTTCAGGACTCCTCCTCAGGGATCTCGGCTCCAGCCTAACTAGTTTCCAGTTCCATCCATCAGGTCACCCAATCAACCCTGAGCTGTTCCTAGTCTTGGAACAAACCAAGGCAAGCACTTTACTCAAGGAGGAACTCTGCAATGATAAGATGAGGCAGTCGAATCCAAAGGAAAAGATCCGTAGGAAACTCATCTTTGATGTTGTTAATGAGAGTCTTGCTGGAAAACTAATGCTAGTGGGACCTTCGTACGAGCCATGGTTGATGTCCCAGAAGCTAGCAAAGAGCACCCTGAATGCTCAAAGGCTTCTAAGGGACTTGTGCTCAGAGATAGAACAACTTCAAGCTAAACCATCAAAATGCAACATGGAGGATGAGGAGGATGAGTGGAAAAACATACTGCTGGATGACGTGGTGCATCGTTCAGAGAGTTGGACGATTTTCACAGGTGAGATATCAAGTGTAGTCCTTGACGTGGAGCGGATGATCTTTAAAGATTTAGTTGATGAGATAGTAAGGGGTGATGGTTCTGGTTTGAGAGCAAAACCAACTAGGCGTAGACAGCTCTTTGCAAAATAGTATCATTCCATTCTCGACTTCTCTTTGTTTTCTTCATCTTTGTTTTCCTTTTCAGCTAATTATATTGAGTAGTAAAATAATTCAGGAATACTCATTTGTGTGATGTATTGTAAAGGAAAAATTGTCACTTAATTGTATTACCAACATATCTAATCAAGACCACCAGTGCAGAAAAATGTACTATATCCTGTATTATTTAGCTTTCCCTTGTGCAAATAAAACATTCCTGTAGTATCATTAATCCACGATATTTAGTATCACCTCATTATAACAATCAAAATTTTTCCTATGTTGATTTTTTTTTCCTGCTAGTTGGTATTAAGCTATCTTTACGTCATTAACTAGAGGTTTCGGTTCAAGCCCTAAATATAGAGAAAATCATGTTGGAAGTACCACCCTCGAATGACCTTTGCCAAGTGCTATCCAAATTTAGTCGGACCTGGAAATCCTCTAGAAAGCTAAATTTGTATTTTCTCATCAAATGTAATGTATATACTTGAAATGTAAGGATTTCTTTTTCTTATCGGGCTTTAGATGTTTTAAATTCTTTTTAGATATGATTTAAGAGTTTAAGTATTTAATTTTAAGATAAAAGAATTTATATAATAGTGATTTATATCGCAAAGGTGTTTAGCATAATAACGTACGTAATAAATTAGTGCAAAAAATTCATGATCTGTGGATAGATTAATAATTTTATTGAAATTTTCTATCAACGTGCCTCCGTAGCATAGTGGTAGTGCGTTCGCTTCGTAAGCGAAAGGTCGCGAGTTCGATCCTCGCCGGGGGCTATAATTATTTTTATTTATCATTTTTTTCCAATCAGATGTCCAGCCAGAGCTCCGATTAAATTCGAACCGCGCTCTGTAGGGCCTATTTTGGGGTGAGATGCTCTCAAATGAACTTTCTTCATATCCAGAGTTCGAACTCGAGAATTCTGGTTGTGAGACTAAAATACTTCCACCATAATCCGTTATCTTCTTTTCCACCATAACTTTAATTTTTTGCAACACATCTTTTATTCAATCTTGAAAAAATAAACAATCAAAAACACCATATCTTCAAAAAATAAAAATAAAAATGGCATTACTACCTTTAATTCAAAAACCATTAACCCCTTTTCCTTCTTCCAATATTTCTAACAAACCAAAGCACAAAACCCAAATGTCCCTCAATTTCACCAGAAGAACTACGCTAATTCTTTGCCCAACAATTTCAATCAACCTTTTAAGTAAACAACAAAATGCCAATGCATTTGATTTCAGAATCACAGTTCCAGACCAAACACTTGAAGAAGCAGAGGATGGAATTAAAAATCATGCCAAAAATTTATTACAAGTCAGAGAATTATTTGAGGGAGAATCTTGGAAAGAAGGTCAAAAAGCATTGAGAAAAAGCTCAGCTTTATTGAAACAAGATATGTATACTATAATTCAAGCTAAACCAGGTAAACAAAGACCTGAATTGAGGAAAATGTATTCAATTTTGTTCAATAATGTTACAAAAATGGATTTTGCAGCTAGGGATAGGAATGTGCCACGTGTATGGGAATGTTATGATAATATTGTCATAGCTCTTAACAATCTTATGTCAAGATTATTATAGCTAGTGTTTTATATGGTATTTTATCCGAGGTATCTGTCATCTTCTATCAGCAATAAGTATTAGATTGGGAAGAATCAATAGGTATTTCATTTGTGATTTTTTTTAAATTTAAGTTTTGCTTATTATGTTTAATGTAATTAAGAGCTACTCTTGTAATCAGAGTTATATATGTAATTCCTTTAACTTATATATAACGAATTAATATCTTAAAAGGTTACTAAAGTATGTGAATTTATCAGATAAAGTCATTAAACTTTGTTTTGTATCAATAAAATTGCTACATTTATCTACAAAACTCACTAACTTAAGACATTTATCTACAAAAATCACTCAACTACATTTATTATTAAAATAAAATTAATATAACAAAATAAATTATTTTTTAGGCTATATAAACATGACCCCCTAAATAAATATGATATTTTTAAAAACCAATTTATCCTGTTTATCAATGATTCAGTTCCTTGTCCAATCACAAGTGAGAATGATAAAATTTTGGGTGTAAAATACATATTCATAAGAGATCCACAATCATATTACAACCAACTAGAGCCTAGCAATAAAAAATCAATAAAATTTTATAAATCACATCAAGGAATTGAAAAGAAAAACCACACGTTATTGTAGAAGAAGAAGGAAGTTGACGATTACAACATGTCAAAAGAACAGGTCCAACGCAACTGACTGGAAGCTGACTATTGGAACATGTCAAAGGAACAGGTCTAATGACGTTGACTGACGAATTTACAGCACTGCTGAAGAATTAGAGTCGCACTAAGATTAGACTACATATATTAATTAGGATTATATCTCGTCTAGAATTATATTAGGATTAGGATTATAGTACAACTAGGATTAGATTATTTATAATTGCATTATTATTATTATTATTATTATTATTATTATTATTATTATTATTATTATTATTATTATTATAGTAGTAATATGTATTGTAATAGTACTCTAAGTATAGTTAACTTAGGACTCTACAATTCTCAAGGAGCTTGTAACTCAACATCAATACAATTAATACATTTCATGATTTCTCTAATTCTAGACGTGAGGTTTTTATATGAATTTCTACCGTTATTACTTTTTAATTGTTTTGATTTATACACTATTTACTCATTTAGTTATATTAATCATCAATATATTTGTATATGGAGACTGGACTCTTGGACCATCTAAATAAAGTAATCAATAGATAATAATTATTTCAGCCAACAAAAAAAAGAACACTCTTACGAATAGTGGCACAAAATAAAAAAAAAATGAAAATTGAAGTAACTTGGGAAATGCGGGTTTGTTCGGAGGTTGAATATAAAATTTTAACTTTTGAAATTCACATTTATGTGATATGTAAAATAATTTATATGGCATGTTAAATTTATTTGAGCATAAATTTTCTTTAAAAAAAGGAAGAGAAAAAACATAATATGATTTTTAAAGTTTTATTTGTTTGTGGAGTTTTACATGACCTATAAAATATCTTCTTTTGTCTTATTAAATTTATTTTAATGAAAAATGTAGTTAAGTGATTTTTAAAGATAAAAATTTTAAATTAAGTAATTTTATTGATATAAAATAATGTTTAATGACTTCACTTAATAAATTCTCATAGTTCAATGATCTTTTTAAGAAATTACCTCATGACTTTGCTTGACTTATGTCTAGTATTTTATCTTGAGCTAAGATGCAACTTTCCTACTTATTGAATTTTTTAAGGGATTATTTGGTAACATCTATTTGAGAAAATTAAAAAATTCTATTTAGTATTAAGTGTGGTGTATATATATATATATATATATATAATATATATATAATTTGGTAACATCTATTTGAGAAAATTAAAAAATTCTATTAGTATTAAGTGTGTGTGTGTATATATATATATAATATATATATATATATATATATATATATTTGGTAACATCTATTTGAGAAAATTAAAAAATTCTATTTCGTATTAAGTGTGTGTATATATATATATATATATATATATATCTCTATATATATTATATATATATATAAATTTATAACTAATGCAAAACAACTCATGTTGCATGTTGAATTTTGTTATTTGCTGGATACAATTTTGAGTTTGTATGTTGAATTTTGTTATTTGTTGGCTACAATTTTGCAAAATTATATATTCTCTTCAATTTTATGTATTTGTAATATTTTTCTTTTAAGGTGAAATTGCATGATTTTTTTACAAGTACTTTATGATATATATTTTTATCATACTATATGAGAAGAATTGAAATTTATAGTATATTTCATGTATATATATTTTTCGAACATTCAAATTTCAAATAGTAAATTAATTTAATTCAATTTAGGTTAAAAAATTAGTCAAAATTGATTGTTGTAAGGAAATGTGACAAGTAAAAATGGAACGTAGGGAGTATAAACCATTTAACTTCTTTTATCGATGACAAATATACACGTTAATACAGAGCGCTAAATCTCTACCAGCATTAGTCAATTGTCATTAAATCCAATATCAATATATAGACTTTCGAGACATTTACAAAGAGTGTTAATGACCGTTAGCAATTAAGTTGTTGTTAAAGATGATTAATTTTGGTGTACTCTCTCAAATCTCAATTAGTAACATGCTTCAAGTGAGGGAAAAGTAGTTTGTTACTTGCAACTTTTTAGTTGTCCCCATGTACCAATGGCAGCTTTAATTCAGCCTTTACACAACTATTCATTCAACATTTGGAATATATCTTTCCATCTTTGATAAATTTGGAAGCAAAGTTGTAATTTGACATATCCTTTTGTGGGACTGTTGAATCAAAAAGTTTTGGAGTTTGTGTTAACATATACATTTTTCTTTCTTAATTCAGACTTGGGCTTTTAAACTCAAGTTTTAATGAAATTATTCAGAAAATAAAACATAAGAAAAGATGTAATGGACCTTGACCATCATGAGGGTGTCAAGAGGTGAATTTAATTGAATTTGAGCGAGTCAAAGTGGGACGAAATAACGTATGTACAAATTGTACCTATTTTATTTGCTTAATTCTATATATATAGCCTAAGAACATATAAATAAGGAGATCAAGGGACCTTTTGAATCTATCGAGGCGGGATTCAAATTCACACGCTTAAGACTAAACATTTAGAGCATGAGCAATATAAAATGGGGGCTCAATATTGAAAATAATGAACTTTGAACATAACACAAATCAAAAAGCGATTTTCACTAGGAAAAAAATATCTAAAATTGTACGAACAGATTAAGGGACCTTTGAATTCACCGATGTGAGACTCTAGCAACTTATTCATCTAAATAAAAAACTATTTAATTTTTATTTAACGTAATTATAAGACCCTAATTAGATTTGTGCTATCAAACGCAATACTAGAAGTAACCCTAAATATATAAAAACAAATTAATATTGGACCACAGCATCTGGTAACATTAATACAACCTTAGCCTTTTCACGTGGAAATTGTATTTTCCTTAAGCCAGAGGAAAAAGAGCCATTAAAGGTGAGCTGTACCAAGAAAAATAAACATTTTTAATTTTTCTTGTTTGGTTTATTAAATCTTATATATAATATTTTCTTTAGGAAACAATTTTTTAAAAAAGTAAGAAAAATAACTGTTTTCATCAATAGTAAGAAACTTTTTTTTTTTTTTGTAAAAAAAAACTAATTTTATTTTCCTAAAAATTACCCAGCTATATATAAAAAAAGTTCAAAATATTTCTCAATTGTAACATATCAAAGATACCCTTTATGTCAATCAATAAATTTCAAGATTTCATTTTTTCATGCATCTCCAAACTTACCATTATAATAATAAAAGTAATAGAATAGCATTATAGTACTCCATATGTTTTTTCAAAAAAATAATCTATTTTTTTATCTGTTTCAAAAGGAGTGACTCTTTTTCTATTTTGATAACAATTTAATTTTAATTTGATGTATTTGTTATAATTTCAATTTAAAATCTCAAAACTAAAAAACCTCCTTTGTTTATGTAAATTAATGTAAAATTAATTTAATCGTTCTTTTTAAAGCGAAGGAAAGTATTATTTTATTTTTTCAACTTTAGAAAAAGAACACCTTATCCCAAAGTTAGGAGTTTGTTGCTTCTATGGCCATTCTTTTTTTCAATGAAAAAAAAGAATTCTTGGATCTAGTGTCATGAATATAATGTTGATAATATACTATACTATATAATACTATAGAGTATTGAGTATTGATGCAATCCAATCTATGTCCATTTGTTTTATCTCCTTTCCTTTTCATTCATACATAGAAGAATTATAGATTCCAATATTCACTTCCTTTTTCTTCCTTCCATGCTTGTACTCATTTCATATAATAATAATATAACCCCTTCCTTTTCCTCTTTTGAACAATTACTCTTTTTCTTCTAGGGTTTCTTTTTTAAGTTGTCACTATTACAATTATATACTTCACCATGTTGACCAACAATTTTTATTCATAAATAGGAAATTGATCGAATAACTTATTTGTCTTCTAATGATATAATATATTATTCTTAGTAATCGAATAACTTATTTGTCTTGCGTTTCTAGCCCTTGATCCATAGTGGAAGTTTCAACCTTAGGACAATTTTTAACCATACTGAAAAGTTGAAGGGCACATTTGTACCATACACAAAAGGGATAATGCTATATAATAGCAAATTAATAACCTAAAATAAATGGAGTAACTATGGTTTGATTTAATTGTGTTCCATAGCAAACGTTAGCCAAAGTTTGTCAGTCGCCTCTCTTCCAAAAATCTCGCTCGCCACTCTCTCTCTCTGCTCGCCTCTCTCGCTTTATACACAAAAGTGTATAAATTGTATTTTCGTTTTGTATAAAGCAAGAGAAAATTGTATATACACATGCAAAAACACATATCTTCGTGCTATACACTTAATTATACAATTTACAAACATTTTACTTCAATTTAATTGTAGACAAATGCAAATTTTATACAAATATTGCAGCGAAAAAAGCCAACGAATTATATAATTGCAGTGAGATACAATTTTCTCTCGCTTTATACAACAGAAGTGTATAAATTGTGTTTCTGTTTTGGTATAAAGCGAGAGAAAAACATATTTCTTCTTCCTATACACTTATAATTATGTAATATACATACATTTTACTTCGATTCAATTGTATGCAAAATAAATTTTATACAAATATTGCAGCGAAAAATAGGCAGCGAATTATACAATTGTGCATTATACAATTGCAGTGAAATAGGATAGCGAATTATACAATTGCAGCGAAATAGACCAGCGAATTATACAATTTAGGCCAGGAATTATACAATTGTATATGTATAGCGAATTATACAGTTTTATGTTTGCTATGGAGCGCAATTATGCAAACTTTGCTATAGCATACAAATATGAATTTTTTGTTTGCTATAATATGTGAAAATCGCCCTACAAAAAAGTTGAAGGGTAAATTTGGACATTCTAAAATGATATTTGAGCATAAAACGAAAACTTTTTTAATTATCTTTTATTTTCTTACCTCTCTATTTGAGACAATAATTTCATTATATATATATATATATATATATATATTATATTATATATATATATATATAATATATATATACTATATATATATATATATATATATATATATATATATATAAATATATATCTATATATATATATATATATTATATAGTTATGTCTTCTATGTTCAATTGGGATTGGACTCTACTATATCAATCAATTTTATCAATGTTTAAAGACTAATCCTAAGCTAATTAATTAGGCTCTACACCTGCACATTCCAATTCTATAACATATTTCACGTTGGAGATTCATTAGATAAGGGAAAATATTAGACACTTCACTAATAATGACAATGGACATGAAAGGACCAAAAGTAAATGAAGCAGTTTTAACGAGAGAGATGGTAAACATCACTCACTTTCAAAAGGTTGCGACTTTGAGTAACCAAGAGAACAAAAATGGGTGGGAGATTGTAGAGAAGGGTTAAAAAAAGAACCAGGGGACAACTTAATTAATTTCGAAGAGTACATGGACAAATTTATTCGGCTTACCTTTTTTTTTTATACTATTTAAAAAAGAATGTATTTTTTTTTCTTGATTTAACAAGCAACAAACATGACATTTTTAATACCTCAAGATGTTTCAAAAAAAATTTATACCCTATACACAAGTAGATATTTACACGTATATAAAATTAAACAAATGAACTTAAATATATCCTACCTGTCATAATATACCTAGAATGCCAATTACATGTTTAATTAGTTAAGAGAATATTAAACTTATCTTGACAACATTAATTAAGTGGTTGATGAGCGTAGGAGGTGGACTTTAACATTCATCTATATGCATGCGGGGAAATATACCATTCCTATATATATGACTATACTATTATTCTACTTCTATGTCTATATCAATCTAATTAATTATTAATTTAGATACAAGGGGTTGATTAGGTCGGCAAATAGGGTATAGTAATAATTAATATTTTTCTAATTTTTTTTTGGAGTTTGGAATTCACATTAGAACTTCGATTAAATTTAGATCGCGCACTGTAGGGTCTATTCAAGGTGACGCTCCAAATAGTATTTTTTCCATACCAAAGGCTTAAATCCGAGACCTCTGGTTAAGCGTAAAACACTCCCGATCAGTAGTGCATGGTAATGACTAATATACTACTTAGTAACAACTAACAAAGAATGACTTGTTCAATTTTGTAGGCATGCAGTTTCATAGATAGCAGATAATAAAATTCAACTCCGTTTATTAGGAACGTTGAAATATGTAATCATCTCATCTAAAAATTTAAGTTATTAGTTTCTTAGAGAAAGCATATTCAACATGTCTCGTGATTATGTGTGGGTGGGACTCTCTTTTCGTAGGCCAAACACGTGACACTGATATCATATGTAAAAGTGTGTGACCATCTCATATGATATTTAATACTAGGTGGATATAGTATGGAGAGGAATTGTCAACATTGTACAATAATAATATAGATTATTTTCAAGCTCCAGGAAGCAACTTTTAGATGCTTTTGGTCCCAAATATCGTTGTGGTCTCACAAACAATTAAGTCCAAGATCTGCCAATATATTCTAACTCATACAGGTTAATTACATCCAATAAATAACAAGCAAATTAGAGTAGTGAAAAAAAATAACTGATTGCAATTTATAGAGAAACAACTTAGACGAGAGAAAGTTGCTCGCATGATAAGTATCCCTCACTTCCAATCCGAAGGTTGCAAATTTAAGTCACTAAGGAAGCAAAAGGATGAGAGCTTCCAGGGAGGGTAAAAAATAAAAAAGAAGAGAAACAACTTAATTTTGTTTATAAGAATAGCTTGCATCAAAAACAAAATAAGGAAGTATGTTAGTGATGGATCACTATATCATTACGACAAAAAATAACTTTTCACAGAAATAAATATGTACATTAATATTTACCAAAAAGTATTAAAATCTTTACCGATATTAGTCAAATATCATTGATTCAATGCCGATATATGCTTAAGCTATTCATTTTTGGTGTAGTGTATATCTCCTGTACCACCCGACTCTAATAACGTAAAAATCCGATAATGAGTGGCATTAAGACTTGAACTCGACACCTATTCATGCTTTATAACGTAAGACATGCCTCATTTGTTTGCACTTGAGAGTCTGAATCTTAATCATTTAAATTCAACCCATTAAGTGCGTTTGATTTTAGGTTTGAATTTTAATCATTAAGATTCATTCGATTAAGTCTATTTGTTTCTTTTTTAAAAAGAACTCTTATTGGGTCTTCATGAATCTAAATGAATCAGATCTATAACAGAGTCTAAATACCATACATACTCTATTGAAATAGTAGAAGTTCTTTCATAAACATATTTTCTTCTTCCTTGCTTCTCTTCTGACAAGTTTTAAGTTTCTTCCTCTCATTTTCCAACCAAATACTTTTTTTTCTTTTGAATAAGTAAGTTTTCATAATTTTTTACAAGTATTTATATAATATTTTTAATATATACAATATTCTTGGGTGAATTGATATTTATGAAGAATTCTTCTTGTCACAATTCGTTTGTTATCAAAACTTATTTGGAAGATGTTATCTTTGTTTCATGAGAAAACAAATAAATCTTCTTTTCTAGGGATGAGTTATAATCTTATTCTTGAAACAATTTTTTAGAAGAAGTATTTTTGGTTTAGATTTAATTCCTAATTTTTTTTAAAATATCATGCACATTCAAATATTGAAAACAAATAATCATTTAGTGTTCAGATCTAGAAACTACATTTTAATGTTCAAACAAGCATTAAAATCCTAACATATTAATCTTAATGAAAAACAAATGAGGCCTAAGACTCATTCCTCTTATTTTCCAACTAATTTGTCTAAACCTAATTAGATATGAAAGAAACTTTTTGTTTTCTAGTTAGATTAAAACAAATTAATGGAGTAATTAATTATATTACTAGTTACGTCTATCATTAGTACACAGCTAAGCATGATATGTTATGTATCAATTTTACTTGACAAAATTGAACTTGAATAGTTTCGTTACCTTTTATTAGATATTTTTATTGGCTAAAATCATTCATACTTTGTGGTTAGATCCTATTATGGATTTTTAACTATATTCTTCACAGGGACATCTTATCTCTTCCTTCTCCGAGCTCTGATAATGAAATAAAGAAAAATTTAGAAGAAGATATCAACAACAACTGGTTGACGTGACTACGTAACTATAGTTCCAGATCCGTTGCATCATATTTGCAATTACCTTAAGGTTGTGAGAGTCGAGAATAAACCCAACCTTTGCTTCGATTGGAGTTTCTCCTCTTCTCCTATCGAGATTTCGATTAAAACAAGACATAGTAATGATGCAAATCCAAGAAAAACAAAAATGAGAAAATTAATGCTTAACACACTTTCAATTTGTATAAATTAAAGGTTAATCCAATACCAATAATAATGTAGATTTATACCACTTGAATCACCCAAAAAAAACAAAAAACTACAGATTAATATTTGTATATTTCAGGATAGAGATTAAAACTTTATAAACCTATATGGTATAAGAAATAGAATGATTCACTTTAATTATTTGTTGTACCTGTGTAGAAGGAATAGTGTAGCATGATTATAATCCAGGACAACAACTTTAATTCAAAATATTTGAAGTAAAGACGAAGATTTCATTTCCTCCACTTGACTTAGAATCAAATTGCGCGACCTTCATGTGGTTGATTATCATCATCATCATCATCGTCATCATCATCTTCATCATCTCTGGAACTCATCCATCTAGGATCATTATTGAGACAAAAGGGTTTCATTTGGGAACTAATCAAATTAAGAGTTGGCATCACAAGTTGATTATTGTGTGAAGTAGTTGAGCTTAAGAAATTGAAATGGTTCATATTAGCCCTTGGATCATGGCTCTCAATGGGATGATGATTTGTTATATAATTAGGAGATGGAACTATAGGTTGAAATGTTGTTGTTATTGGATTGAAATACAATTGAGAACTCGAGGGAAAAGGCGAAGATGATGATCCCAAAGATAGAGGGTAACTAGTATTTTGATGAGATTGATCATCATCTATTTGGGATGAAAATGAATTATTATGTCCAAAATGACCTAAAGACAAATTCGAATTAGGCTGATGATCCCATTGATAGTTATAAGAATTGAAAGGCATGCCTGGTAAATTAGATGATCGATGATTTCCTAAGGTAAACATATTATCCTCTTGATTTGATTCCTCATTTGAAGCGATTGACTTGTTCCTCCCATGTTCCAAATAAGATGTGTTCGCGTTCAACCATTGAGCACGAACATCAGAGAACTCCTCCTGAGATGGTTGTTGAAACCGAGTGAAGTACTCAGGTGGTACAGGAAGTGGAGGAAGAGTATCGATGTCGAGTTTAGTTGCTTCTAAGAGCCAATCTACAACTTTACTAGGTTGGCTCAGGCCAAGCCTGTCTTGAAGATCATACAATTGAATTGCAGTTGGAACTGATAGTCTAATTCTTCGATCTCTAAGCCCCCTTATGGTGCACACCTTACTATGCCTATCTTTCCCTCCAAAAGTACGCGATACGCGTACTATTCTTGGGTTTTTATTAGCTCCCCATTGCCTTGAAGTACTTGATGGTGGTGCACTAGTCGTCTTTGAGGTCGATCTACTATCATTCTTTGATTCTTGTTTCGTTTCAAAATTATTTCCACTCGATGAATCCATGATATATATATCATATATTGTTCTTCATCATCATCGATCTAGTAAAGATCAAAGAAAAATATTAAGTATCTATTAAATCGAGATAAAATATTATCAAATTATACTACACACAAAAAAAAGAACCAATAAAACTCCATCAATGGAAATTTTCTTGTGTACATAGTGCAATTTTTGGGGGAAAATTGGAGTTGTGATTGATATTAGGGTAACCTCCAAAATCATTTCACTTAACACCAAGACTTTGTAAAAATGACTAAGATCTGAAAAAAAAATAGATGTTTAAAATTTTGTATAAACAATTACTACTATAAGAATCATGAATTGTACTTACATAATTAGGTTTTGTAGAAGATAAACTACAACTTGTATATATATCTTTGAGTGGCTAGCAAAATCTCAACATGGAATTAACAACTCTTGATAACATTTAACTTCTTTTGTAATAATTTCTCCCAAGCCTTGGGGAAAAAATGAGTTTATGGACAAAATTTGACCAAAAGAGAAACAAGAGAGAATAAATTTACAAGGATAAGTTATGGTTTGTAGAAAAAGAAGAAATGTTAGATTCTCACTATGTCATAATATTATCTCATAAGAGGAAAGTAGAAGGACACATGGCGCTTACTCGTGTTGACACGTAATTCAATCCTAGGGTTAAGAAAAATGAAAATTTTAAGTATTATGTATCGACGGTGTATATAAGCTTTTATAGTATTTGTATATATAATCGCGATGGATAACTCTTTGTCCATAGGCTACAAATAATAATGTAATAGAAATTTAATTTCTCGTATTTAGACTACTCCATCATGAATAGTTTTTTTTTTTTTAACAGTCTATTAGTCAAGAAGCTAGTTATTGTAGCAGTTTCATATTATTTAATTTTAAGTTTTGATTCTATTTAATGATGCTAAGAAAGGAAGGTACACTGTTAACCTCACAAGGACCACTCTAGGGTTAGAAGAAAAAAAAAAGAAAAGGGTTTATTGCTTTTCTGCTAACTATGGTAGTAGTACAAATTAAAATAAATGACTAATCATCCGAATTTAAAATTTTGAATATATATATGTGTGTTTGTTGTGAGATATTGTCGGTTACATGTAGAATAATTATATTAAACAATAATCAGTTATTAGGAAAATAATCTGGAATATATCTGAACTTTGATCGATATTGTTGTTATAGTACCAAATTTAGACAAAGACATTTTACCTCTACACTATTTAATAGTGTATTTTAAAGGTATATATGTATCTATATGGACATAGAAATATTGCATAATTATAAATAGTAATGTGTCCACGTGGACATATATATACCTTTAAAATACACTATTAAATAGTTTGAGGGGGAGGGGTAAAAGGTCCTCGGGGGGAGGGGTAAAAGGTCCTTCATGAAGTTTGATATCGAAATAGCAATTTCGGCCAAAATTAAAGTATTTTTCAGACATTTTCCCTCGTTATTACAATTGTTGAATAGTGGATTTTTATAAAATTAAGTGCATTTAAAAATTTATAATTGTAATAATCTATTTATTAAAAAAAAGATATATGGAGATGTAATTTTTTAATGTGGCGTCTTAGGATGTTATAATTTCTTGTTTATGAATTATTATTTTTTCTTTTGATAAGATTGTATAAGAATGGGAGAAATTTCGGTGGTTTATATAATTTGTAGGATTTTTTTTCATGTTTATAAGAAAAAATACAATCCAAGAAATCTAAATTACTCATCCAAACAAAAGTTTAACCTCAAATTAATCTGATTTCAAATCATGATTTGTA
The DNA here is from genome assembly GCA_027704765.1 of Solanum habrochaites. NCBI lineage: Eukaryota > Viridiplantae > Streptophyta > Magnoliopsida > Solanales > Solanaceae > Solanum > Solanum habrochaites. Next base: position 61,358,754 of record JAKWJA010002491.1, read on the forward strand.
TCGCATGTCCAAGCGAATCTAATTAACCTCATTTCATACTCCCTCTGTTCATTTTTAATTGTCATGTTGTGTTTTAAAAAGTCAATTTGACTAATTTTCAAAATTAAATTAGATTATAAGATATTCAAAAATTATACGAAAAGTACTACAAATTGCATTTTTTTGCATATCAATAAGATGAAAAAAATCATGGTAAAATGTTAATCGAAGTTCTTATCATTTCACTCTAAAAAAATAATCATGACAATTAAAAGTGTTTGAGAGTGATCTAATTTTCTTTATCAATATTATTATGGGTACTCTTATACTATCTTATTCTTTAATTCTACTTATTTATTATTTTCTTATTAATTCGAATATCGTTTTATTTGTTATTTATAATTTTCTTTTTCTCCATTGTTTTCTATAAGGGTTCCTTCGCTATATTATTTCCTTTCTCAATAACTTTAATATATTTTACTTAATTTGAGAATCTATCAAAAAATATCTATTTACTACACTAAATATGTTATTGTTATTGTTGATTTTTAATTAAAGTACATCACATAAATTGAATAGAAGAAAAGGGAGAAAAGCTTTTACTACATATGCATGCACAATTAAATTAGCAGAAAAGAAATACCAGAAATCCTTGTACATTAAATATCTTTTAATTTATAAAGAAACTATATATGTACAATTTGTTTGTGCCATTTTTGAAAGATTTTAACATAATTATGATGAAGAAATTAAAGATTGGGAAACACATGAAAATAAAGAATGTTGATGAGTAATTAATTATTTAAGTCTCAAAAAGGAAACAAATTATTAGTAATTAGAAAAACTAGTGGAGATGTAGTGGTATCCCCAAAGCTATATATATGCTCAATTGTAGATGAGGGACCAATAAACCAATAATAATAATATACAACCTCTTAAAAGACTTTGCACTTAGTACACATATTATATATATATATATATATATGGGCCACTTGCAGTGAGATTTTTTGCATGCAGCAGCAGCAACTTGGACTTAATCCACTGATTAACTTAATGAATTTAATTTTAATAATTGAAAGCCCTGGTTAAATTTGAATCGCGTATTGCAGGCCTATTCAGGAGTGATACTCCTAACAATATTTTTTTCATATTCAAGGCTCGAACGTGTCATCTTTAATTAAGGATAACGTAATCTCACCACTGTACTGTAACACTAATAAATTTAATTACTATTATAATTCAATAACAAGGGTAGAAAGAAAAGGACAATATCAGAATGATCAAATTCCAATCTACTGTTCCATTGGCTAATTAAATCAACTGGAAAAGGGAAGGTATATTCACCAGAAATATTCAATATACGTTTTAAATGCTATAAATCCTACCTAGCTTGATGCCTTGCGAAAAAGGTTTTGTGATTTCGATTTGAATTATATATTAATATTTTTTTAAAAAAATGTATGTGTACATAGAATAAAATTTGATTTTTAAATCTTGAATTCGCTTATAATGAAATGTTAATGCTGACAGAGGTAGAATTACTATCGAAGTATATGAATTTTGAATTTGTCATCAAACTTATAAGACGATAAGACTTAATTTTGATGTATAATTGATTCATAGGTTAATTTTTATTTTCTACCACCACTAAACCCTAAGGAATACAATAATGAAGATGGATATTTTGAGAGGCCACAATCTGCTCTAAGAGTAGAGTTGGCTACAATCATAACAGGCCAAAAGCTAATACTATAATTACTGAATTTTAGTTAATAAATATTGAGCAAAAAAGCATCCAATGTTTACAACCCTAACCACATATTTCACAAGTTGCTAGTCAAATTTTCCACTAGTAAATCCCAACTAATTTGGTAGATAAAAACTGATTATTTACCTACTTAATCTTAATCTTAAGTTAACCTACCAAATAACTAGGTGACATGCGAAAGCTGCTGACAAAACAGTGATAAATCAGACAACAAAAGAAAAAAGAGGTGAGTAATCTAATACTCAGCATAAAATAGAGTTCAAAATATCGAAAGAAATAATTTCACAAAATTCATTCAGAAGTAGAAGGAAGTAACTTCAATTTAATTAGGTCAAAACACACATGCCCTAAGAGAATACTCATATTCATCTAATTTGTGCTTGAATTAAGTTATACCAAATATAGAACAAATTAAGCAACAACAGAAATAGAGGTTGCAATAAATCATAAATGGACATGATTAACTTATTGCCCCACTGTTAAGAAACATTACAATTACTTCCTTCGTTATAATTTATTTGTCCTATTTCTTATAATTTGTTGAAACGAGAATAATCTCTTTCTGTTTTTGATAACTCTTTAATTTCAACTTAACTCAACTTAATTCCATCGTAACATGTTTAAGATCACAAGATTAAAAAAATATTTCGATATATTTATCAATATATAATACTAATACTGCATCTGTGATTTTTCTGGCCTGCAGACTAACAGAATGAATAATGGACTGTGCTATCAACTGCTACTAAACTTCAAGCCCAGAAGGAGTACGTGTGGGCACTGGCCAGCATCATCACCACTTATTTCCCTAAAAAAATGTAAGGATAAACTCTCAGTTACCTATTCGATGTTTTTTTTTGTTTCAATTTATTTGATCTATTTTTATAGTAGTTTTTTTTAAACAGTTCTTTAATTTCAACTTTTTAAAATGATATTTAACTACAAGACTAAAAACATTTTCGACAACAACACTCAAAAAAATTTCTTTAGTTTCTTAAGCATCAAACAAATTAAAACGAAAAAAGAATAATTAACTGTTAAAGTTTGCTTTTAGTTATTGCAGTAACTTTTAGTAAAATAAGTTATTTAGTTTGAATAAATTTGAATTTTAGTTAGTTTGTTTATGTTGTTGAGATATTTTAGATTGTTTAAATTTTAAATTATGCAGGTTATATATTTTATATTGACTATTTCAATCCTAAGAAACATTTTCAATCATTTTGTGGTGCCCCATCTTTTAGAAAAACACTAACAATGGTATCAAAGCTTCATTGATCTTAAGTGATTTGTGAAATCTCTAAAGAACTATCATACATTTTTGACCTGTAAGGACAACCTTTTTAACCCATCAAGGCTATCCATTTTAACCCAGCAAGACTACCTTTTTAACCCGTGCTTTGGTACTTTTTTTTTTGAATCATTTTTTAACCAAAATAATGGCAGGCATGCCCCACAAATTTTCACATACAAAAACTATCAAATTTAGTGTGAGAACAAAATTATATTTTGAAATGTATGTGATATGTGAGGTTGTGATGAAAGAAAAACTCTTATAATCTCTCTGCAAATCATACAAAAGTTCAGATTAAAACAATTTAAAAAAAAAATTTACATAAGACAATATCATCGCATGTATTTTTGAAGAACAAAACCAAATGAAAAAAAAGAAAAAAAATTTTGCAAGTTAAAGAATAATGAAATTTTTTAGCATTGAGTATCAAAGCAAAAATTGAGAAGGGTCATTTTTTTTCAATTGCAGTAACTAAAGCAAAGGAGAAGTATTGAAGATTGATTTTAGTTATTGCAGTAACTTTTAGCAAAATAAGTTATTTAGTTTAAATAAATTTAAATTTTAGATAATTTATTTATGTTATTGAGATATTTTATGTTATCTAAATTTTAAATTATGCAAAGTTATTTAAAACCCTTCATATACTTCATAAAATTATTGAAAGTCATTTCAATAGAGAGACATTTTCAGTCTGCAAACCAGTCCCACCTTCTAATTGCCGGAGAGGCAATTAATGCTTTTTCTCAACTACTCTCTCGGTTCAATTTTTACTTTATCACGAGCTTATTGATTGAGAATAAGTTATTTCAAGATTGTTATTTCAGCTTTGATATAAAATAAAAAAAAATATTATAATTTCGTAATAAATTATCTCATAATTTAATCAGAACCAAATATGAAACAAACTCATTCTAAAACTGATCATTCTAAGATTAATTATTTCTTATGGTCTCTCGTTCGTACCAAACAAGCTCTTACTTTTCAATTTATAGTCATTTTTTATACAATTTCCAAAATATCAAATTTACTACATCCAAAAGTGATATAATAAAAACATCATTATATTTATTATTCTCTTTTATAAAATTAATATCGAACAAATAAAAATAATCAAATAAGGAATTAAAGATGAGAAGAGACTAGAGAGCATGCAGTAGTGTTAAAGAAAGTAAGGATTTGGGGATCTTATATATGTAGTGTCACTTTCAATTGAAACTGTTATTTTCAGATCCCAATACACATAAGTTCCCCTTCCCCACACTGACACACTTACTTTCTTTTACTTTCTATTCATAAAAAACAAAACAAAAACAAAAACAAAAAATGCAAAAGGAAGGCAGACGTGATGAATTTAATGATAAATTGCATGCTTCCAATAATGCACACTATTACTCAACAAGAAGAAAAAAAAAAGCCAACAACTACCAATAGGTCCATTACATTCTCTCAGTTAATGTAACAGTCGATTTCAATTTATCACGCTTATACTATTATGATGATCTATTACATATTTAAATTAATTAAAAGTGAATTTATTTTAACGTTGACGCATATACGATCAGTTACATGATTAGAGTGTCTCACACGCGCGCCATTATCACCATGTCACTGTTACATTTATAATTATGTCGAATTTTTTTATGTCGTTCAATTTCTTTTTTCTTCCCTATTCACCATCAAATCCACCATTAAATCACTGTAGTTGATGCTATTCCACTTCTTCACCGCCATAGATTTCATCATCCATAATCAAATTTACTACTGAAATCTTTCCATAACTATTGTCATCAAAATCGATAACGAACATCATAAATTTAACTGAATTGACCATTGAAACTATATCACTGTCATTGAAATTTATCACAAACGTAACTATGAATTTACCATTCACATTAAAATCACGAATTTCATTGTCATTATCGAAATTAATAGTCATACTACCATTAATTTTTGACTCATCACCAAATCCAACACAAAAAATTAATAATATATACAAATTTCATTCAAGCAAAAAGAGGAGCATTGTGAAAACTTGCAATATTTGTTTTGCAAAGATTTTAGTCAGACATTGAAAAACTAGTGCTCCATTTACTACTACTAATTTTCAAGAAAACTTAGAGATAATTTTCTGAGAGAGAAAGAAAGATCTATGACTATATCTTTAAAAATTGATTTTCTGTGCTAAACCCTTTTTTTACACAAAAAAAAAATCTGAAAAATTTCTTATTTCAAATGCTCACAATCAACAAAAAAAAAATTGAATAATCCGGACTTGATTTGACGAATTTGATGTGGAAATAGTAAGGATTGATCAACTTTAAATGTCTCACAGAATTTTTTTTTCCAACAGTGAACCTAATCAATTGAACAACTTCACGATCTTTACAATGAAATTATATCCCGCAATGTTGTTTCTATTTTTCTCTTAGATCATAAAAATATTATTTTTCACATTAGCCATAGCAAAAAGAGTGTTTGTGATAAGAAAAAAAATGAAGGAAGAAGAAAAGTAAGGTAACATGAAGGAGAAGGGTGGGGGTGGAAATTTTTTTTAATTTTATTTTCATGTCAGCTTTGAGGGTGATATTAAATTCACTTTTGAGTAGTATAAGTGTGTAATAGGTAACCTCAATAGTTTAAGTGTGTAACTGACTTTTCGGTACAACTTCACAAGTAAATTTATGTCTTTTCTCTCACTTTATATGTATTGTAATTACTTATATCTCATTTTATGTAATGATTGAGTTTGTATATACAATTACATGATTACATATGAATTTTAATGAGTTAGATATCAACCTATATAATTATCTATTTGATATACATCATTATATATGTATTATAATGGTCTAGTAATCATTGATGAGCTTAAAAGACTCATAAAAGTATTTCAATTCACAATTAAAAAGTTAAATTATGAACGAGAGCAAGTTTTCAAGATTATATTGTAAAAAATGCTTCGATGATTAGTGACGAAAGTCTTGGATATCTCGTAATTAGTCGAAGTATATAGAAGTTGATGGGATGATTATTTCAAAATTTTACATTTACCATATAACATTTGCAACTTGTGCTGAATCTAAAAGTTTTGTTTGATCAAACTTTTCTTAGAAGAAAATTACCTGCGTATTCATTATGCATTAAAAGAAAAGATAAAATTTGAATTCAAATTAATGTCATGACAATTACTTAAGCTAAGATAGATTATGACTTTTAATCATCTAAAACCTATTAATTGTTTAAAGGTTACGACTTTCACCTCACAATAGATGACTAAATCACCCATAGCATAATTAAAATGTAGATTAGTAGATAATCAAGATCAAAAAGGCTAATGTCGTTGTACTTTGTTATATACATCTTTGGACACATAAAAATTTGGTCCTAATCATATGTTAAGACTAATTGTCTAACTTGTTTGTTGAGAACATACCAAATAATCACAAATGACAATCAAGACTTTTGAGTTAGCTAATTGTCATTTTGATCATTGCATTTATTACATCTAGTCTAGATAAATATAGGAATAATAGCGTACGTTAGCTCCTTTGGTTGAATCGCTGCGTCATATCAGTTTTTATGTAATAAGTGTGTTCAGTACAAAAAAAAGTAATATTTTTTTTCGTTGAATTTGATACGTAAGTAAAAACTATTATTTTCAAGATGGACGGAGCAAAAAAAAACCTTTTTTGTTTGGACGTATTGTCACAAGCGCACATATTATCCGTTTTAGCTCAACCACATCATAATTAAACTATCATATGAAATTATGAACTTGTATTATACTCTGACAAAACTTTTCGCGTAGTTTGTTACGATCAGCTCCAAAAGGATAAGTTGCGTTGGAATTGATAAAGTTCTGTGGAGTTCATAATTGCATAAAAAGGAGCCAAAGTAGTGGCTGCGGCGCGTTGAGGCACTTCTTCGACGGTCCCTGTACGCCTGGCCTGCCGGCCCGCTCCGAAGAATTCATGATTTAGAGCCTGTTTGGCTCAGCTTAAAAGCTGGTCAAACTGACTTAAAAGCTGATTTTTGACTTATTTAGCTGTTTGGCAATACTGAAAATAACTTATTTTAAGTTAAAAAAAACTTATTTTAAGCCAAAAGTTAAAAGCTGGGGTAGAGGTGCTTTTCTTTTTTAGCTTATAAGCTGTTTTAAGTTGACCAAATTTTTATGTGTTTACCCTTAATATTTTTATACAATCTCCAAATTACAACATAACCCTAACATCTCTTTCTTCAATTTTTCCCTTTTCACGTTTGGCATAGCAACTTCAGCACTTTTATCCAAACACATAACTGCTTATTTTAAAAATAAGTTTCAGCACTTTCAAAAGTACTTTTTTAAAGCTGCTTTTATTAAGCCCATCCAAACGGGCCCTTATATATGTTTTAGGCCGGTGAGAGGTTTAATATGAAATTTGTCTAAAATAGAATATGTGTCTTATCGTTCTTTCTCTTCATCTATATATCCTCATCGGCCCGTCCTCCATCATGGTATCATGGACTAAAATGATTAAAGACAATTCCAACCCTCAATATTCTAATTTCCTTGTCCTTCTTAATTTAGAGTGCATCTCTAAATATAATCCTTGGTAAAGTTATAAAGACTTTTTTTTTAATCTTAGGGGATAGTGAAAGGGAATTGCGTACGCTCATCGAGAAAATGAAAGTTTAAGTAATTAACTAACTGATTTGATGCGTATGAAGACTATTCTCTCTCTCATTCCTGGTATACTTTTTCATTTTTTAGTCAGTACTGAAATAATCAATATTTTTCAACACTAGTGGAGCTATAGCATTGTGATCAAAATTCAAAATGTCAATGTTTTGTCAAGACTATAAGATTCCAAATAAGAGTATTTGACTATCAAACGAGAAAGATGATGCCATCACACAACAGAACAGAACAGAAAAGAACAGTATAGTTAACATTGCACAATATCAGTCTCCGCAGCTAGTTTGCAAATTTTATCTAAGATTCAAGTGTGTTAAAGAATCGTAGACCCTCCGACTTCTGAAAGACGTGGATGTGTATCAGCATTCAGCAATTCCCATCCAAATGCATGTTTTTGTGAGTTATAAGTTGCATTGAGTGACAACCTCAGGTATATATTCACGCGCTCCACATTCAGTGAGTTGATTCATGGATGATGATTGTTAATTTGGTCTTTAGAAAGTCAGAAACTACTCACTTGAGACACTAGGATTGTCATTGTCATTATCACATACATATTGGCCTATGTTTGAGTCTATAGAAGAGCAACAACACTGACATTCTCAACTCATACAATCTCACCAGATTCCGGAATCAGAGTAACATCCAGATTAGTTGACAAACCATTTGTATCGATCAAAAGACTGTTCAATAGTCTTTTAATCCCATTTTGGTCTGATGCATGGAAGATAAGTTCATTAATATAACATAGATAGCATCATGGCAGTGCAAAGAATAATTAAAATACGTCTAAGTTTCTGAGCCCTTCACAGAACAGTGCAGTTGTATTGTACAGCATTATCCCCAACAAGTTGGCAAAGTTCATCAAGATTCAAGACTTTCATAGTATCTTTCAAAAGATATGCACGTGTATTAGCAATTTCCTTTTATGTGTACTAAGAGTTTTGCATCCGATCTTGGACACTCAATAAAACTGAAATGATACAGAGAAGATTGACATGGCCCATGCACAAATCAAGATATGATAAAAGAGTATTGCCTTGGGTTTTGACCTCAGCTATTTGTGCTCCATGCTCAGCTAAGTTTCCTGCTGGACAATGATAATTATATTTGACTCTAGGAAGGAGCAACTAAACTGATTTTCTGTAGTCATGCAATTTAACTGTCACTACAATTAGTTCACACACCGTACCACATGAAGTATACGATAGATCCAAAGATGTATCGGAGCTAGTTATCACCCTACCAGTTAATAATACGTCGAATAAGATAAAAGAAGTTCAATCCTTGAATTACAAGAACTACATATATTGCTGAAATGAAAACTGCAGATCAAGATTCTTTATCCAGAAAAGGACTATGTCGTAATGACTCAATGCACAACCAGGAAGGACAGCGTATATCTTAGATTGCAAGGGATCAACAAAAAATAATCAAGATTGAGCAAAATTAACATTTATACTATATATAACAGAAATTTTCTAACAGAGAAAGCATTTTTCAGCTTACATTTCAATTTACTTTCTGTAAAGTGGAAACAAGATTTGAGGCTCCAAAAGCTGCAGAGCCACCAACAACAGAAAGTAGAGCAACCACAACCTGCAAACCAATTTGCCAAGGGTAATCTTCAGGCACCAGATACACACAAACAGGACCCACAGCCAACAATCCCAAACACAAACTGAAGAGTGCTGATGGAGTTGAAGGGTCAGTAGCTGCTGAAAGAATCCCCAATTCTTCGGCTTTTGAAAGAAGACCAAGTCTTTCAATTGTCGATAAAGAGAGTCCAGATTTCTCAGCAGCTGATAGTAAACCAGCTTTCTCTGCTTTAGTTAACAGTCGCAATTGCTCCACTCTTGTCAATAACTTCACTGGTGGTGTAGACGAAGAATTGCCCGGCCTAGGTTTCTCCCCTACTGGAAATACAGTTGTTGTCTGCAGTAAATGTTAAAACACAAATGAATTTCATCGTATATGCATATTCCTCTGTCCATAGAGTACACTGGATGTCTAGAAATGGCACGTCGATTTCTCAACTCACATATTTCTTTCATGATTCCAATTTTCTTCAACAAAGAAAGTAATGTTTCTGAGATAATGACCATCTCCGGATTAAAAGAGTGACTCGTCAATGATCAACCGAAATAAGACTGTTCTACCTATTTCCATTACATCTCTTTTTCATTAGCCCCTTTGATACCAAAAATTGAATAATTATTTTTCTTAGCAACATATACAATGATCAATCAGGTTACAAATTCGACCCGTGAAACATCAAAGAATTTTAATAGCTCAGTTGATTGATAAATCCGAACTTTCATCTTGCTAGTGAGACTCGATTTCCCACTTTGTAAATCCCCTCACCCATTTCCCCTTCACCTACCCACAATTTGCGTTACTAATTATGTAAAATGTTGAGATATAACGCAAATAAGTAGATTACAAATCGCACCTTTTTAGAAGTAACGGTTTTGGTAGTGGATGGAGTTGGTTTTTGCGTCGCCATGGATCGGATGAGAAGTGGTGCGTTTGAAGCAGAGAAACGTGAAATCGCAATGGCGCCGTCCATCATCATCATCTTCTTCTTTTTCAGTGGTTCTAAAGCAAGTTCCCATTTTTGTGAGGCCACACCCCGGAGAAGATAGCATGAAATGTCTGATCAAATTCTAGCCGGTAGATATTCCACGTGGCACTTCCTGGTTGGATATATACTGGTCCTGTGCGTGCTTGCCTCCTCCACTCACTTGCCTCCATGGAAATTCTTTTAATTAATCTTTCAAATAAAGTGTTCAAATATTAATCCTTTCGATAAATTCATAATTGTTCGATAGTTTAGAAAAATAAAATTATTTATTATTAATAAATATTAATTAATAAAATATTCAATGGAGAGCCAAATACTCTTAGATATCACTTATTTTGGTGAAATTGATAGAAAATAATAAAATTAATATAAATTACAAAAAAAATTACAGATTTACAATTCTAGATTAATACAGTAAAAATCGTCAACGAAGGATGAAGGGGAAGAAAGCATAAATTTCTAAAATAACATGTTATTACAATTAAAAACCCTCTCGATCATTTATAAAGCAATTCAAACTCATTTTCAATTGAATGAAATTAAACAAATAGTAACAAAAATATGTTTATGGGAACTAAGATGTTGAAATATCAATAATTGAACATGCATGTACACAATAAGCTAAAAAGAAATTATGAAAGAAAAGAAAAAGTCAAATGATGCACATAAGCGTTATATGTATATTAAAACAGGTTGTTACCAGGTTAAAAAATACTTTTTTTTCATCCAACCATAGTAATTTATTATTGATTTGACACACCATTTAAAAAACAATAAATAATATGAATAAAATTATTATATTATACTTTAATTTTATTAAATTTGATGGTTTAATAAATATTCTTTAGATGATAAATAATATTTAATAGCAAAAAAAAAATTAAATACAAAAAGTAAATTATCTTTTAATTTTTAAATAGGATAAATATTGTTAGACAACAATTTTTTGATAACTATCTTTCGATAGAGAAAACACATAATATTAAATTTATGAAGTACCATAAATTTTTCACTTATTAAATAGTTATAAATATAAATAAATTATTTAATTAAATAGGACTACTCAAATAAAATACTATGGTAAAAGGAAAAATTATAAAAACGAGTACATTATGAAGAAATTTTGAAATAGAAAGAAAAAAAAAACCTAAAATGCCCTTGTGGGTGAAGAGAACCCGATTGTATCAAATTGCCTAAAATAAAACCTGCAAGGCCCTAATGCTAAAACCCTAACCCCTTTAGAGATTTTTGCTCCTCCTCCTCCTCCTCTCAGTCGTACTCTCCTTCTCTCGACTAGCTTCAATGGCGGACTCTGTGATATCAGTTGAAAAGGTCAAAGCTTTCTGGCACTCTCAGGTTCATGACGAAGAGAAATGGAATCTCAACAAGGTATCTACTTTTCATGATTTTATCTCTTTTTCTAGATACACGTTATTCATTTATACAAATCAGTAACCTGAGAAAATTATGTTTCGTTCTTTGTTTTGTTTTCTTCTGTTGTTGTGGATTTTATGGCCGATTGTACTCGTTATAGTAATGAACAACGAGTTAAGCGCGTTATAATTGGATCTTAAGAGATTTGAGTTAGGATTAGAAATAGTTTGGCTGAAAATGTGATTGACAATTTGATTGATTTGCTGCTTAAGCCAAATATTCAGAAGAATGGATCTTATATGTTTTTTCTTAAACAGTGTTATTAGAATTAATAAGTAAATTCAATAAAATTTCAGTTTGATTTCTAGAATTAACTTGTTAATTCTGACTACATTTTTCTCAAAACACATAAGCATAGAATCTTTTACTTTTGTTCTTTATTGTTGTGTAAATATATATCTTTAGTGTTCTTTTATTGTTCAAATCCTCTGTAACAATGACTCACTGAACTTATGCATACATATATGTGTTTTGCTAACCTACTATAATCATGTTGATGTTGAAAGAAATGGCAGAGAGGAAAACATTCATCTTCTTTAGCATCTGTAGAAGTCATCTTTTTGTTTCTGTAAAAAGTTCCGGTCTCTGCATTTCTTTGATTGCCAAACAAAAATTGTGCGGGCATTTCTCTTCTTCAACTATTAAAATAAAGCATTATTAATGGAGTATAAGAGTATTTTGTTGTAAACTTATACAAGGTGATAAGTCTGAACAGAAATAACAATCAAATCTTTCGTGAGAAGAAGGTTATTGTATTGCATATGCCAGAAACAAAGACTTACGGCTATGATTTTCCATGAGAAGCAATAAATTCTGTCAAATATGGGTTGCAGAAGCTTTAACTTTTGAATTGATAGGCAACAATTACCGATGGGAAGAGCTTTGGTATAGGGTTGAGTCCTACAGTGAATAAAGTAAAAAAGAGGAAGGGGAACTGGGTATAGATTTTTGGTGGAACGATAAAAAAGTCCCTCGTACTCTTTAACACTTCTTAAATAAGATGTTAGGACATTTAAGGAAACTACAGGCTGGGTGCAATGATAACCTATTATGACCATGTAGTAGGTGATTGAAGATTGCAGCAGTAGGTAAAGGTGTTGCAAAAATAGATATTTCTCTAGGCTACAAGGAATTGGAGGCAAAAAAGGTGGCTAGAGATGATTTCACTGTGGGAGAGATATTTATCAGTGAAGGAAAGAAAAATCCTTGTAATCAATGTGTTTTGGGGTATCAATGGAAAGAGAAATTCTGTATAGTGCTAAGCTACACTGCCATGTAGCAGGTTGGACCTAAACGCTTAGGAAAATGCTAAGCTACTAGGTTTATGTTGGCCAAACCCTGATCTATGTTACAACAAATAACTATTTGTTTAATGAGATAACTCCTAAGGAACAACGGCACAGTGGTTGGTATAATTTTTGAATCATTGTGTCACATATCTATGTGGCACAGATACCTCTAGACCACGTGTCACACTCATGTTGACCTAACATGATTTTAGGCGTGAATGTGGGATATGGATCGGATTTGGCTTCTTGACTAAAACTATGGTAGAGAATCATAGGTTGGTTACATATTTGGTTTAGATTTTTGTGTTTTATTTATATGTAAGCATGTGTGTATAAAAAATGTAACTTGTTTTTTCATGATTAGATATAGAGAGAGAGATTCATACCTGTGAACTTTTTTTCAGACTCTTGGTTGTGTATGATATGATCAATGTTCTCATTTTCTGGGCTTTATAGAGTTTACCTTAATCTTTTTTGCACTTTGCTTTTGCAGAAACTGCTTCGAGCTACTGCTCTATTTGCTGGGTCCATCATTTTGATGCGCCAGTATGGGGATCTCATGGCTATCTGAAGGATGATTGATATTCATTCTCAGCTTCAGATTCAAATCGGATGAAGACCTAATCTCTGCCTTCCCCTCCCCCCTCCCCATTTATGGAAGTATGAAATCTTATGAACTAGAAACTGTAGCTTATCTTCAATTGTCTAGGACAGCTTTGTCATCTTGTGTTTTGATGCCCCAAGTACTTGAAATTTCTGGATATTTATATGTTTGTGACATGGAAGTGAAAGAGCAGAATGAAAAAAACAAAGGACCAATAAATTGAGCCATATTATTCGTGATTTTTTGTTTGATAGACTCTGAACAGAACCACCGGTTATTGATCATGTACCAAAATCTCATGCCTGGTGGAGTACACATTTCACATCCCTGGTCCAGGTTGCAGCAGTAATGCTGGTTATTAACCGCCCTGGAAACACTCCTTACATTGGCAGTGAGACTATTCGGCACTTCGTTTGATATGTGAACCTGCATCGGATTGTTTAAGTGCCAAAATTACCATTCATCTATGTTCGTTTGTAGCCTTATGTCTTTCTAAAGGGGCTACAGGCTCTCAAGGAAGGTGCACTTTTACATCTGCTCTAACAGTAATTAGCCTCTTAAGGAAGGTGCACTTTTACATCTGCTCTAACAGTAATTTGCTCGAGTCGGTGCACTCTATCACTGAGCCTAGTAGCCTGTCGTGGCGTATTTGAAAATTGAAGCTGGGTTTGAAATGTATTTCACTTGTGTCGACATCAGTAGTTTGTAGCTGTAGGTGAAATGTCAAACTACATAGCTGTATTCCCTATTTGCTGACTTTTTCTTCAATATCTATCTATGTCATAATCATATCCATTCCCAAATCATTGACTGATTTAAATAAACAATGTAGTTGACTTGAGAACAATCCTTCTATAAAACAAAACATGAATAATCTTAGCATCACATCTTAATCTTGTATCATGGCTTTCACTAGCTATCATTCCATCCTTTTTTGTTCACTTCTTCTCTCCATTTCTTCTTATTGCATAGGCCAAACTTCTCCCCAGACCAAAGCATTCATCCTTCCTGTGAAAAAGGACTCATCTACTCTACAATACATCACACAAATTGGTCAAAGAACTCCGCTTGTGCCAATCAAGTTAACCATTCATCTTGGTGGACAAACTTTATGGGTAGACTGTGAAAATGGTTATGTGAGTTCCACTTATCAACCGGCTCTTTGTGGCTCAGCTCAATGTACTATAGCCAAAGTCAACACTTGTGGAAACTGCAGCACCAGTGCTCCCAAGATTGGCTGCAACAATAATGCATGTTACAATACCCCAGAGAATCCATTCATCAAGACTTTATATAGTGGTGGTGAAATTAATGAAGATGTTTTATCGATACAATCTACGGATGGATCAAATCCTGGTAAGTTTGTTAAGATTCCAAGCTTCATCTTCACTTGTGTTCCTACATTCTTGACTGAAGGTTTAGCTAGTGGGGTGAAAGGTACTGTTGGATTGGGAAGGCATCAGATCGCGCTTCCTTCCCAATTAGCTCAAATCTTCAGCTTTACAAGAAAATTTACTGTTTGTTTGAGTTCATCCACACAATCTTCTGGTGTCATATTTTTTGGTGATGGCATGATGCTTCCAAAAGTTGATGTCTCTAAAGATCTCATCTTTACGCCATTGATAACCAACCCTTTTGGTACTGGATCAGTTCCTTTCCTGAATGAACCTTCCTCAGAGTACTACATTGGAGTGAAATCTATTAGAGTGAACGGCAAAACGGTGACAATTAACAAAAAATTGCTTGGGATTGACAAGAGAGGAGATGGTGGAACCAAAATAAGCACAGGAACTCCTTATTCAATCTTGGAAACTTCCATATATGATGCTGTGACTAAGGCTTTCATCGACGAGTTATCTAATGCGACCAGAGTGGCTGCTGTGGCACCTTTCGCGACATGTTTCAGCTCAAAGAGCGTTGGTAGCACGAGGGTTGGACCAGCTGTTCCTACCATTGATCTTGTGTTGCAGACTACACGAGTATATTGGAGAGTTTTTGACGCGAATTCAATGGTGAAAGTTAGCCAAGATGTGATCTGCTTAGGATTTGTGAATGGAGGGATTAAACCTACTACTTCAATAGTTATAGGAGGATATCAACTTGAGGACAATCTTCTACAGTTTGATCTTGCTAGATCAACACTTGGTTTTAGCTCATCCCTTTTGTTCCATCAAACTACATGTGCCAATTTCAACTTCACATCTAAGGCTTAAAAAAGCTGTCACCCTTTCTACCTTGCAGAATAATATATTAAATGAGAAAAGAAACATGTACAGTTGAAAAAATATGATCAATAAGAACTATGCATGCTTTTTTCAGATGATTCATGACTTCTAGCAGTATTCATAATAATTTTGGATTGTTCGTGTTTTCTTGTTAATTTCTTGCTTGATGGACTCTGAATAGAAGTACATACCTGTGGAGTGTAGAGTGTGGAGTATGCCATTTCACATTCCTGGTCCAGGTTGCAATAATAATGCCTGTTATCAACAGCCCTGTAAGCCTCTTCATTAACACTTCTTACATTGACAGTGAAACTGTTGGGGACTTTGTTTCATATATGAACCTGCATCTAATAGTTAAAATGCCAAAATTACAATTCAGCTGTGTTTGTATATCTCCTAATATCTTGCAAATGATGCTACTGGCTGTTAAAGGACACCATGAAGGGGCACTTCTCAATCTGCTCTGGCTTCAATTTTCCATGAAAAACAGTAATTTGCTCGACTTGGTGCGCTCTCAAGCCTAATAGCCTGTCGTGTGAGCCTTCCATACCGTTATGCCAAAAGCCTTTATTTCGTTTCAAAGAAAATCTAATTTTGACTTATAATTTTATCTATGAAATAATAATAATATCATTGAACTTGAATCTTTTACTAAAGTATTTGAAATTATATTCAAAAGGGCATATTTGAAAGTTGAACTTCTGTTCACTTTCAAAAAATGTTGACATCTTGTAGTTTGTAGCTGTTGGTGAAATGCTAAGTCAAACTACTCAGCTGTATCCTAATTTGCTGACTCTTTCTTCCTCATAAACAAATATCTCTTCTGTCATAACTCATATCCATTCACAAATCATTGACTTGAGAACAATCCTTGTATAATATAGGATCTTGCACATTTTCATATTACCACATCACATCTTAATCTTGTATCATGTCTTTCACTAGCTATCATTTCATCCTTCTTTGTTCACTTCTCCTCTCCATTTCTTCTTATTGCATAGGCCAAACTTCTTCACAGACAAAAGCATTCATCCTTCCTGTGAAAAAAGACTCATCTACTCTCCAATACATCACACGAAATTGGTCAAAGAACTCCTCGTGTGCCTATCAAGTTAACAATTCATCTTGGTGGACAAACTTTATGGATAGACTGTGAGAATGGTTATGTGAGTTCCACTTATCAACCGCTTCTTTGTGGCTCAACTCAATGTACCATTGCCAAAGTTGACACTTGTGCAAACTGCAGCACCAGTGCTCGCTGCAACAATAACGCATGTTAGAACACCTAAGAGAATCCATTCATCAAGACTTTATATAGTGGTGGACAACTTAACGAAGATGTATTATCGATTCAATCCACGGATGGATCAAATCCTGGTAAGTTTGTCAAGATCCCAAATTTCATTCACTTGTGCTCCTACATTCTTGACTGATGGTTTAGCTAGTGAGGTGAAAGGTACTGTTGGATTGGGAAGGAATCGTATCGCGTTTCCTTCCCAATTAGCTGAAATCTTCAGCTTTACAGAAAAATTTACTGTTTGTTTGAGTTCATCCACACAATCCTCTGGTGTCATATTTTTTGGTAATGGCATGATGCTTCCAAATATTGTTATCTCAAAAGATCTCATCATTACGCCGTTGATCACCAACCCATTTGGTACTGGATCTGTTCCTTCACTGAATGAACCTTCCTCAGAGTACTACGTTGGAGTGAAATCTATTAGAATCAATGGCAAACCAGTGTCAATTAACAAAAAATTGCTTGGGGTTGACAAGAACGGAAATGGAGGAACCAAAATAAACACAGGAACTCCTTATTCAATCTTGGAAACTTCCATCTATGATGTTGTGACTAAAGCATTCATCGATGAGTTATCTAATGCAACCAGAGTGGCTGCTGTGGCACCTTTCGAGATATGTTTCAGCTCAAAAAGTGTTGGTAGCACAAGGGTTGGACCAGCTGTTCCTACCATTGATCTTGTGTTGCAGACTACACGAGTTTATTGGAGGATTTTTGGAGCGAATTCAATGGTGAAAGTTAGCCAAGATGTGATCTGCTTAGGATTTGTGAACGGAGGGATTAAACGTACTGCTTCAATAGTTATAGGAGGATATCAACTTGAGGACAATCTTCTACATTTTGATCTTGCTAGAACAACACTTGGTTTTAGCTCATCCCTTTTGTTACACCAAACTGCATGTGCCAATTTCAACTTCACAACTAAAGCTTAAAAAGCTGTCTTTTATTTAATAAAGGAGAAAAAACCTTATGATCAATCAGATTATGTAAACTTCTTCAAATGATTCTTGATTTATAGTAGTATAATAATAAATTTGGCAAACAATCCAATATTGAAGATCCAACTGAAAGGATTTCAGAAATGCTGCAACCCAAGTCCCTAGTCTTATCAAGTATGACCATGCAAAGTTCCTTCAGTACACAAAATAAACAAATAAATGAACTGATCATGGATGTGATAACAAGAATTGAAATGCTCCATTAGATAAAATGTGGAACCATCATTAAATAGTGAATAAACAACAAAATATGATAAACTGCAAAAGGTGCATTCACTAAAATCAAAATGCTGAATTGCTATTAAGCAAAGGCAATGAGACATATATACAGCTGTTTTACTAACGAATCCTAGTGAGCATTCAGACTTAAATATAACAAAAATAAATCTAATATTCTTGGTTAGGCTAGCCTCATTACATAGCAATGTTCATCTTAGACATTTCTTCCAGCAAGAATTTGGATTCTGCTGCATAATCAACTGGAGCAATAGCCCTGACTGTTATCCTTTGCCTTTTCTCATTGTTGTATTCTTGTTGAGCAACACTGACCCGGAAAAGGTGAGGAACCCATGTAGCTTCTTTCAATTTCATTTGATATGCAATTTCTCCTTCCTGAGAAACAGGAACATTCAGATAAGTTGACCACAAACTGTCAAGACTTACAATAAGCACAAAAAAGAGAAGTTGTATGAACTGTTTTACCTCTGATTTCAGCTTGTCAAGTTCATCAGCAGAGCATCCAAGTATTTTCTCTGCTTGATCATTGAATGTAGAGAGCCATGCTTCACCACTTGCATCAGACACTTTCAATGCCATTATATATCTGTGGTAGACCAATAAAGGTAAAGACATAAGTAGGCATTATAGGTTAATGAGAGGTTTTAAGATGACTATATATCCAATGTTCACCTCAAACTGCTCTCTGCATCATTCTTCTGGCACCCTTCACACCAATATCCAGACCCAAAAGCTTCAGTAACTTTCTTGTTGCATGTCTTGCAAGCCCGATACCACATGGTTTGATCAGGCTTAATGAAACTTATGTATGCTTTCAAGCTGAAAAAGACAGGCTGCCAAACAAAAAAAACAATTTAATACAATAATGTAACATATAGTTCTATGTATTAATGAGTGCTATTTTCTCAGTACAATAAGCTTCATTTTCTAAAGAACATAGCATCAAAAATTGCTCTTGAAATCAAGTTCATTATCCTCATACAGGGTTAAGTATATATACCTTCTCCTCACCAAGTGACAGGTTACTGGTTATATGAAGCAAGGAAACCCTATCGGTATACATAGATCTTGCTCCACTCTTGGCAGAAGGGCTCATCCCAGAACCAATAGATGCCAATGAAGTTTCTTTACCTTCAGAATCATACCTGAACAAAAAGGAAAGTGTGGCCTTTAGTCAACTGATATGTCAACTGAAAATCAATTACCCCATTAAGTAAAGTCATACCAAGATCTCAATTTTTTGGCTTCGGGTAAATCAGGATTCACAACAATATTGCTTTTGCTTAATGCTGATAAAGACACTCCTGAAACACAATTTAAGGAATTATGAGATTGGGACAATGAAAATATCATGCATATAGAACAAGTTTTGTTGTATGAAATGAAGCAATCACCTTGGAAGTCTCCAACTTTAAGGGATTTGATTGCAACTACAGGAGATTTATCAGCCATGTCTAGCAGTTCTTGTCCAACATGGGTGGCAAGATCATTCCAAAGAGAAACAACAACAGTCTTCTTCCTGATACAGAAAAGTATAAGATGTTAACTTCACATTGCTAGAGAAAGCCAAAACCTACAATACAGGTTGTTGACAGTATTTAAACATACGTCTCATCTGCAATAGTTATATCACGCTTTGGGACTGTCTCATTGTTACTCTTTCTCCGTATGCTCATTGTTGGAGATACACTTTGGACCACCCCAATAACATCTACAATTCATTGTTTGAAAACATTACTCCATGGTCAAAGGGTATGAAAATGCAGCACAAATAATTCAAGCTATGGGTTCGCAAGTTCTTACCAACAAGCTCCCTGCCATTGACATAAGGGCCCAATTCATCAATTGGGACAAAGTTAAACTTTGTCTCTGGAATAAAAGCTTCTTCATTGCTAGCCTCCTCAACTTGGGAATTTTCATTCAAATTCATCTCATAATCATTCTGTACAGTTTTGAATTGCTTGTTGGCAACTCGAAGAGTTCCCTTTGAAATGTAATATACTTTCCCCAATTCAAACTTGTCAAAAAACTTCTTTGCAGCTTCATTAAACATTGTAGCTTGTATTTGGGTACCCTGTAATAAAAGGTAAATCTTTGTTAGTTACACAATCAATCAAATAAAAAAACTTTTATCACTGAGAATGAAAATGTGCTTACATCCTCATCAGTCAGTTCAACATTGAACACACAGCCTTCTCCGCGAGCATTCTTGTAGGTTCGCATATTACCCTTGCTAGTTACTCGAACCTTAATGGTCCAATTTCCTTGGTAAGGGTTCAAAGAGACAAGTGGCTGAATTCTTCTTGTCATTGCCATTCGAGCAGTCGGTGCCATGCTGAAATATCACCCACATACAACACAATTAACTTTATCAGTACATCCATATCACAATATATCATCTGCTAACAAACCAGGAAAAAATAAAAATGACCAGAAAAACTCACTTTCCACTTTGTTCATGTACAATTTGAGCAGCAGATTTAGTTTGATATTCCTGTTTAGGTTTCAAAACAATCCCAGTCACTTCCTGCCTTGGCTTCAAGACAATGCCAGTGTCTTCACTTTTCACTTCAGCCTTGTACTCAACTTCAAGAGCAGGAGACACAGCCTCACATTTAATTACAATCAAGTACCTAAATCAAATTAATCAACTCATCAGTGTCAAATATAAACCTTCAATACAAATAAACATAACATTAATCATCATAAAGATACTCACTTCTCATTCTTAGTTGGGATATCATTGAGGGTGTAATCAATAATCGAAATAAGACCCAGGTTCTGTATAGACCCAGATACAACTTCAGATGACAAACTAGATTGAAGAATCCCCTTAATCTTCATTTTCCCATCATTGGCTGAAAACCTGCAAATGATATATTTACAATAAGATTTCCCTTAATGATTAAAGACATACAATATAAGAAAGCAACACATAAGACTCAGCTAAGCCATATGAGAAACCCTAAATCTATATAATGAACAATACACCATTTTAAGTGCATCCCCCTAATGGGAATCAACAAGCTAACAAACTCATTCAATCGATTTAAATTAAAGAAGCTACCCTCACTTCTACACAAACAAAACCTGTACAGTAACATATGCAAAAGCTTTTGGATAAACGAATAGATCTGAATAAAATACAAGTTTCTTATCGATTAAACCAACTCAACATGAAAAGCAGACTCACATGTATCTGTTGCCAGTGGGCTTCAGATCCACTACTTGAACAATAATCTCAGGAAGATCTGAAGAAGAATCCGGCGATGGGTTCGCTAAAATAGTTGAAATAGCATCTGGGCTGACCATTTTCGCCATTGTTTCTCTCTCTCTCTCTGAGAAGGTAAAAGGCAAAGAAATGCAGAGAGAAAATAGTTGAGAAATGAAGTAAAAGAACGAAGGAGAAGTGGGGGTTTTGTACTTGACAGTTTTTGGCGGGGATTTGTTTTTGTATTTTGGCGAAATTATTCATTTGATTTTTTACTGGCGGGAAAATGTTTAACTTCGAATTCCCGAGGGAAAAACTGACGATTCAGTTAAATTTGCCGCCATATATTTTGTTGGAAGCGGGGAAATTTTATAAAGTGAGAAAATAATTTTTTTTATATTTTATAGATAAACTTTTAAGAAATTTCTATTTATTATTTCTACAGCGTTTTAAAATTTTAAAATATTTTTAATTATGATAGGTTGGGGGAAAAAAATCTAAATTAGGTCTATAAAATAGGATAAGATTTCTTATAATATATATGAACTTTGTTTATGAAAATCAAAATAAAATGGCATAATAGTTTGTAGTTTGGTGAATTCATCATATTTATAATTTTTAAGTCATAAAAAAATAGATGGGTAAATTTGCATATTTTCTTGAAGTGCAGTATGACATTGAGCTCTTTTAAATTTTTTACCAAAAAAAAACAGAGCTCTTTACATAATAAAAACAATTTGATACAATACTTCAATTTTTTATCACTTTACTGCATTAATCAGTAGGGGTATTAGTGATTTGGTTTGGATTGGTTATTGGTTAAAATTAAAATTAAATCAATCTAGTCGGTTTTTAAATTTATAAACTTAAATCAAATTTAATGAAAAAAATAACCATCAATTTGGTTTGGTTTGATTCAGTTTTTCTGTTTTTCTCGGTTTGAAAGTAATAAATTTTTGACGACATACATATTTTGATTAAAAAAACATATAGTACACGAACAATCCATATAAAAGGTATTGTTTGTTCAATTAAGCAATAGTAGAGTTATCATTACACGAACAAAGTTATTAAATTAAGAGAAAGTGTGTAACTATCTTATGAAAGGTAGTAAATTTTGATAAAATTGGACTAAAATTTAAGTGTTAGACTTGAGAAAATTGTAAAATTAAAGATTCAAAGTTACTTAAATTTAACAAAATATTTATATTTAGGGAAAAGGGTCTGATATGCCCATCAACTTTGCCATTTGGAGTTAATATACCTCTCGTTATGAAAGTGACTCATATATATGTCCTTACTGTTATACAAACGGCTCGCATATATCCCTGTCGTTACAAAATGGCTCACATATACCCTTTATTTAACGGAAGTTAAAAAAAATAGTTTTAAATGTATATTATTACTTCTATTTTTTTTAAAAATATTATTTAAGGGTATATATGATTCTTCTATTAATGTTCAAGGTATATTTTAATTTTTTTCATACATAAATTATTTTTTTACTTCTTTTATTATAATTATTTGAGTTTCTTATTCTTATTTTTTTTTTCTTTCATTCTTTAATTTAAAGAAAAAAAATTAAACTATTTTTTTGTCTATATTTGTAATTCAATTTTTGTATTCGAAGAAAAAAATTTGCTCCATCTACAATAAGTTTTACAAGAATATTAGTGGAACATAAATAAATTTGATTATCAAAATAAATAATTTTAAATTATTTATTGAAACAAAAAAATATGTTTGACGAAGATTAAATTTACTCATATGGATTATATTTTTTAGAAAAAAATAATAAAAAGTTATATTAATTTTTTTTTCCATTTCCGTTAGAGGAAAAGGGTATATGTGAGTAATTTATTTATAAGTAGGAGTATATATGAGTCACTTTCATAACAAGAGGTATATCAGCTCTAAATAACAAAGTAAAACCAAAACCAAATCCATGACAAAATTATCGATTTTGTTTGGTTATTTTTGCAATTGTTTTAGTAAAACCAAAACCAAACCAAACAGTATCGATTTTCAAAATTGTAAAACCAAATGTAAAGTTTTTTAATCGATTTAGTTTTGGATTACAATTCTATTTAATTTTTTAACCATAACCATGAACAACCCTACAATGATCCGTCATAAACCTATGTATGATTATAGCTTTTACTGAAACAAGAGCTTGATTAGTTCATTAAGGATGTACAATCTAACTCGAAAACATATAGTAAAATGATTTCCCGTGACCAATTACAATAACAAATAATTTTTTTTCCAAGATTTTTATTTGTTAAGATGAAAATCTCTTGCTAAAAAAAAGGGCATAAAGTAGTACGAACTAAAAGATCACATATGGCGAAATATTCAAGTTTTAGGGAGAAGATTGTATATGAACATATAAAATTCTGGGTAGTAGGAAGAAACAAGATTTTCTCCTTCTCTATAAAAGTAAAAAAAAAATGATTTACAACTAACTGATAATCAATGAAGAACTTCATCTACACTGTATGTAAAAAAATGGATGGGGGAAACTTACAAACATGTAGGTCTCTAATTTCTGACTTATCAGCATCAAACAAAATCTGGAAAAAAAAAAACTCCCTCTTATTTACATTTGACACAAACAATTGAAAAATCAGAATCCCACAAGTTGAAGGTCTTCGTAATCTTCTAATTAGAACTCTGGAGACCAAACACATAGTGGTCCAAAGGGCAGACCAGTAAACTGGATGATCAAGTCATCATACTTTACCAAAATGCATCAAAGTAGGCACTTCAAGTCCTTTTTATGAATGTTGTTACTACCAAACTCACCGGGCATGCACCACATCAGCACTTCTGGGCTAATCGTATTATTCCTTGAACCATGGCATTGTCAGAAACAAAGGGACTATTAGGAAAGCAATCCTAGGAACCGGAAGAGCAGCATGAGAAGAAAGGAAACCATTGTGTTTTCCCTGCACCTTCAGTTGTTGTCGGGGTTTTTGGCTCTGATTGAGGGGGCGATTCTGTATGCAGCTCAGCTGATTCTAACTGAGGTTGCTTCTGCTCTGGGCTAGATTCAGTTGGAGCAGCCATGCGCTGTGAGTAGTTTTTATCCAGATTCCCTGACAGCCTTCATTTTTAGACAGATGGGTCAGTCAATCTCTCATTAATACTGGCATACATATGGAAATTGCAAAGAAGCATAATGTTCACATTGATACCTTCCGAAAGTCATATATATGCAGAAACAGCTCATTTAACCTTTCATTTTTTCCCTTACATTCTATTCAAGTCAGAAAAAGAGAATCTATCTATAGATACATGTCTATGTTACCTAGCGGAAGATCAGGGTCCAGATATAAAGTCGATTATTTAAATGATGAAACCACAAGATATGTTCATAGTAAGTAGCACAACAGGTCGTGCAGTAGAGATAATAATTTATGGACCATTTGTCATTAGTCTTTGGAGTCAAAATGTAGGTGTCCCACTATAATTGTATGCATGGAAAGTGAGAAAGAAAGAAGAAATGTTCACACTAGAAATGATTGTCGACATTCTAAATGAACAGTAAGGACAAAAGTTTGCCAATGTATCATATGAGAGTTTGAGAGTAGACTGCCTACACTGGAAATGCAAAAGACATTGTATTGGTTCCACTTTCCATTGGCTTAGGAGAAACACGTCCTACAGCAAGAGATCTTTCATGCTTTAAATCTTCATTTCCCCTTGAGATCTCCACTTCAGCCAATTCCATCTCATGACTTGACTGGTACGGTGAGAAGTCACACATAGCAGGGGATGCGGGGAAGTTTTGAGGAGTTCCTAGCTCACCCAGCTCATCCGACTGCCAAAAACTAGCATCTTTGGTAAAACTCGTAGTACCCATGTGAATGCTAAATAATGATTCATGAGAAGTTACACTCCACTCTGCTGGATTTGCAGACTCATCTCTAGCAAACACTGAAGAAGGGATCCTATAAGATTCGTTTGCGGAGTGCTCCATTACTTGCATGGGAGGTGATTCTGTGGTTGACGAATTGCCAGAGCATGACCTGGAAAAACAGTGAGTCCCTTCTGACTGTGACATGGAAGGTGACACTTCATGGTTTAAGGGTTCACTACTAATGGTAGAGCTCCCAGAAACAGGATTTTTGTTATCATCAGATTCATAATTAGCCTTGCCAAAGGGGTCATTCAGTGTCGAGTCAGGTGATGTATTGCAGAAAGAATCTGAGGAACTTAAAGTTTTCCCGCGAGGGGAGACTTTAAGTCCTGTAACAGCAAGGGTAGGAGGTGTCCCTGATTTTCCATCAGTTGCAGTAACATGCTTAGGCTCCATAGCTGAAGACGTCTGACTCAATTCACCATGCAAAGTTGTCTTTACCAAGCCAAAGAGTCAAACTTCTACTGCCATAGAAAGAACTGAAATCAGAGTCAATTCAATGTTCAAATGGATCAATGATTAAATTTCAAATTGAAGTTTCAGGTATGAATTATCTACAACAAGCTTTCTGCTTGGCCCTATGCTTGCAACTACGATTTCCATGTGAAAACTCGACTTTTTTGTGCTACTGATTTAGGACAAGGTCGTACCAATATTGAAGTTACAGTCAAGGCAATCCTGCATTCTACAGCCCGTGCTAAACAAGAGATTGGAAAGGCAAACAGCGAAATCCAGAAGAAAAAACATGTACTACATAATTCTTGTATGTATGCTAGTGCCATAATAAACCATTATTCTGTCTTATTTGTTGTCTTTGGCATTTAAGAGTTCAACCCCTCTATCCTTGCTTAAAATTTTAGAAACTGTTGAACTTTGGTGGGAAGTATAGCAACCAGGCCTAAAAGTTTCTTTAAAACACCCACTCTTCCAATATACTAAACAACAATGTTTAACATAAGAGGATACAATCAACAAAGATGTCTTAACAATTCAATGGCTGCCAAAAACATGCATAAGAGGGTGTACAGTTTGTGTGATACAAAAGCAGTGTTTTTTGACATTTTCACCTCAAGCTCTTGTAGACCAAACAATTCCTTTGCATCAAAGATAAAAGTAAAAGCTAAAACGAGTCACCATAATCATCATTAACAAAAACAAAAATGAGTCACCATAATCTTCATTAGCAAAAACATAAATGAGTCATCATAATCTTCACTAGCAAAAACAAATATGGAGTCACCATATCTTGAAAATATGCAACTATAAGAATTCCTGAGCCCAAGAACTGTCTTTGTGTATGCAAAGGGACAAGCACTGAATAGAAGGATGAAAACAAGCAAGATATATGTGTTTCAAGTTCTAATAGTTAGAGTTCCTCCCTCAAATCGTGAATCATCCCTCAGAAAACAGTATAAGTAATAGAACAAGAAAAACTACAAGGTGACTCTAAAGGTAAGGGCCAGAGGACACAAGGGTTCGGACGACTGAGCTTGAAATGCACTCTCGCATGCTTATTATCACACGGAAGTGTAATAGTTGAGACTAGTCTTTTCAATCTTTCCATCTATGACTAAATCAAGGAAGTTGATACACTTTCCGGGTCAAGAATTTGCAATACATTCCAGTCCATTTGTTTCTAAGAGAAAAACTTATATATCAATTAGAACTTTAGTTAACCTAATAGCCTCCACAAAATTGTCAGCCAAAAGAATAGCCTCCACGGAATTGTCAAAAAAAAGAATAGCCTCCACAGAATAGTCAGAAAAAGAATAGCAGCCTCAATGGAATTGTCACACAAG
Organism: Solanum habrochaites; assembly: GCA_027704765.1. NCBI lineage: Eukaryota > Viridiplantae > Streptophyta > Magnoliopsida > Solanales > Solanaceae > Solanum > Solanum habrochaites. The sequence continues at coordinate 61,386,073 of JAKWJA010002491.1, forward strand.
TGCACCAAATGGTTCTGAAATATGTTTATAATAGCATCACTTCAAGAGAAACTATTAGTCTCCTTGCTTTCAAAACCTACTTTTGCTCAAACTCTTTACTCAGGCGTGAGTTGGATTCTCCAAAAGTAGTGCATTTTTTGAGAGTCCGAGCAACATTGTTCAAAACCTTTCACACTGCATTATCTAGTTATTAACTCAAAAGAACAAATAAACATAGTGAAACACTGGTGCAATGCTCTCTTAATGAATATCCTCCAACCAATTACCCAGCAATTAGGCCGAAATAAAAATCAAAGCAAAAACCCATCACAAAAATGCTACAATTAAGAAAAAAAATTGTAACATTTGGGATATAAATTAATAAATCGAGAAATCACGAACCGTCCAACTATGGAGCCCAAAAAACGGCTAAAGAGCTGCAAAAGGAATGGGTCGTCGTCGAACCGGTAATTGCCGGCCGGCGACGACTGACCTGGGAGCTAATCTGAAAACCAAAAGACCCCTTTGACCCTCGTCGTTATTCATGTAGTCTCTTATTCTGTGAAAGAATGGGGAAAGAGAAGAGTGTGGAATGAACGAAAATTTTCACACGCAAACTGAACGGCAATTTTCACAGAGCAGCGACATTCTCGCTGGATTCCATGGTGCCCAAACTTCCTTTTTTCCCGGAGTACGGACTACGGTTACGAGAATAACACCGTGTTTGGCACCATTCACAATAACTGTATCCAAGTTTACTTTTTATTTTTAAAAAAACAATTCTTTAATTTTAATTGCTTACAGATTTACTATCAAAATATTAGAAAATATTTTAATATATTTTACATAACTTTGATATAAGATAAAAAAAATAAAAAAAAATTGAAACGGATGTGTGATGAGATGAGCACGAGATATTTTTGGGTTGAATGTAAAAGCATTTTTGAACATAAATTAATGAAAATAATAATGTTGATTTATTATTGTGGAGTAATTAATTTCACTTTTAGAATGAAATAACATGAACTACTTAGTTAGTATATTTTTTATCAAATAAAATAGAAATTTAATCACAAAATCTAATTATAAAATATCTTATTCTACAAATTAAACAACTCATACTTTTGAAAATATTTTGTTCCAGTACGACATTTCTATTAAAGCAATACCATAATGTCATGTAGTCAAACAAATAAAGTCAAAATATGTTTTTATTATTGTCAAGTCTCCTTTGGCATTTACTAAAAAATATTTTTTTTAATAGCTTTCAAGAGATTGTTTTTGAATTAAAAAAAAATTGTGTTTGGCTAATCCAAAGTGATTTTTGTCAGCAAATTGTATTTTGCTAATCTTTGTTAAAAAGTGTTTTGAAAATCAAATTACGATTAATTACAAGTATGAATATATTTTTAACATTAATATTATTTCATACAGAGAAACCAATCAAAACATCTCTTACAAAAAAAAGTAGTTAAATTTAATTTTTATTAAATTAAAATATTCATATTCAAATTTTCAATCTATATTACCCATTCTAGAGAGTTGAAATTTTTAATCGTTTTTTATTTCTTTTTTCTAATCTTGCAAAATTATTGTTATTACATTTTTTTTTGTTATTCTGAAAAATAATATGTCAAAAAAAATAAAAAAAAATATGAATATAAATTTAGTACTCTCTTCTTTTAAAAAAAATGTCCTTATTTCCTTTTTAGTTTGTTAAAAAAGAATGACCCATTTCCTTTTTTGGTAACATTTTAATTTTAACTTTCCACGTGACATGTTTAAGACTACAAGATTAAAAGACATTTTGATACATTTGATATAACTTTAATTTAGAACCACAAGATTAAAAAGTCTTATTTCTTTTCTTAAATTTCGTTTCAAATCAAAATAGGTAAATCTTTTTGAAACGGAAGGAGTATAAAAATAAAATTATTAAATAAAACTTACCTGAACTAGTATATATTCCGGTTGGGAGGGAAGTGACGCAAGCGACAGGTCAATGTATTAGCTAGGCGCTTACGTTAATCTGACTAGGTATATCATTAATACGTCAACGTTAATTAGTAATGTCATGGGTCGATCATCCAACCCGACCCGTTTTCTCTCCCAATACTCCACCATAGTCAATAGTCAAAGGTACCTAGAGTAAAAACATAGACAACTCACAAGAATTAAAAAATTACTTACTGTATTAATTTAGAAAATTCTGATTTTAGTTATGCTTTGGAAATTATTTTCTTTCTTATTGTATTGTACTAGGGTTGGATGTATTAGAGCTGAGTATTTATCGAAAACAACGTCTCTATTTAGTAGGATTTTACTAAATTTGTTGTTGATTTTGATTTATTGTGTTTCTGATCCGATATCTGAAGTCCACATTAGAGTCCCGAGTGGTTAGCTTGAATACTACATGGTGGTTTGATTTTTAGTTAAATGAGAAAGAAACAACTTCAAATATTAGTCTTTAGTCTAGGTTAGCTGAATATATTTTTGCTTACTTTTTACAACTAAGAAGTTTCTTTCTTCTTCCCTTTTGACCACTAAAGTTCTATGTATTTTAATGGAAAAGTACTTGTTGGAAAATCAGCAACAAATCTCATTCCTCAATACTACCTCTATACGAAGTACCCTTTTGTCCTTGTTTTGATTGGGCTATTATCTTCCACTAAAACGCGTAGAGGTGTGATCTTTCTATTCAGTTAACTCTTGTTTCATTAACTTCACATCTCATCATCCCTTTTACTATATTTTGTTCTTTTCTTGACTCAAAGAACCAATCTTTGAGGAGAGAGCTCCAAGAAACAAGCATAATCTTGGCTTTACCTATATAGTCTTTTAATCCCTTTTTAGCACTTGAACTTTGGTTTTGTTACATGCCCATTCTTTGATGGTTGTTAATCTTTTAATGTTAGTGACCATGAAAGAATTTAAGAGATGTACATCCCAATTTTGTGTCCTTTGTTGAAACTTGTCACATTTCATTAGAGAATCTTGACCTTTTTGAGGACTTGAGGTTTATGGGGGTATTTTCTGGTCATTAGTCTGTGTTCTGAATTCTGTTGAGGACTTGGGGTTTATCTAAGGAGTGGGGAGCAGATTACCTAAAAGATTAGAGCTTTAGGTTGGTTTCAAGATTCAGGAAGGAAGGATCATCCAAAGTTTACTTTTGACTTTACCTGTTGCCTGAAAATGGAAGGCGATAAATCGGCGGATGAACATGTAATTGCTGCAGCTCAACACCTTGTGAAGGCGTTAAAAGACAGGACAAGCTTGAGCGATGAAGTTAGAAGAACTCTAGCCGATCTTGACATTCATTTGGCTGCAATGACTGAAGCAAAAGAGGATGAGACCACAAGTTTCAAAGAGATTGAAGGTCGATTGAAGTCAGCTGAGGCAAAGATCATGTCCTTGCTGTCAAATTGTTTGAAGATATGGGATACTGGTCCTTCTAATCAACTTCTTGAGTATCTGCAAAATGTAGAAGAAGTTCGGAGTATAATAGTGAGCTTGGAAAGTATGGTGCTAAACAAGAACAGGAAACAAAGCAGACTTACTAATCAAGCTCACAGTGTGTTGCAGATTGCAATGGTAAGGCTGCAGGAAGAAGTTATCAATATTCTTGCGCAGAGTAAGCAGTGTTTTGAGCATGCATATGTGTTGTTCCATTCTTGTGAAGAGACTGTAGTTGATGAGGAGACGATGGTCTCAATTGAGTATGACTCAATTGAGGGAACATCTTGTCTGGATAGTAGTAGAGCTGAATCAGAAGAATGTATAATAATGGATTTAGTCCATCCAGGCGTTGTTCCTTATATCAAGTCCATTGCAGATCTGATGTTAGCTTCACATTATGTTCAGGAATTTTGCCAAGTTTTTATCAGATTCTGGAAAGATGCATTGTATGAATACTTGGGGCTTTTCTGTATGCAACAAATCAGCATTGAAGATGTGCTGAGAATGGACTGGGCAAGCTTGAATTGCAGAATTAAGAAGTGGCGTCAGGCAACGAAGAATGTCATTGCATTCTATCTCCCTAGTGAGAAAAGCCTCTTTGATCAGATCCTCGGTGAGTTTGGATCTGTCAGTTCAACTTGTTTCATTGAGGTCTCAAAGGATGCCATGATGTGTCTTTTGAATTTTGGCCAAGCTGTAGCTATTGGTCCCCTTCTACCAGAACGTCTTTTTTGTTTACTCGACATGTATGAGCTTCTTAGAGGTCTATGTCAAGATGTGGATGCTTTGTTTTGTGTAAACCATGGTAATTCCATTCAAGTGGAGTACCATGAACTCATGAAAAATCTTGGAGATTCTGCAAAAGCAATCTTTCTGGGGTTGGGGAATCGAATTGCTTCAAACACTTCAACAACTCCCTTCCAAGGAGGAGGTGTTCATCCTCTGACCAAGTATGTTATCAATTATATCATGCTTCTGTCAGAATATTATGTTACCCTGAGGTTCCTTTTAGAGGACAGAGAGGTAGAGAGCTCGGTTGAAGTTGTCGATACACTGGTCAGGCTCGACATTTCATCCGAAATCCCATGTCCATTGGCTTTTCACTTGCAGTCAATAACATCCAGGCTCGAATCCAACCTTGAAGATAGGTCCAATTTATATAAAGACGATTCTTTGAAGCACATCTTTTTGATGAACAACATCCATTACATGGTCCAGAAAATCAAGAATTCCAAACTCAGAACCTGTTTTGGTGATGAGTGGATAAAAATACATATTGTAAAATATGTGCAGCACGAAAAAAGATATGAGAGAAAAACATGGAATTCAGTCATATCTTTGATAACCGGTTATGAGAAGTTAGGGAAGGCAGTTCTGAAGGAGAGGTGCAGAAATTTCAGTATTGCTTTTGAGGAAGTGTATAAAAACCAGACAGGATGGACTATTCCAGATATTGATCTTCGAGATGATTTGAATGTTTCAATCGGATTAAGGGTCATTCATGCCTACCGTACATTCGCTGGAAAGGTGAGAAAATCTCTCAGTGAAAAGCACATCAAATACACAGAAGAGGACTTGGAGCAGTATCTCCTGGACTTTTTTCAAGGTTCAGCAAAGTCTCTTAATCATCACTGGAGGAGGTGAAAGTTGAATAACAGTAGTAGTATATTTTCCTGCATTGAGCGTTTCAATTGTCTTATCTTTTGTAACTTATCAACATTAGTGTTGTACTCCCCCCACCCCCACCCTAACACACACACACACCACACAGATGTATAATTGTCCATAGTTTTCGAGTTCAATCTAGTATGGTAACTTTATGGTATATGCATTCCTTTTCATCTGTGTTCCACTCTCATTCTTGCTAACACTCTGTTGCTGATCATTTGCAACATGAGTGTCCCAAATCACTTGTCATAGCTATGTCGTTCAGATTCCTAAAAAATGTTGCCCCATCCGCATCAGAATCCTCCAAGAAGGCACTATTTTTGGATGATCCAACACTAATCTGATGATATTTTTGGGAAGTCAAAACAATGTAGGCTAAAAGTGGTCAAAACCACTGAGCCATAAAGGTTGGAAGACAGAAGATGACTTCAGATATTAAAGTCTGATAGACAGGCCTAACTACTTTAGATATTCAAGTCATGGCATTCAATACATCTGTACAGGTAAAAGGGAAAACTTGTATGAGCACATGCTCAGCCACCTATCAAATCATTTTGATTTATTCTTTTCTCGGTGTTAATACTGCAGAAGTTCAGCACCCCATAACTATCACTGAACAATTGTATCATTAATGCTTCATAGTTAAAGTAAAAGTCGTTTCAAGTCTTCTTCCTTGTACATGTATCTGTAGTTTTCAAATTTAAAACCTATGTTGGTGTGAAGGTCTTGACTCTTTTGAGGGAACAGTGATGCTAGGGGCTATTATAATGGTGATTGATACATTTATAGGGTCATTTGGTAGCTGATTAAGAGCTAAGTAATCTTGCATAAGTAACACCATGTTTGGCAGCATCTTTTTGCTATGCATAAAATACAACACACCTAATATAGTGTTCGGTTTGCAATTTAGAAACCGACAAAACTAAAACATATATAAGTTGGAGAACCTACGTATATTTTGTGCAGGATAGAAGATGGATAACTAAACAGTCGCAAAATAATATTTAGATTCCATTATAATTGATCTTTGTATATCTAATATCGACATAACTCTAACCGATTACCAAACAACACCAACTACTCTGATAAGGTGATTTTCCTAAACAAGAAAGAACTAGTGAAGTTAGAAATTAAACCTCCTGAGCATGAAAAGACACTGTTGGAAGTATTTTCAGTAACAGAAACAAAACCTCATAATCTTTAACTAATCAGAACACGTAACCAATGATCAGGTGGACTCATGTTCAATCACTCCAATGTACTTGAAACATCATGATCCTTTTTCAAACAAATTACAAGTCAACAGAAACTTGGTCATTACAGGCAACTGCAGTTTCTCAGATGAGTTATACAATAAATACATGTTTCTCTCAGTAACCATACTTTCAGTAGTGTCAAATAACAATAAAATCTAACACTTATCTGTTTAAGCAATCACAACTCACAAGTATAAAGAACAAATAGTGTAATGAATAGACATAATCAATTTGAAAAGAATGTGAGCCAGAGCTTACATAAGATGCCAACTCTAGCTTCAGAGACTTCAGATTTTCCTTGGCATTTATCTTTATGTCCCTTAATATTCTCCTCTTCCCCCCCCCCCCCCCCTTTTTATACATGAAATCACTCCTACTAACTTTATGGAATTTTTGGCAGAAGTGTGAAATAATTGTCGAGTTTCCATATTAACTTTTTCGCAATAAGGAAACTAAGGACTAAGATTTCTTAAGCGCTTAATGTTCCAGTCGTGGTTTCGAGCCAAAGTTATAGATCCAATGATTGTGGAGCATCATTCTCTTAATTTTGTATTTCCGTTCTGTCAAATGAATCAAATTACTTCCCTAGCATAGTGGTTAGGTACATTACCAATGGCCATGTTGTCTCAAACAGACGATCAAGACTCAAAACTTACTATAACAATAGAATAAACAATACTTTCTGCTGACACTTTAATGATAAAAGAGCTATTTTTCACACCCCAAAGTCATGGTCAGCCAGTTGGATGACTCTGTTCAAGCACCTTTCCTCTGCAACAAAAAGAAGGAACTTACCCTAAAAATTGTCAAAGGCACTCAAGCAAATTGAGTATAGTATATGTCTCAGAAGTAACACAGTGAAGGCAAAATAGACATGATGATGATCAATCTTGTAATTTTGTTCCACTTTTGTGTTTGTGAAGGTCAATCATGAAAGACAACATTTAGTTAGATTCCAGAAATGCGTCTCTCTGATAATGAAACTGTAAAACTGCATCTGACTGAAACAAAAACGATCACCCAAGATTATTTTTCCTAGATCAAAGATATCAGTCATTTCTATGACTGATTCAATAAAAAATAGAAAACACACTTTATAGCTATAGTACATATTTGTGGGTCTTACTATATTCAAGAAAAATTGTGCAGAAAGAACTATAATCATTTCAGCCATACTTCACTTTCTCATCCCTCCCTCTCTATATAGCTTGACTCACAATTACTTGAGCATTGTCCCTGTCACCTTGTGCTTACCTAAAATCAATTTCTTTCCTGCTTTAGGTTATTGGTCACTCTGCATGTGGGCAATAATAGTGATAGTTAATGTCATGTGCCAACTATAATTGGTTTTTCTATGATATGCATGCACCACTATAAAAGGCATAAGTTATATGCCAACCTATTGGTGTTAATGATTTTCTAGCGCAGCTAGCTCGTATATCCATGGAGTGGCACTTCTTCATTTCAGACATCTTGAATCACTACCTGCTTCCCTTTTATTTCACAGACAATTTTTGCCTGCTACAACTAGTCGATCAAGAGTTGCAGTTTGGCCAACTTGGAGCATGGTCCAAACAATAAAAAAAGATGTTATAACAGATATGCGGGAAGAAATATCATTAATTGAAAGTAATACATTGTCAACGAGGAAATCATGCTCCTAAAACATCAACAGGTTTATCGAACATTGTACAACAAAGGTCTCAAGCAATAGCCGAGTTAACAAATAAAATAAGACACCTAGCAGAACGGACACAGGAAGAGCAGGCAAAGCTTTCTGATAAAATGCAAGAAGCATCAGAGTGATACCAAGACCAGCTATAATAGCAAGATAACATGCATAAACTGTCATGAAATCATACATCGCAGCCCTGGCAACTAATACACTGTAGAATATGAAGTCTCCTAGCCCCAGCTTAATAGCACCTGACGATCCCAAACCAATTCCTTCAAGTGCAAAATCATCACTTGACCCTTCCTGTAAATTCATTCGGACATTTATCCTATGCTGAATTAGCGGTGCAGCCAGCTCAGAATCTGAACTAGAAACTTGACCATCCTCCACATCAACAGCATTCCTCTCGCCGATTGATGGAAGGCTTTCGAGACCAGAACTTGATTCCAAACTAGAATAGACAGTTGAATTCAAGTTAGACCTAGAATCCAAATTTTCATCAGAACCAATATCATTGTCCCGTCTTTCTCTCCAAACTCTCCTTTGCACAACAGCACCCCTTTGAACTGAGTCGGGATTAATAATGGGGCGAGCTTCATAAACCAAAGCCGGGATATCTTCATCCCTAGATATTGCAAGTTCAACAAGTAGCCTTAGAGGTCCACCCGGCAACAAAACAGCTGCAAGGTCATACAATGACATTGCAACCAAAAGCACCCAAGTTGTCCATTCAGGCAAGAGTGTAAACCAATAGGCAACCAAAACTCCAATAACAACCAGATATCCTTGGGTAATTATGATTGCCGTCTTTGACATAAACACAGCCAAAACCCCAACAACAGTGAAATTAAACAAACTCAAAGCAAAAGTAACGCAATCAATGGGAATCCTGAATTTTCCGATCAAGAACAGACATATTTCACCACCCATGAATCCCAAAACAAGAAAAGACGAGAAACCCATGTAGTATTTCAAGAATTTGGTGCATCTGAAGTAGAAAAGTAAGACCAAAAGGAATGTAATAGCAGTGACAACAACAACAAAGACTAAAGCATTCAAAAGGGCACCTTTCAGTTTGTCCCAGTTTGAGTCTGAGCTGCTCTCACTATAGGCAACTGTGGCTATAGAGGTAAATGAAGGACCTGAAGAATCTGAATCATTGTTTAGTACTGAAACAAGGATAACCACCAATAGCATACAAATTGAGACTGGTGTTACAATTCTCACTATTTCTTCACCCAGTGAATCAAGAACGCTTCTGGGCTTTGGATTTTCATCCATCTGAACCCTAAAATTGAATTAACCTTCGGATTCCGGGAACAATTTTGGATTTTCAGTGTTCAGTTGATAGTCTGGGAAAATTTGGGTTTTCCAATTTTGACTTTGGATCTTGTGAGATTGCAACAAAACCGTAACCCGACCCGAGTTATGAATTTGTGAAGCTGGCCTAATCCACGAGCCCGGCCCAAACTTAGCAATGATTGGGCCACAGTGTAAATACAATTTCTTTTTGGGTGTGACAAGTTCGATTGAGAATACACAATAAATTCATAATTTCATTATGGAATACCTTTTTTATATCAACTCAGTCACTCGTGTGTGTAAAAGCTATATTCCATAGCTAAAGTTATTATTGATGTTGATTAACAAAAATTATTTGTTATAATGTTAGTTATCTTTTAAATGAGCTAATGATATGAATTTTTGGCATAATACACATATTGGACTTTAAATTTGATTTCAAATTTTAACTTCGACCTCAAACTTTTATAGTGCACACATAGGTACTTTAACTATCCTATCTTTCTATAAATAAACACGCGATTTTTAAAGTCAAAGTGCGTGAAATGCAAACGCTCCCACGTATATTAATGAGTCAATTAGTGACTGTCAACTAACTAAACATTTTACACTCTTTTTTTTAAAAAAATATCTTACATGTCATTTTGAAACTAAAAAAAAATTAAAATTAATTTTAATTAATATAAAAGAGATTTATTGAGGGTAGAATTGTCATTTCAGTATTTCTTTACTTTTGTGGGCCTCGAAAATTATCCCCACTCGCGCAGAATGCGTGCATTTCACGCATTTTGCCCGGTAGGAATCGCGTGTTTATTTATTGAAAGATGGGATAGTTTGCCTATTTGTGCACTATGAAAGTTTGAGGTCAAAGTTAAAATTGAAGCCAAGTTTAGGGTCCAATATATGTATTATGCCTTTGTACATCAATCTTTTTGGCATACTACATATGTTGGACCCTAAATTTGGCTTCAAATTTTAACTTTGACCTCCAATTTTCATAATGCACAAACAGACACTTTAACTATTCAACTTTTAAATAAATAAACACATGAGTCCTACATGACAAAATACACGTAGAACACCACGTAAGAAAAAAAACATGTAGGACACGTGTGTCTATTTGTTTAACTTTATACAAGTTTAAGTGTCTACTTGTGCACACCCAAAGTTGAAGGACGTAAATGTGATTTGAAGTAAGTTAAAAGTACATATTTATGTATTTTTTTTTATGATGAGGTAATGTTAAATTTCGGGAATTTTTTGCAATCAAGACACCAATTACATTAACTCATAGAATGAATTAACTTCTCTTTCAAAGTATACATACTATATAAACTAAGGAACCATTGACAAGATAAACAATACCTAGTGTTTAAAGGGCTTAATTCTCCCTAGTATTATCCCAAACAATTAAACCAGTAACAAGAATAACAAATGCAGCCCCCAAGTTAAGGGTTCTGGAGACGATGTAACCACTTTCCTTGCCAAATATTGTAAACACCACATCAGAATAGTTGAAACAAATCAACACGATACCAAGCATAATCAAGAAAATTGATATTTGTTGAACATTCGCTCTCCTTTCAACAAGGAGCAAGATCCATTCGTCTTCTTCTTCTTCTTCATATTTCAGTGTCGCGATACTACCTGTAGTATCATCTGCACATGCGATACTACTGGTAGTATCATCTGCACATGCGATACTACTAGTGGTATCTGCACTAACACCACTAGTAGTATCTACACATGCCTCTTGTTTCTTGTTACCGTGCTTGAAAAAACTAGAAATCATATTGAGAGTCGTCTTCTTCTCCTCCTCCATATTGTGCCTAGTCACGAGAGAACTAAAAGTTTGATTAATCAAAATCATACGCAGATACGAATTCAAGATTTTTATTTAATTTTGATCTGACTACTTTTAGATTTGTACCCATGTGTCCCATTATAAATGTATCATGTTTAAACTATCTTTGACAAAAAAATAAAATTATGTGTTTTTCGTTAAATTGAGAAAGAATTGCATCATGTAATACATTTCGATGATCAATTAACTTTGACTCTAAAAAAATAACTAATTTGAAATAAAAGGATATTTATATAGTGTCAAATAATATTTAATTTAATTGAACATCAAAAATAAAGTTTAAAAGGTAAAAATACCAGCGAGAAAAACTAAAGTAATTTATTTGGACAAATCTAAAAGTAAAAAACAATTGAACTCCATAATTTGCAAAAACATGCTACATGAACCAATGACGGATGTAGAATTCACCGTTCATGAGAATTCAATATATTTTAAATAAATCAGATATATACATTAAAAATATTGTGATCGATCATTATCGAAAAGCAAAAAAAGAAGGAGATAAGTCTAACCTTTGAAGTCTAAAACGTTTGCCGATTCTTCTTAATAGAGAAACCTAATAAATTAATATCATGCGCCAATACTAAATATATACATACATAGAGAAAGGGGATAGCTTGGACTTAAAAAAAAAAAAGGATTAAAAGTTAAGTGTTTGAGTCATAGGAGATTAAGGACTCATGTCATTAATTATTGAAAAAACTACATAACTATGCATACATTACTACCATATATATATTATATTTAACTTTAGTTTAAAATAATTACATATATTACCATTTTTAATATTTATTTTATATGTATTAAAATATTTAAATAAATACACAAATCCCTTAAATTTATATTACATAATTATTTTAAATTAGAACTCCTTAATTAGGGGTAAAAAATTTCTACTATATTTGCCATTTCTCCCCCACCGCACGTCCACCAGCCCTCTTTCTTTCTTCCTCCTCAATATCAATTTAAGAGATTTGTGTATTTATTTAAATATTTTAATATACATGGAATAAATGTTAAAAGTGGTAGTACGTTTAATTATTTTAAATTAAAGGTAAATATAGTATATATGGCAGTAATGTATGAGTAGTTAGGTAGTTTTTTCAAAAAAATAATGAACGATAATGTAGAGAAGCAGTATTATTACTTTCTTTTTTTAAAAATAAATAAATAAATATGCATCTACCTTATCACCGAAAATTCTAAAAAGAGTGAAAATTTGAAACCAAAAAACACATAATGATATATATGAATTGTTTAATTTGCATGTTGCTTGATGATAGATCCCATGATCCAAATCCATTTTTCAATGAGAATCATGAAAAACTATTCAATAGTAAGAGAGAACACATTAAAAATAAGCTTCGTTGTTGAGCTCTTGTTGTGGCAAAGAAGAGAAAAATACATAGGTAATATTTCATTTGACAGGAAAGAGAATTCTTTTGAAAATCAAATTGAGTTAAAAAATTGTAACCAATAAAAATTTGAAGTGAAGTTAAGGAGAAATTAAAGGAGTGAGTAACTGGATTTGGGTGGGGATGTTTATGTATCGGGATGATTGGAGAATCGGGAGAAATAAGGAATTTATGTAATATTTTAGAAAGGTAGGGAATAATGAAAAATAACATAACAAAAAGTGTGTATATAGATGATTTATCCTATTTTTAATGTTAATAGATCCTATCTTTTTTTTTCCTTTGAACTATTTTTTCAAATCATATCTGTTTGTCATTTTACATTTAGATATTGTCTATCCATTTTCTTAGATGCAGGGGGCTGACACCGACCCAATGCCGGAAGGTCAAGGAAGATGATGACAAGGGAGTCGGCGGGGGCAGGGACTTTGGGGGTCAGAAGAAGGCATCTTCTGCGAGAACACAGGCAAACTGGCACATAAGTTGTGTTCATGAAAAGCAGTCAACTAACTGCAAAATCTTTAATCTGATTTCACTATCTATATGTTGTGAATGTATCAATGTTCATTATCATCAAGGGAGAACAATGCTCTCTGCACATTTAAAACTGCTGGAGAACCTTTCTTTGCTTTCTCCACTATATGCCTAATTAACAACTTTTCCATCTCATCATCACTTTCATCATCCATCCTATCATTTTCAATCCAGTCAAAGTTATGCTCACGTGAAAGCGAGTTCTCTTGATGGTTGATGTCCATAACTCCTGATGCAACAGCAACATCCTCCTTCTCTGAATTTAACCTTGTGAACACGTTATAAGCCTCGTTATATGCATCTAAAGCATCCCCGCGTAAATTGATTGTCATTGGCTGGTCTGCTGTACGTTGTTCAACTTTAGTTACAGGACTACCATGGGTGGAAGAAGAACCCCCTTCACTGTTTGAGGAGTCCCTCCATGAACTTACGAGTTCTGCTTCCATATAACGAACTTTCCTTTCACTGTTCTGAAGTGCCATCTCAAGCTCCTTGACCCGGTCTTCTAATTGTGTTTGAAGGACTTCGTGCAGCCGCAAAGTCAGCTCTCGAGGTGAGACAGCATAATTAGCAGGATGAGGAGTTGAGGTCCCGCTACCATCCTGATCTGCATAAGGTTGACCTCCGGCTTGTCTATTAAAGAGTTCAGTTCTTAACTCCCCCTTAGCTAGATCTGTCACAAAATCTGGATCAAGCTGCGAAAGATTGAACACTTGTTAAAGCTTCTCGAATATAGCAGATGACTTATACATGTGTAGCTTAAGTTGTACAGCAATGAGATTCATTTTCATTTCCTACTGGATGTAAAAGAGTTGCACCAGTCATAACTTCCAAGTCTCTCCTGAGAATTCTTCAAACAAAAACGTTGATTCCTTCTAGAAAACAAATATGGATGATACTGATCCTACAAAGCATAACCTAATGGTCTTCCTAGTAAAGACACAAAAACTTCCTCATTAGAGGATCAAGGAAAAGAGCAACTTGATGAAGATTGAGATTGTTGATTCTTGGAAAAGTTAGAATCCATAGTAACTGATAACTGATAATAGACCGACAAAAAATCCAACAAAAAACTTGTTTGAAAACATTAAGAAGATCTCCAACACAAAGAAAGAATGTAAAGCTGCAAACACAAGGTACGCCCAAATTGCACAATAGATCACAAAGCTAACCGACAAAGCAAGAAAATTGAAGCACAGAAACCTATTCGCCAGAAACATCATGACGTACAATTTTCTCAACTTTCTACAGAAGAGCCCTCCTGACATAGGATAAGCTGAAACAAAGTTGTCTACCTCCTATACTATCCAGATCAAGAGAGCTGCGAGAGGAAAAAATTGGGAGGACTTGAAGAAAGCACCAGGATATAATGCCTAAGAGAACAACAATTTTTTTTATAAAGTTCAATTAAGACATTAGTTCTGATCATATGACTAAAACTATAAGGTACAAATCCTACTAACAGAAGCATTAGAGACTAAAGAGCTCAGCAACAATATATAATATACCCACCAGAGATCAATAAGCAACAGATATCCCCCTGAATAGTTATTTCTAATAGCAAAAACTGATGGAAGTATCTATCTTGCATAACAGACAAGTTTAAACGAGTTTAGGGTTTGTTAAGCATCAAAATGGAGCGAAATGGATAGTAAGGATTCATAAAGCAAACCCAACTTAGGGTTGAGGCATACTTTTCATTGTAGTGTTTGTAACGTGCTTCGTAGATATTCCACCAATACTTGTTACTTTTCACCAACACAGGTACCGGATTTCTATCCCACCAAAGTTAGGCAGTTGGAAAGGAACCGCCTAGTGTCTTTTGCCGCTGTTCGGCTTTAACTTGAGGCCATGGTTCTCTTCCCCCTTATTGTCCACTAGGCCACACCCTTGGATGCTTGATTTAACCTTATGAAATAGTTTCAATATCCGAACTCTAAATTTCTAGCATACGATTCTTTTTCCATTGTCCTTCAGCTCCTACTTCCAATGCCAACTATAATAGAAAATTCAAGCACTATACAACAATAACAACATACCCAGGGTGACTCCAAAAGTGGGGTTTGGGGAGGGTAAAATGTAGCGACTTTACCCGCACCTTGGGAGGTAGACAGGTATTCCCGGTAAACCCACTGCTCAAGGAAACGCATATCAAAGCCGATCGAAAAACATAACGGAAGTGAGAGAAAATTCAAGCACTGTATACCCATAAAACACTAATCAAGCTTATCTTTTACCAACCATAAGCTCTAGGGTTCCTTAAATAACATAAGTTCATAAGCTGTCAAAGTCAACCAACTGGTAGATCTTGAACCAAAATGCTTAAGTGCATATAGTGCCTAAGTTAACTTCTCTGATAAGATAATGTATTTTCAAGAATGGAGTATCCAAGTAAGCAAATGTATTGCATATTACAGTTGCTTCACGGGAAAAAAAAAAGAAGCAGCATAGATATGAATGAATCAGAAATTATTATTACCTCGTGTAGCTCTGCTAGTTTCCCCTCCAATTTAGACGAGTTCATAGTTAATTCTAACCTCTCCAATTCAGCTTCAAGCTCTGCTTCAATTTTACTCCTAGATTCTTCCTCTGTTCTCTGGCTTTGACAGTCTTCATCGTAATTTGCTGACGACTTATCCATCTCTCCTTTAGGGGAAGGCGCCTGTAAAGCTCCATTATTGGATGAATCATTATGTGCATCTTGTGACCCACAATCTTCAGTGGCAAGCTCTTTCACAGTTAATAATTCCTTCATTTCAAGTTCCTCGTGTAGATCTTGAACCAAATTCTCCGACTGTCTCAGCATCTCATTTAACTTATCCATTTCCTTTCTATTTTTCCAGAAAGAGGATATCATACCCACAGATATTCCAAGACAGAAAAGAAGCACACGATGAGATGATCCTGATTCAAGACATAAAAGGGTGGGATTATAGGAGATGTTAGTATTTCTTTCCAAAAAGAAAAGAAACTTAGAAGTTAGTAAACAAGGAGTATTCACTCATTGTGCCATTAGCAGGAATGCCATGGACAGTAGAGAGTTTGTAAAGTCTTAGTATCTCAAGTAGAAGTTCAAAAGAAAAAAACAGACACGACACTAAGGTAAAAAATGTACAAATTATTTTTGTTCCATCAACTATTGCAGGTAAAGGGATGAATCAGTCATGAGTTCCATTATGTGAGAGTTTAGTTAACTATCACTTGCACAGGTTTGCGCTAGAATAATATCCTGTGGAACTATCTGGAGCTACATCCCCTACAGTTTTTGAACTCTTCTTAGAATGCTCCTATTCCAGTGTTCAAAATATTGGAATATAATATGTATCTATTTCATTAAATTTTACCAAGGAAACCATGACAAAATCAGACTCCAAACAGAAAAAAGTACCTTGTAAACTGCTTTGTCTCTCATTGTTCATTCCAATGGAATCACTAAATCTGCCGGACTGATCCTTCACCTTGCCTTTCCTGAGGAGCTCCATGGATCCAACCCTAGGTAGTTGAGGGACTCCCGATACAGTATTCATTTGTGAAAAATTATTCTGCTGCTTTTGATGTCCAGCACTTCTTGGGGCATTAATAGAATTAGAACTAGCCCTGCTTATAATTTTGCTCCCGTCAGTAACTACAAAAGGCCTCGCAGTTGGAGTCCATGGTGAAGAGTTTGAACTGAAAATATGGTCTTCAACATCACCATGTTCCTTGTATAATTGAGCCATGAGACAACTTTCAAGAGAATTCAGAGGCTTTATAAGATGCCCAATTTTTCGTCTACTCCTAAGGTTGCTCTTTTTCCTTGAAGTACCATAAGAAAACGTCAATTCAGCAGTAGATGGGGGAAGTGATGACTCATATCCCAGTTCATTGATGTTACCACATATGCTTCCACCCTGATCTCCTTGAAGTTCTTTACCACACGGCAGCCCAGAGTTCAAATGAAAATTATCAGAATCACACAACATCCCTAATCTTTCATCAGACAAACTTCTGGAGCAAGCCACTTCTGGATCATGGAAAGCCAATCTTTCTGCAGCACACTCATCTAGTTTCTTTCTCGGTGTCTCCACAGGAGAGGAACAATTCTTATCCAAGACTTGATGCATACGCGTTAATGAATCATTTCTTACAAAACTAGGACTCCCAGGAGATGATTCTAACAAATCATGCCGGCTTCTTAAGAGGTTCTTCCAATGCTGGGCTACATAACCAGCACCAGCAGCTGCAGCCACAACCCAAATATCCATGTTCACTGCAATCCTCACAGCAGCTATACTAACCTAGCCCTACAGCCGGAATCTACCTGTTAGAATCATCTTCGGCAAAGGCAAAAACTACTCCAATGCTAAGACAAGATAAGTGCCAGAGAAATCACAATGAACAGGAAGTTAACACTAGACCTCTTTGCTTTGATTCAAAAGGGTGTGAAGAAAAGCTGGGATTGCCTCAATTCCTCCAAGTGAAACAAAGAAAAACTTATCTAGGTTCTGTAGAAAGGAAAAAAAGTTCTGTTCTTGTGGAGCTATAGCCAAGAACCCTAATGCAAATGGGAAAGAAAAAGCGAAAAATCACCAAATGAGGAAAAATTACTCTTTAATCAAACAATCAATATCCAAAACTATTCAATTTTTCTGAAGAGCGGCAATATCCAGAAACACCAAATATAACTTGTCAAACCTGTAAACTTTACGAACAATCACAAGCCATATTCAATAACCACGAGCAACAACCTCAATCCCTGAAAAAACATACGCAAAAACACCCTTTCTGCAGCGCACGACGCATCAATAAAAAAGAATCAATTTTTCCCAATTTAAAAAAAAAAGCAAAAGAATCTAAAGACAACCCATTTCAAAGACGCATGTGAAGTCCAAACCCCACCAATAAAAAACTAACCAATTTCACCAGAAAACTTCACCGAACTCAGCCACCACTATAAAGTAAGGGACTGTAATCTTGAAAAATGATTTGGGGGTGTTGAAGATAGAGAAAAAAGCTCACTCTTTTTCAGAGGTTGGTGAGAAAAGGGTCACACAAGATTAGAGCAGGCATGTGCTGGGGCATTTGTTGGAGATTTGGGTCCTCCTCTCATTTTGCCCCATTATCTACACAGAAAGGCGCAGGTTTTTACAGTAAAGAAAATTTTCCAATTGGACAAAAAATATGTTATTTTTTTTAGTTTTTATAACAAAAGTCTCTTGTTTTTCCTTCAAAACATAAGGAAAGTGGTCTTTTATGGATGATAATTAATTGGAAGATTATGTAATTAATTGAAGATTACTTTTATCAAATTTACTAGGATGTAAAATATAATACAACTTTGGTTCACCTACCATACCACTGTGAATTTATTTATCCGCGTTACATTTTCAATTACAATAAATTATAATGCCCTTAAAAATATAGCAGTAAATAGCTTAGAAAAATGACTTCGATTCAAATTTCGAATTTTATGTATTTTTCGACCAATGTCAATAATTGAAAACAAACTTGTTCAACTATTTGAAGATGAAATAATGTAAATACAATGTCACATTCTTGCAATTGTCAATCCGAAAGACCAGGTCTATCCATCTATATTTTCATTTAATATCCTATTTTTAAACTATTTAAAGTTCAACAGTATAACATAGGAATATATATACACATATCTAAAAGGTCATGAGAACCATGTGATTGGAATACTTTTATATCATGTGTATTTCAAAATATCTAACGGCTAACTTTTATTAATTTGTGTATATTATTATATTTATTTGATCTATTTATTTTATTTTTGAGGGTTTTGTTGAGGGGTGAGGGTGGAGTTGAGATGTCAACTTAGTTGGAACCATGGTCTTTATTTGGATCTGTCATAAATTAAATAAATTCGCTTTTAATATAAATATCAAATAGCGAATGAAAATTTTGTAAAGTCCTTAAACCTTTAAAAGAATATGATTCACATGGAGCACTAGTGGTTTTCATGAGAAACTGACATTATCTTAAAAAGGAAAAAAAATGATGAGAGTAACAATTAAACCCATAGCCACTACTGAATTTAATGATTTGGTATTTGTATTTAAATCGTGAGGTAATTTGATTGGTGGCATTTTTAGAGAGAGATATATTATTTACAAGGGATTGGAGCTAGTTATAACACGTTATATTACATTGACAATTTTTAAAAACTCATACCATTAACCTATACGACTTAAATGGTCACGTTATTTTCTATTTACTTACCAAACACTCGAAAAATATATAGAAAATAACATGTAAAACGTGTTCTACTTTCCTACCAAAAGACACTCAAAAGAATAAAAAAAAAGAAGGGCCTATAAAGGTGAAGTTAAAGACATGTTACGTAGTGGGGATGTAGCTAGTAACTAGGCATTCCTCTCATGGGTTGTAACGAACCTAGCAAGACAAAAGGGACCATTACCATTCACTTCTTTTTGCTAATTGACAAAGAGTTAGTAGAGATAATGCCATCTTGCATCAAAAATGTTTCCAAAACTTATTGTACCATTGATAAAAGAAACAAATAAGAATTTGACAACATTATTTTGACAGGTAAAAATATCAAGGGTTATGTTCACTCCTCTTAATTGAGTTTGACACTAGCTTTCAAGAAATATCTTGGTTGCTTTTTCCTGTACTAAGAGATCATTGGTATACAGCTGATAATTTAAACAGATCACCAAGACTAAACCTAAGTAACTAACAAATTATAGTACTATTTACACTTGAATAGACTATAAAGAAAGCAGTTTTTTTGTTCATGAATAGGGATATGAAAGCCAAAAACACACATTTACCTACACTAACATTACAATGAAGGCAACATTGACAATGAAACACTTCTGTGACAATTGTGTAGCGAAAAAGATAATATAACATAGTTATCTGCAGCAGATAAAACGTAATCTCTGGATCCTATCAAAGATTTTGCAACAATAGATTGTAGCATGGTTTCTCGTAACAAAATAATGGCAAGAGCTCATCATCACTGCTGTTGAGCTGAAAAGAAAACCTAAACTAAACTGATGCACTTGTATTTCAGCAGTAACTGAGCATTAATATTCCTTCTAATATTTGCAAAATTTTGAACAATGGAATACAAAAATATTGCCCATGATAAATTCCAAGGCAGCATTCGAGATGAGAAATTGGATGAGTAACACCAACTTAAGCATCTTTCAGGAGATAACAATCACCTAAATGCATTTCCATTCTGAAGAAATAAGCTACCTTTGCAAGTGTACCAATATAAACTACACATGTTTATATCGTTGAACTGTCATGGTTGTGAATGTTCCATAGCCAATTTTTTTGGCTGATAGAACCAGATTAGATTTAGAAACACTAACAACATCCATACAGTGGACCAGAATATCTCACATAAGGAAGAAACTTAATGGAAGGGCCTACATTTCAACTTACAAGCCAAAAAACATGAATATAAAGGCAAAGAGCTTTTCAAGAAAATATTCTTGAACAAGTTACGGCCATTCAAGCCCGGTACAACAACGAACAAAAGAGAACAGCTCAAATGGCATTTCTGACGATTTTGCAACAGAGAAACAAATTTTTTTCCCAGAAATAAAGTTAACCTGGTAATTATTCATAATCAAAACTGATAATTGGTCACCACAGGGTGCTAAGAAAACCTACACATTATTTATTGTCTCCGTCAAATAAAAGCAGAGTAGCATGTCCAATTAACCCTCCAGTGCTGATGCTCCTGATATGATCTCAATCAGCTCTGTGGTGATAGATGCTTGACGGGTTCTGGTTCACAGAAAAATTAGAAGAAGACTGGTTAAAATGACAGACAACAAAGAGCTGATCAACTATCAATAATATAAGTTATCCTCGTAATTAAACAATCATCTGAGGTAAACAAAGTATGCATCTATGAGAGCTTGGCAGTGCAAATGTGTGTGTGATAGGGACAGGGTGAAAAGTAAGACCTGTTGTAAGTAAGAGTGAGACGATCAAGCATGTCACCAGCATTTCTGCTGGAACTATCCATGGCAGACATTCTTGCTCCTTGCTCACTAGTAGCGTTCTCTAGAACTGCATTGTACATCATCTGGAAAAGACAGATTGCCATTTACCCGATTTTAGAACATCATATTCATCACCTTGAAAGAAATCATTTTATTAGCAGTCAATATAATTATCTGAAGACTGATTTCATTCTCCCACTACCAAATCAGTACAACATAGAAGTCTGAAGATCAAACAACAAGCTTATTAGAGGATTCTAACACTAAGAAGGCGAAACTTACGCATGAGAATTGAAATTCAGTTAGGTTTTGAAGAACTTCACCCTTTGTCTCAGCACCTTCAATTTCATATAAATCCAAATCTCCAAGCTTTCCACCAGATTCAGCTTCCCTCTCCACAACCTACATTAAACCACAAAGGACTTGTTCCAAGAAACAGACACTCACAATAGAAAGAAACATAGTGAACAACAAGATCTTTCAGTTTAGGCACCTCAGGAGATAGTACAGTGGACACTGTTGGCAAAAATGAGACAACTGACTGGAATTTATTATACACAATCCTCAGTGCATCAAATTCAACATTCTTCAAGATGTCATCTGCCATCACAGAAACCTACAAGAGGAATGGCATAAATCAGTAGAAGGAAAAGGTTATAGAAATCAATATAAATAGTTGTTGCTATATTTTTTCAGTGCACAAGTATTGCAGCCACTATAAGATTTTCAATTAATACACAGAAATTTAAAGTTGCAACAATGCAATCAAGCTGTTTGCTTTTTTGCACATGTTTTTGTGAAGAAAAGGTAAGTCTGTTTTTACAAGAGTAAAGCAAACAAAAATGTAAATCTGCCAAAGTTGACATTCTGGAACAAAAATAAAGAAGAGTGAGACAGTTTTCAAATATCTACTATTTCTGTAACAAAATGCAATACATAAATTATATCACAGATTCATGAACAGATCTAACAAAAAAAATGTGAGCCTATACTACATGGACTCAGCTAATGATCTGGTTAAGTTAAGGTGTGTGCAAGTATCCTAAAAAAAGGCGGTGTGCAAGTATCCGATACAGCTACATGCAATGTTTGTGTGTAAGCTCCGATAAATGTACATCCAGCCTCTTGCTAATTTGCCTGTATTTTCAATATCATGCACAAAGTACCATCACCCATGTCACACCAGCGACAAGGCTACGCTAAGGCAATAAAAAAATCCATGTACCAGAGAGTGAGCCTACAGAAGCATCAACTTCAGCAAATAGTTGGCAACAATTAAAAAAACAGCGGGTGTGCTTCAAACAAAGTAGTAACAAAGAAGATGTAAGGCATCATAACCTGTGTGTAGTTAAGAGGATTTTTCTGCAACTCAGTCATGACCAGTTCAATGTCCTTTTTCGAATCTCGAACCAGCTGAGCCTTTGCCTTTTCCCCCAAGACAACATACTTATTTTCCTTATCAGGACCTAGCAATTACAAATAAAGCAATAATGAACTAATTCCTCAAGAATAGATATACTTAATATTAAACAATCTAGCATTATACCAGAATTCAACTTATGCATAGCCCTGCTTATCTTGACAGATGTAGAATTGATTCCACCACAAAGACCTTTGTCTGCGGAAATGGTAACAATAACATTCTTCTTGACATCAATACCTGAAGCAAACACTACAGACGTTACCAGCCATATATTGAAATCTAATTGACTGCTTAAAGTTGACTGCATCAAATTACAAACTCCGGTGCAACTAAAGGTATCTCACAAAGTCTCATCAACGACACACATTTCCACAAGATAATTATTCAGTTGTTGCATCAAATACATAGAACATTGGACTGAAAATCAAGAGGCAGAGAGAGGCAAACAATTTCATTTAATCATTTTCACACATTTATCAAGTATGTCAACTCAAAATATTCTGGGAATAGCATTCTCATAATATGATCCATCCCACCACTTTCTCTCACTAACTGATTCAAGAATTTGGTTAGATCCAAACAATCTAATCATGAACTTACTAGGAGTGTCACCAAGAAGGGCAGTAAATGGCTGCCATAGGCCGCGTGAATTTTCAGCTCTAGTTTGAATAGCTCTGAGCTTTGAAGCAGCAACCATCTTCATAGCCTTCGTAATCTTCTGAATATTTTTGACACTCTTCATCCGGTTTCTGACTGCCCAAGGGAATGCTCAATGTCAACACTTAATGTAGCAACAAGAAATTGGTAGAGAAGATCACGAGAATATAGGAGAGGCAAAGGAAAATGGGGTGCTCAAATGATTACGGCTAACTCTTACCAACTTGAGTTGAAATACATCGAACTCCTGACAAGACTGGTTCCCTGCATATAAAGGTAGGTCATTAAAAAGATAGAAACACTACAAAATAGAACATGATTTTTTTGAAAAACAAGACAGGCTAATGGATAATAATATATAATATAAGCCAAGATGATGAGCATGAGCCTATTATAAATGCAGATAGAGAGATCATCAATCTCTTGTTGAACATACAGGCCCATGGAACAAATTTCATGTCAGTGCAGCAACCCCCATGATCCATTCAAAAGAAATCACAATTTATAGATATTAGTTGAGCTACATCTATTTCTACAACTGTTCTAGCTACAACTTCTGTTTCAAAAACCTCTGAACTCTGTACTTCTTCCAAGATCCAAAATCACTCTCCAAGCTCAGATCATGTCAATTACAAATCTATATAGGGTCAAAATTTAAAGCAACCTATTACTTTCTGCCCAAATAACTAGTAATATTTTCTTAAATCTGAAATATATATATATATATAACCATTTCACCAACAAATCGAAATCCAGTGGACTTCATACAAGCTTTAACAACATAAACCATCAATTCTTAGGATTTAGAACTGCAGACCACTTTTGGAAGAAAAGGAGAAGCAGAAACAACCTTTCAGCGTTTGTCCTGCTATTAGATTGAATAAAAAGCAAGCTACCTCCCTTAACTGAAGAGAAAAGGAGAAACTCCCCCTTGTCAAAGATAACAACACGAATGTTATTAATTCCTCAAACCAAATTACTTCACCAACTGAATAATAAACCTCATAGAGATATAAAAATTGTTGTCCAAAACTCATGAGGTGATTTCAACCCTAAATTGCTAGAGGCTTCATCATTGATAAATGTGCTCCTTTACAAAACAAAGCAATTGCCATCTAGTGGTGGCCTAGCGATTGAAGAGTCAACATGGCAACCTTAGTGAACCAAGGTTCAAATTCCACGGCAAAACGAGCGCAGGCACCACCATTACAACAAAACAAAACAAAAAATAGCGCAATCAATCAATTCATTTCCCCTCAGTCCTAAATTATCTGAGATCAACTCTACGAATCATTAATATACATTCCACATCTAATCACAACAAAAACGACAGAGCCAGATTGACTTAACGAGATAGCTACAAAGAAGCAATGCGAGTCATTACTGACAACAGATTCGACACATACAATAAAAAAAAAACCATGATAAAAGTGTAGGATTGGAAGAAAACTAACTCAGAAGGAATGATTGAAGAACGAAAAACAGTGGCAGGATTGGGAGAAATCAGAGGTGTGGCAAAACGCCTTCCCTCACGCCTCAAAGCAGCCATGGCCATTGTTGATCCGATTCGATCTGATCGGCACCTTCCTCCTCCGGCTTATCCTCTTCGCAGATCGACAAATTTACGCTAGGGTTTACAGTCGCTTGAAATGTCAGCTGAGACACAGTAAGGATCCGAGTCGCTGCCCCGAAAATCTTTTAAAGCTGATGTAATGCGGCGTCGTTTGTTTTCCGCTACGAATGGGTCAAGTTATTAAAGTACCTGCCCGATTTAGCTTCATTCGAAATTTAAGAGAAAAACATAAAGGAATTTTTAATATTTCAGATCTTAAATATATTTATTTAGTTTTAAAAAAAAATTATGTTTGTATATTTATTTATCAATCTTAAATAAATAGGTTGTGATATTTATTTTTATTTAGTTATACAAAATTTAAATGTTTATAGATTTATTTATCATCTTAAATAAATAAATAGGTTGTAATATTTATACCGTGAAAGTTTTTTTTTTTATATAAATACTAGAAAAGGGGAAGCATGTGCTCCGCACGGCCCAATCATTATTATTAGAAGGGGAAATTGTATATAATAACAAACTAATAAATCAAATCAAATATTATAATCACACTTTGATTTAATTGTTTCACGTAGCAAACTGTTTACAAGTCACTTTGTAGACATTGAAATTTTGTGGACTCTAGATTAGGATTCTTGTAGGCTACTCAAACCTAAACCCTAGTTTATGCCTATATAAAGGGTATTGAATTCCCTTAAAAGGCATCTCGAAAATTTCATAGAGAGATCAAGATCTCGAATACTTCACAAATTGATGGATTATTCATATAGAGAGGTCAATTCTAAATCATCATAATTCGAGAAATACGCCACTAACGGCCTTCGAATTATTGATAAATCATCTTAGAGAGTAGAATCAAGTGAGGAACAGATTTGTACTCATAATCTTGATGAATAAAATCACGTTTCTTCATATTTTATTTGTATGGTTTATTTATTTTCCATATGTTTAAAATTTGTTGCAAACACACCTCTCTCCCTCAAACTCTCGTTTGCCACTTTCCTTCTCTCGCTCGCTCCCTCTTACTTTTATACAAACACAAGTGTATAAAATGTGTTTTTGTTTGTATAAAATGAGAAAAATTGTATATATACATATATTTCCGTCCCCTTCTCGCAACTCTTCCAAATCTCGCTCGTCATGCTCGCCTCTATCGCTTATACAAACAGAAATGAAGCGAGAAAAAACTGTATATACACTTGCAAATAAATATATTCTTCGTCCTATACACTTATAATTATACAATACAAATATTTCCCTGTCCAATTTTCTTTTATTTTTCT
Source organism: Solanum habrochaites (assembly GCA_027704765.1). Classification (NCBI taxonomy): domain Eukaryota; kingdom Viridiplantae; phylum Streptophyta; class Magnoliopsida; order Solanales; family Solanaceae; genus Solanum; species Solanum habrochaites. Next base: position 61,412,152 of record JAKWJA010002491.1, read on the forward strand.
CTCTTTCTCGTTTTATACATGCACAAATTATACAATTGATTTGTATAAAACTGCTTTCTTTTGTATATGTATAACAAATTATACAATTGATTTCTTTGTGTATGTATAACGAATTATACATATATATGTTTGCTATGTAGCACAATTATACAAACTTTGCTATAACATACAAATATGAATTATGACACTCAAACATAGAATGCAACTTTATTAACACAATAACACATAAGAAATGTCATTTTATAAAAATAAATGAAAAATAAAATTATGTCACACAAATTAAATATATGAAGTGTGATACTTAGTCTGTTTGAAATTTTTTACCTTCATTTCTACCTTTATTTTATGTGTTATGTTAATGAACTTACATTTTAAATACTTCATTTCAATCCTACTTAATTTAAAATCTTTAGATTCTAAGGTATGTTTTCAAACTCCATTATATTATTAATTTGTATTTGTATCTGTATCGTTAATTAATACAAGTCCTCTGCAAACAATATGCACTATGCCACATCTCCTTTAATATATCACGTTAATTTATCTATCACTGATATAAATGAAAACAAACGAAGGATGATCTCAAGTATGATCCCATACTGCCTTATTTAGACCATTCTTTATCAAATTTTAACAGTGTGTTAGTAGCTTAGTTCCTTTGTAGTTATTGTAATTTTGGCTATTACCTTTGCTTTTGTACAACAAAATCATTGTACTTCATGTTCACCTTTTTTTTGGAATTTCAACAATCTAACAAAAAAAAATTATAATAAACTCAATCAGTCACTTCAAAACTATTTGAAATTTCCTCCTTTAAGTTTCACTCGCATTATGTTTATTGCATAGCTCTCTTATTGCTCTAACTATTTCATCACAATATTCATGTGTTCTCAGAACTCGTGAAAGTATGTTTATTATCTTTATCTTATGTATGTCTATTTTATCAATATTTCTTTTTCTCGTCACTAATGTATTGGCAGAATTTACGTTACAAATTCTTATTTCTCTCCACGATGAGCATATACAATTTTTTTTCCCGACAAATCATTTTTCTCTTTACTTTTTATATTATTTGTATAGATTTATATTTAGATAATTAGTTCCATTATAATGTACGTGTATATCAATCGAAAATCGTTTATCACGTATGGCATACCCCTTGACTATTTTTATTTTGTTTTCCAACCTACAATACATTTTATTTTCTTGAAATATTTGATTTGAAGCAAAACTTTATACTATTATGGGATGTTTTCAAATAATTTGTGTTGAATTCTTTTCGAATAATTTTGTTGAGCTTTTTTTTTATCCAAATTCTGAACTTTTCAAAATTCTATTTTGCAAAATAAAGTATAAAATAGAATAATCGAGGAGTTGTATTATTTTATCAGTAAATACTACTCATACCAAGTACTAGACGATAGGCACGGGATTAAATAAGGTATTGTTTGGTATTTGGTATCGAATAGTCATTTACTATTAATTATTAATTAGCTATTCTGTTCTTTAAAATATGAAATAATTAATTTCATTATTTTAGTATATTCAAATAGGAGATAAATCAAATCAAGAGTTTAACCAAAGTTATTTAGGAGTTGGTATTTGATATTTGTTTGATTCATATTTGATAATAACTGATATTATATTGGAATAAATTTCTTAATTGTGATTCTAATCCAATTTGGTTTGTACTAAATTTCTTAATCCTAATCCTAATCAAATTTTATTTTGTAGTGTTATAAATACGATTGCTCCATTAAATTTTTCTTATAGTGAAAATTTGTCATCGAGTAATACCTTTTTATTTTCTTTTTTTTGGGTATTGGATTTTTTCGTTTATAAACTATACAACCATGTTTTGGTCATGGCTGTTGGAGTCTGTTCTCAAGAAGGTACCATTGCCGTTTGCAGCCAAACAGCCCCTAACAGACCAACCTAAACCTACTTCTCTTTCTTTCCCGGGGATAACGGCATTGTCGTCGGAGAAAAGATGCTTCTACGAGGTCCTCGGCGTGAACTGCGACTGCACCGCCGACGAGATAAGGTCGGCTTTCAGGAAGCTCGCACTGCAACGCCATCCTGACAAGCTCGTCCGATCCGGCGTGCCGGAATTTGAAGCAACCGCTATATTTCAGGAGCTTGTGAACGCTTACGACGTTCTCTCAGACGCGCAGGAGCGTGCTTTGTACGATTCGCAGCGCTCTGCCTATCAGATACTCTTCTCCAATTCCGATCCAAAGAGTTCGTCTAATTACTCCGGTTCCATTCCCGATCTGTCTTCCTTCTTTTCAAATTCAGTGTACTCTGGATATTACGATGAGAGGAAAGGATTCTACAAGGTGTACGGTGATCTCTTCGAGAAAATCTACCACCATGAGTTGAATTTGGCCAGGAAGTTAGGTACAAATTTGCCAGAAGAAGCTCCTATTATGGGAAATATGCAGAGTCCTTATGCTCAGGTTACAGCATTCTATAACTATTGGTTAGGATTCGCTACTGTGAATGATTTTTGTACGTCATATGTGTACAAATCGACTTTGGCATCGGACAGAAATTCCAGACGGATGATGGAAGCTATTAACAAGAAGCTGAGGAAAAAGGCGAAAAGGGATTACAATGTGACTGTTAGAGGATTAGCGGAGTTTGTTAGAAGGAGAGATAAGAGAGTGATTGAGATGCAGATTAAGAGGAATGAGGAACTTGAGAAGAAAAATGAAGAAGGACGCAAGAGAATGGAGGAGTTGGAAAGAGAGAAGGCTGAGAGAGCAAGAAATTACGTAGAGCCTGAGTGGACGAGAACAGAGGAATTACAAGATGGAGGCATCGAAGAGGAGGAGTCGGAGGAGGAGGACGAAGAGGAGGAATTGTACTGTGTGGTGTGTGGGAAGAAGTTCAAGAGTGAGAAACAATGGAGAAATCACGAGCAGTCCAAGAAGCATAAGGAAAATGAGAAAATGGCAGCTTTGAGATGACGAAGATGATGGACGGAGCAAGTACCTTGCGTGTAAGTTTATCTATTAAATATTTTGAATAGTTAATTATGTTAATTTATAATATTTTTTTTTACGTATTTATAAATATATAAATTTTATTTTAAAAAATTAAAAATTTCATATATAAATTTTTAATTAAATTTAAATTATTTGATTTTCGAAAAATAAAAAATATCATATAAATTAATATCCTATGAGTTTTTGTGACTAAAACTATGTTAATAAGATTATAAAAAATCATTAAATCTATTTTCAAAATTAATTAATAATAAATAATGTCATGAGAAGGGTATGCATGAACTGCAAATTGACATCTAATATATTTGAAATTGTGCTGATTTTTCACTTCCACCTTAGCAAAATGTGTCACATTATTAAATTTGTATTTCAAGTAGTTTATTTAGTCTAGCTCAGTCTCAATATTTTTTTTTAAAGAGTAAAAAATTAGGGTATGTTTTCAAACTTCAAATCTGTGATCATTAATTTCATTGTATATTTCACCAATTAATACTATATCATATGCAAAATATATAAATTATTATGTTTTTTTTAATGTGTTGTGTCATTTGTCAATTAAGAGATGATTAGGTGTTAAAATTTTATGTAATTGTATCATTGAAAAAACATTTGAATCATTCGATTATTTTTATCTGAACCGTAACTTTATAATACATGTCATTAATGGGAGTACGGAGTCTAAAAGGTACAAAATATTAACAAAAATTTCAAAATGGTATATAAAATTTTATATTAACCAAAACGGCAAAATCGCTGCATCAACAGCGATTTACTTCCCCGGAAAAAGCAAAATCGAGCGATTTTGCAAAATATGATTTTTTTTTTAAAAAAAATGAAATCGCTACTACCTAGGCAGCGATTTTAATTTATTTTAAAAAAAAGTGCAGCGATTTATAATTTTTTTATTTAAGGAAAATCGCTGCCTAGGTAGCGATTTAAAAAAAAAAAATTTTTTTTAAAATGTGGAAGGGCAGCGACTTTTATAAAAAAAAAATTTGAAATGTGCAAAGTCGCTGCCTGGGCAGCGACTTGTATAATTTTTTATTTTTTTTTAATTTTTAAATTTTTTTCTTTAGAAAAATGTGGAAACAATGTGGAAATTTAAAAAAAAAAAGATTTTTTTAAAGCAACAATTTTATAAGATAAAAAAAAGTTATAATATTTTTTTTTATAAAATTGCTACTTTAAATTTTATTTTTTTAAAAAAATTATTTTTGGAAAATCGCAGCGATTTACATATTTTTTTAAATTTATAAATTGGTTAATATTTTTGGAAAATCGTAGCGATTTTCATATTTTAAAAAAAATTATAAATTTTTTAAATCGCTGCCTACGTAGTGATTTATATTTTTTAAAAAAATATGTAAATCGCTCAGCGAATTTATAATTTTTTTTAAAAAATATGAAAATCGCTGCGATTTTCCACAAATAATTATTTTTAAAAAATAAAATTTAAAGTAGCAATTTTATAAAAAAATATATTATAACTTTTTTTTATCTTATAAAATTGCTGCTTTAAAAAGAATTTTTTTTAAAAAAAAATTCCGCATTGTTTCCACATTTATTTTAAGAAAAAAATTTAAAAAGTTTTAAAAAAAAAAATTATACAAGTCGCTGCCTGGGCAGCGACTTGCACATTTCAAATTTTTTTTTTTTATAAAAGTCGCTGCCTGGACTTCCACATTTTAAAAAAAATTCTTTTTTTAAAAATCGCTGCCTAGGTAGCGATTTCATTTTTTTTTAAAAAAAATATACATTTCGGGGAAGTAAATCGCTGTTGATGCAGCGATTTTGCCGTTTTGGTTAATATAAAATTTTATATACCGTTTTAGAATTTTTATTAATATTTTGTACCCTTTAGGCTCCATACTCACATTAATGGTTTTAACAGAAGCCATACGTACATCTCTAAACTCCAAACATTTCCATAAAATCTCTTAGGAAACTTCACGTTGTCAAGACGAAAACAAAAAAATGCCATTTAACAATAAATAAATAAATAAAATAATGTTAGACATATTAAATATATTAAGTGTTAATTATATTCAATTTGTTTTGAAAAAAATTACCTTTAGATTATAGAGTCAACATACTTGAAACTTTCTCTTTTTGATATAACTTGTGTCGATCTTCATTTCTACTTTTGTTTTCTATTGTTATGTTATTAAATTTGCATTTTAAGTACTCTATTTTAGTTCGATTTGACTTAAACTTTTAAATTCTAAGATATGTTTTAAAACTTTCATTATATTGTTAACTCCAATTTGTATCACTAATTAATATTATGTCATCTGCAAACAATAGGTGCACTATGACACTCCCACTATGCACCTACCATAGCCAAAATTTCACGACTCTCATATTGTTATAACTCTTCCATCACAATATTCATGTCTCTCTCCTTATTCAAGAGTCTATGAAAATATTTTTATCATTTTTCTTTTATGTATATTTAACTTATCAATATTTTCTCGTCACATCTTAAATACACATCTTTATAGCTCTTACCTTAGCTAACCCTATTCAACTTATTTTTTCCACCAATACCTTTTTTAACTTAATTCTTTTATCTCTTTGTATTATTTGTACACGCTTTATGTTTAGGTAATTAATTGCAGTATGCGTTTACTAATCGAAAATCATTCATAACGTACCCCTTCATGATTTACTATCATGTTTTCCACCTAGACATTACATTTTATTGAAGCATAATTTTATATGAAGGTATTTATGTTTGAATTCTTTTCAAATAACGTTCTAAAATAATTTTGATAAAATTTTTAATTTAGATTCCAATCTTTTCATAATTGTTGTAAAAAGTAAAGTAAAAAATAGAATAACGAAGGAGTTATATTATTTTACAAATACATACTACTTATACTCAGTACTCGACAATAGGCATATGATTAAATAAGGTATTGTATGGTTTTTTGGATCCAATAATCTGGCGTGAAATTAGCTATTCTATTCTTTTTTCTATAAAACAATTAATTTCAATATTTTAGTATATTTAAGTAGGAAATAAATTAAACCCAAGAGTTTAACTTAAGTTATTTAGGAGTTGATATTTGATATCTGTTTGATTCACATTTATAAATAAATTTCCTAAATCTGATACTAATCGAATTTGATTATGTAATAAAGCTCCATTTAATAATTTTCTATGAATATACACTAGGTTGCACAAAAAAATTATTTTTGGATGAATTTTTAAATTATTATCTTCATCGAATTTGATTTTGTAATTTTGCAAATATGATTGCTTCATTAAGAGTCAATGAACAAGAACTCATGCCTCTCAATTGAACTTATTTTTGCTACATTACTCATTAATGGATTTTTTCGTTTGCCTAAATATATATATATATACCATGTTTTAGAGTCCGTTCTAAACACGGCACCATTACCATTTCCAGCCAAACAGCCCCTAAGTGACTAATCTCCTATTTTTCCCATCGAAAAACCCTAAAAATCCCCAAACAAGAGGAAAGAAACCTAATCTTTCTTCCCGGCGATAATGGCGTCGTCGTCGTCGGAGAAAAGGTGCCTATACGAGGTCCTCGGCGTGAGCCGTGACTGCACCGCCGATGAGATCAGGTCCGCTTACAGAAAGCTTGCGCTGCAACGCCACCCTGACAAGCTGGTTCGATCCGGCGTGCCGGAATCCGAAGCAACAGCTGCATTCCAGGAGCTTGTGAATGCCTATGAAGTTTTGTCGGACGCACGGGAGCGTGCTTGGTACGATTCACACCGTTCTCAGATACTCTTCTCTAATTCCGGTCCAGGGAATTCGTCTAACTCTGGTTCTGTCCCCGACCTGTTCTCCTTCTTTTCAAATTCAGTGTATTCTGGATATTCAGATAAAGGGAAGGGATTTTACAAGGTGTATGGTGATCTTTTCGAGAAAATCTACCAACATGATTTAAATTTCGCGAGGAAGTTAGGTACAGATTTGCCAAAAGAAGCTCCTCTAATGGGAAATTTGGAGAGTCCTTATGCTCAGGTGACTGCATTTTATAGCTATTGGTTAGGCTTCGTTACTGTGATGGACTTTTGTTGGGCAGATCAGTATGATGTGATGGCGGGACCTAATAGAAAGTCGAGGAGGGTGATGGAGGATGAGAACAAGAAGCTGAGGAAAAAGGCGCGAAGGGAATACAATGAGACTGTTAGAGGATTAGCAGAGTTTGTGAAAAAGAGAGATAAGAGAGTGATTGACAAGCAGATGAAGAGGAACGAGGAAATGGAGAAGAAAAAGGAAGAGGAACGCAAGAGAAAGAAGGAGCTGGAGAGAGAGAAGGCTGAGAGAGCAAGAAATTACGTAGAACCTGAGTGGACGAAAGCAGAGGAGTTAGCAGATGATGGAATTGAGGAGGAATCGGATGAGGACGAGAGAAAGAAGGCAGATGAGAATGAATTATACTGTGTTGTGTGTTCGAAGAAGTTCAAGAGCGAGAAACAGTGGAAAAATCATGAACAGTCCAAGAAGCATAAGGAGAAGGTGGCAGCTTTGAGAGAAGCTTTTGATGAGGAAGATGATGAATACAATGAGGTGGTGGAGGATGGGGAAAGTGAGGAACTAAATGTAGCTGATGCTGATAGAATAACTGATTTATCTGCTGATGATGGTGTGAATGTGTTAGCAGAGCATTTAGAAGGTAGTACACGAATTCAAGAAGATGAGCTCGAGGATGATGAGGCTCAGAGTAGCGATGAAGATGAAACCACTAATTATCAAAGTGCCAGTGATATAAAGGGGGTGGCTGATGAACTTGGATTAGATGATGATGAAGCTAGTGTACTTGAAGCTATGATATCTGGCCGCAAAAGTAGGAAGAATGCAGTTCCAGGCCGTAGTCGTCAAACTTCAGCAAAGAACGAAGCTAGTAATGATGAAATGGACTTCATGGAATATAATAATCTTAGAAGTACTAGGAGAAATAGGGGTGGCAAGAAACAAAGAAACAGGAGACCACAAAAAGAAGAAGAACAAGAAGAAGATGCAAGAGGAGGAGATGTACGATCTCATGTGAATGAAGTTGATACTGGCGTCGAGGTAAATAGTGCAAAAAATGATAACTCAGTTTGCCAGGGGCTGTCATCCCAGTCTCCAGCAGAAACTGCAAATGATCACAAAGGAGATGATGTTTCTTCAGGAAACAGTGAAAAAGTTCCCAGCCAAGATACAAACAAGAAAACTACCACAAAGAAAGACAAAAACAACAAATTAAAAGATACAACCAAAGATGCACCCAAAGGAAGGAAACAAAAGGTACTCAAATAAGATAATCCTGTCTAGTTTGATGTCAATCTCTTTTTCGTATCCACACTCTTCGTTAATTTTTGAGAATTTACAACTCCATTTCCACAGTTATCTACTCCTCCTGTTTCAAGTGAATCTTTTAAGAACCTTATACTAGTTGTCTTGTGATGTGGTTGTAAATGAAACCAAGATTTGGAATTATGTGTTGTAACACAGTTTCATTTGAATTCAGGGAAAATTGAAATCTTCTAGCAACTTGTGTGATACATGTGGGGAAGAATTCGATTCCAGGTCTGTGATGCAGGCTCAGTCATCAATCATTATTTTGATTAATGAGTTTATATTTCCTCTTGTTCATATCTAACTATCTGCTTCTCCCCACAGGAATCAATTACACAAGCATCTAGGATCAACAGGGCATGCCAAACTAAAATCGCGGTGATATTGCTCAAGTTGATGGCTGGATTGTTGGGGTGGATTATTTGTTCCTTATTCTTCATGGTTTATAGATCATTGTGTACTATTTAGTATCATCATTTTATACCATATTCAAATGAGTTGAGAAAACCAAAGAATTTTGTATCGTGACAGTAGATTACACTTGATTGATGAGTCTAAATACCTGGGCTCAAATTTTTTTCCTTTTTCCTTCTATTCAACTGTATACTCAAAAAATTTTATTTGAACCAGTAGAACAAGAATTCATTCTCAACACTATTATTTACGTTATGGTTAAACTGAGGCCTTCAGTAGTCTGTCTTCATTTAGAAACTATTCAGCTCTGCTGATGCAAAACTGTGCCATAATTGAATATCAAAAACTGTCTATTTGAACTGCTCTTGCAAGTTTCTAAACAACACAATGACGCACATTCATTCACAAATACTGGGATCAGCTACTAACTGCCAAATTCAATGGACATGATCAGAGTAGTTTGTGTGTGAGCAAAATACATTTCAACTGCTAAGCCAAGATATTGCAGTTGAAAGAAGGAATCAGAAAAATTTACGTCGATCCAACAAGTTATATACACCCTGACCAAATAGGAAGATGTTGCTTCCGCAAAAAATATGGCACAAAAACATTTCTGGTGCATATGTTGCTAGGCATTATAATCACACAATTGTCAATTGTACAAACAAACAAGCAGGACAGGGCAGTTACAATGCTCTGCTAGCTGCTTGTTGTATGTAAGTGGTGGCTTCCTCTTCTGATAGCTGCTTCCCTTCTACCAAACCTCTAATCAGAGTATTGGCATATTCTTTAGATGGTTTGCACATACCTACTTTACCTGATATAAAGTTATCAACATCTGACAGTTGGCATCTGATAGAGAAGCAGAAAAGTGATGGATGAGATTCAGTTGGACAAGAAAATACATAAATGAAAGAGCATACAAAATTAAAGGCAACATGCTTACGTCATTGTCAAAATAGGAATACCATTCTCCTTTCCCAGGTAAAGCACATTACGGTACCAGCCATTCTACATGAAAGTCAAAACAAAATCATACAATGAGAACAATCATCAAGCTCAGGGTTATGTCAAAGACCAGACCAGACGTCTGGGGCAGGGGGGTAAGAATGAACACTACTAGGATACTATTCTATCCTGTTACTAAGATTCTTACATTCTTTTTTAAAGCAATACTTGTCATCTTCTACTATCAATCAATCAACTTACTCAATCCTAAATCAGCTGGGGTAGACAATATGCGTCATTTGTTACCATTCTGCTCCATTGGTTTCATGTCATTTCAATATAAATAAGTTGTTTGGCAAATTTGGGGTTCACTAAATTTCACACTGAAAAACTAAAAAAGAATGAAACTTATCAAACAGTTCAACACCCCCAGACAGTAAACATTCAGGCTCAGATTTTGCTCAGGTAAAGGATTTTGTTTATTAAGAAAATGGAAAAATAAATAGAAAAAAAGATGTTGCAACTTATTAGAGGCTCGAAATTTCTTGGCAGAGGTAACAAACTCAAGATACAAGAGAAACTTATGTTTGCTGTTTTAACAAAATAACGGACATTTGGAGTTGCATAAATTTATCTTTACACGGGATTATTTTTTTTCGCATAATGACTTTACTTAACCAAAGATATAGTATTCTTGTTGACAACTTAATAGTTAAGAGATGCTAAGACAATTTAAAGTCCGTGATGAGATTTGGCCACCTATTGAGCTTATCTGGGGACAAATTCATGGTTTCCTTCCTAGGATTTACTAGTCTTCGAATGATCATCCCTGAGAACTGATGATTCTATTATTTCTATATGGCTTGGCTAATTATGATTCAACAGATCAACAAGGTCATATCTTCCCCATCTCTCCCATATCAGTCTTTCAGTTCCTTTTTGATGAGGTGAATAGTTCAATTAATTTTTGAAATGGTTTTCTTGAGTCGAGGGTCTATCGGGAACAATATATCTTCCTTACAAGGTAGGGTAAAGTCCGCATACACTCTATCATCCCCATATCCCACTTGTGGGATCACTATCGCTAAGTTGTTATTGTACGAAATCTCACCCTTACCCGTACATGGTTAGGCGTAAGCTGACGGATGCCAGGGAGAGAACATCCTCATGAATTACATACTAAGGGGATTCATCAATACTTCAACTATATTTAGCTAGCTGTCAAGTATCAACCAACCACAATCTTCTTCCGATATACTTATCCTTCACGGTCGGTATAAAATTTTCCATCCATCACAGCCTTGAGTTTTATTAGTGACTAATTAGCAGAAAATATATGGTTATATCTTATGCTACCAATGTTTTTATGCCCTTTTGAATCTTAGTTTTTGAACCATTAATACAGGAGTGAAGAGAATAATACTCATGAGAAAAATACAGAGCGCATAAAATCACACCTTGACAGCCTCCACTGGAACACATTTTCTTTCTTCAATAGATTGTAAGTCAGTCATGTCAAACAAAGGGTAATTCATGTCAAAGCTTGAAGTATTCTCTTGAAGTAAAACATCATTAAATTGCTCAAGCCTGTAAAAAAGAAAAAAAGAATATTATAATTCTAAATCACCAAGAATCGAAGGTCTTTATTAAAAAATGCCAACAAAATGACAAACTCCTAATTACCATGAAAGAAGAAACATTTCAGATAAAGGAAAGAATGACATACGTTATCCTATATAAGCACAAGTAAGCTTTTTCATCACTGTTGCATTCAGGGTGAAGAAAAGCAACCCCACCCGGACCCCAGGTAGCTGTATGCTCACGAGCAAAGAATAGGCGATGGGAAAAAGATTCCCATTTGATCTCCTTTGGCTTGCTTTTATCCAAAGAACCAATACATGGCTTTCGCATGCCTTCCACCTGGAATGCATACAAAGAACGTAGAGACACACCGAAAGGTCAATACTCTTTACCCTTTCATCAGCAGTTCAGCACCAATCTCATCTTAACATTTAATTAGTTTCTTATCATAAGATGCCTGAGCAACTGAGAGTCATTAAAGTTTTGTGAAATCATTATCACCCAAATATGTAAAACCATTTCAAGAAGGCAATAAACATGGCAAACGTTCAACACTATTATCTAGTAAGATATATTTTTTTTGTGTTTTTATGATAAGGGAAACCCGCAGCTGCTACCCTTTGGGTGTGCACAGGGTAAAACCTCTGCTCCTATGCAATAGCTCGCAAACTACATAGGAGAGGTAACCTGCACTAGGCAAGCCCGTTACAACGACCCAAAAGGCAAACCCCTTGCCTTTGCTGGGGCAATGGGTTTCGAACAAGGCAAGGGGTTTCGAACTTGAGACGTCCCAAACCCAAACCACTTATCTAGTAAGAAATATTCTCACACCATTCAGTTCTAATTGCACTAGGACGCTGATTCATTTTTTTAAAAAAATCAGTAACTTTTTATCATATCAAGTATCAAAACAACACTTGGGTAGTACTGAAACCATATTTACAATAGAGCTCTAGTGTCTTCCCTCGCTAGCTATAAGAATTTAGAACATCTATGATAGACACAAACACAGTATCATTAGAGTAAATCTGACTACACCAAAAACATAGCAGTAAGATGAAGTTGAATTTGATCTTCAGCATATTATTATCTAAGCTATCAAAAAATCTGGAATTCCTCTCCTACCAAATTGTCAACCAGATACAAGCTGGGAAATTCTCCATCTACTCCTATCCTTAGCATGTGAATATGTTCCCTCTCAGCATTTGTTAACTTGCTCAGCATTGTCCATGCAATAACCTTAGGGGTCGTTTGATTTGAATACAAGTTATGCTGGAATAAGCCATACTAGGATAAGTTATGTTGAGATTAGTTATACGGGATTAATTTTTATTGCTAGAGAACCATCCTAAACCTTAAGGAGATTAGTGACCTAGGATACGCAAAATTTATCATGTGATTAAGAGCCTGTTTGGCTCAGCTTAAAAGCTGGTCAAACTAACTTGAAAGCTGGTTTTTAACTTATTTAGCTGTTTGGCAGTACTCAAAATAACTTATTTTAAGTTAAAAAAAACTTATTTTAAGCCAAAAGTTAAAAGCTGGGGTAGGGGTGCTTTTTTTTTTAGCTTATAAGCTGTTTTAAGTTGACCACATTTTTACCTTTTTGCCCTTAATATTTTTATACAATCTCCAAATCACCCACATAACCCTAACATCTCTTTCTTCCATTTTTTCCTTTTCACGTTTGGCATAGCTGCTGAACTTCTTCCTGTTCTTCCAATTTGAAGTGAAGATAAACCTTGAAGTAAGTTTTTTCGATTATTTTTTATTAACTTTCTTCCTTTTATCTCGATTGATGCCGATAATATGTTGAAAAATAAAAATTTATATTCCTCTTCTTAATTTTTCATAAAAATTAAGTCCTCTTATAAATAAATTGTGATAATAAAGAAATATGTGAATGATAGACAATTATTATTACCTATGGATGAAACTAAAATAAATCTTAAATCATTCTTTAATCTATTCAAATTAGATATCTTTAAAATCTATAATAAGTTTATATTCCTCTTATAAATAATTTGTGATGAGAAAAAAATATGTGAATGATAGCAAAATATAATTATTTATGGCTGTAAAATATAAATTAATTAACTTTTATTATGTTAACAGCTTTTAATGGTATTTCAGACATTTTGATTTAAAAAAATGTTTATCAGCACTTATTTGCCAAACACATCAACAACTTTTTTTTAACTTCAGCACTTTTATCCAAACGCATAACTGCTTATTTTAAAAATAAGTTTCAACACTTTCAAAAGTACTTTTTTAAAGCTGCTTTTATAAGCCCATCCAAACGGGCCCTAAATCTTTTTATCTATCACACCAAACGACCCCTTAAGGTTTAGGATGGTTCTCCACAAATGAGTTGTGTATAAATAGTGCAGAATAGATCTGTTTCTTGACACAGGAAGCATCTTGAGCATGGTGTCATACCTCTGCTCATCAAGTTGTCCACTGTTAAAGTGACCTCCTTTGCTAGTAACCATTCAAAAATTAATACCTTGTGGGAACTTTTATCCTCCAAATCTGCTTCCATGGCCAGTTTGCTGTCTGGTGGTTGGACTGATACATAATTTTATAAGCAGCATTGACCTTAAAAATGCCCTGGGAGTTGCCCTGTCACCATTAATGATCTTCACCAGCTTGAACCCCAGGAAATTGATCAAGTTTATTTAGGAAATCAGCCACTCTTTGAACCGCTCATTCTTGGCATTTCTAGGACCAGATTAATGATCATTAATTTTATCATTTTTATAATTTAAAACTTTTTTTGTCCTTCTGCTTGACAAAGGAATCTAATTCAAATCGTTCAGTAGGATTGTTTGAAAGAGAAGTTCCTTAGAGATAATTGAACAGCAAAGCTGATTGAAGAACTGCAGGGCAAGATAAGAACTTGGTAGTTGGTAGTAGGCGTCCATTTTTTTTCCTGATGAAGAAGGTGGAGCAATAGCATTCATGGATTCATACCTCCATAAGGGTTGTTAGGTTTGAGTGGGAAATCAAAAAGATGCTCACGTGGATGAAGTTTGCAAGGATGAGCCCAATAAGATGCTCATTCTTGAAGAAAAATCCAAAAATTATGGTTAAGAGTGGGCCAAGTGTTACACTTATTTCATGGTTCCAGTCCAAGTCCAAGAGGAGGAAGATTGGACCCACATAGAGCCCAGGAAGGAGCTGAAACTTCATACCAAAAGGGGGCTGATTCACACCCAATCTGAGTAAAGGATAGACGTGCTTTTTGGTCGATATTATGCCCTCTCTCCTTAATTGGTTAGGGAAGAAGTTCCGCATTATTTGACAAGCTTTCCTAGTTTAAAAGTTTCTATTAGTATTCATTATTTCCATTAAAGTAAGATTCAAATCCCATGTAATTTAGGATAGCTTTTCCCTAATATAGGGTGGATTTTGTTATTTTTTGGAAGAGCATAACTCTTTGAATATTATTTGAGAGGTTTTTCTTTTTTTACACATTTGTCTGTGGTGACTATGAAATTATCTTGCAACCTTACAACAAAGCTATTTTTTTTTGAGAATGGTAACAGTTAATATATCCACGGATTTACTACATTAGAATATGTAGTCCCTTCAAAGAATCAAAAGTATTACAACTTACAACTTGCATATCTATCTATTTACACCAAAAATAAAACAGAGCTAAGCAATACTTTTAAACTCCTACAAGTTGCACTACTTATAATCAAAACATCTCCTATTCAATCCTCCTTGTGTCCCTCTGATGAGTTTAGTTCCATTTATACTGTAATTCTGAAATGACGGTGAATGTTCCTAATCATTTCATGTGTTGAGTTTAGTTCCTGTGCTGTCCCCTTCTACAACACTAACCTATCCTTTTCCTCTGTTAGGTTGTTAAAAACTGCCATTGTACTGTAGAAAGCAGTTATACTCTCTATTCCCAACCTTGAAGCTGATTCTGGTTTGCATTAAAGGCCACAGGTTTGGAACTGCTCTCTAAACAGTGCATCCATATGGAATTGTTATCACTTATGAGTAACTTAGCTTTAGTCCATTAGTTTAATTTAATAAAAACCAAAAGTATTAAGTTATGAACAACTTAGCATTAATCCATTACTTTTTTAATATTGAGAGCAATTAGGGTTTCTTAGCTAAGTTTCTCCGACTCGAGTGTCAGATACAGATGCAATCTAGATATCAAATCCTTCATGATCTAAATTTTATGATTCCGGAGTACGGATCTAGATATGGATACAGGTGTGAGGACTTGGCTAAATATAATTTAATTATATAAAAGTAGACCTATAAAGAATCTCTAAATTATGGAGTGATTATTTGGAAGGAAAGTAATGCACCATTTTATAGACCTATAAACACTGTCTAAATTATGGCAGATTATTTGGAGGGGAAGTAATGCATGAATTTCTGAGAGCAAGTTTGATTCTATAACTATTATGAAGTACAGATGCATCTCTTTATTATTGAATAGTAAGTTTGAATAAGAAATCATTATATCTGTCTCGGATATTTCTATTGATTTTGGTCAAAATTCCCAAAATCGTTAGACCATATCCGATATGAATCCCAAACTCACGACGTGTCAACATGGCTGCGGCATCCAAAGTGAAGCAACTTATGTTCTTAGCTCGATTCTTATCATGGAGTGGATGAGGAAGTGGAGGAAAGATGATTTGGGGATTTTCAAAGAATAACAAACAAGAGTGGGAAGGTGGGCACTATGTGTGTGTGTGTAAAAATAGATTATCTTTTTCAAAAGATCTTCTGATTAAGAATTACTTAAGAAGAGCCACATGCCTTTCTTTATTTGACTTCTTTGTCACATCATCCATGTGTGAGCTCTCACTCTTTATTTTTTTCATTGTTGCTCCATGAAAGTGTTCAATAGGTATATTATGCATAGATATTTAGGACCTGATAGGTCATGCCCTCAGTTGAGGTGCTTGAATGGAAAATCAGGACAAGTTTAGGGGGTTGATTATGTATTCAGTCTATTTCTTAGAGAAACATATTTGGTAATTTTATTCAGTTTTATATTCTTCAGAAACTATCAACCATTAGGACAACTTTTCCATACTACTGTAGAACACAAGTATTCGGTTTATACATGAGTAAGTTTTAAGATCATTCTGATATTTAAGAAGGAAGATAAGGTTGTAGAAGTTCAAGAAGAATAAAGCCACACACTTAGAGGAGTGGCCAAAGTAGCAATTTAATATTTTTTCACAATTCACTTCTCTCTGGCGCAGGAGGATTATAATGAATATGTGCATTTCAAACAATGAATTATAGCTATACCTGTCCTCCTTCAATATAGCAAAGGAACCTTGATAACTTCATATTTGATCCAAACGTGGCATACCATATATCAATCTTTGAATGCTCTTCCCTCCATGTGTGAGAATTATTGCTAGCTTGACCTGTAAAAATTCAAAGATGATTAAAAGTCATCTCCAGAAATAAAACAGCAAATTGTTGCAACGGAAAACAATATTATACCTGTTATGCCTGTGCCATCATTAACTTTCAGGTCTGAAAATGGTTGAATTACATTCTCAATATCCATCTCCAAATGTTGTGATACCCTGTTAGAAAAGGTGTTGTACTCATCTTCAGAATCAGAGCTAACGACCTGAAGTAGAAGTAAAAAAATCTATTAAAATTAATATAGAAACAATTACATTGCACATATTAGAAGAATTAAATGAAACTAAAGTAAAGGAGCAACAAGCATTTGGCCTACATAAGTTTTCCCAGGGATCTCGTGGTGACACATTGTGAATGAAAAAGTTCATTTATTTTGGGAAGCATAATAAAGCTTAATGATCCATCCACAACGCCAATATTTAACTGATACTTGCACACAATGCATCCATTGGTTAGTATGTGTGACCTCATAACTTAATACTTGCACAAAGCCCTCCCAACGCTAATTCTAGGAATAACCCCTTAATCTATTTAGTGAACTGACGAATCAAGGCACGAAAATGATCCAAGGACATGGCAACCAACACTAGAGCTCGGCAAAAAGGGGTAACTGCACTTTGTAAGGTCATGTAAAGAGCATCACTGAATTTACAAAAACAATATCAACAAAATAAAATCTTGCATGAAGTCTAAGTTGCTTTAACTCTTCATTTTTGGTGCCGCAGCCGTGTTAACACGACATGCGTGTGTGATTCGTGTCTGATTCAAGATACTCTCACCAAAATTGATTTATGTAAATATATACAAAAGCTAAGGTGAAAATGAAGAAAATGGAATACCTTTTATATAGACATTTCTATGTCACTCCTTTTCCTTTAATCTTCTTCTAGAATCTTCCGCAAGTTCTCCACATAATATCTCATAACTTAGGTTTTATAGCTCTATTTTTAGATACTTTAATTATTTTTTAGCAGAATCCCAACATCCATATCCGCACATGGATCCATAACCTTGAAACTTAACATTAGAACATGAAAGATCCAACCTCTAGATCCGCACTCATATCAAACACTCGCACCCGAGTCCGAGCAACTTAGAAGAAGTTATTCGAGATATAATTGACAATGTTTCACAAATACACAATGAAAATTACAAAAATTAATACTTTCATTTACAATATTTTACAAGAGTTAGTTTGATTAATTTTAGAAGCTCACTTGAATCAGAATAATTCAATATAATATTTATGATTTAGCTATAGGAAAACATTATTAAAGTTCATGTAGTTTGACTTTCAAGAAGCGAAATATGACAAGTAATATATAATACCAACCAATTTAGCAAAGATATTTCAAAGGAAAAGGGACATTGACAATGAAATGGAGGCTTGTCTTTGTAATTCTATGTGATGACAAAGTACCATCGAAACTCAAAGGTAAGTTTTATCAAGTGGTGGTTAGGCCGATGTTGTTGCATAGGGTTGAATGTTGGCCAGTCAAAAACTCCCATGTCCAAAAGATACATGTTGCGAAGGTGAGGATGTGGTGCTCATACTAGGACCTCATGCTTATGTCTCTCCTTATTTAAAGCTTATGCATAAAGTTTCAGGTATAAAATTATTTTCACCCTATTTTTCAAAAATAAGTAAATTCTAAGCATGAGGTCAATGGACCAAACCTATTTTTTGTACTCACAAAGCATTTTTTTTATCTTGTACTTCTATTGAAACAACAACTTTATTATATCAATAACTCTTTCTTTATTTTTCAAAACATCAAATATCAATAGAAAAGGTGATAAGCCAAAAGAAAAAAAGGTGATTCAAGACTTCTACCAAGCGTTTCATATTTCTTTGATTATAAGTAGGGTGAAGCATGAAAAAGAAAGAAATTTGTAATTAGAACTTTTGCTAAAGTTTTGTCCTACAACGACAACCTATTTAATACATTTTGCAATATAAACTCATGTATGAATATTCTTTTTCCTGTCATGTCAACTTTTTTTTCATTGAAGCACTTCAAATTTATAAGAGAAAATAAATTAGAATAATGTAGATTATGGGGATATGGAAGAAAAATGAAGACAAAACATAGAGATGTCATCTCCTTAAACCTATAGAGAATATTGATGTGTTCAATTAACAAATAATGATTCATTTAGTGTGTATCATATATAGTAGCATTAGTTTATTTCATATATTATCTCCTTAAACCGATAGAGATTAAAAATGAGGTTATTTGGAATGGGGTAGACTCGATTGTGTACAACATGAGGGAAGCAAGACTAAGATGGTATGGACATTTGAAGAGGAAACAAACCTATGAAGAGGTGTAACAAGTTGGTTATAAAGGGCACGAGGAAAGGCAGAGGTAGGCCAAAAAAGTATTGGGTAGAGGTGATAAAACAAGATATGATGCATCTTCATGTTATCGAGGACATGGCCTTAAATAGGAAGCTGAGAAAGACATATTACGGTAAAAGGTCAACCGGGGTGTTTTGTATTGTTGTACTTAAGGTGGTTGGTGTTTAGTATTATTGTGGTTGAGTTTATCATTGGTAATATCGTTTTCTTTAATGTATCCTAGTTTATTATTTAGTATGTCTCGACTATCACATTATTGTATTATTGTTGTTGGCTCCTTATGGGATGTTATTGTTGTGTAATCATACTAATACTTTTTTAAGCATTCCTCTACATTATTCTTATATATGGCATAAATTAAATCCTAAAATATAATTAAATCGGAATAAACTAAAAATATATATTCCTAAATATAAAACCAAAAAAAGGAAATGATACTTAAAATGATTTATTATATACCTTTGTTTTCCAATCATTTCTTTTTCATTTCTTCCTTAAAAGTTAGAACCGCGCGTCTCATAGTTACACATCTACAATGAATACATTTGGTGTCTTCCTTTCTTCCCGAAAAGATACTCTTAATTCACAAGGCAATTTCGTCATCATCCTCTTTGTAACATTTTAAGAATATCCCACTTTTTAAATTCTCATTCCTTAAGTAATATTCACTACCATTTAAACAACACATTAATATTCTCTACGGATTTAAAGAGATGATATATAGAATAAAATAATACTACTATATAAATGAACCATTATTTGCTTATTAAATACAACATTATTCTCTACAGATTTAAGGTCATGATACTTCTATGTTTGTCTTCATTTCGTTCCATATCCTTATAATCTATATTATTCTAATTTAATTTCTCCTATAAATTTGAAGTGCTTCAATGGAAAAAAAAAGTATCATGATAGAAGAAAAAAATAAATGCATTTATACATGAGTTTATATTGCAAAATGTATCAAATAGTTGTCGTTGCAAGACACAACTTTAGCAAAAATTTTAATTACTAATTACTTTCTTTTTCATGTTTCCCCTACTTATAATCAAAAAAATATAAAATGTTTGATACAAGCCTTGAATATCCCTTTTCTTGCTAATCACCTGGTGTTTGGTTTTCGATTTGTATCTATTGATATTGGTGTCTTGAAAAATAAAGAAAGAGTTATTGATATAATATAGTTTGTTGTTTCAACAAGAGTACGAGATGAAAAAAATGTTTTGAGAGTACAAATAAATGGTTTTTGTCCATTGACCTCATGCTTAGAATTTATCTATTTAAAAAAAAAGGGTTTGCCTTCTTGGTCGAGCCCGTCACACCGGACTTGCTTTGTGCAGGTTACCTCGCCTATGTGGTTTGCGAGCTATTGCATTGGAGCGGGAGTTCTACCATGTGCGCACCCAAAGGATAGCGATTGCGGATTTCCCTTCTCACTAAAAAAAAGAATTTTTCTTTTTGAAAATGGAGAGAGTGCTCTCAAGAAGGTTACTAATGATAATTAAATTGCAAGAAAAAGAAATTTAACCTGAATGTAAGGAGAGCTCATGCTAGTGATCTTCACTGGTAATCCCTCCGAAAATGATTGCCAAAATGAACTCAACGTTTTACGTACCTGAACACATTTATGATGTACAATGAAAAATTAAGTACACAAGCCTCAAACAATAAGGTCATATTGTTACTCTTAACATGCAGGAAATTTGGCTCACAGACACAAATTCAGCCAATTATATACTTTATGGCTATGAAGTAAAAAAAAAAAAAGGGAAACAAAGAGAAGCACAACGGGCTAGGGCAGAAAATTCTTACAGCCCGTATCACTCGCCATGTGGATTCAAATGGATAAGCCTCAGAAGATCCAATAATTGGTTTTTGCTGTAATAACACTTCCATACAAGCTTGCACAGAATTTGCTATAGAGACCTTATCATATCCACCTTCAAGTGCCATTACAATCTTGCCTCCGGCAAATTCCAGCAACTAAAATATGCAAATAAAAAGGTAAGTGAAGTCTCTAAACATGTACTTTATAGAAATAAATCACAAGAAAGGGCTAAATGCCGGAAAATGACAAACAGAAAAGCAAAGACTTTCATTGAGAGAAACAAATCAATGATTGCTTGAAACAGTCACATAGATCTCACCTTGTTCAACATTACAGCATATCCGTGTGGACTAACACAACATCCACCAAGAGGATCACCAATAGCTATCAAATTAAACATCAAAACTGTTAAAGACTGTTGAATCAGATTAGTCAGCAAGAAAACTATGATTTCAAATTTGAATAGCAGTTCGACAAAATACATGAGTAAAGAGTTAAAAAAAACTAATTCATAATGTAAGCTAAAGGATTTTACTATGTCTCATCATCCTATGTTGCCAACTTACCCAATTTTAGTCAAACATCCAATGACAAAAGGTCTTGACAAGAAAGCTACTGAAAATTCAAGAACCAACACATGTATAGAGATGTATGAGATAGGTTTCTGAATCCAAATAGCAGGAATACTCAATTAAAGTGAAAGAGTCCTTAAGGTCATATATATACCTAAACTTTGCACTCAATCAAAATAGCAGTGTCTATGCACCAATCCCTTTGGAATTACAATCCTATTTCTATTAAATCAATCCACTTTAAAAGAGTCCTTAAGGTTACATAAATACCTAAAAAATGAGTTTTCTACAGGAAAATTCTTTTTCGCGGTTGTATACTTCAGCTTTACATGTCTTAGTCCTAGGAATCCTATTCCTACCAAGCTAGAAGTTAGATAAGCGCTAATTGCTTTTTTCTTGATGGTAGGACTTTGGAAGCTCTTCCCTTCTGCTCGACTTGTACTAATAAAGGGAAAAAATATTGAAATAAAATGAAAAAGGATTTGTCTGGAACACAAATAGCAGTAACCATACCACTCTTTCAAAGTACGCACATGCTCTCAAGATCCTAGTGGTTTTTGGACGGCAAATGTACACATTACAACCATCTTTTCCATTTACAAGAACATTGCATCACAAACCAGACATTTTCACAACCTGTGGGGTTTTCATGTTTATGAGAAAAAAAAGTTTAACTGAAGAAAATCCAAATTGCATGTTGAAATAATACTTCAACAATCTGATTTCATATCATGTACAAAAGGGTCCCAAGTGTAACTGATTAGTCTCATAGGTTAAGGATAACACCATTCAATATAAACCTTATCTTAAATCAAATATGGAACTACAAAAATCAGGTATAAGGAAAAGAGAATTGATTCAAACGCTGCATCATGCAGACATCAATAACAATCAACCACGTTGACAACCAAGAATAGCAATACCCTGAATTGCTGAAAGAACCTTGAAACGAAAATTGAAGCTGAGAGAGAAAAGATGAGATAGGAGAAACACTATAGAAAATGATAAGAAGACCCGCAGAGGATAAAACCAAGTTCTAGCTAACCTGCATCAAATCCTGCTGAGATCAGGATAATGTCAGGACCAAATTCTTTGGCAACAGGAATCAAGACATGATCCCACACAGCAAGATAGTCTGCATCACGACAACCGCCATGCTCCCAAGGAACATTTATATTGTATCCTTTTCCCGCTCCTTCACCAGTCATTTTATGCGACCCAGCTTCATCACAAGGATAATAAGTTCCAAAATCGTGCCTAATTAAGACCAACAATGATACATCATAAGAGACTAAATTTGACACCTTTTTAAACAAATAATCATCTTGGTCAGCTTATTTACATCCTGAAGCCCTCAAGTGGTTGAGAAATACAATAAAGACTAGCACTTTCACACATACCTATGCACAGAAAAGAAGAGAACTCGAGGGTCCTTCCAAAACATCTTTTGGGTGCCATTTCCATGATGGACATCCCAATCAACTATTAAGATCTTCTTGATCCCCAAATCAGCCTGCAAGGAAATTAACCAGATAATATTTAAAATTTTGATTTGATTCACAAAACTAATCAAAGATTCGAATCCACCTACGTTTCACTAACTGAAACTAACTCTTACTCTTTTATCCAAGAGATATTTTGTAGCTATAGCAACATTGTTGAATAAGCAAAATCCCATTGGTTGATTTGGTTCTGCGTGATGACCAGGAGGCCTGACAATGGCAAAGGCAGAGTCTAGTTCTCCTTCAGCAACTTTCTCAGCAACCTGTATGGTACACGCCAGTTCAACGCTTTAAAGAATATCATGGATGCAGCAACAGTGGGAGACCACTAAAATTTGATCATCACAATACTCATGAAAGCACAAATTATCATTCAAAAGAACAACTCCACAATACAATATCCATAAAGCAGATTACGAAATGCCCTTAAGTGCACAATGTTTACACAATCCCAAACCAAATACTCAATTAAAAAGGAAGACAACATGTATAAAGCCAATGAAAAGCAACAATTTCTGACAGATTATACTAAAAGCATGAGCACTCCCTCAGTTTAATGTTACCCTGGCCACTGTTGACCTATCACACCCCTTAAGCAAGCTTTAATTAGAAGTGTATTTTACTAAACTGAGGTTATTAATGATGCTTTTAGGAATCTAACTTTGACAACTTTTAGTTATTTAATACTAAGGCTAGTATGGGGGAAAATAATAAAATTCTATTCTTTTGTCAAAACGAACAAGTAAAATAGAACATCATTTTGTTTAAGGGACAAGAAAAATGAAACACGGAGGTTACCTCAATCACACAGCCTGCAGAAATGTAAGCTGCTTCTGAAGAGCCTTGATTGAAGTATACCGAATTGTACTTCTTAGACATCTCTTTCCAGAAATTCGCTTCTTTTGAGCTAATGCTTTTGATGAAATCTATATGTTTTCTGTTATGAACCAAAGATATATGTTCATCCTTGGCTTCCTTTCCACCCATAACAGTACATCTGAACCAAAAAACTTGTTAATTTTTTTATAAAAAAAAAAATCCTTCCTGTCAATGATTATGTAGAACGAAAAGGAAATGAAAAAATACCTCTTAGCGATTCCTGAATCCTTAAGCTTGTCCCAGATTTTCTGAATACGATCTGCACTCTCCGGATGTTTCACGTCTTCTATAACAAAATGCTTTTTCATTCTTTTATCGTATATCAGTCCAACGCGCCGTCGTTCACCGGAATCCATGGAAGACTTGTAGATTGACAGAGAGAATCAATTTCTCCTAGTGAGTACACAGTGACTGGCAAAACTGGCGATCCCATTCAGTTTTGAGTATTTATACAATGGGCCCTTTCAAAAGCCCACTTTTTTTTACACAAAGCCCAATGTTGTTTTGAAAATTGAAATTTAATGGAGGGAAACTTTTAAGTGAAATATAAAAATGTAATAATTTCCGTCCTTTTTATCTTCTTCGAACTTAAATAACTCATTTTTTTACAAATCATTAATGTAAGCTCCCTTTTTCTTTTTGGGTAAAAGAGACTCCTATTTACGACAAAAAAAAAAATATATTGGGGCTACATTTATATATATTTAATATATGAAAATGTAATAATGCTCTTTTTAGGAATTTTCGTCCATTTTATTTTGTTCGAACTTATACCAACAATTCATTCTTATCCAAATTATTAATGTGAGATCCCTTTTTTTTTTTGGTAAAAGTGACTCTTATTTTCGATAAAAAAAAATTATTGATGCTATTTTCTAGAAAAAAAAATACAAGTTACGATATTAGTTCTTTTCTTTTCGAGAATTTTTCTTTGCTTGATCTAATTAAATAAGAAATATTTAGCGTTTAAATTGACTTAAAAAGTTGATTAAATTTATTTTTAAGTTAATTTTTTATTTTTAGGGATGTTTGGCAAAAATGAAAAATAACCTAAAATAAGTAAAAGAAATGAGAATAAGTTAGAAATTGTTTGACAAGGTTAAAATGACTAAAATAAGTTTAAAAATGACTTAAAATAAGTCAAAAATCAAAAGTTGATGTCCCCTTTTTTTTACTTTAATGTTAATTTTAGTTTAACTTTTTATTTTTTACTTAAAAACTTATTTTTTATAATTTAATTCAAACGTACTCTAATATTTCAGTTGTTTCTAAATTGAGACAAAAAAAAGGATTTAAAATCTTAATGGTAGAGACGAAAAAGGTTTTAAAATTAGTATATTAGATAAAGGAAAGTGATTTTTTAGAAAATGTTATTTTATAAAATAATTGAGTTTCTCATTTTTTATTTTTTTTTTGTTAAACAAGATAATATTATTTCAAAAGTTAAAGTAGTTTTCTATATAAAATTTATTTTTAAATATTTTACCAATCAAATCTGTAGAATTTGAAAAATATTTTTCTCCATAACAAACACTCCATATTTAAGAAATATTTTTATTCCACCTATTTGATGAAATTGTCCCTTTTCCGGCTATTGAATAAAAAATATCTCCACTATTTAGTTTAATTAAAGATTGCGTTCTTTCCTAATGGATCAGAATACTTTTTACTTAGATATTTAAATAACATTTTGAACTTGTGTATTCAAGCATTTAAATAGATCTAGTTGTTCCAATTTTGAACTTAGCAAACATAGAAAAAAACATTTTGCTATGTCTAATGTTAATGGAGTTCGTATGATCCCGACGCCAAAAATAGAGGGTTCATTTTTTTTTTAATTTAGTTTTACTTCTTCCTTTTTCATTTTACATGACATCAATCAGAATATAAAGTTAAAATGTTATTTAATCTATAGTAATATAAAAACTATTTAACGCTTTAATTAAGAAATATTTTTTACTTACGACTTTTGAGTTTAAATTTTTATTATATTTATACTACACAAGCTATTCGTGTAGAGATGAACTACTTTATCAATGATAATATTCTTTTTCTTTTTCAATTTTGGACATCAGTAAAACTTTATTGTCAACAATTTTTGGATATTTATTCAGTTAATTGCAATAATTTTAGTTCCATAATTAAAGGAAATGAAAAAGGGGCTTAAAAAACCGAGTTTGACTTCTATTCTTACATCAAATTATTAAAGAATATTTTATCCTACGGTGAAAATTTTAAAATATTTTTGAGTTTTTTTTATATTCATAAGATATCGAGATTTATGGAGCAAATTTTACGTATAAAAAAAAAAAAGAGGTCGGAGGAAATCTTCGTGAAATAGTTGATACGAGAGAAGAAAAACAATTATTTAAAGTTTGAGAAAGTCAAAAAGAATATTTAAATTTGAGTAAAACGTATTGAATAAAAAATGAATTGGTTAAATATATGTTTGATATAGAGTACTAAGTACTTGCTCCTAAATTATGCGCATTTCAGAAATTAATATGGAACGTTCCGTTTATTAAGTTTATTAGCTCCAAATATAAATACTTTAAACATATTAATGAATTTCTTAAGATAAATATAAAATTTGAACAAAATTACTTAATTAGATCAAACAACACACCTTCAACATATGTCATTAACATAGCCAACCAACATATTTACAAAATAGACCAACTTACCGATAAATTAGTAACAACAAGAAATACTAACAACAGTTTTCCACCTAATTGTCATGAACAGACATCTTAGCTAAGCTAACTCCAACACCTACAGTTGACTGAAATAAGTAGTGATAATCACAAGTTGGCAGCAACCACCATTAACTCCCAGGTGGCGCGGCTCATTTAGTTGGAGCTGAACGGGGGAAAAAACCTGGAGGAACGTCATCAAAAGGCTCGCGTTTGATTAGTAGAGGTAGTTCCTTGCAACCCTTGGAGGGTCTTGAAACCAAAGGAGTAACTGATTGAGATCCACTGCAGGTAGCAGCAGTAACAGTTTCTTTTATAGAGGTATCAAAACCATTTCTGGTAGTTGTCGAGACAACAATGTCCAGCGTACCTACATTTTCTCCAGCTATCATGTCTATATCCATTTCAACCTCATCCTGATAGCCCTCCATGTCAACCTTATTCGGTGTAGAGGCATCTTCCTGCCCTGTTATGTCTATTTGCATTTCAACCTCATTGGCTGTACAGACATCTTTCCCCCCTATCATGTCTATCTCCATATCAATTACTTTGTTGCTGCCCCCTTCAGCACATCCATCTGTATCTTGTCCCATGCGGTAAAATAATCCCCACAAGAAGTGCTTGTTATTCCATCCTGCAAGAACATCCACAAGGTGAGATGCAGCTCCAGAATTCAGTTAAGCTTCGACTTTCTTGTGCAATTAATAATCAGAGTCTCCTTAAAATTATCATATCTTGAAGGGTAGGTCCTAATTAAATCACCAGCTCTTTTCAACAAATGTACAAATATAAGTTACACATCAGCAAACACCAAGATTAATATGCCATTTCCACCTTCTACCACCAATAAATTCCACCAACTTTATGTCTGACCAAATAACAGAAAATGTCTTAAGAAATGGTCTTAGGTAAAATATCTTGGATGAAAATGGTATCCATGAAAGACAATGTTGACATATCACCTAATATTTAATGACTAAGTTCGTCTCCATTAGTTCGTGTCATTATTGCAAAGAGCTGCAGTCATGTGTGAACAAGCAATTAAAACCCTCAAGTTTAACCTGACTTACACATAAATATGGATCATACAAACAAACTGTTAGAAGCAGGGTTGCAAATTATAGGTAGGTGTACTTCTGGAAAAAGTTAACAATACTGACCTGATGCCTACGTTTAGCTCCTTTGAAGTAAAGAAGGGTTACTCATTTGTGGTTTTCAGATAAGAGCAAACGAGGAAGTAGATGGGTATAAGGCAGCCTTCCAAAATTTTAATGAACCTCCATAGCTAAAGTATGCATCAATAGAACTCAGGTAAGTACATAAACTTATTTTCTAGATGCCTGCGCGATACAACTTAAACTTGCATTCAAGGGACACAAATACAGATAAAACAATCCAAGTTACATATTTTTCAGCCCTCGGTTGAACAAAAGGAACAGATAATTATCTGTTCTTTCTCATAAAAAATCAGAGGATGTACAATCAGCACTTCTGAGCTTGGCGTGATGACTAAACACATTAAAGCATTTATACTCAAATGAAACCAAACAAGTATCACCAACTTAAAAAGGCAAAAATTTCTGATAGACTGGAAAATTGATCTTCTACAGAGCATAATTCAATACACATATTACCTAAAAATTCATTGAAAGGGAATAAGAAAATGAGAAAAGAGTATAGAGATTATGAATGTACTTTGAGAATCACTGCACAGTATTGTGGATGGAAGTATAAACAACTGAACATCATTGATAAGCGTCTTCATCATCAAATCTTTGATACACATGAACTCCACCAGAGCAATGTATATTTCAGACCTACATATAATGAGAAATGCAAATCAATTTCTACTTATCTACTAAAAACATTTCTGGGCAAGGGTGCACTTCTAATTTGCAACCCTTACCCCTTTTTAGATAGATATATGACAGAAGCTGAGAAATTGACCTTTCTAACCTTTCTGTATCACTTGCAAAGAAATACAATCCTATGTCTTCTTTACCCGGACAATGATGGTTGAATAGACTTGCCCAGATATCCCCACGTGGAACTAGTTCAAATTTGAGCGTATCAGGCAATAGCCCCGAGAACTCATACACCTTCCGTCTAACTTTGGAAGGAGGATGAGCCTGGATATAATTATTGAATATCCCAGGTGCAAGTTCCAGAGCACCTAAGATGTCAAAATTTCCCCTAAAAATGCAAAGAGGAAGAGAAAAGAAAACAGAGATAAGTTGAATTTGAACCTTTTTAGAGCTGAATTTACCTTGAGTTACTATGTTAGTAATTAATGTGCCTGATTAAGGGTACTTACTTCCAGGAAGGAACTAGAGCAGGATCACAAGGATGTGTTGTAGATGAATTCATCATTCGACTCTCATTCACAGCATAGGGACTTCTATGCTCCAGAATGGCAGAACCAACTGGACCTAAAAAATAGGCTACATCAATTGGATGGAAGTACAAAAGTAAATAAAGTTTGCTATGAAAGCTTTACAGATATTGATGGTGCACAGAAATCATTTTGAAAGATATATCAACTCCAAATATATCAACATCATTGTGTATATAAAATAATTAGAGTATATGATAGAAATGAAATTTATGAAGAGTGAAGGTATAAGAAGAGGACAAATAAAACCGAGTAATGAATACAAGAGATGTTGGTGACACTTAACCTTTAGATGACTGCACTTGTTTTTTGCCCTGTTCAGTGATTTTGGCATTTTGAGGACTCTGAGGTTTTGTATATACTGCTGATCCTAAAGACCGCTGCATTGTGATCTTCTCAGGAAATAAAATTCGAGCTCTAGGTTTGCTGAAATTCCCTCGAGTCACAGTTGCCATGGATTTGGTTGACACAACTTTTGAGGAGCCAGTATTTATCAGCGGAGATCCATATTTCGTGATGCCTGATGACAGACCAAGTGCTTCTTCAACGGGTAGATATTTTGTTTTCCCAGTCTGTACCTCCTTTTCCCAGTTAATATAATGCCTGCCAGGAAATGTACTATGTTTCTTTGGTTGCACCGTACTCTGGCGAATCTTTGCGAAGGCATGTAATCTGGATCCCTCAGAATTATCATTTTCTAGTCCACGTGATGAAGACATTACCCCTTTGTCAATATGACATTCTTCACAACACCAATCCAGTGGTGCTTCTTCACTATAGCCCACCAAGCAATATCTGAAAGGAAAAGAACAACAGTTTTTTTTGAAACAGTAAAAGATGCATGCAGTATTTAAGAGAATTAAATGCCCACAACATGCTTATGAAAGAATCAATGAATCATTAGGTGGAACCCAATATCCAATATCATTAGGATCCGGCAGTGAAGAATGCCAAAAAGATCAGACAACTTAAAGAGGTCTTTATTCTCCTTAAGAGGTAATATCACTTCCATTCAGGCTTTTAGTTCTATTCGCTTTTCATCACTATTTCGAATTCCAAAAAAGGGAAGCAAAGCTGATAATCCAGCTAGCAATTTCCTTCAAGAGGAGCACCCCCTTAAGTAAAAAGATCAACTTCTCCTTTAGTGGCAAGTCAACCATAAAAGAAGTGGTTTGGGATTGGGACAATGTTTGAGGTTTACAAACAACATATAGGCGGTGATGAAGCAAGTACGGATCAGAGTCATAGCCTTCAGCTTGCCAGACTGCCCTTTCATGCTAAAACTAGAGAGAGAGAGAGAACTTACTGGTGCACGTCAGCACTCCTACACTGATAGCAGGTAATAATTGCTTCTTGAAAACCAATATCACCGCAGATTACACAAATATTTTTCTGCAAATTTATAAGAAAAGACAGAAAGTCAGACACTAACCAACGCTTGATCCAACTTAAGTGAAACTCATAACCAACTCTTGATCCAATTAAGTAAACTTATATTTTTCTGGTTTTGGCAATGAACAAGGATTTAGATGCTATAGAAGTGCTCTATTCAGCTTCTTTTGTCACACATAGTCAAGATTACCATATGAATGGAATGAACAATGAGGGGAAAATGTCATCAGTTATACAAAGGTATCATAATCAGCAAAATCATGTTTTGATCTTCATTTAACTCACATGCTTATATATGTAACATAAATCCCCCCTTTGCAGCAGATGCATATCCAGTGCAAATACTCAAGAACTTTGGTTGTGCCAAAAATAATGGTGGCCAGGGAGTGGCTGATGCAAGGGCAACCAGTGGCAGGAACAATGCAGACTTTGTTTTCACAGGTGTTACATGGGTCCATGTTCTCAGTTCACAAAATGTACACCATCTTCTGCCTCAGATGCTTAGAGTACTTGGAAGAGTCTTACATTGCAGGCTAAAGTTCATCCTAGATTCAAATTCATCCTATGGTTAGCTGTACAAAGAGACTGTCCACAGTGGAGAGACTACTCAAGTTTGGAACCAAGTACCCACCTGATTGTATCTTCTGTAGGCAGGTCTTGGAAACATTTGATCACTAATTTTTTGAATGTAGTAAGACTAATTTTCTATGGACAAGGTTGTGTACTCGGTTTGGGTTCCAAAGGCCTATTCTAGATTGGAATTCATAGCTGCATTGGGTGAGTACAATCGCAAGGATAAAGTCTGCAATAGTTCAAAAGTCACAACAGTAGCTTTTGCAATGATTATCACACTCATTTGCCGAGAAAGGACAATTGCAGATTTCAACATCGAATATTAAATACTGATTTAGAATTTAAAGGAGGTGGTCCAGTGCACTCATCTACGTGGGAAAAACATAGTTCGAAGGCAATCTTTAATCCTAACTTTGAATGTTTATCCTTGATGTATTGATGTAACTGGAACTTGATTTTGTTGTATTCAGCATTAGTGATAGATACTTAAGAGGTAGCAGTAGTCCTATGCTGCTCTGTTTTTATTGTAAATATCTTCTTTGGTCATTAATGAAAGTGATACTGTTAACTGAAAAGAAGTATTATCCAACCAAATTATTTTCCTAGGGTACTTTTTGGTTATATCTCCTCCACAGAGAAACACCTCCCATACTCCTTAAGAAACACTTTAAGGAGGATGTAGAGAACAGTAAAAGCTAGTGGTACAATACCAGTTTTCTTCCTGCCATTGTAAATAAATGACAAGAAATTCAATCTGCTTCTCTTTTGGTTAATCAGAAGACGGTTTATCTCTATATTTATTCTATGCAGGTTTGTTGGTTTGTTTTTTAATCTTCTACATTGGACACAATTTACACTACCTCCCCTACTTCTTCTTTTGGAAAGGGAAGTTTTTTTTTCTTTTGACACGGTAACAGAGGGAAGGGGGGTTTCCAGAACAACAAAGACAACCTGTTGTAGTAAGAGCATAAACCTTGATGCACAAAATAAACCTCTCCAGTCTATTTGTCCATCTAAAGCAATATATCATATAATCTTTATCTTCGCAGCAAAAAGAAAAAGAAAAAACCAACCACAGTGAAGTATGTACTGATGTTAAACTATTTTCAACCTGAAACTTAACAAATCCGTAAGTTGACTTTGGAGTAAAGAAAACATCCTTAGTAGAGAAACAGCAACAAATCCTAATATGAGCAAGTATAGAATAAAAATAAATTAGGACTTGGGAAATTGAACTACAACCAAAAATAATTAGGACAAAGCACCAAACAAACAGCAGTGTATTGATTACTATTGCTAATGGAGATAAAATTGAAGCTGCTAATAGTTGTGGGACAGTAATATACATCACAGATAACTGTAGCTGATACATTGTTTGACGATCACATCCGGAACTTTAGTACCACACTGTTGATGAAGGGAAAGAAGAACACTTTGAGTAAATTACCAAGGTTTCTCTTAATCAAGTCTATTAGTGACATAGAAGACATTATTATAGCACTTGAACTGAATTCAAGCTTCTTATAAAAGGAAAACATACTAGAGAAACTTACTTGGGAGTTGAGAACTTAAGAAGTTCATACTGCCTATTCGCAGTATGTGCAACATGTCATCTCTTTACATCTGTTGGAATGTAACAATTTTTGAAAAAGATGAATATTTTATCCATCAAAGACTGTTAACCATAACAAATCATTTAGTGAGCTGGTCAAAGGTACCAAATATTTGTACCACACGGTATGACCCTCAAATTAAGAAGATTTTCCTATCAGGTATTGGTTAAAGGGTCCATATGAACATAGATTGTGTTTGGTAACTGGTTTTGTTAAAGCCAAGACAAGTGAATATTGATAGAGAAATAGTATAGCAATAAGTTGGTGCTTGTACAACTTATATTCTCTTAAATTTGGGTTCACCTCATCATGTGAGTACTATTTCACATGTACTCACTTCTCTTTTGTCAAGGTACAACATCTTCTTGTGATGCACTTATGGACTCTCAGGGAGGCACTCCCTCGCTACGCACTCCACTCATACCATTGGCGTGTGGCCCTATTTATCATTGAGGCACTTTTGCTTATGAAGTCACATTTTGTATATTTTTGGGTATAGTCAGGACCTTTGTTTCATGTGTGACTTAAAAATTCCATGGACACCATACTCATGTAATGTTTATTTTGTGAAATTCTTAGCATAGCCTCGCATGGCTTTTTTTTTAATTTATGATATTGTCGATTTTTTTGTTTTACTTTCCACTTAATGAATTACTCAATGTCTTATAAGATGCTTTACCTTTCACTTCTACGTACCTATAATGTTCATAAGTTGTCAGAGAACTAGGGTTTGTTGAGGACCACATATATAATTGAGAGACTAAACAGATATTTAAGAAGTTACCCTTTGATTCTACTCTAGCTCATGCAATTGAGCTTAAAGCAATAAGTTCCAATGCCCACAAGTGTCGAATGAGTAAGTGATGACCAAGAATTGAAAGGCGCGAGTGATGACACCACCCATTGGGCAAGATTATGGAGTGTTTGTTAGTAAGGGATGAGACTCAAGGATGAAATTGTAAATGTAGTGTGTGGCATGATTTCAGGAAGTCAAATATTAATTAAGAACTCAAGGAGGAGGATGTGATGACATCAATTATTATTGTTGGACAACATTGAAGCTTGTGGAAAGACGTACAAAATGTATAAGCATACAAAGGATTTTCCCAAGGACTGAAATTCCTTCGGCAAAGGACAGCCTGGTGCAATAAATTTCCTTATGTGTGGAGTCCGGAGAAAGGCCTGATCACAAGATTCTACTGTATACTGCATTTACCATACATACCCGCAAAAACCCGTTTCCACCACACGAACCCATGACAAAAACCCATTTCTACTGTATACAACATTCACCCTACATTCCAGCAAAAAGACATTTCTACTGTATACAATATTTACCGTACATTCCTGCAAAAACCATTCTACTATATACAGCATTTACACTATGTTCCTGCGATCAGAGTTTCCACCACTCGAACCCAAGATCAGTACATTCCTGCAAAAACCCGTTTCTACTGTATACAACATTTACGCTACATTCCTGCAAAAACTCATTTTTATTGTATACATCATTTACCCTACATTCTTACAAAAACCTGTTTTCACCACTCGAACCCATGACCTCCTAGTCATGTGACAGCTACTTTACCACAAGAATCTACTGTGTACAGCATTTACCCTACATTCCAGCAATCCTGCTAACACCCGTTTCCACCACTCAAACCCATGACCACTACATTCCGGCAAAACCCCATTTCTACTGTATACAACATTTACCCTACATTCCTGCAAAAACCCCATTTCTACTGTATACAGTATTTACCCTACATTCCTGCAAAAACCCAATTCTACTACATACAGCATTTACAATGCATTTCTGCAATCACCTCTCGAACCCATGACATCCCAGT
Source organism: Solanum habrochaites (assembly GCA_027704765.1). Classification (NCBI taxonomy): domain Eukaryota; kingdom Viridiplantae; phylum Streptophyta; class Magnoliopsida; order Solanales; family Solanaceae; genus Solanum; species Solanum habrochaites. Next base: position 61,446,509 of record JAKWJA010002491.1, read on the forward strand.
CACGTGACAGCTACTTTACCACAAGATTCTACTATATACAGCATTTACCTTGCATTCCTGCAAAGACCCGTTTCCACCACTCAAACCCATGACAGTAATTCCTGCAAAAACCAATTTCTACTATATACATCATTCACCCTATATCCCGGCAAAAACCCATTTTCACCAGTCGAACCCATGACCTCCTAGTCGCATGACACCTACTTACCAATTAAGTCAAAAAAGCTTCCGTTCCATTACTCGAACAAGTATTTATTTAGATTATATACACACACAATAAAAAATATAGTTTTTCCTCTGTAATGCTGCAGTACCTTTACAACATGCAACACAAAACAAAACCAAAGATAAACTTAGCAACTGGTTCAATTCATACCGATGGATGAACCCAGTAAAATAAGAAACCCTTTAAAAAAAATACTAGAATAAAATATTCTCGAATAAAACGGAATACAATGAAACACATCTTTCACAATAAATACTACTTAAATTAAACACTCCACATTTACAACATTTCCCATAAAAGCTTTAAAAAAAAACGCTTAATCCCAAGGATCATCATCATCCCAAAAAAGATTGTCAATCTTTGCCAAGAAAAAAAAAAGAAACAAGTACAGAATCACATTAACTTTAGCTATGGGGAAAAACAAACAAGTATAATAATATAAAATGAGTAGAATTTCACCATGTGGGCCTGATGAATGCTGTGTTGTTCCTTTTGCCTAGGAGAAAGAGTGACCATTTGAGCTCCACGACGGACAAACAAAGAACAAAAAGTTCAAAAATGGTCCTACAAGCACACAATTTTCGGGCTAAAAAATTTTGAAGTTTAGACAACAAAAAAAAAAGTAAATGCTTTTCTGCAGAGACTACTGTGGAATACAAAGGAATTCTTTCTCATTAACGTCCTCCATTTTTTCATAATTCTTCATTTGTCACCCTGTTGTTTAGATAATGTCACTTGTATGTTTTGATACTACTAATAAATTTGGGGTAATAACGTAGCAGGTCCTAAAAAAAATTAAAAAAGAAAAAAGGACTCATATTTTGGTATTTAGCTTTAAATGTGAGGAGTCATGTATTCTAACTCTTTTCGTCTAATAATATTTCTCCGCCATTTACTTTACACATTTTAAAATATTTATAAGCAAACGATAATTTTATTATAGTACGGCTAAATAATCAGAAAATTTGATAAAAAAATTAAGAAGCCTGTAATATTCTTTTTATTTTAAAATATACTGATCTTTTTCATTTTTAATTAAAAGATATTAAAATTAAAACGGTAAAAAAGTTTTAAAAGATAAAATAAAATAGTGTGAAATACGTTGTTTTACCTTTCCGGCCAAAAGAATTTTTCTTTACTATATTGTTTTTAAAATATAATAAATACATGTCTAGAAAATTATGATTGAGAAATAACTATAATTAATTACAAAGATAGATTAGAAATTTAAGTATTAAATTATTCAATAATTTCATAGAGTGAATAAATATCATTGGACATCTTAAATAAAATAATGACTAACTATTATTGAACAAAAAAAATAATCATAACTTTGGGATAAAATCGTAATACAAAAAAAAAAGACTCATATTTTGGCTTAAAGCTTTAAATGTGAGAAGTTATGTACTCTAAGTTAGTACTAAAGTTAATGCTTTATACTATTTGGTATGAGAGAAGTCTACATCAATTCATTATGACGAAGAAGTTTATGTGTGTGTTTGGTATTAATCGAAAATATATTGAACGAAAAATATTTTTTTAAAATTTACACACGTATAATTGATTATGTTAATGATATTACAGATAGATTAAAAAAATTTCACATATTACCATATCAATTCGATTGAAAATCATTTTTATTTAAAATTTAAAATTTTTATAATATAAATTTCACATATCACAAAAAATAAAGACATTCATTTGTCAAAGTGATAATTAATTTAACAAACTTATTTATAACTCTTCTGATTTTTCATTTATGACTATGCTTAGTCATTTATGAAAAACATTGTAAAATTAGCTAAAATTTAGATTCATGCGTCTTTTTACAAAAACAAGAAAAAGCAAAAGAAATCACGTGTAACTTTTTCTTTTTTTGGAATATTGTTGGTTTTATTTTGACAAAATAATCTGATAAACCTTTAAACTTGTATGTGTTTATATTGTAAACTATTGTATTTAATTATTTACCAATTGAACTTTTAAATCCAATTAAAATAATATATTAATGTCATTCATAATTATTAATTAAAATTATTCAATTACAGACAAAATAATAAAATTTATTAAATTCTTTAAGTAAAACCCAATACATTTTCTCTATTCTCACTGTTTCACGAATCACGCCCAAGTCGTCGCCGTTGCCGCCATCGCCATGTTTATCAGCGAAATCACTCGTATTCCTTCCGCTTTAATCTCCCATATCATCACCATTATTATTTCCTCCTCCAACCTCCACAAAAACAACAATTTAAATAAGCCATCAGATCAGATCTAATCGAGCACCATCACCATTTTCGCCTTCATCTCTCCGCCGCACACCATTACCATCTTTGTCACCATGATTAGATCATCGCACCCTCACCTACCTCTTTCTCCTCTCTGTTGACTAGCCGCGTCTTTCTCTTTTCCTGTACTGAGTATCAGTGGTGTCCGGCGAGCACCATCGATAAAGTAGACTCAAGAAGGTGTCAAGATCATCTAAATAGATGAAGATAGATTGTGAAAAGAAAGATAAAGGGTTGGCAAGGAAGGATATGACTGAAAAGGAGGAGTAAGGAATGAAGAAGACAATATTTTTTATTAATGGTTTAAAAAATTATTATTTTTTATAATTTTACTCCCTCATTTTAAAAAAAAAGACCTAATTGGACTTTAAAATGAAGTTTAAAAAAAAAAAGACTTTGTTAATCTTATGATTCTAAATTGAGCAACTTTCATATATACCAAATAAAAAATTCATATTTGTATGTTATAGCAAAATTTACATAATTGCGCTCCATAACAAGCATATAATTGTATAATTCGCTATACATATACAATTGTATAATTCGCTAGCCTAAATTGTATAATTCGCTGGTCTCTCTATACATATACAATTGTATGATTTGCTAGCCTAAATTGTAGCCTAAATTGTATAATTTGCTATCCTATTTATTTGCAATTGTATAATGCGCTGTCTATTTTGTTGCAATATTTGTATAGAATTCTTTGCATAAAATTGAATCGAAGTAAAATGTATGTATATTGTATAATTATAAGTGTATAGGAAGACTATATATGTTTTTCTCTCGCTTTATACAAAAATAGAAACATAATTTATACACTTCTGTTGTATAAAGCGAGAGAACATTATATTTTACTGCAATTGTATAATTCGCAATTGTATAATTCATTGGTCTCTCTCGCTGCAATATTTGTATAAAATTTGCATTTGTCTACAATTGAATTGAAGTAAAATGTTTGTAAATTGTATGATTAAGTGTATAACACGAAGATATATGTATTTTCATGTGTATATATAATTTTCTCTCGCTTTATATAAATAGAAACACAATTTATACACTTCTGTGTATAAAGCGAGAGAGGCGAGCAGAGGGAGAGTGGCAAGCGAAATTTTTGAGAGAGAGGCAACTGACAAACTTTGGCTAACGTTTGCTATGGAGCACAATTAAATCAAATTGTAGCTACTCCACTTATTTTAGGTTATTAATTTGTTATTATATAGCATTATCCCTTCTAAATTAAAGTTATGTCAAATGTACCAAAATGCCCTTTAATTTTGTGATATTAAACATGTCATGTGGAAAGTTAAAATTAAAGTGTTACCAAAAACGAAAAGTGGTTATTTTTTTTTAAAAAACATATTAAAAAGAAAATAGGATCATTCCTTTTTAAACGGAGGAATTAATATCTTTTAAAGTAGAAATGCTCCTCACTTGATTTAATAGGCGTTTAGTTACACACTTTTTCCAACTTAGACATCTAATGACACATAGGTCTGGTCAATGTCAGAGAAGTTTATTAAATTGTGTTCTAGTAAGTTTAAGAGTTCAATTGACAAACGAGTAAGTTGAATGATTCACAATACAAACTCATAAAAGTATAAGAATCTATCAAACCATTTCACTTTTTAATTTCACTAACAAATATTTAATTAAATAAGACAACGAAACTAGAAAACTCATAACATAATCACTGATAAGAGAAGGTAGAGAGAATGAGACCATATTAGACCAAACAAACATCAACTAAGTTGCATTAATTTTTTACTCAAATTTTATGACGTGTATCAAAAACATTTTTGAGCCAAAAAATTGATGTTTGGGTATTGAAAGGTGATGGAAAAATATTTTTTTACTAATTCGAGACATTTTAGACTCTTCTTCCTTTTGAAAGTAATAAATACATATTCACCTTCCAATAAACACATCCCACCCATTAACTTTTCCTCGTAACAAATTTTTTGATATTGACTTCTTATCAATATATAAAGCAATTTTGTACTAACATACAAACTACAGAACCTCCAAACATTTAGACCTAAATGGCAAAATATGAGTCACTTTTTGGGACCTACTGCTTATTGCCATAAGTTTAATGGTAGTAACAAAATGTACAAGTGAAATTATGCAAACAATATGGTAACAAACGTACAATTATGAAAAAATGGAGGAGCGGGACGAGAAAGACTCCCTTCCTTTAGGAGTGTACATAGGTCGGTTCGATTTGATTTTTTATTTTAAAGAATCTAAACTAATTATGTCGGTTTATCAAATTTAAAAAAAAATCAAATCATATAAAGTTGATTTTTTCGATTTCAATTTTAGTCGGTTCTTTCAGATTTTTTCTTCGAAAAGACTGTCAAATTTAGGGGTGTGCATCGGTCGGTTCGGTTCGGTTTTACATATAATCGGCTCGGTTTATCGGTTTTCGGTTTTAAAATATGCTAACTCAATAACAAACCAATAAGAAATTTTTTATCGATTTATCGGTTTTTGATGTTATCGGTTCGGTTTCGGTTAACCAAATAAGAAAATGTCGATCAAATAATATATAATAGTACGTATGTTATAATTACATGTTACCAACTTACCGCCAAAACATAATAGAAAACTTTGAATGTTGATCAAATTACTAACATTCACAAACTTGCAAAAGGTATCTCTTACAATTACGAACTAGAATTAAAACTAAAATAAAATATTTCAATGAGACAATCTTGAACAGTTGCTTGATCCGCCAGATAATCAACAAAGTTCTCACCAATTTCCTAACCAAAAAATCACATAGCCTGAAAAACTAATATTGAATCTATTTATGTATTAAATTATGTATATTTAATATTGAGGAAGGGTAAAGTAGTAAATAACTATCGTCTTATTGGGTTATCGGGAAAAACCGAAACCGACCCAATAACCCAATAATTATTTTTTCTAAACCCATTAAAAACCCAATAACCCAATAACAATAACCCAATAACATTTTATCGGTTCGGTTTATTGGTCGGTTCGATTTTTGTACACCCCTAGTCAAATTCACATGAGTACAAAATATGTTTTTGGAGATATTAACATTCATTATGCTAAACTAATAAGATTAAATACTAGATGCAAATTGAATACAAAAATAATTTACAAAGTAAATTGTTAACTTCGAATTTGAAAAAACTATAACAATATAATTATAACTTCGAATCTTAACACAAAATAAAATATTTACAAGTCCAAATTTGAAATAAAATAGATAAACATTTAAAACTATAAACTAACTTAAAATATATTATAAATAATTTTTTTTAGTTATACATAAAAATAATAATAATAATATATATATATATATATATACACACACAAAATTTTACAAATCAAAATTTGAAATAAAATACATAGAACTGAAAGTCATAAACTAACAAAAGATATATCACGAAAGTAGATTATATGTAAATAATATTTTTTATCTATAAATAAAATAAATTATGTATATATATGTGTGTCGTTTTGGTTTGAGTTCGATTTTATTATTTTTTTCTAATACCAAACCAAACCAAGAGTGAACTATTTTTTTTTTCAATCGCCAAACCAATCAAACCAAACCACAAGTCGATTTTTTTTTTGGGGTTTGATTTTGTTCGTTGATTCGATTTGACTTAATGATTCGATTTGTACACCCTTACCTTCCTTGTAGTCTTTTTTTTAAAATTCATTTGTTCAATACCGAGCCCATCATTAGTTCACGGTCCTTTCTGCGGGAACGCGAAATGTGAAAAATTTTCTTTGATTAAGTGACTCGAAGTTAAGGTTGTGATCTTTATGTTTTTAGTATGTATTTTTTTCTTACCTATTATATCTTCAATTAATTACTTTGCAAAAGGTAGGAATTTTTGAAAACATTTACTTTTTAATTCATATACTTCATAATTAATAAGGGTAAAATGATAAACTCACTATTAATTACTCCCTCAATTTTAAAAAGAATGTTCCTATTTTTCTTTTAGTTTCTTCAAAAAAGAATGACTCATTTTCTTTTTTGGCAACACTTTAACTTTAACTTTTCACATGACATGTTTAAGACCACACGATTAAAGGACATTTTGGTACATTTAACATAACTTTAATTTAGTAACTATAAGATTAAAAAGTCTAATTTTTTTTCTTAAACTCTTTTCCAAGTCAAACTAGATAATTTTTTTTTGAACAAAGGGAGTATTATTTTCTTAATAGGTGTATCAATTCAAAAGTGAACAAGTAATTATAGACAGAGAGAGAGTAAGTTCAAGAGCATGGCACAACTAAATTTTAAAAGTATTTTTCTTAACAAGTTTTTGATAATTTTGACAAGAAATTTTATGTTATTATAAATCGTATCATCGGTTGTTTACTGTGTTTCAATTACTGCACTGTGTTTGTTAGTTCACCATTGACCGTCCTAATTGCTATGTTTTATACACTGTTTCTTATGCTTCGTACTTGAATTTACTGCACTCGATACAAGGATCTTTTGAAAATAATCTCTCTATTTTATGAAGTAGTGATAAGATTTGTATACACTCTACCCTCCCAAAATCCTACTCGTGAGATTCCACGGTATGTTGTTAACATTACCTATTTAAAAAGACATGAAAAAAAAAGTATCAAAGGGGCAATTTAGTCTCAAAATTAGAAGATGTTATATGAATTGAAATGGAAGAGTATAATATACAATTTCCAGGTTTCAATTGCTGTTTGTCTAATTTTGACAGGTGATGGAGAGTCTAAAAAAAGTAAAAGAAAGAAGAAGAAAAAGCCGACAGTATTGAAAGTATCATAATACTTATTAAAATTTAAAAGTAGTAAAAATAAACAAAATAAATAACATTTTTAAGGAGCTAACAATAATAATAAATCAAAAAAATTATAATGGCTGAAGTATTTGTTTTAACTGCAGCAGTGTTCATGCGATCAATGCCTCTTCCTTGGTCTCTTTTTCTATGGCAAAATGCCATTCTTTTTGGGATAATTAGATTGGGTTAAGCATGCGTTTTTTTTTTAAAAAATTATTATTATTACTATTTTATATTATTATATGATTTAATCTTTCTTAAAAATGGACATTGAACAGAGTTATCCAAGTTCGTCCGGACATCATAATTATTTTTTTAAAATTATTATTATTACTATTTTATATTATTATATGATTTAATCTTTCTTAAAAATGGACATTGAACAGAGTTATCCAAATTCGTCCGGACATCATAATTATTTCTAAAAGGTATTTAACACTTTAAGAAAAGGCAAAGATGGACCAATCAGAGTAGTTTTAATATCTACAATTACTTAGTTTTATACGAACACTCCACTAATAATTTAACATCAATACATAGCACTATGATTGGGTTTTTATTTAACTCAATGCCATACTGCACTATCAACAGTTTATGCTCTATGATAGGTTGTCTTTGTTGTCTCTCTAAAATCTCCTTTCGAATCCAAAAGAAGATGTTGGGGAGGGTATTAATAATTGTGTCTAATGGTATAAGATTAAAGAACAAAACAACAAATTTATATAGAAAAAGTATACAGATGAACAATATTTTGATTATGCAAAAGAGAAGCAAATCAAATTGTTCATCATTTATTAATAATGGCAGGAAGAAAACTGGTCTTCCAGATTTCTTTTGTTTTCTATACGAACTGTGCGATGATATAAGTTTCTAAATAGCAGTTATTACCTGCCATTGCTGCAAAGACGTTGACGTGCATTGGTAAGTTCTCTCTATGCCTTTTTAGCATTAAAGGGTGGACAATCAGTTAAGCGAGCTGAAAGCCATGACTCTGATATCCATTCTTGCTTCATCACCTTGTGCCACATCTATATGTTCTTTGTGAACCCTTTTTTTTGGGGGGTAACCAAACAATTTTATAAACCAAAATGAACATTGGAATACAGGAAAAGAAAGAAACTGAGTGATGCCGCATCACTTCAGCAAGCTACAAGCCTTTCCTAACCTCACAGCATCAGAGGTAACTACTGCATAGAGTACGGCAGGTACACAGAATATTCCTGTCCTTCTAAGTAGGGTAGAAATTACGAGTCTCTAACCAACTAGCCACCTTAGATGTCTACTACGTCTAGCTCGGATAATCAGCTTAGTGAGTAGCTCTACTGGTTTTTTGTTGATGCTGGAAGACTCTCATGTTCCTTTCCCTCCACAGACGGTAAATAGTGGCTGCAAGTATCATCCTGTAAACTTCAACTCTACTGCTCTTATCTGTAGCATATGAAGAGTTTTTGCCATATGTGAGCAGAGACTGTACAAGCAAAAAAAAAGATGAGAATTCTGAAAGGACAGATCGGATCCACAACCATTCCCCATTTCAGCACTCTATCCCTAGTGTGCAGTTTGTTTAGTGCAGCCAGTCTCAAGATTAAAATACATCTAGGTGACCCAAGCTATTACACAGAAATCTTCTCCATTCGACCTTCTGATGGAGCTTCACTTAAATTTACTTGATTGAGAAATGCTCCATCTCATTTAACTCAGCCATGCTAAACCCAGCTTTCTCGACATATTTGGTAGCATTTAAGATTCACTGAAATCTGACATGATATTTCTTAGAGTTTTTGACTAAAATCATTCCTCAACTATGACTCAAATCTAACGTACATCCTTATATTATCTAAGTGAGCAAAAAATATCCTTAAATTATCCAAAAAATAACAAGAATCATCCTTCAGCCTACTTTTGTTAAGAAACTGATTGAACCAATAAAAAAAATATGTTTTATTAATTTGCTCACATCTTGGCCACGACAAAAAGATAAAAAGTAGCTAAAAAGAATAAGGAAATGGATAGGAAATGAATCTTGAATTTAGATTTCGTGTTGTTAGTTTAGAGTATATTTTTTGCATCATCAAGTAAATTGACCTGCACCAAAACATAAGTTTTGAAATATTCATACAGTAGAAAGATAATGTAAAAAAATCATTTCAAACATATTAGATCCAACTATTTAGAGATTTTCTTAAGTAACATATTGCGGGGTATATACTATATATACAAAATTCACATTTTATACAATGTACATAAATGCTGGAAATTTAGTGAAATTACGTAGGTGTTTAGTTATTAAATAAAAAAATTACTTTATTTGAAATTTTTGAAGTTGGAGTAGTATTTTTTCTAAAGAATATTTAGAATTTGAATATATTTTGTTTGGATATAATTTAAACCCTCAATTTCAATTTTTTTTAAAAAAATACCTTACTTGATTAGCTTAACCATGTGTACACATATTCATTTTGATTTTACACATTTTTTGTTGGGGCATGAGTTTCTTAAAAAAAATTAAACAAAAGGATGAATATGTTTTTTGTTCATATATATAACACAAGGATGTACTTTAGGCTTTGGTCATACTCCAGGGATGATTTTAGCCAAAAACTCATACTTCTTATCTAGCACCCTATTCCTACCATAGTAACAATGGATCCACTTGATACTGTATGTATTTTATATGCACACGTAGTCGTTAGTCCTCTTTCTGTTTTAAAAAAAAATCTGTTTTTTCTCTTCTTACAAGGGCTATTTTGTAGCTGCACCAGTGGGTTGGTGTTGTGAAATATGTGCTACTGGCAAGAGGGTTATTTCTTCATCACATGGTCTAGAAAATGAATACTCTGGGGGGTCCAAGTTATGTCTTTGCAAAAAATTTTCAGACTACTCTGCCACCAAATATCGTATTAAGTTTCCAAATGGGCATGGTATTAACTGGGAAAAAAAGGTAAAAACAGGGAAAACAAGATATCTACCTGTTGAAGAAGCACTCAGTCTATCATCGGGCATCAAGAAATATGGGTGTCCGCGGTTGTGTCTTCATGAGTTCTATCAACCAAATCCAAGACGATTGAGACTCGAGGGAATTTAAGCAAACCTAGAACTGAACCGAGCATAAAACAAGTATAATCATCTAAAGGTGAATTTTCACCAACATTTCTTGTATTCATCAGTTGTTCAAATATATACTATTCTTTTACCTTCATTCATCCAAAAATTGATTTTCTATCATAGTCTTATAATGTCATTGATATATCTAGAGTTGATATTTGTCTTTCAAAATAATGATCTCCTTAGACCATCAACATTTGCAAATCTTTTCTAGCAAATTTTCTTTACTCGTGTACTTCCATCCAATTGATGTAGCCTGCTTGTTAGGTCCTTGTAGTTCTACCATTCTAGAGCATAGGAGTCCCAATATCGTGAAAGTGAGTGGAATGATGAACCCACTTTTGCTCCTACTCCAAGCTCATTCCTGGAAGTATGTTATACAATTTATCAAGTACACTTATTACTAACTCAAATTAAGCTCACCTTTGCCAGTAGTCAGCTGACTTACGAACCTCATCATCTTCTTTTATTTTTGACAAAGTACAAACCTCCTAATCTCTTTATTGACACGTACAAATAAATTTATAATTCTTTTTTGGTTCACAACAAAATGTTGTTTCCCAAGGAGATGGTCTAGTGGCTAAGGTATAAGAGTAACACCTTTGATAATTCTACAAGCTACATAAAAATATTGATGATCTTACATAAATTTGAGGGAGGGACTGGCAGCATTCAAAAAGAATACAACTTTTTTGTAATTAATAGTCAATCTCTTTGTATTTCAGGGGAAGTTTTCAGATCTCATGTGCTCTGGAATTTGCACTTAGGATGCTCAAAAATTGTATCCAGACGCATCCTCCTTTCAAAGTTAGACGTAATGTGTATGAGATCCTATAATTATTGTCTCATACTCTTAAATTTGAACTAGTTCTGCTCTGAAATATCTGAGCTAGTCCATTCAACAACCATTGTTCGGGTAAAGAAGATACATGATTTTATTTCATTCCAACTGGGAGATAGATAGAGATTAGCTTCTACCTTACATATACATTCGTAAAGAGGTAAGGATTGCAAAGTTGAAATGTGCCATTGCCCGAGAATGTTTTAACTAGAAATTTATTTGCATTTTCCATCATATGTAGGTCTTGAGATAAATACTGCTCTAGTGAAGTTCATGCGTAACAAAGATTTTGTGATGAGAACGCTTATAAATGATGTTAAACATTCCATCACCAAATCTTTGATACACATAAACTTCATTAGAGATATATATATCTCAAACCTAGTAAATGCAAATCAATTTCTATTAAATAATTCCTAGGCAAGGGTGCACTTATACTTTGCAACCCCTATCCATTTTCGAATAGATATATAAGCTAACAACCGACTTTTCTCTCTCACTTGGAAGGACATACAGTCATATGACTTCTTATCCGGACAACGATTGTTGAATAGACTTTGCCCAAATAAACTCATGCAAGACTAGTTCGTATTCAATAGTATTTATTAGACAATAGCCTAGAAAACTCATATACTTTACATCTAACTCTGAAAAGAGGTTGAACCCGGATACAATTATTGAATATCTCATGTGTGAGTTCCAAAGCATCTAAGATGCCAAAACTTCCCTAAAATGCAAAGAACAGAAAGACTAATAATTGTAGAGAATAGAACTTGCAATCTTGTTGAGTAGTGCAAATTCTTTAGTAAAAAACCATCTATAATATATATGTAATCTGTAGAATAAATATAGGAAAATTTCTGCATTTTGACGTATAACGAAAGACATATTCGAGTTTCAAAAAATACAAGAAAGAGCCATGAAGCAATTTCTTAGCAAAAAAAACTTTTAGAGCATATGAGTCCCAATATCGTGAAAGTGAGTGGAATGATGAACCCACTTTTGCTCTACTCCAAGCTCATTCCTGGAAGTATGTTATACAATTTATCAAGTACACTTATTACTAACTCAAATTAAGCTCACCTTTGCCAGCAGTCAGCTGACTTACGAACCTCATCATTTTCTTTTATTTTTGACAAAGTACAAACCTCCTAATCTCTTTATTGACAAGTACGAATAAATTTATAATTCTTTTTTGGTTCACAACAAAATGTTGTTTCCCAAGGAGATGGTCTAGTGGCTAAGGTATAAGAGTAACACCTTTGATAATTCTACAAGCTACATAAAAATATTGATGATCTTACTTAAATTTGTGGCAGCATTCAAAAAGAATACAACTTTTTTGTAATTAATAGTCAATCTCTTTGTATTTCAGGGAAAGTTTTCAGATCTCATGTGCTCTGGAATTTGCACTTAGGATGCTCAATAATTGTATCCAGGCGCATCCTCCTTTCAAAGTTAGACGTAAGGTGTATGAGATCCTATAATTACTGTCTCATACTCTTAAATTTGAACTAGTTCTGCTCTGAAATATCTGAGCTAGTCTATTCAACAACCATTGTTCGGGTAAAGAAGATACAGGATTTCATTTCATTCCAACTGGGAGATAGATAGAGATTAGCTTCTACCTTAAATATACATTCGTAAAGAGGTAAGGATTGCAAAGTTGAAGTGCGCCATTGCCCGAGAATTTTTTAACTAGAAATTTATTTGCATTTTCCATCATATGTAGGTCTTGAGATAAATACTGCTCTAGTGAAGTTCATGCGTAACAAAGATTTTGTGATAAGAACGCTTACAAATGATGTTAAACATTCCATCACAAAATCTTTGATACACATAAACTTCATTAGAGATATATATATCTCAAACCTAGTAAATGCAAATCAATTTCTATTAAATAATTCCTAGGCAAGGGTGCACTTATACTTTGCAACCCCTATCCATTTTCGAATAGATATATAAGCTAACAACCGACTTTTCTCTCTCACTTGGAAGGACATACAGTCATATGACTTCTTTATCCGGACAACGATTGTTGAATAGACTTTGCCCAAATAAACTCATGCAAGACTAGTTCGTATTCAATAGTATTTATTAGACAATAGCCTAGAAAACTCATATACTTTACATCTAACTCTGAAAAGAGGTTGAACCCGGATACAATTATTGAATATCTCATGTGTGAGTTCCAAAGCATCTAAGATGCCAAAACTTCCCTAAAATGCAAAGAACAGAAAGACTAATAATTGTAGAGAATAGAACTTGCAATCTTGTTGAGTAGTGCAAATTCTTTAGTAAAAAACCATCTATATATATATGTAATCTGTAGAATAAATATAGGAAAATTTCTGCATTTTGACGTATAACGAAAGACATATTCGAGTTTCAAAAAATACAAGAAAGAGCCATGAAGCAATTTCTTAGCAAAAAAAACTTTTAGAGCATAGGAGTCCCAATATCGTGAAGTGAGTGGAATGATGAACCCACTTTTGCTCTACTCCAAGCTCATTCCTGGAAGTATGTTATACAATTTATCAAGTACACTTATTACTAACTCAAATTAAGCTCACCTTTGCCAGCAGTCAGCTGACTTACGAACCTCATCATTTTCTTTTATTTTTGACAAAGTACAAACCTCCTAATCTCTTTATTGACAAGTACGAATAAATTTATAATTCTTTTTTGGTTCACAACAAAATGTTGTTTCCCAAGGAGATGGTCTAGTGGCTAAGGTATAAGAGTAACACCTTTGATAATTCTACAAGCTACATAAAAATATTGATGATCTTACTTAAATTTGTGGCAGCATTCAAAAAGAATACAACTTTTTTGTAATTAATAGTCAATCTCTTTGTATTTCAGGGAAAGTTTTCAGATCTCATGTGCTCTGGAATTTGCACTTAGGATGCTCAATAATTGTATCCAGGCGCATCCTCCTTTCAAAGTTAGACGTAAGGTGTATGAGATCCTATAATTACTGTCTCATACTCTTAAATTTGAACTAGTTCTGCTCTGAAATATCTGAGCTAGTCCATTCAACAACCATTGTTCGGGTAAAGAAGATACAGGATTTCATTTCATTCCAACTGGGAGATAGATAGAGATTAGCTTCTACCTTAAATATACATTCGTAAAGAGGTAAGGATTGCAAAGTTGAAGTGCGCCATTGCCGAGAATGTTTTAACTAGAAATTTATTTGCATTTTCCATCATATGTAGGTCTTGAGATAAATACTGCTCTAGTGAAGTTCATGCGTAACAAAGATTTTGTGATAAGAACGCTTATAAATGATGTTAAACATTCCATCACAAAATCTTTGATACACATAAACTTCATTAGAGATATATATATCTCAAACCTAGTAAATGCAAATCAATTTTTATTAAACAATTCCTAGGCAAGGGTGCACTTATACTTTGCAACCCCTATCCATTTTCGAATAGATATAAAAGCTAAAAACCGACTTTTCTCTCTCACTTGGAAGGACATACAGTCATATGACTTCTTTATCCGGACAACGATTGTTGAATAGACTTTGCCCAAATAAACTCATGCAAGACTAGTTCGTATTCAATAGTATTTATTAGACAATAGCCTAGAAAACTCATATACTTTACATCTAACTCTGAAAAGAGGTTGAACCCGGATACAATTATTGAATATCTCATGTGTGAGTTCCAAAGCATCTAAGATGCCAAAACTTCCCTAAAATGCAAAGAACAGAAAGACTAATAATTGTAGAGAATAGAACTTGCAATCTTGTTGAGTAGTGCAAATTCTTTAGTAAAAAACCATCTATAATATATATGTAATCTGTAGAATAAATATAGGAAAATTTCTGCATTTTGACGTATAACGAAAGACATATTCGAGTTTCAAAAAATACAAGAAAGAGCCATGAAGCAATTTCTTAGCAAAAAAAACTTTTAGAGCATAGGAGTCCCAATATCGTGAAAGTGAGTGGAATGATGAACCCACTTTTGCTCTACTCCAAGCTCATTCCTGGAAGTATGTTATACAATTTATCAAGTACACTTATTACTAACTCAAATTAAGCTCACCTTTGCCAGCTGACTTACGAACCTCATCATTTTCTTTTATTTTTGACAAAGTACAAACCTCCTAATCTCTTTATTGACAAGTACGAATAAATTTATAATTCTTTTTTGGTTCACAACAAAATGTTGTTTCCCAAGGAGATGGTCTAGTGGCTAAGGTATAAGAGTAACACCTTTGATAATTCTACAAGCTACATAAAAATATTGATGATCTTACTTAAATTTGTGGCAGCATTCAAAAAGAATACAACTTTTTTGTAATTAATAGTCAATCTCTTTGTATTTCAGGGAAAGTTTTCAGATCTCATGTGCTCTGGAATTTGCACTTAGGATGCTCAATAATTGTATCCAGGCGCATCCTCCTTTCAAAGTTAGACGTAAGGTGTATGAGATCCTATAATTACTGTCTCATACTCTTAAATTTGAACTAGTTCTGCTCTGAAATATCTGAGCTAGTCTATTCAACAACCATTGTTCGGGTAAAGAAGATACAGGATTTCATTTCATTCCAACTGGGAGATAGATAGAGATTAGCTTCTACCTTAAATATACATTCGTAAAGAGGTAAGGATTGCAAAGTTGAAGTGCGCCATTGCCCGAGAATGTTTTAACTAGAAATTTATTTGCATTTTCCATCATATGTAGGTCTTGAGATAAATACTGCTCTAGTGAAGTTCATGCGTAACAAAGATTTTGTGATAAGAACGCTTACAAATGATGTTAAACATTCCATCACAAAATCTTTGATACACATAAACTTCATTAGAGATATATATATCTCAAACCTAGTAAATGCAAATCAATTTCTATTAAATAATTCCTAGGCAAGGGTGCACTTATACTTTGCAACCCCTATCCATTTTCGAATAGATATAAAGCTAACAACAACCGACTTTTCTCTCTCACTTGGAAGGACATACAGTCATATGACTTCTTTATCCGGACAACGATTGTTGAATAGACTTTGCCCAATAAACTCATGCAAGACTAGTTCGTATTCAATAGTATTTATTAGACAATAGCCTAGAAAACTCATATACTTTACATCTAACTCTGAAAAGAGGTTGAACCCGGATACAATTATTGAATATCTCATGTGTGAGTTCCAAAGCATCTAAGATGCCAAAACTTCCCTAAAATGCAAAAACAGAAAGACTAATAATTGTAGAGAATAGAACTTGCAATCTTGTTGAGTAGTGCAAATTCTTTAGTAAAAAACCATCTATAATATATATGTAATCTGTAGAATAATATAGGAAAATTCTGCATTTTGACGTATAACGAAAGACATATTCGAGTTTCAAAAAATACAAGAAAGAGCCATGAAGCAATTTCTTAGCAAAAAAAACTTTTAGAGCATAGGAGTCCCAATATCGTGAAAGTGAGTGGAATGATGAACCCACTTTTGCTCTACTCCAAGCTCATTCCTGGAAGTATGTTATACAATTTATCAAGTACACTTATTACTAACTCAAATTAAGCTCACCTTTGCCAGCAGTCAGCTGACTTACGAACCTCATCATTTTCTTTTATTTTTGACAAAGTACAAACCTCCTAATCTCTTTATTGACAAGTACGAATAAATTTATAATTCTTTTTTGGTTCACAACAAAATGTTGTTTCCCAAGGAGATGGTCTAGTGGCTAAGGTATAAGAGTAACACCTTTGATAATTCTACAAGCTACATAAAAATATTGATGATCTTACTTAAATTTGTGGCAGCATTCAAAAAGAATACAACTTTTTTGTAATTAATAGTCAATCTCTTTGTATTTCAGGGAAAGTTTTCAGATCTCATGTGCTCTGGAATTTGCACTTAGGATGCTCAATAATTGTATCCAGGCGCATCCTCCTTTCAAAGTTAGACGTAAGGTGTATGAGATCCTATAATTACTGTCTCATACTCTTAAATTTGAACTAGTTCTGCTCTGAAATATCTGAGCTAGTCCATTCAACAACCATTGTTCGGGTAAAGAAGATACAGGATTTTATTTCATTCCAACTGGGAGATAGATAGAGATTAGCTTCTACCTTAAATATACATTCGTAAAGAGGTAAGGATTGCAAAGTTGAAGTGCGCCATTGCCCGAGAATGTTTTAACTAGAAATTTATTTGCATTTTCCATCATATGTAGGTCTTGAGATAAATACTGCTCTAGTGAAGTTCATGCGTAACAAAGATTTTGTGATAAGAACGCTTACAAATGATGTTAAACATTCCATCACAAAATCTTTGATACACATAAACTTCATTAGAGATATATATATCTCAAACCTAGTAAATGCAAATCAATTTCTATTAAACAATTCGTAGGCAAGGGTGCACTTATACTTTGCAACCCCTATCCATTTTCGAATAGATATAAAAGCTAAAAACCGACTTTTCTCTCTCACTTGGAAGGACATACAGTCATATGACTTCTTTATCCGGACAACGATTGTTGAATAGACTTTGCCAAAATAAACTCATGCAAGACTAGTTCGTATTCAATAGTATTTATTAGACAATAGCCTAGAAAACTCATATACTTTACATCTAACTCTGAAAAGAGGTTGAACCCGGATACAATTATTTAATATCTCATGTGTGAGTTCCAAAGCATCTAAGATGCCAAAACTTCGCCTAAAATGCAAAGAACAGAAAGACTATTAATTGTAGAGAATAGAACTTGCAATCTTGTTGAGTAGTGCAAATTCTTTAGTAAAAAACCATCTATAATATATATGTAATCTGTAGAATAAATATAGGAAAACTTCTGCATTTTGACGTATAACGAAAGACATATTCGAGTTTCAAAAAATACAAGAAAGAGCCATGAAGCAATTTCTTAGCAAAAAAAACTTTTAGAGCATAGGAGTCCCAATATCGTGAAAGTGAGTGGAATGATGAACCCACTTTTGCTCCTACTCCAAGCTCAATCCTGGAAGTATGTTATACAATTTATCAAGTACACTTATTACTAACTCAAATTAAGCTCACCTTTGCCAGTAGTCAGCTGACTTACGAACCTCATCATCTTCTTTTATTTTTGACAAAGTACAAACGTCCTTATCTCTTTATTGACAAGTACGAATAAATTTATAATTATTTTTTGGTTCACAACAAAATGTTGTTTCCCAAGGAGATGGTCTAGTGGCTAAGGTATAAGAGTAACACCTTTGATAATTCTACAAGCTACATAAAAATATTGATGATCTTACTTAAATTTGAGGGAGGGACTGGCAGCATTCAAAAAGAATACAACTTTTTTGTAATTAATAGTCAATCTCCTTGTATTTCAGGGGAAGTTTTAAGATCTCATGTGCTCTGGAATTTGCACTTAGGATGCTCAATAATTGCATTCAGGCGCATCCTCCTTTCAAAGTTAGACGTAAGGTGTATGAGATCCTATAATTACTGTCTCATACTCTTAAATTTGAACTAGTTCTGCTCTGAAATATCTGAGCTAGTCTATTCAACAACCATTGTTCGGGTAAAGAAGATACAGGATTTTATTTCATTCCAACTGGGAGATAGATAGAGATTAGCTTCTACCTTAAATATACATTCGTAAAGAGGTAAGGATTGCAAAGTTGAAGTGCGCCATTGCCCGAGAATGTTTTAACTAGAAATTTATTTGCATTTTCCATCATATGTAGGTCTTGAGATAAATACTGCTCTAGTGAAGTTCATGCGTAACAAAGATTTTGTGATGAGAACGCTTATATATATCTCAAACCTAGTAAATGCAAATCAATTTCTATTAAACAATTCCTAGGCAAGGGTGCACTTATACTTTGCAACCCCTATCCATTTTCGAATAGATATAAAAGCTAAAAACCGACTTTTCTCTCTCACTTGCAAGGACATACAGTCATATGACTTCTTTATCCGGACAACGATTGTTGAATAGACTTTGCCCAAATAAATTCATGCAAGACTAGTTCGTATTCAATAGTATTTATTAGACAATAGCCTAGAAAACTCATATACTTTACATCTAACTCTGAAAAGAGGTTGAACCCGGATACAATTATTGAATATCTCATGTGTGAGTTCCAAAGCATCTAAGATGCCAAAACTTCCCTAAAATGCAAAGAACAGAAAGACTAATAATTGTAGGTAATAGAACTTGTAATTTTGTTGAGTAGTGCAAATTCTTCAAGTAAAAACCATCTACAATATATATGTAATCTGAAGAATAATTAAAGGAAACTTTTGCTTTTTAACGTATAACGAAAGACATTCGAGTTTCAAAGATACATGAAACAACCATGAAGCAATTTCTTAGAAAATAACATTCAGAGAAAGTTCCACACGGAGGTAAAAATTGTTTTGCACACTACATTTCATTGAGTCGCAAAACTGAAATATTTAGAAAATAAACAATGTAAA
The DNA here is from genome assembly GCA_027704765.1 of Solanum habrochaites. Taxonomy (NCBI): domain Eukaryota; kingdom Viridiplantae; phylum Streptophyta; class Magnoliopsida; order Solanales; family Solanaceae; genus Solanum; species Solanum habrochaites. The sequence goes on from JAKWJA010002491.1 coordinate 61,466,219, forward strand.
GCTCCCATATAACCTACTTACCTACATGTTTTTACTTCCTATACTTGAAACATAAGGTGACATATAATACATTTATCTATAGTGATAGTAACTTTAAGTCATCAAGGAATTTATACATAATGGGGATCAAGTTATTTATTGTCTCACTAGCAGTATTTATCATTATGTCACAACTCACAACTATGTATGACTAGAACTCTTCTCCATAGTTGGACATATATTCTACAGTGCCTAGTTCATTTTTTAAGTGATACTAATGGTGTCCCTAGAGCTTGCATGCACCCTAACTAATTTTTTGGTCAATTTGTCCATCCCACAAGGGAAATTATTAAACTAATATGCAAAAGTCTAACTTCCTCGCACCAAAGAAGTCACAAGGTAACCTAAGAGAAATATTCAACACCATACTACAAAAATGGAAACAAAGCAAGTATTGGAGTCCATGGCACATATTGATAACGTAGTGCTGCCCACCAAGACTAGACTAGATGGGTGCACCATGTGTTGCAGCTGGGATTCAAACCTGGAATCTCCAATTTGTAACTCCTATGCCTTATCAACTAGTTCATCCCTTAAAGACAGTGTTTTGGGAGGCGTGAAGCGAAAAAAAGCGATAAGGTTCCGCTTCACGCTTTAAGCAATGAAGCGCTCACATACTCTTTCTAGTCTGTGAAGCGTAGAAGGCTCGCATCTCGCTTTCTTGAACACTTCTTCGAGAACCAAAATTATATTATTAACTAAAAAGTATCATATATGTTTCTTTACTTATCAATAGGGAAATTACATAGAACTGATTAATGACACAACTAACTACTCGCAAAGATGGGCCATTCAAAAGGCTAGCATTAGAAATTTGAGATGAGTTGAATTTGAACATATTTGGAGCTCAGTTTGCCCTATGTTAACCTATGTTAGTAATCAATGTGCATTCATTATTTTATCTCATTTTGAGCATCGGGACTCCTATGCATCATAATGGTAAAACCACCCTGACTAAAAAAATAGACTACATTAATTGGATGGAAGTAAAAATTAAATAAATTTAGCAATGAAAGCTTTACGGATATGATGGCGTAGCAGAAATTATTTTGGAAGATAATATTAACAAGAAGGACATGATAACATACAGTCCTGAGTACAGCAGCAACAGAAATTATTTTCAAGACCTTTGTCTATTTCAGTCCTGACTGCAGCAGCAACACCCAGGACAATGTCTTCAGGCAGAATGATATCTGTAATTTGGGGTGGAGATCTGGTGCATATATTTCAAGGTGAATCCTAAGGTATATCTGGATAGACAAATTACTAAGGAAGTTAAAGAGTATACTTACTTGTTGATGAAGGTGGATGCATCGGACCAAAGGAAAAGGTCTGCCAATGCAAGGATCAACATATGGCAAACAAACGTAAGCAAATGGTTCTGATGCAACTAAAAAAGCACTCAAAGTGAAGTGGCAAACCCAAGCACACTGGCAGTAATTTTCTTGTCCCTCCACGGAAAAATGTCTGCAGCTGCCCATAAGAAGTGAGTAATTAGATACATAAACACAATCAAGCAAATGTAAAGACACTGCGTAGCAGTTTAAGTACACATCAGACACATCTACTGAAGCTTCAAATTCTATGAACTTCAAAAGTAAGCAAAAAAATGGGTTTGAAGAAAATGGGGTAAAAGACACGTAGGAGGTGAAAAACATTTGGGTATTTTGGGTCAAGCAAAAGTAGATAAACTTGCTATGATTCTTTGGTTGCACAATATATCTTTGTAGAGGCATGTAACTTGTATCCCTCTTGAGACTCATTTTCTAGATGAATACTTACCCCCTTGCCAATATCACAATTTTACAACCACCAATCCACTAGTGCATCCTCACAACAGCGCAGCACACAATATCTGAAAGGAAGAGAAAAGCAGAATTTAGGACTAAATGTCTAATCATACTATTGAAAGAATCAATGTATCATCTAGGCGGAACCCAATATCCAATACCATTAGGATTCGGTAGTCAAGAATGCCAGCTGGATTAGAAAACTTGAAGAGGTCCTTATTCTCCCTAAGAGTTAATATCACTTCCATTTAGGCCTTTTAAAGATCTATTCCACTTCTCATCCCTACTTTACATTCCATAAAAGGGAAGCATAGCTGATATCTAACTAGCAATTTCCTTAACGAGGAGCAACCCCTTGTGTTAAAAGATCAACTTATCCCTTAGAAATGGCAAGTCAACTAAAAAAGAAGGGATTTGGGATCGGGACAATGTTTGAGGTTTACAAGAACATATTAGATATGACACTAGGTGATGAAGCAAGTATGGACCAGAGAGTCATGGCTTTCAGCTCGCCCGACTGCACTTTCATGTTAAAATTAGAGAGAGAGACAGAACATACTGGTGCACATCAACATTTTTGTACTAATAACAGTGTAAAAATCAGTTGCAAAATATCATTAATTACACAGAGGTAAATCATAACCAGCAAAATCATGTTTTCATCTTTGTTAACCTCACATGCTTATATTTGTAACAGATGCATATCAAATGCATTGATTGCATTTCAAGTATCATCCGAACAAATTATTTCCTAGAATGTTCTCTGGTTACATCTCGTCTAGACAGAAATAACACAGTAGTCATCCTTAAGAAACAATTTAAGGAGGTAATGGATAGTAAAAGACAGGGGTATAATGCTAATTTTCTTCCTGCTATTGTAAATACATAATAAGAAATTTGATATGCTTCTCTTTTGTCAGAATATTGTTTATCTGTATACTCATTCTATGTAGGTTACCATTGTGCACAACGGATTTGTCTTCAAAGATACCAACATCGGTAAAAAACTAGCGTCAAGGCTCTCATTTATTAACATTCTCCCCTACATCTTTTTTTCGACAGGAAACGGGGGTTTCAGAACAACAAAGACAACCAATTGTAGGAATTGGGACAATTGAACTACACCCAAAATAATTAGGAAAAAGCACCAAACGAACAACAGTGTATTGATTACTATTTCCTAATAGAGATAAAATTGAAATTGCCAATAGTTATGGAACAATGATTTACATCATAGATCACTACACATTGTTTGACAATCAAATCTAGAACTGTAGTACCATATTGTTGATGAAGGAAAAGAACAATATTTTGAGAAAACCAAGGTTTACTCTTAATGTGTCCCTTGAATCTAGACGATGTAGAAGATATTATTATAGCACTTGTACTGAATTCAAGCTTCTTATAAAAGGAAAACATACTAGACAAACTTACATGAGAGTTGAGAACTTTAGAAGTTAATACTGCTTATTCGCAGTATGTGCAACATGTCATCTCTTACATCTTACATCTGAAATATAACAACTTTTGAAAGATGAATATCTTATCCATCAAAGACTGCTAACCATAGCAATTCATTTAGCAAGCTGGTCAAAGCTACCAAATATTTCACCTCATCGTGTAAGATTGTAAGTACTATTTCACATTCACTCACTTATTCACTTCTCTTTTGTCCAAGAACTGTTTCTTTTTGTGATGCACGTATGGATTCTCAGGATGGCACTGATGTTTGCTTCTGTTGGTTTGGGAGAACCCTATGCATCATTGAGGCATATTTGCTTATGAAGTGACATTTTGTATATTTTTGGGTATAGTCAAGGCCTAGACCTGTGTGTGACTTAGAAGTTGTACAAACACCATACTCATGTCATGTTTTATTTAATAAAATTTCAAATGTAGCCTTCCATTGCTTCTTTTATGACGTTATCGATTTTTATATTTTAAGTTTCGACTTAATGAATTGCTCACTGTTTTATGAGATTATTATCTTTCAATTCTACCTACCTATCATGACATTTAAGAAGTTAAATGTTCATTCTACACTTTTGATCGTGCAATTGAGCTTAAAGCAATCATAAGTGTCCATTTCTATTGAATTCCGTAAGTGATAAGCAAGAATTGCAAGGCTTGAGCAATAATACCACTCATACAGTAAGACTTAAAGCAATCATAAGTTCCAATTTCTATTGAATTCTGTAAGTGATGAGCAAGAATTGCAAGGCTCGAGCAATAATACCAATCATACAGTAAGACTATGAAGTGTTGGGAGACTGAAGGATGATACTTATTGAAGTGTAGTGAGGGGCATGTTGTCAAGGATAGAAACTTGTGTAATACATACAGAATGTGTTATCATACAGAGGATTTTCTAAGCACTGAAATTCCTTCGACAAAACACACCCGAGTGCACTAAGTTTCTGTACGCGTGGAGTCCTATGGACTATAATAAGTTGTTTCTACCACTCGAACCCGTAACCTCTATGTCAGGTGACAATAACTTTACCAATTACGCCAAACACGGATATATCTAGATTATATACACATATAAACCTCTATCAAATTGACTTTAGCAAGTCATAACCCCCCCCAAAAAAAAAAAAATCTTTTACACATTTTCAGCCACAACTATACAAATGATAAACCCAGGAAATTTTTAATTTCCATTTACTCATTTCCCATTTCATAAAAATCCGAGAATCAGAAATCCGAAATTTTCATCCATTAAATGAAACACATCCTTCAGAAAAATAACCAAAAAACGCTTAATCCCAACACTTTACGCTAGTCATCATCCTGAAAAGAATTAAGTCTTTGACATAAATTTTTTTTTAAAAAAAAAAAACAGAATCACATAAACATTAGCTATGAGAAAAAAAGTAAACAAATAGTTATACCATGTGAGGCCGATGAATGCTGTGTATACGTAATTCCTTTTGCACCGGAGGGCACCGGCGGCGCGCCGAACACAAAAAAATCCGAAGAAGTGCTGTACGGCGTTCACAATATTTACTTTTGCCATTTAGAAAAATGGAGGCCGAATTAGGTTAAAAGAACTAATATATTAATGCTACTTCTAATTTACAAATTTTGGCGTGTTTTTTGTCTTCTTCTGCTTCTTGTTGCTCCTCCTCTTTTCACTTTTTGATGTGTAAATTATTTCGGGCGAATTATATTTCTAAAGAATTAAAATACTAAGAAGATTTCACATTTAATATTTGAAATAATAAGAGGTGATTTAAGTCGTTTGAGAGTGAATAATTATTATATAATATATGTATAATTAAGTAATTATTCAATTTTCTGAGTGTATTATAACGTATAGTTTGTGCGTAGTTCATATATACATAAGATATATTGTATAGTTACTGTATTTTTTTTATAACTTTTGACAAGCTATAGTATATTGCACATATATAGTATCATTGACTAAAGAACGAAGGTGAAACCATAATGATATTACAACTATATATTTATATATACTGATTTAATATAGATTAGATAAAAATTATCAGCCTTAATGATTGAGGGGTATAAATTGTAATAGAAATTAAAAAAATATGTATTTCTTGAATTATTTTGAATTGAGATATGAATATGTAGTTAGCCCATTTATGTAGTTTTTCCTTTTTTTTTAATTATGTTTTTAGATTTGGATGCTAATATATTGAGAATGAAAATGTATCATCTAATTAATATGATTTCTACCACTAAACAATCCTTATTGATTTGATACAAATACTATTGAATTTTTTTTCGATTCAGCAGCAGTACGGAATTGAGTTTTTTGTCTGATGGATCTGATCTATGGTTAGGGAGCAATACATACCAAAAGGCTCGAAGAAGGAAGACGCATTAGAGTATATAACTAACCTATTATTCTGTAAAACCTATTCACACTGGTGAAGCAGTTCGATGCATAAGGGAAGTGCACGTTTGTCAGAACTTAGTCGGGATGCATTGAGTTTCTTAAATCTCATTTCAATTATTATAGGTAGATTTCTTTTTACTTCTCCCTCTTCGATTGTATACATGTTAATTTTAAAAAAAAATAAATGATTATATCAAAATGGTATACATTTAATTATTTTTAACCATGATAAATAATTTACAACAAAATATAATGAGAAAATACATAATTACCCCATCAAACTTATATCATTTTCTTAAGTATACACCTTAAGTTTGTAAAAGTTCTATTACCCACGAAATTATTTTCAACCGCAATAAATACACAATTTTAACAGCACCTGCAGTCTCATTGTCAGCGAGTGTGTCTCACCCCAAATAAAATAATTAAACTTTATTTTTTTCCTGGTCCTTTAATAAAGAGCAGGGTAAAACCCAGACGCTCAAAACATTGATAGATTCCCTTTTTAATCTTAAACATATTATGTAAAAATCATGATGAAGATAACATTCTCGATCACAGGAAAATGTTTAGAAATTTCATTGCAGATGTTCGTAGAACTTTAAAAGTGGCTGATAGAAGAAGCTCCATCATTGGAGAACTTCATGGTGGCAGTTCAAATGGCTTCTCATGACCTTCATCGATCTATCAATTTATGTTACTCTAAATGGTACAAACGTGTATTAATCTTTACAATCCAAGGTGTATTTTTTAAATTATTCCTATTTGGCGTCCTTAAATTTGGCTAATCGGATTGTTGGGTACTTAGAGCTAGGAAAAAGCAATGAATTTGTAAACGAATTTTTTTGGTTGATATAGAAAAGAGACCTTTTGAGAATTCGCAAACTCAAGAAGTTCATATGACATCTCACAGAGGTTAATAGATCGAATTAATGGATTGACAGGAGAGAATTATTTCTTCGACTGAACATGGAGAGCTCTTCAATGGTCATCAATAGAGATCTGTGAAAGATGGAAAGTAATACATTTAATAAAGAAAAAAAAATTAATTGGTGATACCACGTGGCAGTAAAATACTGGTTTAGGGGTTAATTTTGCCCCATTCACGCGCCTCTCAAATTTGAGATTGCGCATGCTCTGAAAATGAGTTAAAAGGGTGCATTTATCATGATTAAAAATAATTTTGTAGGGTAATAGGACGCCCACAAACTTAAGGTGTCTACTTCAAAAAAGATTATAAGTTTGATAGGGTAATTATGTATTTCCTCAAATATAATTAAGAGTGATTTTGACATCATATATAAACTATTTTTGCTGTTATAGAAATTGTATATAGATGTTAAAGGATATAAAACAATCAGATATAAAACTGTGATAAGATAACAAAACTTTAAGTCAAAGCATATCATAAAATTATGATTTTAACTTTGCAACCGTTCTATTGCTCTCACTAAATAATTCTGAATAGATATTATTACATTATTTTTCAATTAGCCCCAGAGTTTAAGAAGCAAACCCCCTCTCCATTTTTTTTTCTTTTCTTTTTCGACTTCTTTGCCGGTCAAATTCTTTATAATTTTTTATGAAAATGAATTCATATTTTTCTTTGAACTTTATTTAATTATTGATAACAAAATTAATTATTTGTAAAAGTAAATTTAAAATTTTAAAGGTATCAACAAATATTTTTTTTTTCATATAACTTCAAAATTAGAATTTTAAAAGAATAAATGAATTGTCCGAAAATTGAAATAACTTAATTGAAACCAGATAAAAAAAAACAATATAGTACTTTCTAATCATCTTGAAATCTAATGAGTTTGTCAAATTGTTCAAAATGTAAGAAAACATTTAGATAAAATTTTAAAATTAAAGTTGTAAAACTAATAGTAGTAAAAAAAAAAAGGAAGGTGAAGTTGTGGTAAAAATGGTGACATTTTAAGTGATAAGATTCAATGGAGATGATAATGAATTTTTGAAGAAGAAAGACAAAACAAAGAGTAAAATGAAAAAGAAAAAAAACTTAAAATAATAAGAAAATTAATTTTATAATAAAATAGCTAGAAAAATAAAATTATATTAGTTATTTAGATTGTTCACTCTCTTTGAAAGGAAGTATACTTTCTCTATGTCAAATGAAAGAAAAAATAACATAATAATATCATTATTCAAGGGTAATAGAACACTCACATGAAGGTTTAGCATTGTTATCCCAAAAAATATTAGTCTTACATTGTTATCCTAAACAATATTGTCACAATAAGTGACTAATACAATACTAGAATTAACTAAATGCATAACATCATTATCTAATTGAAAGTATATTCATTTTATTAAAATTACATATTAATTATGGTGTGCGTAAATGGTGTATTATGATTAAACTATAGTCCGTTCAACATGATCAATAATATATCTTACGTACACCAAGATATACACCATAACCTAATTTTAAAAGAATCAAATATGTTGTACTATCAATTTAATTAGATAGTGATGTACATTCATGATTAAGTTTTGATGTTCAATGTATTATAATACAAAATCCTTACATCAAATCAAGATATAATCAAGATTTTGTCAACTGTTTTGTATAATTAATTTAATTAAAACTTGTGCATTATTATTTTAAAATTTGTGTCTAGATCAATATAATCCATAAAGGTTGCTAAATTTGATTTTGATTATATGTCAAATATTACAATGAATTGTTCCATAATACACAACCTTACTAAATAATCCGTTTTAACAATTTACAAACAAAACTACCGCCAAACAACACACGAAAGAATTTATTCAAGCAAAAAATTTAATGGCTAATACATCAATTTACATATAAATCCAAGCAACAAAAACAACAAAAAATCTTAAAACAAATAAAATCAAACTATATATTTTAGCAATCAAACTTACAAAAAAAATGATACATATTTGTTACACCCCATCTTTTATCGTGTTAAATTAAAAATGATATATTCTTATATTAAATCATTGAAACAGTTATCAAAGAAGATAGAGAGTTTCATTTCAGTTACAATACTTGTTTTAATGTTATAAGAGAGCAACATTAATTAATTATTGGGAGATTGCGGAAGGTAAATAACAAAATGGAAGAAAATTAAGGAATACAATCTTATTTATCAATTGGAATGTGTATTGTTTTCTTTTTTAACTAGATAATTGAAGGCCCTTGTTCGGACCAATTAATTAATATTTTTTTTCAATTTTAAGTTAAAAATAATTATTCATATTAATATCTTATTTTATTATAGTTTCTAAAAATTTTTACTATTTTAAAAAATTATAAAAATTTCCTCTCAACTACATTCCTATCCTCTGTCAGACACATCAGTATCTCCTCTCGGATACATTCCTATCCTCTCTTGAATACATTTTTATCCCATCTTGAATACATCCATGTTATCTCTTAGATACGTTTCTCCCTTCTCGAATACGTTCATATTCTCTATTGAATACAACCCTCCCCTCTCAAATTCATCTGTGAGCTATGAGTCTACAAGTTTCCTCAATAGCAATGTATCGATCGATGTTGTCTGCTGATTTATCTGAAATTATTTAATTTTAAGAAAATTTTGTAATTTGAAAAAAGTAGGGATATAATGTAATTAACATTTTACACTATGAAAATTTATGAAAATTTTACTTTAATTTATCGGAAAAGGGCCTAAAATACCCTCGAAGTATTAAAAATGGTACACAATTATCCCCATCCACCTATTGGCCCCCAAATACCCTTCACATCCACCTTTGGGTCCAAATTTACCCCTTCATTAACGGACCAAAATTAAAAATAATTAAATAATAATTTTTAATTATGTGGCACTCAACCATTGATTGTAATTTAATTATTTAAAATAATTTTAAACCCGCCCCACTTGACCCAATTTTTTTTAAAAAACCATCTAATTACTCATCAGTTGTAATAGTGCTTGTACCTTTAACTTCTCAGGCAGTAAACAACCTAAAACTGAGAAGTTAATGTCTATCTGCTAGAACATGGTCAAGTTAGTCATTGAAGATTATGACACATTTTGGAAATCTGTTTTATTTTGTCACACACATATGGTGCCTATATTGTGAGGGAGAATTGTTTACAGCATATTGTAGTAGGTAATTTTGGTTGATTCTTTTTCTAAAGAACTTCAAAATGCACTCGCTTTACCTTAATGGCAGAAGAATGTTGTATATTAATCTTGAATGGTAAAGCTAACCCTAATTCTGCACTTCTCATTCTCTGCATAGTTAGCAGGAGAAGAGTTGTTACCAAGTCCCAAGGAAATAAGAATTGCCACAGTATCCAACAAACAGATATGAGTAATTGAATCATCCTGCAACTTGGAGTCGATGAAGAAGAAGATGAAGACAATGGAGTCGATGGAAGTTTTGAAAATTGGAGGAATAAGGTTTTAGGGTATTTTAATTAGATGTTTTTTTCTAAATTGGGTCAAGTGGGGCGGGTTTAGTTAAAATGGGTGGGTTTAAAATTATTTTAAATAATTAAATTACAATCAATGGTTGAGTGCCAAGTAATTAAAAATTATTATTTAATTATTTTTAATTTTGGTCCGTTAATGAAGGGGTAAATTTGGACCCAAAGGTGGATGTGAAGGGTATTTTGGGGCCAATAGGTGGATGAGGGATAATTGTGTACCATTTTCAATACTTCAAAGGTATTTTAGACCCTTTTCCGTTAATTTATTTGACATATTTTTCTTGAAGTTAGTTTCAAAAGAATGATACGTAATATATTTATCATTATTGGGAGATTGCGGAAGGTAAAATAACAAAATGGAAAAAAATTAACGAATGCAATCTTATTTATCAATTGGAATGTGTATTCTTTTCTTTTTAATTTATCTATTTAATTCTATTGGGATACGTTTCTTTTGTTTTAGGAGTTTACACACACAAACACACATATATATAGGAGTTTACACAACACCACACAACATATATATATTATATATATATATATATGATATATATATAGATATATATATATATATATCTATATATATATTTTTTGTTTTATTAATATAAAAAATATCATATATATATATATATAATTTTTTGTTAATACAAAAAATAATCAAGAGTGACCGAGAATTTTTCTCAATACTACTAATCAACCTAGTCAAATAATAAAGTGTTTTTCTTCAGTTTGCCTTGACCGTTTTACTTGTATACGCTAGATGACATATTACAATTAATTATTTAATTTTTGTATAATGCGCTAATACTTTATAATTACTAGTTCTACATTTTCCCCTCTTTTTATCCTTCTCTATACACAATACACACAATGTGTTTGTGTGTGAGAGAGAAAGTGTACTATACATGCATTATATCGGTTTGATTTGAGTTTAGTTTAATTTAATTTTCTGTTAAACCAAAAAATAATTAAGAGTAGGCGAAGATTTTTCTCAACATTAAATCAACCTAGTTAAAGCACAATCAATTTTTTTTCTTCAGTTTGACTTGAGTAATTGACATTTATATCGCCAAACGACCTAATACAATTAATTTTTTTTACAAAATATGCGCGCGCACACACACATATTCACACACACTTGGAGAGATTATTTATTGTAATACACTTGATTTGGGCGTGTTGACATTAGGGCTTCAAGTTTTAAGGTATGACGTCTATCTTTTTCTTCATTTATGTGTTCTTAATCTTTATTTTAACTACAACTTTTAAGGTATCATCTTTATCTTTTTTTCTTTGTTTATGTGTTCTTAATATTTATTTTAAGTAAATTATCTCTCTATATATATTTATATAGTGAGTGTGGGTGTGCGTGTTGCGCGCGCGCACGTGTGTTTGGGAGAGATAGAGTATTATATATTTATTATGCCGTATTGATTTGACTTTAGTTTGATTTATTTTATATTTTTAATACAACTTTTAAGGTATGATCTTTATCTTTTTTCTTTGTTTATGTGTTCTTAATCTTTATTTAAAGTAAATTCTATCTCTCTATATATTTATATAGTGAGTGTGTGTGTGCTGTATGCGTGCACGCACGTATTTGTGTGTGTGAGAGAGTATTATATATGTATTATGTTGGTTTGATTTGACTTTATTTTGATTTATTTTATTTTTTAATACAAAAAATAGTCAAGAGTGGTCAAGGATTTTTCTCAACCTTAAATTAACGTAGACAAATCACAAATCAATTTTTTTTCTTCAATTTTGACTTGACTGTTTGACATGTCTATCGCTAAACAACATAATGCAATTAATTATTTACTTTTTATATTATCCGAATATACATTTGTTGTTCTCCTCTTCTTTTTAAATCATTTTTTCTATATACAATACACACACTTTCACCTACATATACACCTCAAGAGACTATTCCTTATAATATACTTGATTTAGGCATGTTAAGATTAGAACTTCAACTCTTAAGGTATGACATCTATCTTTTTCTTCATTTATGTGTGTTATTAATCTTTATTTTCACTGAATTCCATATGTATATATCTTTATTGTTATGTCTGCAAATGCTCAAAAATACCCTGAACTATTCGAAATAGCTCAAATATACCCTTAAACTTTATTTCGGCTCAAAACTACCCTTTCCGTCATACTATTGGGTCAAAAATACCCTTCTTATTAACGTAAGTTGTTAAATGCCACGTGGATGTCATATGGATGCCACATTGCATGCCAATAGGATTTCACTGCCACGTAGACTAAATACAAAGGGTCAAAAATACCCTTAAACAATCCAAAATAGCTCATATATACCCTTAAACCATATTCCGGCTCAAAACTATCCTTCCCGTCAAACTATTGGATCAAAAATATTCTTCTTATTAACAGAAGTTGTTAAATGTCACGTGGATGCCACATTGCATGCCAATAAGGTTCTACTGCCACATAGACTAATTCCCTAAATCCTAATCACTTCTCCCCTCATTTCACTATTTCAGAAATGATATATTCACCGGTTCTCCATCATTTCGCGGCTAGGGTTTTCATAATTTTCTTCGTGATTGAGTATCAAAGTTGATATTCATATTTGTAGGTTAGTAAATATTTTTTCTTATTTTATTATGTTTACGATTTTAAAGCATGATAGTTAGGATTTCACAACATTCCCCTAATTTCGCAGCTAAGGCTTTGTAGCTTTCTTCGGGGCTAAGTTTCAAATTGGACATTCTTGGTCGTAGGTTAGTAAATATTTTTTCTTATTTTATTATAGTTACGATTTCAAAGTATGTCAATTATTCATGTAGCATCCACATGGCATTTAACAATTTTCGTTATTTAGAAGGGCATTTTTGACCCAATAGTTTGACAGGAAGGACAATTTTGAGCCAAAATATAGTTTAAGGGTATATATGAGTAATTTTAGATAGTTTAAGGGTATTTTTGACCTTTTACCGTTGTTATATATATATGCATGTGTGTGAGAGAGAGTGTATTGATGAGTACGAGAAATGATCTCCTCCTAGTGATTTGGGGTACTTTTTGCAAGAACAGACGGGAAATGTGCAAAAATTACCTTCTATAATTTTCTTTTATTGATTAGAGATTAATTTATTACTAAGAAAATTGTGACGTGTAGGACCATTCTGATTTTCTTTTCATTCTTGGTGTGCTGCTGGGAAGCGCAAATGACCACTCACGATCAAAGGCAAAAGGGACAACACCCCCATAAGGTAAACTCTAATTTTCTTTTTTAGTAAGTTTGTACAACGTGTGATGCAGTTAAATTTTTAAGAAATTATTTTTACAAAAAATTGATTCAATGTTGACATAAAAATTTTATTTTTTTAATAAATGAATTTACATATTTAAAATTATACAAAAATTATTTTAAGTAATAATAAATTATAATGTATAATATTTAAAAGACAAGAGAAAAAGGTCAGGAAGGAACATTTGAGTCTCAAATTTAAAAGGGCAACTTTCAGATATAGCAAATAAAAAATTCATGTTTGTATGCTATAACAAAGTTTGCATAATTGTGCTTCATAGCAAACATAGAAACTGTATAATTCGTTATACCTATACAGTTGAAGCAAATTGTATAAAACGAAGTGTATAAAACAAGAAAGAGAAAGACACTTGGGCAGAGAACTGTATAAAAACGAAGTGTATAAAATGAATTGTATTATTATAAGTGTATAAAACGATTATATACAATTTGAATTTGTATAAAATGAGAAAGAGAGAAAGACAAAATAGACTTGATAAGGAATATACAATTGAATCGAATTGTATAAAACGAGAAAGAGAGAAATTAGATACAATTTGAAAATTGTATAAAACGAAAAAGAGAGAAACACAAAAGAAACTGGGCAGGGGAGTATTTTTATTGTATAATTATAAGTGTATACGACGAAAATATAGGTACTTGCATGTGTATATACAATTTTCTCACGCTTTATACAAACAAAAAATTAATTTACATATTTCGCTTCTGTTTGTATAAGTGAGAAAGGCGAGGGTGGCGAGCGAGATATGGAAGAGTGGCAAGCGAAATCTGGAAGAGGAGAACAAAAATATATGTATTTATACAATTTTCTCTGCTTTATACAATTAGAAACAATTTTTATACACTTGTGTTTATATAAAAGTGAGGAAGCGAGCGAGAGATTGGAGGAGAGTGACGAGCGAGATATTTGGGAGAGAGGCGCCTGACAATTTTTTGCAAGCATTTGTTATGGAGCACAATTATATCAAACCCTAGCTACTCCATTTATTTTATATTATTAGTTTGCTATTATATATAATTTTTTCCCAATTTAAAATGTACCATATATATTGGAGAGATTGTTCATTATAATACACTTGATTTGAGCATGTTGAGATTAGAACTTCAACTCTTTGGGTATGATATCTGTCTTTTTCTTCATTTATGTGCTATTAATCTTTATTTTAACTAAATTTCATATATATATGGTGAGAGAGAAAGAGAGAGAGAATAATAACGAGTACGAGAAAGGAGCTACTCCTAGTGATCTAGTATACTTTTAGCAGGATCGTGCGAGAAATGTGCAAAAATTACCTTCTATGATATTTTTTTTGATTTAAAATTAATTTATTACAAAAAAATAATCAAGAGTGGACAACACATTTCTCAACCTTGAATTAATGTAGACAAATCACAAATCAATTTTTTTCTTCAGTTTTGACTTGACTGTTTGACATGTTTATCGCCAAACGACATAATGCAATTAATTATTTATTTTTTATATTAATAACATTGACTTTACATTTTGTTGTTTTCCTTTTTTATCCTTTCTCTATACACAATGCACACACTTTCACCTATATATACACCTCAAGAGACTATTCATTATAATGCACTAGATTTGGGCATGTTGAGATTAGAACTTCAACTCTTAGGGTATGATATCTATCTTTTTCTTCATTTATGTGCTCTAAATCTTCATTTTAAGTAAATTCTATATATATGCGTATATCTTTATTGTTATTTTAAGTGAAATTCTATCTATCTAAATCTAATATATATATATATATATACACAAAAGTTTTGTTTGATTTAATTTTTTTAATACAAAAAAATAATCAAGAGTGATTAGGAATTTTTCTCAACATTAAATCAAACTAGTCAAATAACAAGTCATTTTTTCTTTACTTGACTTGACTGTTTGACATATATATCGTTAAACGACAAAATGTAATTAATTATTTACTTTTTATATTAATTGCATTGACTTTACATTTTGTTGTTTTCCTTTTTTATCCTTTCTCTATACACAATGCACACACTTTCACCTATATATACACCTCAAGAGACTATTCCTTATAATATACTTGATTTAGGCGTGTTGAGATTAGAGCTTCAACTTTTAAGGTATGACATCTATATTTTTCTTCATTTATGTGCTATTAATCTTTATTTTAACTAAATTTCATATATATATGGTGAGAGAGAAAGAGAGAGAGAATATTAATGAGTACGAGAAAGGAGCTCCTCCGAGTGATCTAGTATACTTTTAACAGGATCGTGCGAGAAATGTGCAATAATTACCTTCTATGATTTTCTTTTTTTGATTTGAAATTAATTTATTACAAAAAAATTATGTGACGTGTAGTACCTATCTTGATTGTTTTCTCATTGTTGGTGTGCTGTTGTGAAGCGCAAATGACCACTCACGATCAGAGGCAAAAGGGACTACGCCCCCATAAGGTAAGCCCTAATATTCTTGTTTAGTAAGTTCTTACTACATATGATGCAGTTAAATTTTTAAAAAATTATTTTTACATAATAATTTTGACATGAAATTTTTATTTTTTATTTTTATAAATGAAATTACAGATTTGAAATTATACAAAAATAATTTATAATTCATAATATTTAAAAGAAAAGAAAAAAAGGTCATGAAGAAACATTTGAGTCTCAAAATTTAAAATGTACCATATGTATTGGACGAAAGAGTATATTATACTATTCTTTGTATTTACTCGTGCAATTTCCAGTTGTTTTGCTTTAATCTATTTTTTTTTTTAAAAATTTCAACCGGTGTCCAGAGCCCACATTGAAGCTCCAACTAAAGCCTAATAAAGTAAAAAACGATAGTACGACTGACACTACAAAAATACACATAGAAATTAAAGAGTTGGGACTTTAAATAAATAAATATTTATTTATTATTTTTATAAAAAACTAAAAATAATATTCCATCCATTCCAATTATGTGGCACCTTTAGAATTTCGAGAGTTATACAAGTTTCACTTTGATCATAATTTTTTTTATATATCTTTAAAATATTTAAAATTGACAATCATCACGTAGTTTATGAATATATATTTATTTCTTTTAAAAAATTTAAAGATTTCAAGGTGAATGTCAATTTATATTCAGAAACTACGTAAATAGTAGTTTAAGTCACAATGGTGGTCAATTTAAAATATTTAAATGATATAATAAAAAATTATGGTAAAAGTTAGATTGTTTGACTTCCGCGAAGCAAAAAGTTCCATACAAATTGGGACATAAGGAGGAGTAATAAATCAAATAAATTAAAATCGAGGAAGAATTTGTTATACCTGTAGACTGTTCATGTGATCAAGGTTTATGCTCTATAACAGGTTGTTTATGTTATTCTGATAAATTTCATTTCGAGTCCAAAAGAAGATATAGGAAAGGATGTTAATAACAAAATAAATAAATGGCTAATGAATTGAATATGTATAACTGATCACATTTTGCCCCCTCATTCAAAATTCTGGTGCAACAAAAGAAGTTCAATAGCTCCCTTTCATAGCATCTAGATACTTGTTCATCGCCAAAACTAGAGGCCAGTATGAGCTTCACTTAAGTTGGATTATCAGTAGGTCAATTTTTCAATTTCTTGTGTTTTCTGTAACTTGCAGGAAAAGATTTGTAAAGTTTGCGGCCATGTCTACAAAGATGTTGTCATGCACGAGTAAGTTCTCTCTTTATTTTTAGATATGCTTTCAATAGCATGTTGTGGCATTTAGTTTTATTTAATATTGTTTGTGTTTTTTATGCACACATATTTCTCTTCCTTTCAGGGATTGCCGGGTAGACAGTTATAAAGATGCACCAGATAATTGGTGTTGTGAAAAATGCCTCAAAAAACAAAAAGATGAGAACTCTGAGAGATTAGAGTTACATGCCTCTGCAAATATTTGTCAAAGCACTCTTCCACCAAAGAAACGTAGCAAGTTTCTTGGTGAGAACTGGAAAAAAGAGGAACAAATCAGGAAAACAAAGTATATACCTGTTGATGAAGCAATTGGCCTATTGAATTCCGTCTCTTCAAGAGTTATGTCAACTAAATCCAAGACTACTGAAACTCGAGGGAATTCAAGCAAACCTAGAACTCAGATTTTAGATATTTTTCCTAAGAAGAGAACACTGCAGTATTCTTTAGGGTCAACAGGATATAAGAAACCTCCCAGTTATCTAAATTTCAAAAAAATAGAACCAAGCATAAAACAAGTTGAATCATCTAAAGGTTAATTCACTAACATTTCTTATATTCATTACTTATTCAAATATATTCTTTTCTTTGTCTATATTCATTAGAAATTTCATTTTCTATCATATACTATTATACTTTCATCTAGTTGATGTAGCCTGCTTGTTAGGTCCTAAGAGAGTTACCATTCTAGAGCATAAGACTTTCAATGCTGTGAAAACGAGTGGAATGATGAATCCACCTATGACACACCCTTGTGATCCTGCTCTAGCTCATTCCTGGAAGTAAGTACCCTTCATCATGTACATTTATTACTAACTGAAATTCAATTCATCTTTGTTTTTGGATGACCCATCTTTGCTGACAGTAACCTAATCAAACTCTCTCTTTTTTTATTTTAAAAGTTCCCTATTGATAAGTATGAATATATATGATGTTCAGTTATTTGAGTAAGTGGGGAGCATTCAATCAGAAAACATGTTTTTTTTTTAATTAATAGTCTTTCTCTTTCTTTTTGTTTTTCAGGGGAAGTTTTGAAATCTCAAGTTGTTCAGAATTTGTTCAAAGTGAACTCAATGATTTCATTCAGGCTCATCCTCCTTCTAGAGTCAAACGTAAGGTGTACGATTTATTAGGGCTATTACCTCATACACTAAAATTTGAACTAGTTCCGCGCGAGGACATCTGGACAAAGCTATTCAATAATTATTGTCCATGTAAAGAAGACGTGGGACTATATTTCCTTTCAAGTGAGAGAGAAAGGTTAGTTTTTGCTTTAAATAACTATTTGTAAAGGGGTAAGGGTTGCAAAGTAGAAGTGCACCCTTGCCTAAGAATATTTTTACTAGAGTCTGATTTGAATTTCCTATTATACGTAGGTCTGGGATATATACCTCTCTGGTGGAGTTCATAAGTAACAGAGATTTTGTAATGAGAATGATGATAAATGATGTTGAGTTGCTTGTACTTGCATCCACAACCCTGCAGAATGATTGTCAAAGTACGACTATACTTAATCTCTAGATTGTTTTCTTATTTATTGAAACTTTAGGTTATATATATATATATATGATTATGCTCTCTAGGAGATAAATATTGTAGAGTTGTCTTTCACCTTGAGATATTCTTGCAGAATGGAACAACGAGTACTTTCTGTGGGGATTATTTTACCGCATCGGACAATATACAGATGGATGTGCCGCAGGGGGCAGCAACCAAGTGATTGATATGGAGATAGACATGATAGCTGGAGAAAATGTGTGAATGCTGGACTCTGTGGTCTCATCATCTAGTTTCATCAATAACTTTGATTTAGATATTCAACAAAAACCGTTACTGTTGCTACCTATTTATAACTTTCTAGCTTATTGTTATTATCTGTAGTACTTGACGTATTTGTACCGTTCCTTTTTAGTTTTCCTTATAACAATCTATTACCAGTTTTTGGGAGATTATCTTTATTACTAACTCAACTATTGGATTGTATGTTTTAGCTTCCTAGTATAAATTGGGTCAGCATGCGTCTTATCTTAACTGACTTAGATAGTTGAGTCTCGTCACATTTTAAAATTTTGTATATACGTCTTGATTCAACTAACTTGGGATAGTCGGATGCCATCATAATTTAAACATGTTTTTTGTTCATTCATAATCTGACTGAAAGTAGTCATTATATATGCTTCCTTCTTAGTATGGTATTATTGATTTACACACAGCACACTCATAGGCACGAGATGAAGAGTTGCTTGAATGGTACGCATTCTCCATCTCCAACTTTGAAGTAGTGAATTCAAAAGACATGAATGATGAAAATGATTTGGTGGGTGTTTTCACCAATCACCTGGAGCAAACTTAGTGTTCAAAGAGCATAAAAAGCAAAACACATAATTTTTTAACTGAAAAAAATCCACAAGGATTTAAAGGTGTAAAAACGACACAACCTAAACCCCTCAATGAGAACTAAAATTTACACAGTGAGTTTAGTAAAATAAAAAAAAAATCATTTAATACAAGGACTGGACTAAAAAACTCTTTAGACATCAAAATAGATGGAAACAATTATAGTAATACCATCACATGCATATATAGGCATATGCCCATTTCTGCTCATACAATGTAAACACAAGTCCCAACAACTAAGGGATTTTTCAGGTACTACAAGTGCTATTTACCTTTAAAGGGATACTAAAAATATACCAGGATTCGTTTCTTTCATCAATCACACCAAAACATATCCAATATATATTAACTCTGGAGTTGTGTGATCATGAAAATATTCATTTTATTCAAAATCAGTGTTTTTAGTTATAAACTTTCAAAATCTGACTTTTTTCTCTCTTTTGTTAAAAATATAACTAAACATAACTTCTTAAATTTCAAATAAAGTAAAAATATATTTCAAATAAATGACCAAATACCTACTTTAGTATTCCAAAATATTTGATTTTTTTTACTGCCGTGTACAAAAAAGATGTGAATATTCGGATGTTCAATAATTGCTGCATTATCAAAAAGCTAGCAAAATAGTGAAAAAGAAAATCCCCAATAAACACTTGAAGCAATAAGTTTGTCAATCAATCAAAAGCGTGATGATGCTAATGCAATACACTTTCCAAGATTAAAGACAAAAAGAGATAATTTAGATTAGATCAAAAGTGAAAAAAGAAAACAAATTAGAATGCTATAGTGTCACACATAAGATTTGAATGAAAACATGTTTTATAATGTTGCACTTTATCGAGACGCAAAAAAGAGAAAAATAGGAAAAAAGAAAACAGACTATTATGCTATAGTGTTACACAAAAGATTTGAATGTATCTTAAGCATTTTTGAATCCTTTGTGAAACTTTTTTTCCCTGTAAATAAACAATTTTACTAACCCCAATGAACATTGGAGTACAGGAAAAGAATAAAAAAACTGAGGGATGGATAGTGAGCCCTTTGCATCAGAGTTACTACCTCTAGCATGAACTTCTTGGATATGAGCAGAGACTGTACAAGCAAAAAAAACAGATGGAGAGTTCTGAAAGGACAGCTAGGATCCACAACCGTTCTCCATTTCGGCATTATATATCTCAGATCTACCTACATAAAATGAGAAATGCAAATCAATTTCTACTTAAAATATTCCTACGCAAGGGTGCAGTTATACTTTGCAACCCTTATCCATTTTCGAATATATATATAAGGTAGAAGCTAATCTTTCTCTCTCACTTGCAAGAAAATATAGTTTTATATCTTCTTTATCCAGACAATGATTGTTGAATAATTTTTGCCCAAATAACCTTATGCGAAACTAGTTCATACTCAAGAGTATTAGGCAAAATTCCTAAAAATTCCTATATCTTACATCTAACTCTAGAAGGAGGATCAACCTAGATACAATTATTGAAAATCTGATGTGCAAGTTCGAGAACATCTAGGATCTCAAAACTTCCCCTAAAATGCAAAGAAGAGAAAGACTAATAATGCATAGAAAAGAACTTGTAAGGCTGTTGAGTGGTGCAAATTCTTCAAGTAAAACATACATCTTCTACTACTCTACATCTCATTAAGACACTTAACTGAAACTTTTAGAAAATAAATAATGTATGGCTCCCTTATAACCGACTTAACCAATAGTATTAGACAATAGCCTTGAAAACTCATATACCTTACATCTAACTCTGAAAAGAGATCAAACCCGGATACAATTATTGAATATCTCACGTGTGAGTTCCAAAGCATCTATGATGTCAAAACTTCCCCTAAAATGCAAAGAACAGAAAGACTAATAATTGTAGAGAATAGAACTTGCAATCTTGTTGAGTAGTGCAAATTCTTTAGTAAAAAACCATCTATAATATATATGTAATCTGTAGAATAATTATAGGGAAACTTCTGCATTTTGATGTATAACGAAAGACATTCGAGTTTCAAAAAATACAAGAAAGAGATATGAAGCAATTTCTAAGCAAAAAAACATTTAGAGCATAGGAATCCCAATGTCGTGAAAGTGAGTGGAATGATGAACCCACTTTTGCTCCTACTCCAAGCTCATTCCTGGAAGTATGTTATACACTTTATGAAGTACACTTATTACTAACTCAAATTAAGCTCACCTTTGCCAGTAGTCAGCTGACTTACGAACCTCATCATCTTCTTTTATTTTTGACAAAGTACTAACCTCCTAATCTTTGTAATCTCTTTATTGACAAGTACGAATAAATTTATAATTCTTTTTTGGTTCACAACAAAATGTTGTTTCCCAAGGAGATGGTCTAGCGGCTAAGGTATAAGAGTAACACCTTTGATAATTCTACAAGCTACATAAAAATACTTATGATCTTACTTAAATTTGAGGGAGGGACTGGCAGCATTCAAAAAGAATACAACTTTTTTGTAATTAATAGTCAATCTCTTTGTATTTCAGGGGAAGTTTTCACATCTCATGTGCTCTGGAATTTGCACTTAGGATGCTCAATAATTGTATTCAGGCGCATCCTCCTTTCAAAGTTAGACGTAAGGTGTATGAGATCCTAGAATTATTGCCTCATACTCTTAAATTTGAACTAATTCTGCTCTGAAATATCTGAGCTAGTCTATTCAACAACCATTGTTCGGGTAAAGAAGATACAGGATTGTATTTCATTCCAACTAGGAGATAGATAGAGGTTAGCTTCTACCTTAAATATACATTCGTAAAGAGGTAAGGATTGCAAAGTCGAAGCATTGCTCGAGAAAGTTTTAACTAGAAATTTATTTGCATTTTCCATTATATGTAGGTCTTGAGATAAATACTGCTCTAGTGAAGTTCATGCGTAACAAAGATCTAGTAATAAGAACGCTTATAAATGATGTTAAACATTCTCATCACCAAATCTTTGATACACATAAACTTCATTAGAAATATATTTATCTCAAACCTACACAGAATAGTAAATGCAAATAAATTTCTATTAAACAATTCCTAGGCAAGGGTGCACTTATACTTTGCAACCCCTATCCATTTTCGAATAGATATATAAGACAAAAACCGACTTTTCTCTCTCACTTGCAAGGATATACAGTCATATGTCTTCTTTATCCGCACAACGATTGTTGAATAGACTTTGCCCAAAGAAACTCATGCAAAACTAGTTCATATTCAATAGTATTAGACAATAGCCTAGAAAACTCATATACTTTACATCTAACTCTGAAAAGAGGTTGAACCCGAATACAATTATTGAATATCTCATGTGTGAGTTCCAAAGCATCTAAGATGTCAAAACTTCCCCTAAAATGCAAAATACAGAAAGACTTATAAACGTAGTAGTGCAAATTCTTTAGTAAAAAATCATCTATAATATATATGTAATCTGTAGAATAATTATAGGAAAACTTCTGCATTTTGACATATAACGAAAGATATATTCGAGTTTCAAAAAATACAAGAAAGAGATATGAAGCAATTTCTAAGCAAAAAAACATTTAGAGCATAGGAGTCCCAATGTCGTGAAAGTGAGTGGAATGATGAACCCACTTTTGCTCCTACTCCAAGCTCAATCCTGGAAGTATGTCATACACTTTATGAAGTACACTTATTACTAACTCAAATTAAGCTCACCTTTGCCAGTAGTCAGCTGACTTACGAACCTCATCATCTTCTTTTATTTTTGACAAAGTACTAACCTCCTAATCTTTGTAATCTCTTTATTGACAAGTACGAATAAATTTATAATTCTTTTTTGGTTCACAACAAAATGTTGTTTCCCAAGGAGATGGTCTAGTGGCTAAGGTATAAGAGTAACACCTTTGATAATTCTACCAGCTACATAAAAATACTTATGATCTTACTTAAATTTGAGGAAGGGACTGGCAGCATTCAAAAAGAATACAACTTTTTTGTAATTAATAGTCAATCTCTTTGTATTTCAGGGGAAGTTTTCACATCTCATGTGCTCTGGAATTTGCACTTAGGATGCTCAATAATTGTATTCAGGCGCATCCTCCTTTCAAAGTTAGACGTAAGGTGTATGAGATCCTAGAATTATTGCCTCATACTCTTAAATTTGAACTAGTTCTGCTCTGAAATATCTGAGCTAGTCTATTCCACAACCATTGTTCGGGTAAAGAAGATACAGGATTGTATTTCATTCCAACTAGGAGATAGATAGAGGTTAGCTTCTACCTTAAATATACATTCGTAAAGAGGTAAGGATTGCAAAGTCGAAGTGCGTCATTGCCCGAGAAAGTTTTAACTAGAAATTTATTTGCATTTTCCATTATATGTAGGTCTTGAGATAAATACTGCTCTAGTAAAGTTCATGCGTAACAAAGATCTAGTAATAAGAACGCTTATAAATGATGTTAAACATTCTCATCACCAAATCTTTGATACACATAAACTTCATTAGAAATATATTTATCTCAAACCTACACAGAATAGTAAATGCAAATAAATTTCTATTAAACAATTCCTAGGCAAGGGTGCACTTATACTTTGCAACCCCTATCCATTTTCGAATAGATATATAAGACAAAAACCGACTTTTCTCTCTCACTTGCAAGGATATACAGTCATATGTCTTCTTTATCCGCACAACGATTGTTGAATAGACTTTGCCCAAAGAAACTCATGCAAAACTAGTTCATATTCAATAGTATTAGACAATAGCCTAGAAAACTCATATACTTTACATCTAACTCTGAAAAGAGGTTGAACCCGAATACAATTATTGAATATCTCATGTGTGAGTTCCAAAGCATCTAAGATGTCAAAACTTCCCCTAAAATGCAAAATACAGAAAGACTAATAAACGTAGTAGTGCAAATTCTTTAGTAAAAAATCATCTATAATATATATGTAATCTGTAGAATAATTATAGGAAAACTTCTGCATTTTGACATATAACGAAAGACATATTCGAGTTTCAAAAAATACAAGAAAGAGATATGAAGCAATTTCTAAGCAAAAAAACATTTAGAGCATAGGAATCCCAATGTCGTGAAAGTGAGTGGAATGATGAACCCACTTTTGCTCCTACTCCAAGCTCATTCCTGGAAGTATGTTATACACTTTATGAAGTACACTTATTACTAACTCAAATTAAGCTCACCTTTGCCAGTAGTCAGCTGACTTACGAACCTCATCATCTTCTTTTATTTTTGACAAAGTACTAACCTCCTAATCTTTGTAATCTCTTTATTGACAAGTACGAATAAATTTATAATTCTTTTTTGGTTTACAACAAAATGTTGTTTCCCAAGGAGATGGTCTAGTGGCTAAGGTATAAGAGTAACACCTTTGATAATTCTACAAGCTACATAAAAATACTGATGATCTTACGTAAATTTGAGGGAGGGACTGGCAGCATTCAAAAAGAATACAACTTTTTTTGTAATTAATAGTCAATCTCTTTGTATTTCAGGGGAAGTTTCACATCTCATGTGCTCTGGAATTTGCACTTAGGATGCTCAATAATTGTATTCAGGCGCATCCTCCTTTCAAAGTTAGACGTAAGGTGTATGAGATCCTAGAATTATTGCCTCATACTCTTAAATTTGAACTAGTTCTGCTCTGAAATATCTGAGTTAGTCTATTCAACAACCATTGTTCGGGTAAAGAAGATACAGTATTGTATTTCATTCCAACTAGGAGATAGATAGAGGTTAGCTTCTACCTTAAATATACATTCGTAAAGAGGTAAGGATTGCAAAGTCGAAGTGCGTCGTTGCCCGAGAATGTTTTAACTAGAAATTTATTTGCATTTTCCATTATATGTAGGTCTTGAGATAAATACTGCTCTAGTGAAGTTCATGCGTAACAAAGATCTAGTAATGAGAACGCTTATAAATGATGTTAAACATTCTCATCACCAAATCTTTGATACACATAAACTTCATTAGAAATATATTTATCTCAAACCTACACAGAATAGTAAATGCAAATAAATTTCTATTAAACAATTCCTAGGCAAGGGTGCACTTATACTTTGCAACCCCTATCCATTTTCAAATAGATATATAAGACAAAAACCGACTTTTCTCTCTCACTTGCAAGGATATACAGTCATATGTCTTCTTTATCCGGACAACGATTGTTGAATAGACTTTGCCCAAAGAAACTCATGCAAAACTAGTTCATATTCAATAGTATTAGACAATAGCCTAGAAAACTCATATACTTTACATCTAACTCTGAAAAGAGGTTGAACCCGAATACAATTATTGAATATCTCATGTGTGAGTTCCAAAGCATCTAAGATGTCAAAACTTCCCCTAAAATGCAAAATACAGAAAGACTAATAAACGTAGTAGTGCAAATTCTTTAGTAAAAAATCATCTATAATATATATGTAATCTGTAGAATAATTATAGGAAAACTTCTGCATTTTGACATATAACGAAAGACATATTCGAGTTTCAAAAAATACAAGAAAGAGATATGAAGCAATTTCTAAGCAAAAAAACATTTAGAGCATAGGAGTCCCAATGTCGTGAAAGTGAGTGGAATGATGAACCCACTTTTGCTCCTACTCCAAGCTCAATCCTGGAAGTATGTTATACACTTTATGAAGTACACTTATTACTAACTCAAATTAAGCTCACCTTTGCCAGTAGTCAGCTGACTTACGAACCTCATCATCTTCTTTTATTTTTGACAAAGTACTAACCTCCTAATCTTTGTAATCTCTTTATTGACAAGTACGAATAAATTTATAATTCTTTTTTGGTTCACAACAAAATGTTGTTTCCCAAGGAGATGGTCTAGCGGCTAAGGTATAAGAGTAACACCTTTGATAATTCTACAAGCTACATAAAAATACTTATGATCTTACTTAAATTTGAGGGAGGGACTGGCAGCATTCAAAAAGAATACAACTTTTTTGTAATTAATAGTCAATCTCTTTGTATTTCAGGGGAAGTTTTCACATCTCATGTGCTCTGGAATTTGCACTTAGGATGCTCAATAATTGTATTCAGGCGCATCCTCCTTTCAAAGTTAGACGTAAGGTGTATGAGATCCTAGAATTATTGCCTCATACTCTTAAATTTGAACTAGTTCTGCTCTGAAATATCTGAGCTAGTCTATTCAACAACCATTGTTCGGGTAAAGAAGATACAGGATTGTATTTCATTCCAACTAGGAGATAGATAGAGGTTAGCTTCTACCTTAAATATACATTCGTAAAGAGGTAAGGATTGCAAAGTCGAAGCATTGCTCGAGAATGTTTTAACTAGAAATTTATTTGCATTTTCCATTATATGTAGGTCTTGAGATAAATACTGCTCTAGTGAAGTTCATGCGTAACAAAGATCTAGTAATGAGAACGCTTATAAATGATGTTAAACATTCTCATCACCAAATCTTTGATACACATAAACTTCATTAGAAATATATTTATCTCAAACCTACACAGAATAGTAAATGCAAATAAATTTCTATTAAACAATTCCTAGGCAAGGGTGCACTTATACTTTGCAACCCCTATCCATTTTCGAATAGATATATAAGACAAAAACCGACTTTTCTCTCTCACTTGCAAGGATATACAGTCATATGTCTTCTTTATCCGGACAACGATTGTTGAATAGACTTTGCCCAAAGAAACTCATGCAAAACTAGTTCATATTCAATAGTATTAGACAATAGCCTAGAAAACTCATATACTTTACATCTAACTCTGAAAAGAGGTTGAACCCGAATACAATTATTGAATATCTCATGTGTGAGTTCCAAAGCATCTAAGATGTCAAAACTTCCCCTAAAATGCAAAGAACAGAAAGACTAATAATTGTAGAGAATAGAACTTGCAATCTTGTTGAGTAGTGCAAATTCTTCAAGTAAAAACCATCTACAATATTTATGTAATATGTAGAATAATTAAAGGAAACTTTTGCTTTTTAACGTATAACGAAAGACATATTCGAGTTTCAAAGATACATGAAACAGCCATGAAGCAATTTCTTAGAAAATAACATACAGAGAAAGTTCCACATGGAGGTAAAAATTGCTTTGCACACTACATTTCATTGAGTCGCAAAACTGAAATATTTAGAAAATAAACAATGTATAGCTCCCATATAACCTACTTACCTACATGTTCTTATTTCTTATACTTGAAACATAAGGTGACATATAATACATTTATCTATAGCGATAGTAACTTTAAGTCATCAAGGAATTTATACATAATGGGGATCAAGTTATTTATTGTCTCACTAGCAGTATTAATCATTATGTCACAACTCACAACTATGTATGACTAGAACTCTTCTCCATAGTTGGACATATATTCTACAGTGCCTAGTTCATTCTTTAAGTGATACTAATGGTGTCACTAGAGCTTGCATGCACCCTAACTAATTATTTGGTCAATTTGTCCATCCCACAAGGGAAATTATTAACCTAATATGCAAAAGTCTATCTTCCTCGCACCAAAGAAGTCACAAGGTAACCTGAGAGAAATATTCAACACCATACTACAAAAATGGAAACAGAGCAAGTATTGGAGTCCATGGAACATATTGATAACGTAGTGCTGCCCACCAAGACTAGACTAGATGGGTGCACCATGTGTTGCAGCTGGGATTCAAACCTGGAATCTCCAATTTGTAACTCCTATGCCTTATCAACTAGGTCATCCCTTAAAGACAGTGTTTTGGGAGGCGTGAAGCGAAAAAAAAAAGCAATAAGGTTCCGCTTCACGCTTTAAGCAATGAAGCGCTCACATACTCTTTCTAGTCTGTGAAGCGTAGAAGGCTTGCATCTCGCTTTCTTGAACACTTCTTCGAGAACCAAAATTATATTATTAACTAAAAAGTATCATAAAATGATTAATAACACAACTAACTACTCGCAAAGATGGGCCATTCAAAAGGCTAGCATTAGAAATTTGAGATGAGTTGAATTTGAACATATTTGGAGCTCAGTTTGCCCTATGTTAACCTATGTTAGTAATCAATGTGCATTCATTATTTTATCTCATTTTGAGCATCGGGACTCCTATGCACCAGAATGGTAAAACCACCCGGACTAAAAAAATAGACTACATTAATTGGATGGAAGTAAAAATTAAATAAATTTAGCAATGAAAGCTTTACGGATATGATGGCATAGCAGAAATTATTTTGGAAGATAATATTAACAAGAAGGACATGATAACATACAGTCCTGAATACAGCAGCAACAGAATTTATTTTCAAGACCTTTGTCTATTTCAGTCCTGACTACAGCAGCAACACCCAGGACAATGTCTTCAGGCAGAATGACATCTGGAATTTGGGGTGGAGATCTGGTGCATATATTTCAAGGTGAATCCTAAGGTATATCTGGATAGACAAATTACTAAGGAAGTCAAAGAGTATACTTACTTGTTGATGAAGGTGGATGCATTGGACCAAAGGAAAAGGACTGTCCATGCAAGGATCAGCATATGGCAAACAAACGTAAGCAAATGGTTCTGATGCAACTAAAAAAGCACCCAAAGTGAAGTGGCAAACCCAAGCACACTGGCAGTAATTTTCTAGTCCCTCCACAGAAAAATGTCCTCAACTGCCCATAAGAATTGAGTAATTAGATACATAAACACAATCAAGCAAATGTAAAAGACACTGCGTAGCAGTTTAACTACACATCAGACACATCTACTGAAGCTTCAAATTCTATGAACTTCAAAAGTAGGCAAAAAAATGGGTTTGAAGAAAATGGGGTAAAAGACACGTAGGAGGTGAAAAACATTTGGGTATTTTGGGTCAAGCAAAAGTAGATAAACTTGCTATGTTTCTTTGGTTGCACAATATATGTTTGCAGAGGCATGTAACTTGTATCTAATGAGACTCATTTTCTAGATGAATACTTACCCCCTTGCCAATATCACAATTTTACAACCACCAATCCACTAGTGCATCCTCACAACAGCGCAGCACACAATATCTGAAAGGAACAGAAAAGCAGAATTTAGGACTAAATGTCTAATCATACTATTGAAAGAATCAATGTATCATCTAGGCGGAACCCAATATCCAATACCATTAGGATCCGATAGTCAAGAATGCCAGCTGGATTAGAAAACTTGAAGAGGTCCTTATTCTCCCTAAGAGTTAATATCACTTCCATTTAGGCCTTTTAAAGTTCTATTCTACTTCTCATCCCTACTTAACATTCCATAAAAGGGAAGCGTAGCTGATATCTAACTAGCAATTTCCTTAACGAGGAGCAACCCCTTGTGTTAAAAGATCAACTTATCCCTTAGAAATGGCAAGTCAACTAAAAAAGAAGGGATTAGGGATCGGGACAATGTTTGAGGTTTACAAGAACATATTAGATATGACACTAGGTGATGAAGCAAGTATGGACTAGAGAGTCATGGCTACACATTGTTTGACAATCAAATCCAGAACTGTAGTACCATATTGTTGATGAAGGAAAAGAACAAAATTTTGAGAAAATCAAGGTTTACTCTTAATGTGTCCCTTGAACCTAGACGATGTAGAAGATATTATTATAGCACTTGTACTGAATTCAAGCTTCTTATAAAAGGAAAACATACTAGACAAACTTAAATGAGAGTTGAGAACTTTAGAAGTTAATACTGCTTATTCGCAGTATGTGCAACATGTCACCTCTTACATCTTACATCTGAAATATAACAACTTTTGAAAGATGAATATCTTATCCATCAAAGACTGCTAACCATAGCAATTCATTTAGCAAGCTGGTCAAAGCTACCAAATATTTCACCTCATCATGTAAGATTGTAAGTACTATTTCACATTCACCGACTTATTCACTTCTCTTTTGTCCAAGAACTGCTTCTTTTTGTGATGCACATATGGATTCTCAGGATGGCACTGATGTTTGCTAGACACTCCACTCATTCTGTTGGTTTTGGGAGAAACCTATGTATCATTGAGGCATATTTGCTTATGAAGTGACATTTTGTATATTTTTGGGTATAGTCAAGGCCTAGACCTGTGTGTGACTTAGAAGTTGTACAAACACCATACTAATGTCATGTTTTATTTAGTAAAATTTCTAATGTAGCCTTCCGTTGCTTCTTTTATGATGTTATCGATTTTTATATTTTAAGTTTCCACTTAATGAATTGCTCACTGTTTTATGAGATTTATTATCTTTCAATTCTACGTACCTATCATGACATTTAAGAAGTTAAATATTCATTCTACACTTTTGATCGTGCAATTGAGCTTAAAGCAATCATAAGTGTCCATTTCTATTGAATTCCGTAAGTGATAAGCAAGAATTGCAAGGCTTGAGCAATAATACCACTCATACAGTAAGACTTAAAGCAATCATAAGTTCCAATTTCTATTGAATTCTGTAAGTGATGAGCAAGAATTGCAAGGCTCGAGCAATAATACCAATCATACAGTAAGACTATGAAGTGTTGGGAGACTGAAGGATGATACTTATTGAAGTGTAGTGAGGGGCATGTTGTCAAGGATAGAAACTTGTGTAATACATACAGAATGTGTTATCATACAGAGGATTTTCTAAGCACTGAAATTCCTTCGACAAAACACACCGAGTGCACTAAGTTTCTGTACGCGTGGAGTCCTATGGACTATAATAAGTTGTTTCTACCACTCGAACCCGTAACCTCTATGTCAGGTGACAATAACTTTACCAATTACGCCAAACACGGATATATCTAGATTATATACACATATAAACCTCTATCAAATTGACTTTAGCAAGTCATAACCCCCCCCAAAAAAAAAAAAAATCTTTTACACATTTTCAGCCACAACTATACAAATGATAAACCCAGGAAATTTTTAATTTCCATTTACTCATTTCCCATTTCATAAAAATCCGAGAATCAGAAATCCGAAATTTTCATCCATTAAATGAAACACATCCTTCAGAAAAATAACCAAAAAACGCTTAATCCCAACACTTTACGCTAGTCATCATCCTGAAAAGAATTAAGTCTTTGACATAAATTTTTTTTTAAAAAAAAAAAACAGAATCACATAAACATTAGCTATGAGAAAAAAAGTAAACAAATAGTTATACCATGTGAGGCCGATGAATGCTGTGTATACGTAATTCCTTTTGCACCGGAGGGCACCGGCGGCGCGCCGAACACAAAAAAATCCGAAGAAGTGCTGTACGGCGTTCACAATATTTACTTTTGCCATTTAGAAAAATGGAGGCCGAATTAGGTTAAAAGAACTAATATATTAATGCTACTTCTAATTTACAAATTTTGGCGTGTTTTTTGTCTTCTTCTGCTTCTTGTTGCTCCTCCTCTTTTCACTTTTTGATGTGTAAATTATTTCGGGCGAATTATATTTTTTAAAGAATTAAACTATTAAGAAGATTTCACATTTAATATTTGAAATAATAAGAGGTGATTTAAGTCGTTTGAGAGTGAATAATTATTATATAATATATGTATAATTAAGTAATTATTCAATTTTCTGAGTGTATTATAACGTATAGTTTGTGCGTAGTTCATATATACATAAGATATATTGTATAGTTACTGTATTTTTTTTATAACTTTTGACAAGCTATAGTATATTGCACATATATAGTATCATTGACTAAAGAACGAAGGTGAAACCATAATGATATTACAACTATATATTTATATATACTGATTTAATATAGATTAGATAAAAATTATCAGCCTTAATGATTGAGGGGTATAAATTGTAAAAGAAATTAAAAAAATATGTATTTCTTGAATTATTTTGAATTGAGATATGAATATGTAGTTAGCCCATTTATGTAGTTTTTCCTTTTTTTTTTAATTATGTTTTTAGATTTGGATGCTAATATATTGAGAATGAAAATGTATCATCTAATTAATATGATTTCTACCACTAAACAATCCTTATTGATTTGATACAAATACTATTGAATTTTTTTTCGATTCAGCAGCAGTACGGAATTGAGTTTTTTGTCTGATGGATCTGATCTATGGTTAGGGAGCAATACATACCAAAAGGCTCGAAGAAGGAAGACGCATTAGAGTATATAACTAACCTATTATTCTGTAAAACCTATTCACACTGGTGAAGCAGTTCGATGCATAAGGGAAGTGCACGTTTGTCAGAACTTAGTCGGGATGCATTGAGTTTCTTTAATCTCATTTCAATTATTATAGGTAGATTTCTTTTTACTTCTCCCTCTTCGATTGTATACATGTTAATTTTTTTAAAAAAATGAATGATTATATCAAAATGGTATACATTTAATTATTTTTAACCATGATAAATAATTTACAACAAAATATAATGAGAAAATACATAATTACCCCATCAAACTTATATCATTTTTTTAAGTAGACACCTTAAGTTTGTAAAAGTTCTATTATCCCACGAAATTATTTCCAACTGCAATAAATACACCATTTTAACAGCACCTGCAGTCTCATTGTCAGCGAGTGTGTCTCACCCCAAATAAAATAATTAAACTTTATTTTTTTTCCTGGTCCTTTAATAAAGAGCAGGGTAAATCCCAGAAGCTCAAAACATTGATAGATTCCCTTTTTAATCTTAAACATATTATGCATAAATCACGATGAAGATAACATTCTCGATCACAGGAAAATGTTTAGAAATTTCATTGCAGATGTTCGTAGAACTTTAAAAGTGGCTGATAGAAGAAGCTCCATCATTGGAGAACTTCATGGTGGCAGTTCAAATGGCTTCTCATGACCTTCATCAATCTATCAATTTATGGTACTCTAAATGGTACAAACGTGTATTAATCTTTACAATCCAAGGTGTATTTTTTAAATCATTCCTATTTGGCGTCCTTAAATTTGGCTAATCGGATTGTTGGGTACTTAGAGCTAGGAAAAAGCAGTGAATTTGTAACCGAATTTTTTTGGTTGATATAGAAAAGAGACCTTTTGAGAATTCGCAAACTCAAAAAGTTCATGTGACATCTCACAGAGGTTAATGGATTGACAGGAGAGAATTATTTCTTCGACTGAACATGGAAAGCTCTTCAATGGTCTTCAATGGAGATCTGTGAAAGATGGAAAGTAATACATTTAATAAAGAAAAAAAAATTAATTGGTGATACCACGTGGCAGTAAAATACTGGTTTAGGGGTTAATTTTGCCCCATTCACGCGCCTCTCAAATTTGAGATTGCGCATGCTCTGAAAATGAGTTAAAAGGGTGCATTTATCATGATTAAAAATAATTTTGTAGGGTAATAGGACGCCCACAAACTTAAGGTGTCTACTTCAAAAAAGATTATAAGTTTGATAGGGTAATTATGTATTTCCTCAAATATAATTAAGAGTGATTTTGACATCATATATAAACTATTTTTGCTGTTACAAAAATTGTATATAGATATTGTAAGATAGAAAACAACCAGATATAAAAATGTGATAAGATAACAAAACTTAAAGTCAAAATATATCATAAAATTATGATTTTAACTTTGCAACCATTCTATTGCTCTCACTAAATAATTTTGAATAGATATTGTTACATTATTTTTTAATTAGCCCCAGAGTTTAAGAAGGAAACCCCCCCTCTCCATTTTTTTTCTTTTCTTTTTCTACTTCTTCGCCAGTCAAATTCTTTATGATTTTTTTATAAAAGTGAATTCATATTTTTCTTTAGACTTTATTGAATTATTGATAACAAAACTAATTATTTTTAAAAGTAAATTTAAAATTTTGAAGATATCAATAATTACTTTTTTTTCGTATAACTTCAAAATTAGAAATGACAATTTAAAAAAAATAAATAAATTGTCCGAAAATTGAAATAACTTAATTGAAACCAGATAAAAAAAAAACTATATAGTACTTTCTAATCATCTTGAAATCTAATGAGTTTGTCAAATTGTTCAAAATGTAAGAAAACATTTAGATAAAATTTTAAAATTAAAGTTGTAAAACTAATAGTAGTAAAAAAAAAGGAAGGTGAAGTTGTGGTAAAAATGGTGACATTTAAAGTGATAAGATTCAATGGAGATGATAATGAATTTTTGAAGAAGAAAGACAAAACAAAGAGTAAAATGAAAAAGAAAAAAACTTAAAATAATAAGAAAATTTATTTTATAATAAAATAGCTAGAAAAATAAAATTATATTAGTTATTTAGATTGTTCACTCTCTTTGAAAGGACGTATACATTCTCTATGTCAGATGAAAGAAAAAATAACATAATAATATCATTATTCAGGGGTAATAGAGCACTCATATGAAGGTTTTACATTGTTATCCTAAAAAATATTAGTCACTTACATTGTTATCCTAAACAATATTGTCACAATAAGTGACTAATACAATACTAGAATTAACTAAATGCATAACATCATTATCTAATTGAAAGTATATTCATTTTATTAAAATTACATATTAATTATGGTGTGCGTAAATGGTGTATTATGATTAAACTATAGTCCGTTCAACATGATCAATAATATATCTTACGTACACCAAGATATACACCATAACCTAATTTAAAAGAATCAAATATATTGTACTATCAATTTAATTAGATAGTGATGTACATTCATGATTAAGTTTTGATGTACAATGTATTATAATACAAAATCCTTACATCAAATCAAGATATAATCAAGAATTTGTCACCTGTTTTGTATAATTAATTTAATTAAAACTTGTGCATTATTATTTTAACATTTGTGTCTAGATCAATATCATCCATAAAGGTTGCTAAATTTGATTTTGATTATATGTCAAATATTACAATGAATTGTTCCATAATACACAACCTTACTAAATAATCCGTTTTAACAATTTACAAACAAAACTACTGCCAAACAACACACGAAAGAATTTATTCAAGCAAAAAATTTAATGGTTAATACATCGATTTACATATAAATTCAAGCAACAAAAATCAACAAAAAAAATTGAAACAATTAAAATCAAACTATATATTTTAGCAATCAAACTCACAAAAAGAATTTGATATATATTTGTTACACCCCATCTTATCGTGTTAAATTAAAAATCATATATTCTTATATTAAATCATTGAAACAATTATCAAAGAAGATAGAGAGTTTCATTTCAGTTACAATACTTGTTTTAAGGTTATAAGAGAGCAACATTAATTAGTTATTGTGAGATTGCGGAAGGTAAATAACAAAATGAAAGAAAATTAAGGAATGCAATCTTATTTATCAATTGGAATGTGTATTGTTTTCTTTTTTAACTAGATAACTGAAGGCCGTTCGGCCCAATTAATTAATTATTTTTTTTAATTTTAAGTTAAAAATAATTATTCATATTAATATCTTATTTTATTATAGTTTCTAAATTTTTTTACTATTTAAAAAAATTATAAAAATTCCTCTCAACTACATTCCTATCCTGTGTCAGACACATCAGTATCTCCTCTCGGATACATTCATATTCTCTCTCGAATACAACCCTCCCCTCTCAGATTCATCCGTGAGCTATGTGTCTACAAGTTTCCTCAATAGCAATGTATTGATCGATGTATCAGCATGTATGTCTGTTGTTTTATCTGAAATTATTTAATTTTAAGAAAATTTTGTAATTTGAAAAAAGTAGGAATATAATGTAATTAACACTTTAAACTATGAAAATTTATGAAAACTTTACTTTAATTTATTTGACATATATTTCTTGAACTTAGTTTCAAAAGAATGATGTGTAATATATTTATTATTATTGGGAGATTGCGGAAGGTAAATAACAAAATGGAAGAAAATTAAGGAATGCAATCTTATTTATCAATTGGAATGTGTATTCTTTTCTTTTTAATTTATCTATTTAATTCTATTGGGATACGTTTATTTTGTTTTGTAAAAACTCTATTGATATATAGGTGAAAAGTCAAACTATTGTTATAGGAGTTATCTAGATGCTTATATATATATATATATATATATATATATATATATTATATATATATATATATATAATATATATATATATAATTTTTTGTTAATACAAAAAATAATCAAGAGTGACTGAGAATTTTTCTCAATACTAATCAATCTAGTCAAATAATAAAGTGTTTTTCTTCGGTTTGCCTTGACCGTTTTACTTGTATACGCTAGATGACATATTACAATTAATTATTTAATTTTTGTATAATGCGCTAATACTTAATAATTACCAGTTCTACATTTTCCCCTCTTTTTATCCTTCTCTATACACAATACACACAATGTGTTTGTGTGAGAGAGAGAAAGTGTACTATATATGCATTATATCGGTTTAATTTGAGTTTATTTTAATTTAATTTTTTGTTAAAACAAAAAATAATTAAGAGCGCGCGAAGATTTTTCTCAACATTAAATCAACCTAGTTAAAGCACAATCAGTTTTTTTTCTTCGGTTTGACTTGAGTAATTGACATTTATATCGCCGAACGACCTAATACAATTAATTTTTTTTACAAAATACGCGCGCGCACACACACACTTGGAAAGATTATTTATTGTAATACACTTGATTTGATCGTGTTGACATAAGGGCTTCAAGTTTTAAGGTATGACGCTATCTTTTTCTTCATCTATGTGTTCTTAATCTTTATTTTAACTACAACTTTTAAGGTATCATCTTTATCTTTTTTTCTTTGTTTATGTGTTCTTAATATTTATTTTAAGTAAATTATCTCTCTATATATATTTATATAGTGAGTGTGGGTGTGCGTGCTGCGCGCGCGCACGTGTGTTTGGGAGAGATAGAGTATTATATATTTATTATGCCGTATTGATTTGACTTTAGTTTGATTTATTTTATATTTTTAATACAACTTTTAAGGTATGATCTTTATCTTTTTTCTTTGTTTATGTGTTCTTAATCTTTATTTAAAATAAATTTTATCTCTCTATATATTTATATAGTGAGTGTGTGTGAGCGCACTGCATGCGTGCACGCACGTATTTGTGTGAGAGAGCGTATTATATATGTATTATGTTGGTTTGATTTTTATTTTGATTTATTTTATTTTTTATACAAAAAATAGTCAAGAGTGGTCAAGGATTTTTCTCAACCTTAAATTAACGTAGACAAATCACAAATCAATTTTTTTCTTCAATTTTGACTTGACTATTTGACATTTCTATCGCTAAACGACATAATGCAATTAATTATTTACTTTTTATATTATCCCACTATACATTTGTTGTTCTCCTCTTCTTTTTAAGTCATTTTTTCTATATACAATACACACACTTTCACCTACATATACACCTCAAGAGACTATTCCTTATAATATACTTGATTTAGGCATGTTAAGATTAGAACTTCAACTCTTAAGGTATGACATCTATCTTTTTCTTCATTTATGTGTGTTATTAATCTTTATTTTCACTGAATTCCATATGTATATATCTTTATTGTTATGTCTGTAAATGCTCAAAAATACCCTGAACTATTCAAAATAGCTCAAATATTCCCTTAAACTTTATTTCGGCTCAAAATTACCCTTTCCGTCATACTATTGGGTCAAAAATACCCTTCTTATTAACGTAAGTTGTTAAATGCCACGTGGATGTCATATGGATGCCACATTGCATGCCAATAGGATTTCACTGCCACGTAGACTAAATACAAAGGGTCAAAAATACCCTTAAACAATCCAAAATAGCTCATATATACCCTTAAACCATATTCCGGCTTAAAACTATCTTTCCCGTCAAACTATTGGATCAAAAATATTCTTCTTATTAACAGAAGTTGTTAAATGTCATGTGGATGCCACATTGCATGCCAATAAGGTTCTACTGCCACATAGACTAAATCCCTAAATCCTAATCACTTCTCCCCTCATTTCACTATTTCAGAAATGATATATTAACCGATTCTCCATCATTTCGCGGCTAGGGTTTCATAATTTTCTTCGTGAATGAGTATCAAAGTGGATATTCATACTTGTAGGTTAGTAAATATTTTTTCTTTTTTTTTTTAATATGTTTACGATTTTAAAGCATGATAGTTAGGATTTCACAACATTCCCCTAATTTCGCAGCTAAGGCTTCGTAGCTTTCTTCGGGGCTAAGTTTCAAATTGGATATTCTTGGTCGTAGGTTAGTAAATATTTTTTCTTATTTTATTATAGTTACGATTTCAAAGTATGTCAATTATTCATGTAGCATCCACATGACATTTAACAATTTCCGTTATTTAGAAGGGCATTTTTGACCCAATAGTTTGACAGGAAGGACAATTTTGAGCCAAAATATAGTTTAAGGGTATATATGAGTAATTTTAGATAGTTTAAGGGTATTTTTGACCTTTTACCGTTGTTATATATATGCATGTGTGTGAGAGAGAGTGTATTGATGAGTACGAGAAATGATCTCCTCCTAGTGATTTGGGGTACTTTTTGCAAGAACAGACGGGAAATGTGCAAAAATTACCTTCTATAATTTTCTTTTTTTGATTAGAGATTAATTTATTACTAAGAAAATTGTGACGTGTAGGACCATTCTGATTTTCTTTTCATTCTTGGTGTGCTGCTGGGAAGCGCAAATGACCACTCACGATCAAAGGCAAAAGGGACAACACCCCCATAAGGTAAACTCTAATTTTCTTTTTTAGTAAGTTCGTACAACGTGTGATGCAGTTAAATTTTTAAGAAATTATTTTTACAAAAAATTGATTCAATGTTGACATAAAAATTTTATTTTTTTAATAAATGAATTTACATATTTAAAATTATACAAAAATTATTTTAAGTAATAATAAATTATAATGTATAATATTTAAAAGACAAGAGAAAAAGGTCAGGAAGGAACATTTGAGTCTCAAATTTAAAAGGGCAACTTTCAGATATAGCAAATAAAAAATTCATATTTGTATGCTATAACAAAGTTTGCATAATTGTGCTTCATAGCAAACATAGAAACTGTATAATTCGTTATACATATACAGTTGAAGCAAATTGTATAAAACGAAGTGTATAAAACAAGAAAGAGAAAGACACTTGGGCAGAGAACTGTATAAAAACGAAGTGTATAAAATGAATTGTATTATTATAAGTGTATAGAACGATTATATACAATTTGAATTTGTATAAAATGAGAAAGAGAGAAAGACAAAATAGACTTGATAAGGAATATACAATTGAATCGAATTGTATAAAACGAGAAAGAGAGAAATTAGATACAATTTGAAAATTGTATAAAACGAAAAAGAGAGAAAC
The DNA here is from genome assembly GCA_027704765.1 of Solanum habrochaites. NCBI lineage: Eukaryota > Viridiplantae > Streptophyta > Magnoliopsida > Solanales > Solanaceae > Solanum > Solanum habrochaites. The sequence goes on from JAKWJA010002491.1 coordinate 61,505,991, forward strand.
ACAAAAGAAACTGGGCAGGGGAGTATTTTTATTGTATAATTATAAGTGTATAGGACGAAAATATATGTACTTGCATGTGTATATACAATTTTCTCACGCTTTATACAAACAGAAAATTAATTTATATATTTCGCTTCTGTTTGTATAAGTGAGAAAGGCGAGGGTGGCGAACGAGATATGGAAGAGTGGCAAGCGAAATCTGGAAGAGGAGAACAAAAATATATGTATTTATACAATTTTCTCTGCTTTATACAATTAGAAACAATTTTTATACACTTGTGTTTATATAAAAGTGAGGATGCGAGCGAGAGATTGGAGGAGAGTGACGAGCGAGATATTTGGGAGAGAGGCGCCTGACAACTTTTTGCAAGCATTTGCTATGGAGCACAATTATATCAAACCCTAGCTACTACATTTATTTTATATTATTAGTTTGCTATTATATATAATTTTTATCAATTTAAAATGTACCATATATATTGGGGAGATTGTTTATTATAACACACTTGATTTGAGCATGTTGAGATTAGAACTTCAACTCTTTGGGTATGATATCTGTCTTTTTCTTCATTTATGTGCTATTAATCTTTATTTTAACTAAATTTCATATATATATGGTGAGAGAGAAAGAGAGAGAGAATAATAACGAGTACGAGAAAGGAGCTACTCCTAGTGATCTAGTATACTTTTAGCAGGATCGTGCGAGAAATGTGCAAAAATTACCTTCTATGATATTTTTTTTGATTTAAAATTAATTTATTACAAAAAAATAATCAAGAGTGGACAACACATTTCTCAACCTTGAATTAATGTAGACAAATCACAAATCAATTTTTTTCTTCAGTTTTGACTTGACTATTTGACATGTCTATCGCTAAACGACATAATGCAATTAATTATTTACTTTTTATATTAATAACATTGACTTTACATTTTGTTGTTTTCCTTTTTTATCCTTTCTCTATACACAATGCACACACTTTCACCTATATATACACCTCAAGAGACTATTCATTATAATGCACTAGATTTGGGCATGTTGAGATTAGAACTTCAACTCTTTGGGTATGATATCTGTCTTTTTCTTCATTTATGTGCTCTAAATCTTCATTTTAAGTAAATTCTATATATATGCGTATATCTTTATTGTTATTTTAAGTGAAATTCTATCTATCTAAATCTAATATATATATATATATATATATACACAAAAGTTTTGTTTGGTTTAATTTTTTTTATTACAAAAAAATAATCAAGAGTGATTAGGAATTTTTCTCAACATTAAATCAAACTAGTCAAATAACAAGTCATTTTTTCTTTACTTGACTTGACTGTTTGACATATATACCGTTAAACGACAAATATAATTAATTATTTACTTTTTATATTAATAGCATTGACTTTAGATTTTGTTGTTTTATCCTTTTTCTATACACAATGCACACACTTTCACCTATATATACACCTCAAGACACTATTCTTTATAATATACTTGATTTAGGCGTGTTGAGATTAGAGCTTCAACTTTTAAGGTATGACATCTATATTTTTCTTCATTTATGTGCTATTAATCTTTATTTTAACTAAATTTCATATGTATATGGTGAGAGAGAAAGAGAGAGAGAATATTAATGAGTACGAGAAAGGAGCTACTCCTAGTGATCTAGTATACTTTTAGCAGGATCGTGCGAGAAATGTGCAAAAATTACCTTCTATGATATTTTTTTTGATTTAAAATTAATTTATTACAAAAAAATTATGTGACGTGTAGGACCTATCCTGATTGTTTTCTCATTGTTGGTGTGCTGTTGTGAAGCGCAAATGGCCACTCATGATCAGAGGCAAAAGGGACTACGCCCCCATAAGGTAAGCCCTAATATTCTTGTTTAGTAAGTTCTTACTACATATGATGCCGTTAAATTTAAAAAAAAATTATTTTTACAAAATAATTTTGACATGAAATTTTTATTTTTTATTTTTATAAATGAAATTACAGATTTGAAATTATACAAAAATAATTTATAATTCATAATATTTAAAAGAAAAGAAAAAAAGGTCATGAAGAAACATTTGAGTCTCAAAATTTAAAATGTACCATATATATTGGACGTAAAAGTATATTATACTATTCTTTGTATTTACTCGTCCAATTTCCAGTTGTTTTGTTTTAATCTATTTTTAAAAAAAAATTTCAACCGGTGTCCATAGCCCACATTGGAGCTCCAACTAAAGCCTAATAAAGTAAAAAAACGATAGTACGACTGACACTACAAAAGTACACATAGAAATTAAAGAGTTGGGACTTCAAATAAATAAATATTTATTTATTATTTTTATAAAAAACTAAAAATAAAATTTCATCCATTCCAATTATGTGGCACCTTTAGAATTTCGAGAGTTATACAAGTTTCACTTTGATCATAATTTTTTTTATATATCTTTAAAATTGACAATCATCACGTAGTTTATGAATATATATTTATTTCTTTTAAAAAATTTAAAGATTTCAAGGTGAATGTCAATTTATATTCAGAAACTACGTAAATGGTAGTTTAAGTCACAATGGTGGTCAATTTAAAATATTTAAATGATATAATAAAAAATTATGGTAAAAGTTAGATTGTTTGACTTCCGAGAAGCAAAAAGTTCCATACAAATTGGAACATAAGGAGGAGTAATAAATCAAATAAATTAAAATCGAGGAAGAATTTGTTATACCTGTAGACTGTTCATGTGATCAAGGTTTATGCTCTATAACAGGTTGTTTATGTTATTCAGATAAATTTCATTTCGAGTCCAAAAGAAGATATAGGAAAGGATGTTAATAACAAAATAAATAAATGGCTAATGAATTGAATATGTATAACTGATCACATTTTGCCCCCTCATTCAAAATTCTGGTGCAACAAAAGAAGTTCAATAGCTCCCTTTCATAGCATCTAGATACTTGTTCATCGCCAAAACTAGAGGCCAGTATGAGCTTCACTTAAGTTGGATTATCAGTAGGTCAATTTTTCAATTTCTTGTGTTTTCTGTAACTTGCAGGAAAAGATTTGTAAAGTTTGCGGCCATGTCTACAAAGATGTTGTCATGCACGAGTAAGTTCTCTCTTTATTTTTAGATATGCTTTCAATAGCATGTTGTGGCATTTAGTTTTATTAAATATTGTTTGTGCTTTTTATGCACACATATTACTCTTCCTTTCAGGGATTGCCGGGTAGACTGTTATAAAGATGCACCAGATAATTGGTGTTGTGAAAAATGCCTCAAAAAACAAAAAGATGAGAACTCTGAAGGATCAGAGTTACATGCCTCTGCAAATATTTGTCAAAGCACTCTTCCACCAAAGAAACGTAGCAAGTTTCTTGGTGAGAACTGGAAAAAAGAGGAACAAATCAGGAAAACAAAGTATATACCTGTTGATGAAGCAATTGGCCTATTAAATTCCGTCTCTTCAAGAGTTATGTCAACTAAATCCAAGACTACTGAAACTCGAAGGAATTCAAGCAAACCTAGAACTCAGATTTTAGATATTTTTCCTAAGAAGAGAACACTGCAGTATTCTTTAGGATCAACAGGATATAAGAAACCTCCCAGTTATCTAAATTTCAAAAAAATAGAACCAAGCATAAAACAAGTTGAATCATCTAAAGGTTAATTCACTAACATTTCTTATATTCATTACTTATTCAAATATATTCTTTTCTTTGTCTATATTCATTAGAAATTTCATTTTCTATCATATACTATTATACTTTCATCTAGTTGATGTAGCCTGCTTGTTAGATCCTGAGAGAGTTACCAATCTAGAGCATAGGAGTTTCAATGCTGTGAAAACGAGTGGAGTGATGAATCCACCTATGACACACCCTTGTGATCCTGCTCTAGCTCATTCCTGGAAGTAAGTACCCTTCATCATGTACATTTTTTTTAAGTTCCCTATTGATAAGTATGGATATATATGATGTTCAGTTATTTGAGTAAGTGGGGAGCATTCAATCAGAAAACATGTTCTCTTTTTTTTTTTTTTAATTAATAGTCTTTCTCTTTCTTTTTGTATTTCAGGGGAAGTTTTGAAATCTCAAGTGCTTCAGAATTTATTCAAAGTGACCTCAATGATTTCATTCAGGCTCATCCTCCTTCTAGAGTCAAACGCAAGGTGTATGATTTATTAGGGCTATTGCCTCATACACTAAAATTTGTACTAGTTCCGCACGAGGAGATAAATATTGTAGAGTTATTTTTCACCTTGAGATATTCTTGCAGAATGGAACAACGAGTACTTTCTGTGGAGATTATTTTACCGCATCGGACAATACACAGATGGATGTGCCGAAGGGGGAAGCAACAAAGTGATTGATATGGAGATAGACATGATAGCTGGAGAAAATGTGTGAATGCTGGACTCTGTGGTCTCATCAACTAGTTTCATCAATAACTTTGATTTAGATAATCAATAGAAACCGTTACTGTTGCTACCTATTTATACCTTTCTAGCTTATTGTTTTTATCTGTAGTACTTGACGTATTTGTACTGTTCCTTTTTAGTTTTCCTTATAACAATCTATTACCAGTTTTTGGGAGATTATTTTGCTTTCATATTGCTATTCGACTTTATCTTTATTACTAACTCAATTATTGGATTTGTATGTTTTAGCTTCCTAGTATAAATTGGGTCAGCATGCGTCTTGGCTTAACTGACTTAGATAGCTGAGTGTTCGTCACATTTAAAAAAAATTGTATATACGTCTTGATTCAACTAACTTGGGATTGTCGGATGCCATCATAATTTAAACATGTTTTTTGTTCATTCATAATCTAACTGAAAGTATTCATTATATATACTTCCTTCTTAGTATGGTATTGTTGATTTACACACAACACATTCAAGGCACGAGATAAGGAGTTGCTTGAATGGTACGTATTCTCCATCTCCAACTTTAAAGTTGTGAATTCAAAAGACATGAATGATGAAAATGATTTGGTGGGTGTTTTCACCAATCACCTAGAGCAAACTTAGTGCTCAAAGAGCATAAAAAGCAAAACACATAATTTTTTAACTGAAAAATCCACAAGGATTTAAAGGTGTAAAAACGACAACCTAAACCCCTCAATGAGAACTAAAATTTACACAGTGAGTTTAGTAAATTAAAAAAAAAATCATTTAATACAAGGATTGGACTAAAAAACTATTTTTAGACATCAAAATAGATGGAAACAATTATAGTAATACCATCACATGCATATATAGGCATATGCCCATTTCTGCTCATACAATTTAAACACTAGTCCCAACAACTAAGGGATTTTTCAGATATACAAGTGCTATTTACCTTTTAAGGGATACAAAAAATATACCAGGATTCGTTTTTTTCATCTATCACACCAAACATATCCAATATACTAACTCTGGAGTTGTTTGATCATGAAAATATCCATTTTCTTCAAAATCAATGTTTTTAGTTATAAACTTTCAAAATCTGACTTTTTTCTCTCTTTTGTTAAAAAAATAACTAAACATAACTTCTTAAATTTCAAATAAAGTAAAAATATATTTAGAATCAATGACCAAACACCTACTTTAGTATTCCAAAATATTTGATTTTTTTTACTGCCGTGTGCAAAAAAGATGTGAATATTTGGATGTTCAATAATTGCTGCATTATAAAAAAGCTAGCAAAATGGTGAAAAAGAAAATCCCCAATAAACACTTGAAGCAATAAGCTTGTCAATCAATCAAAAGCGTGATGATGCAAATGCAATACACTTTCTAAGATTAAAGACAAAAAGAGCAAATTTAGATTAGATCAAAAGTGAAAAAAGAAAACAAATTAGAATGCTATAGTGTCACACATAAGATTTGAATGAAAACATGTTTTATAATGTTGCACTTTATCGAGACACAAAAAAGAGAAAAATAGGAAAAAAGAAAACAGACTAAAAATTCATACGAGAGAATTCAAATTAGTATGCTTTAGTGTTACACAAAAGATTTGAATGTATATTAAATTTGAATCCTTTGTGAACCTTTTTTTCCCTGTAAATAAACAATTTTACCAACCCCAATGAACATTGGAGTACAGGAAAAGAATAAAAAAACTGAGGTATGGACAGTGAGCCCTTTGTATCAGAGGTAACTAACTCATAGAGTACAACACATACACAGAAATTGCGAGTCTCTAACCAATTAGCATGTCTACTACCTGTAGCATGAACTTCTTGGATATGAGCAGAGCCTGTACAAGCAAAAAAAAAAGATGGAGAGTTCTGAAAGGACAGCTAGGATCCACAACCATTCCCCATTTTGGCATTCTGTCCCTAGTCTCGTCTCGAGATAAAGATACATCTAGGTGATCCCAAGTTGTTACACACAAATCTTTTGACGGAGCTTCAAGTAAATTTACTTGATTGAGAAATGCTCCATCTCATTTTTTTTTTGAGAACTGGTAAATATTGTATTCAGCATTAAGGATATTTAACTCAGCCATGCTAAACCCAGCTTTCTCAACAAACTTGATTGAGAAATGCTCCTCTTCTTTGTAATCTTCCTATTGATAAGTAGGAATAAATTTATAATACATTTGGTTAACAGCATAATGTTGGTCCCCGAGGAGATGGCTAGTGGTTAAGGTATAGGAGTAACACCTTTGATTATTCTACAAACTACAAATATATTGATAATCTTACTTTGACTTTCATCATTAAACAAGAATACAAGTTCTCTTCTCTATAATTAACAAGTCTTTCTCTTTGTATTTTCACGGAAGTTTTGACATCTCAGGTGCTCTGGAATTCGCACTTAGGACACTCAATAATCCACGCCCATCCTCCTTGAGTTAGAGGTAACATGTAACAATCAGCGTTTGGTTAAAGAAGATATAGGACAATATTTCTTTGCAAGTGGGAGATATATGTTAGCTTCTACTTAAATTATCCATCTGTAAAAGGGTAAGGTTTGCAAAGTAGAAGTGTGTCTTTGCCCAGGAATATTTTTACTAGAAATTGATTTGCATTTTCCATTATATGTAGAACTGAGATATATATTGTTTTTGTGAAATTCATGTATAGCAAAGATTTGATGATGAGAATGCTTATAAATGATGTTGAGTTGTTTATACTTGCATCCACAACCCTAATACAAGAACTGGATGGAAGTATAAGCAATTCAACATCATTTATAAGCATTTTCATCACCAAATATTTGATACACATAAACTTCACTAGAGCAATATATATCTCAGACCTACCTACATAAAATGAGAAATGCAAATCAATTTCTACTAAAAATATTCCTGAGCAAGGGTGCAGTTATACTTTGCAACTCTATCCATTTTCGAATAGATATATAAGGTAGAAGCTAATCTTTCTCTCTCACTTGCAAGATTATATAGTTTTACGTCTTCTTTATCCAGACAATGATTGTTGAATAAATTTTGCCCAAATAACCTTATGCGAAACTAGTTCATACTCAATAGTATTAGGCAAAATTCCTAAAAATCCCTATATCTTACATCTAACTCTATAAAAGGATGAACCTAGATACAATTATTGAAAATCTGATGTGCAAGTTCGAAAACATCTAGGATCTCAAAACTTCCCCTAAAATGCAAAAAAGAGAAAGACTAATAATTGCATAGGAAAGAACTTGTAAGGCTGTTGAGTGGTGCAAATTCAAGTAAAACATACATCTTCAACTACTCTACATCTCATTAAGTTACTTAACTGAAATTTTTAGAAAATAAATAATGTATGGCTCCCATATAACCGACTTACCCATAATTTCTTGTTTCCCATACCTGAAAACAGAAAATAGTCCATAATACAATGATATAGAGTGAAATGATAAACCCGAGTGGAATGATGAACCCACTTACGACACCCTTGTGATCCAACGCTTGCTCATTCCTACAAGTAAGCTATACACTTCATCATGTACATTTATTACTAATTAATATTCAGCTCATCTTTGCTAGTGGTCAGCTAAATGATTAACTTGCTCTTCTTTGTAATCTCCCTATTGATAAGTACAATAGAGCAATATATATCTCAGATTTGAGGGAGGGATAGGCAATATTCAACAAGAATACAACTTCTCTGTAATTAATAGTCTATCTCTTTGTATTTCAAGGGAAGTTTTGACATCTCATTTGCACTGGAATTCTCACTGAGGATGCTCAATAATTGTATCCACGCCCGTCCTCCTTCCAGAGTTAAACGTAAGGTGTATGAGTTCTTAGGATTATTGCTTCATATTCTTAAATTTGAACTAGTTTCGCGTGGGAATATTTGGGCTAGTCTATTTAACAACCATTGTTCGGATAAAGAAGACATACGATTGTATTTCATTGGAACAGGGAGAGAAAGTTCGCTTCTACCTTAAATATTCATCCGTAAAGAGGTAAGGGTTGCAAAGTTGAAGTACACACTTGCCCAAAATGTTTTTACTAGAAATTGATTTGCATTTTCCATTATATGTAGGCTTTGAGATATATACTGCACTAGTAAAGTTCATGCGTAACAAAGATTTGGTGATGAAAACACTTATAAATGATGTTAAACTGCTTATGCTTGCATTCACAACCTTGATACAAGAATAAGATGGAAAGTATAAGCAACTCAACGTCATTTATAAACATTTTCATCACGAAATCTTTGATACACATAAACTTCACTAGAAAAATATATATTTCAAACCTACATAAAATAGTAAAAGTAAATCAATTTCTATTAAAAAATTTATAGGCAAGACTTTGAAACCCTTGTCTATTTACTGATAGATATATAAGGCAGAACTGACCTTTCCCTCTCACTTGCAAGGAAATACAATCATGTCTTATTTATCCGGACAACAATTGATAGACTTTGCCCAAATAACCTCACGCGAAACTAGTTCATATTCAAGAGCATTAGGTAATAGCCTCTAAAACTCCTATACCTTACATCTAAATCTAGAAGGAAGATGAACCCGAATACAATTATTGAATATCCCAAATGTGAGCTACAAAGCATCTAAGATGTCAAAACTTCCCCAAAATGCAAAGAAGAAGACAGAGACTAATAATTGTTGAGAATAGAACTTGTAATATTGTTGAGTAGTGCAAATTCTTCAAGTTAAAAAAAATCTTCAATATATACGTAGGCTGTATAATAATTGAAGGGAAACTTCTACTTTTTGACGTATAACGAAAGGCATATTCGAGTTTCAATGATACAAGAAAGAGCCATGAAGCAATTTCTTAGCAAAAAACATTTAGAGAAAGTACCACATGGAGGTAAAAATTGTTTTGCACTCTACATTTCATTGAGTCGCAGATCTGAAATATTTAAAAAATAAACAATGTTCATAACCTACTTACCTACATTTTCTTATTTACTGTACTTGAAAACGTAAGGTGGTCTATAACACATTGATATAGAGTGACATTAACTTCAATTCCTCAAGGAATTTATACATAATGAGGATCAAGTTAACTTCGTCTCACTAAGCAATATATATCATTATGTCACAACTCACAACTACGTATGACTAGAACTCTTTCCCATAGTTGGGCCATATATTCTACAGTGCCCAATTCATCATCTTATTGATACTAATGGTGTCCCCAGAGCTTGCATGCACCCCAACTAATTAGCTGATCAATCTGTCCATCCCACTAGGGGAATTATTCAACTCATATGCAAAAGTCTAACTTCTTGACACCAAATAGGCCACGAGGTAACCCGGGAGAAATATTCAACATCATACTACAAGAATGGAAACAGATCATGTATTGGAGTCCATGGCACATATTGACAATGTAGTGCTTCCCACCAAGACTAGACTAGATGGGTGCACCATGTGTTGCAACTGAGATTCAAACCTAAAATCTCCAAGTTGTTACTCCTATGCCTTATCAACTAGGTCATCCCCTCGAGAACCAAAATTATTGTTATTAACTAAAAAGTATCATATATGTTTCTTTACTTATCAATAGGGAAATTACAAAGAAAAGATTAATGACTCAGCTAACAACTAAAAAAGATTGGCCATTCAAAAAGCTAGCATTAGAAAACTGAGATGAGTTGAATTAGAACATATTTGGAGCTCAGTTTGCCCTATGTTAACCTGTGTTAGTAATCAATGTGCATTCATTATTTTATCTCATTCTGAGCATCGGGACTCGTAAGCTCTAGAATGGTAGAACCACCCGACAAAAAATTAGACTACATTAATTGGATGGAAGTAAATAAATAAATAAATTTAGCGATGAAAGCTTTACAGATATGTATGGCGTAGCAGAAATTATTTCGGAAGATAATATCAACAAGAAAGACATGATAACATACAGTCCTGAGTGCAGCAGCAACAGGACTGAGTATAGCAGCAATAGAAATTATTTTCAAGAGCTTTGTTTATTTCAGTCCTGAGTGCAGCAGCAACACCCAGGACAATGTATTCAGGCAGAATGACATCTGGAATTTCGGGTGGAGATCTGGTGCATATATTTCAAGGTGAATCCTAAGGTAGACAAATTAATAAGGAAGTTAAAGAGTATACTTACCTGTTGATGAAGGTGGATGCATTAGACCAAAGGGAAAGGACTAACAATGCAAGGATCAGTATATGGCAAACAAGTGTAAGCAAATGGTTCTGAAGCAACTAAAAAAGCACCCAAAGTGAAGTGGCAAACCCAAGCACACTGGCATTAGCTTTCTTGTCCATCCACAGAAAAATGTCCGCAGCTGCCCATAAGAATTGACTAATTAGATACATAAACACAATCAAGCAAATATAAAAGAAACTGCATAACTGTTTAACTACACATCAGACATATCTACTGAAGCTTCAAATTCTATGAACTTCAGAAGTAGGCAAAAAAAATGGGTTTGAAACAAATGGGGTAGAAAATACACGTAGGAGGTGAAAAAACATTGGGCTATTTTGGGTCAAGCAAAAGTAGATAAACTTGCTATGTTTCTTTGGTTGCACAGTATATCTTTGCTGAGGCATGTAACTTGTATCCCTCGTGAGACTCATTTTCTAAATGAATACTTACCCCATTGCCAATATCACAATTTTAAAACCACCAATCCACTAGTGCATCCTCACAATCGCACAGCACACAATATCTGAAAGGAAGAGACAAGCAGAATTTAGGACTATGTATACAGGTACTATCTAAGAAAATTAAATGCCAGAACAAGCTAATGAAAGAAGCAATGTATCATTTACGTGGAACCCGATATCCAATACCATTAGGATCCGGTAGTCAAGAATGCCAGCTAGATTAGAAAACTTGAAGAGGTCCTTATTCTCCCTAAGAGTTAATATCACTTCCATTTAGGCTTTTAAAGTTCTATTCCACTTCTCATCCCTACTTAACATTCCATAAAAGGGAAGCATAGCTGATAATCTAACTAGTAATTTTCTTAAAGAGGAGCATCCCCTTGTGTTAAAAGATCAACTTATCCCTTAGAAATGGCAAGTCAACCAAAAAAGAAGGGATTTCTGATTGGGACAATGTTTGAGGCTTAAAAGAACATATTAGATATGACACTAGGTGATGAAGCAAGTATGGACCAGAGATTCATGACTTTCAGCTCGCCCAACTGCACTTTCATGTTAAAATTAGAGAGAGAGACAGAACATACTGGGGCATGTCATTATTTATGCACTAATAACAGTGTAAAAATCAGTTCCAATATGTCATTTATTACACAAAGATATATTATAACCAGCAATCTTTATTAAGCTCACACGATTTTATATGAAACAAATCCCCATTTTGCAGCAGACGCATATCAAATGCATTGATTGCATTCCATGTGTTATCCAAATAAATTATTTCCTAGAATGTTTTTTGGTTATATCTCATCTAGACAGATATACTCCAGTACTCCTCCTTAAGAAACCCTTTAAGGAGGTAATGGATAGTAAAAGCCAGGGTACAATGCTAATTTTCCTCCTGCCATTGTAAATACATAATAAGATATACGATCTGCTTCTCTTTTGTCAGAATACCTTTTATCTGTATACTTATTCTATGTAGGTAACCATTGTGCACAACAAATTTGTCTTCAAAAAACCCCAACATCGGTAGAAAACTAATGGCGGGGCTAACATTCTCCCCTTCATCTTCTTTTGGACAAGAAAAGGGGGGTTTTCAGAACAACAAAGACAACCGGTTGTAGGACTTGTGACAATTGAACTACACTCAAAATAATTAGGAAAAAACACCAAACGAACAGCAGTGTATTGATTACTATTGCCTAATGGAGAATAATTGAAGTTGCTAATAGTTATGGGACAATGATTTACATCATAGATCACTATAGTTTCTACATTGTTTGACAAATCAAATCCTGAACTTTAGTACCATATTGTTGATGAAGGAAAAGACTAATATGTTGAGAAAATCAAGGTTTACTCTTAATCTGTCCCTTAATGATGTACAAGATATTATTATAGCACTTGTACTGAATTCACGCTTATTATAAAAGGAAAACATACTAGAGAAACTTACTTGAGAGTTGAGAACTTTAGAAGTTAATGCTGCCTACTCACAGTATGTGTGACATGTCATCTCTTACATCTGATAATGTAACAACTTTTGAAAGATAAATATTTTAACCATCAAAAACTGCTCACCATAGCAAATCATTTAGCGAGCTGGTCAAAGGTACCAAATAGTTCACCTCATCATGTAAGTACTATTTCACATGTACGCCCTTAGTCACTTCTCTTTTGTCCAAGAACTGCATCTTTCTGTGATGCACGTATGGATACTTAGGATGACACTGATCCTTGCTAGGCACTCCAATCGTTCTGTTGGTTTGTGGTGAACCCTATTTATCATTAGGCGCATTTGCTTATGAAGTGACATTTTGTATATTTTTGGGTATAATCAAGGCCTAGACTCATGTGTAACTTAGAAGTTGTACAACACCATACTCAATGTCATGTTTGATTTAGTAAAATTTCTAATGTAGCCTTCCATGGCTTTTTTATGACGTTATCGATTTTTATATTTTAGGTTTCCACTTGATGAATTGCTTCACTGTTTTATAAGATAATGAAATTCCTTGGACAAAGAACAGACGAGTGCGATAAGTTTCTGTATGCATGGAGTCCTATGGACTATAAGAAGTTCTTTCCACCATTCGAACCCGCAACCTCTATGTCACGTGATAACAACTTTACCAATTAAGCCAACGATTTCATCATGACGTATATATCTAAATTATATACACATACACACTCTAGCAAATTGACTTTTCAAGTCATAACCCCCACCCCCCAACACACACACAAAAAAAAAATCTAAACCAACAATTCTTTCAGACATTTTCAGACACTATCAAACTATATACACAGGAAATCTTTTTTATTTTCCATTTACTCATTTCCCATTTCAAAAACATCCGAGAATCAGAAATCCGAAATTTCATCCGTTAAATGAAACACATCTTTCAGAAAAATTACTAAAAAACGCTTAATCGCCACGCTAATCATCATCCTAAAAAGAATTCAGTCTTCGCCATGAATTTAAAAAAAAAAAAAAACAGAATCACATAAGAATTAGCTACGGGAAAAAATAAACAAATAGTTATACCATGTGAGCCTGATGAATGCTGTGTATACGTAATTCCTTTTGCATCGGAGGGTGAGAACTCCACGGCGGCACGCCGACCAAAAAAAAAGATCCGAAAAGGTTTTTATAAAAATTAATAAAGGAGGCCGAATTAAATCGAATGTTCATTAGGTTAACTTTTTTAACCAAAAAAATAATAACTTGCAAATGTAAGTCATTTATATTAAAAGAAAAATAACTAATATTAATGGTACTTTTATTTTACAAAATTTGGCGTGTTTTCGTCTTCTTGCTGCTTGTTGTTTTCTTCTCTTTTGAGAAAAAAATAAAAATCACTTCAAGACTTAAAATATTAAGATTATTTCGTAATTAAATTAACAATATTTATAAGTAATTTTATAATGATCGAGATTAAATAATTAATATATACTTATTTCGATAATTTCTAGTGTGTATTTTGTATATAGATAAGATATATTGTATAATCGATATATTTTTTTCTATAACTTTTGACGAGCTATAGTATTTAGTCCATGTTCTTATAACTTGGCAAGCTATGGCATGTAGTCCATATTGCTATGTACGTTAAAAGTCAAATTATTGTTATATAAAAGTTATTTAGGTGTTTAAATTATATATATATCAACCTGGTCAAATCACAAAACAGTGTTTGCATGTTTGCCTTTGACTGTTTCATTGTATACCCTTAGATGACATATTACAATTAATTATTTATTTTTTATATAATTTGCTTATACTTTATAATTATTGACTTTACATTTGTTTTATCTCTTTTTATCCTATATATATGCTCTATAGAATAATTTTTATCTCGATAATTGTAGAGTTTTCGTTTTGCTCATGACAACCCATTATCAGTTCTTGTGAGATTATTTTGTTGTCACAATGTTTTTCAATGTTATCTTCAATAATTATGCAATTGTTGGATTTGTTTGGTTCAGCTTCCTAGTATAAACTTGGATTGTTATGCGTCTTGATTCAACTGACTTGAATAGCTGAGTGCCATCACATTTTTATAAATTGGATATATATCTTGATTCAATTAACTTGGAATAGTCGAATGTCATCATAATTTAAACATGTTTTTTGTTCATTGATAATCTTTCTAATCAAAAGCGGTCATTATGTATGCTTTCTTCTAAATATGGTATTGTTGATTTACACACAAACTAAAGTCGTCAAAATGGGCTTGGCCCTCGAGGCCAGTCTAACGTAAACCTTGAAATAAGTGGGGTTGGGCTTAATTTTTTTGGCCTATTTAAAAACGAAGCGTTTTAGCCCGCCCCATTTAGCCCGTTGGCCTTGTAGGCCCAGCCCGCAAGCCTCAGAGGTCAGTCCTTGGGCTATTAATTATAAAAGATATTTATATATATATATTTTTAATAGTGTATTATTTATCAAGATTTTTATCAATAAATATTTTGAAAAAAATAAAAAATCAAGTCTTTTGCAGTATCATCTTCTATGGTGAATTATAAATGAAGAATGAACTTCTTAAGGAAACAATATCACATGTTGATTCAAATGTGATCGATGGTGGAAGAGGAAAAAGAAAGGGAAGCGAAGTCGTAAAACTATAATTAATGGGTCATGTAATATTTTGTAATTTAGATTTGTTGAGTGTTTAGATTGCCTTGTGTTGCTGGAAATCTTTTAAATCAACTAGTTTTTTTGTGAGAAAAATGGTGGAATGATCAACATTTATCTGCTAAATCTTACATTGACTATTATGTATTTTTGTATGTATTCACCGAAGTACGTAATTTATAAATGAATTTCTGTACAAATTGATGTTGTGTTCATAGACGTCAACGTTCAATACTCTTTCTAAGTGAGTAATATTATTTATTTTTTTATTGAAGTTCCAACTTGTGGCCCGCTTAGGGCTGAGTTGGACTATTGACCCTTTAATTAAAAGGGTCAGCCCGCCCCAACCTATTTAACTCTCTAGCTCGTCAGGGAGTCAGCCCATTTGACAGCTCTACACACAACACACTCATAGACACGAGATAAGGAGTTGCTTCAATGGTAAGCACTCTCCATCTCCAACTTTGAAATTGTGGATTCAAAAAAACATTATAGTGAAAATGATTTATTGGGTGTTTTTACCAATCACCTGTAGCCGAACCTAGTGTTGAAAGAGCATAAAAAATAAAACACATAATTTTTTAACTGAAAAATCCACAAGATTCTAAAGGTGTAAAAATACGACTAGAACCCCTCAATGGGAACTAAAATTTACACAAAGTGAGTTCAGTAAATTAAACATAATCATTTAACACAAGGATGGGACTCAAAAAACTATCTTTAGACATGCAAAATAGATGGGAAGGAAAAACAAATTCCAACAATTATAGTAATAGCATCAACATGCATATATAGGCATATGCCCATTTCTGCTCATACAATTTTAACATAAGTCCCAACAACTAACCTTATAGTACACAAACAGTGGAACTTCTTCTCTTATTTAGCTCAAAATAATGCAAGTGAAGAAATAATAATAGTAATGGTCATAGAGAAAAACAGGTTGCCTTGTTGCAGTAAAATCCCACCATGGCTTATATCTGTGTTCATGCCAGCACCCGACGGCCCTAAGCCGTTGTTGACGCCCCCTAATACACCTGGATTTGTCACATAAGGAGATCCGCCGGTGTTGGTTGTGGTTGTGGATGGTGTTTGCGTGGTGGAGCCCGTAGTCGTCGGAATGGTGCCACTAAAGAGAGATACTAACTTGTCAAGAGGTAAATAGAAGTAAAAGATGCACTAAATTGGAATGTGTAGTTTAGATTTTAAAGCAGAGTAAGCCAGCAAACTTTACCTCTTTAGTTCAATCAATCACTATAACATTATGCAAGTGACTTTAGTCGAAAACTTTGTACACGTCAGACACATTTTTAATATTTCGATCAAAACTATCTAATAGAAATACTTTATTATGATTCAGATGTTCAATTGAAATAAATCTTACTTCGAGTGTATAATGAAATTTACTAGCAAGTTCAAGGGTTATCGATGTATTAAGCAAAAAAATAAGAAGAACATCATACTTATCTAATAGAAGGCCTTTAGGGGTCGTTTGATAGAGTGTATAAGAATAATGCAAAATATGGTGTATTAGTAATGTTTGCATTAGTAGTACTTGCATTATTAATACTTGCATTAGTTATGCAAGCATTATTTCTTATACATTGTTTGGTTTGATGTACAAGAAATAATAGATCTTGCATAATTTCTATTTGAAAATATATGTTTACAAAAATACCCTTCACACTTTTTTTATTTTTACACTTTCTTGCAAGTTGCAACAAAGTCATTTGTTAAAGCATCATCAACTCCTCCTCCTCTTCTTCTTCTTCTTCTTTCTTTTTTTTTTCAAAAATAATATTAAATAGTTGTAATATTTGGGTCAAAATATTTTTGTGAAAAGTTGGAAAAGAATTTTTTTTAATCAAATTTATCGCCACAATAGTAATTTTTCTTATTAAATTATGTTGAAATTAGATTATTATTTTTTACAAAAATTATATTTAAGAGGCTATAAAGTCTATTAAAACACCAACAAATTAAAAGAAAGAGAAAAATAAATGAATTTAAAAACACACGACAACAAAGAAAATTAAAAGAAAAGAAAATGCTAGGAAATGTTTCAAAAAGGCTTTGAGGGTAGTTTTGTAATTATTTAATCTAATGCAAGTTTTAAATATAATGCATTGCATAATATTTTTAGAAAAAAAATTATTTTAAAAAAATACCCTCCACAAATATGGTGGAAAGGATATTAAAAAAGTTTGTAAGGGCAATTGTGTCTTTTATAATGTTAATACATGCATTAGAATCCATTGCATTACTAATGCATAAAAATAGATGGTATTAGTAATACACTCTTTAATACACAATAGAGTGTATTACTAATACAAGTATTAGTTATGCATAGATTAAAAAAGTATACCAAACAAAGTACTACTAATACATCAAGCTAATACATGCATTATTTTTTCTAATACACTCTACCAAACGACTCCTGCCAGTTTTCAATCACTCATTTGGTAAATATTACTTTGCCAGCAAACATCAATTTGTTACTGTTCAATGAGGACAGACCACACACTATCTAGTGGCCAGAGTGTCTGATCATGACATTTATAACCCCACCCCCACTAACTTTTGACCACTTGTATTTTTCAGGTACTACAAGTGTTATTTATCTCTTAGAGGTAATAATAAATAAAAATATATTAACTGTACAGAGGATATTTATTTTATTCAAAATCAGTGTTTATTCATAAACTTTCAAAATCTAACTTTTCTCTCTTTTTCTAAAAAAAATGTAACTAAACATAACTTTATAAATTTTAAATAAAGTAAAAATATATTTCGAATTTATGAGCAAACGCCAACTTAGTATTCCATAATATTTGAATTTTTTTAACTGACGTGTGCAAAAAGATGTGAATATTTGGGAATCCAATAATTGGAGCATTGTGAAAAAGCTAGCAAAAGAGTGAAAAAGAAAAGAAAGCTCCAATAAATAGTAGAAGCAATAATTTTGTCAATCAGTCAAAAGAGTGATGATGCGAATGCAATACACTTTTCAAGATTAAAGACAAAAAGAGCTAATATAGATTAGATCAAAAGTGAAAAAGAAAACAAATTAGACGGTGATTGCACATTCTAATTTGGCTTATATACAAGCAATTCAAAAATATGTACTATAGTAATTTTGAAAGATGAAAACATGCTTTATAATACTGCACTTTATCGAGACTCACAAAAAGATAAAAATAGGAGAAAAAGAAAACAAACTCCAGGAAAATTAATGAATTGGAATTTAGACATCATCAAGATGCTTCTATTCTTGATAATTCAAAATATGCTATAGTATCATACGTAAGATTTGAACATAGGAACAAAAACAATTTTTGAATCCTTAAAATAAATTTATAATAGAAACTATATGTTACTACACTAAAAAAAAATCATGTCAAGGAAATTTAATAATTTCTATATAAATTATTTTTATCAAGTGTAGCATAATTTCAACTGTCACCCTCTACTGGTAAGGTATTAACTGAGCATTAAATAAGTCAAGAGAGTAGCGAGTAAAACTATCTTAGTCTAAGGGAAGTCAATTAATACCATCTTCGGTCTTCACAAAATATTATATTATATAGTGTATAGATAAGTTAATTTTTTTAAAATTTATTTACTATTTATTGAATTTTGTTGATATAAACTTTTTCATATTTTGAATTTCATCCGGAATTTTTTTTTGCTCCACCACTACATAATATTGCCTTATTTTTTAAGATAATAACTAGCCTTTACATGGATAATACATAAAAATGACATATAAAAAAATTTAAATAAATTAATTGACTTAGCTTACAATAAATTTCATCTTATTAGTGAGGGTACGATTAGCTATCTCATAATTCTCTCACATTTCACATGTCCAACCCCCTATCGCTACCCCAACTTTATAGGAGGAAAATGAATATGAAAGAATAACAGGCAACCAGTAACAAAATTAGACAAAACAGAAGGATTGGCCAAAGTTACAGCTGACTTGTCAAACAAAAATTGTAACTGTTCATTTTTTTTAGAAAAAAAAAAAAGGCTTACCTTGCAGTAGCAGGATAAACACAGCCAGCTGTGCCTGTATAGAGTAAGATCCAAAGGAGAAACATTTATCACCACAAAATAAGAGGATTTTATGTGACATTTTTTTCTTTTTAGCCTATCAAATAAAATGTCACTTAAATAAGAAATAATAAATTTTAAAAGATACTACACAAATGTCAAAAAATTAATTTAGGTCACAAGTTTTTTTTATAAAAATTTTAATTATTATTCCAGATTAAAATTAAGTCACATAAAATGAGAGCGAGGTACTGTTACTCCGTACTAGTCCTGTGTACAGAGTGTAGGAAACAATGTAACTTCCCTGATAATTTTTTTATTTTTTTTTTTGTAAAGAGGGATTGGCTTGTTGCTTACTGGGGTCAGTTGCAGTAACAGTGGCGGTGCCAGAAAAATCACATGATCCGGTAGCTTGGCCCTTCTTCTGGAAATAGCTGTTGACAGCAAAATTGCAGTGAGCTCTTACGGTATTCGGGTTAAAGCAAGGCCCGTTTGTATGAAGCGGGGTGCAATCCGCCCCGGCTCCACAAGCATAGTCCAGCGTCTTTTGCAAAACTGCATCACTCAATCCTTTGCAAGCGCACCATGCAGCATCTACAATTCCAAAGAGATATAAGAACAAAAAGTGAGTTTAGTGAGCATTGATGAAATTTAGACCTCATTTATTGTAGTTTAATTTATGCACAAGCCAGCGAAATTGTGTTTGACCATGTATATAAACTAAAATTGTTTTTAAAATTTCTAACAGTGATTTGAAGAGTGTGTTGTTCAAATTTCAGAATTTTACTTCAAATTTATTTCATGGCTAAACATGATTTCCAGGAGAAAAAAAATAAGGTCATATTTTTTAAGTGAGAAGGTAAGAAGTTGCAGCTCAAAAACGAAACAATTCTGCAAATGTAGAAAGAATAACAAGATCTAGAGACGGATCTAGTATTCAAATTTTATGAATTTTCATGACAATTTCAAGTGAATATGTACAATATTAGTCGCATTTACGGTCTAATATATATAAATATTCTGGGAATTTATTTAACATGTCTAAGCAAAAGCTACTGGGTTCATTGAAATAATAACTTCGATATTATGGATCCGTAACTGATTATAACACCAGATGCAGTTTTCAGCAAGAGAACCACAAATTAGCTTTACAGGCTGAAAAAAAAAACTTACTTGAGTGGCCGGCCATGGCCAAAATGAGGAGCGAAAACACAAAAGCAGACATGATAAGATGAGGATAACAGAAGCTGGGATGAAGAATGGTGCAGAGAGAGAGAAGATTCAAAAAAAAAACACCAGTAATGTACGTTGTATGTTGTGTGAGTGTGAAAGAGTAAGTACTAAAGAGTGCTCTCTGTGTTGGGTAAAGTGACAGGATTTTCACACACAAAAATACAACAAATATGATACAGTGATAATAATGAGGAATTAGATGGTGTGGCCCTCTTTTGGTGGCATTACCTTTTTTCCAAAAAAAAAAAAAAGGTTGGGGTCTAGTGCATTAGCCCACTCCCACACCCAAACCACCTCCCTTTAAATGTAAGGTTATAGCACTAGCAACTTGTAAAAAAAAAATGATATTTGTAAATTACATTGTTTTCCATTGATAGAAATTTTGGTGGTGCCAATTACTTCTATGGTTTACTTTTTAAAAATCATATTCTACTCTCAATTTCAATTATTTATCCTCCAGATCAGTGTTTTAAAATTAAAGATAGAGCGTGAGGTGAAACATTCTGTAATTACGGGGCGAGGCTCAATCTTATATTTATTTATATATATTTAATTTTATAATTTTATTACTAATAAAATAAGTAAAAGTAAATTTTTCCATGATTTTATAAATAATTTTTTATAAATAAACCTATAATACATAGAAATTATATTATGATTTTTATTTGAGATAAAGTATTAATAATGAAGAAAAAAAATATTATACTTATTATTTGAGAAATATCATTACATCAATAATTAAAAAATATAATTTAAAGTAAAAAAGAATTAAAAAAATAAATTAAAAACGCTCGGGCCTATCTTTTTATGCCCAGAACTTGCGTTTTTATGCTTGAGGCTTACGCCTCAAATTTTAGAACTTATGTCTTATGAATCTACGTCTTTAATTTAAGCTCCAGAACATTTTGATATACCTGGCCACGAGACTCTTCTTGGATTCGCCTCAAACATTTTTGAAAACACTGCTCCAGATTATATTACGAAATAAAAATAACTATCAATTAATATAGCTATTGTGATAAAATCATAACTAGTTATGTATAAGTGAATGAAGAGTGTGTATTTAAGCTTTTCAGTCTTGATTATTTATACATATTAAATAGTTTTTTTAGGATAAACAAAAGTTGGACCATAGGTACTGAATCTGGCCAAACTCGTAACCCTGTTCTAGTTTTGTACAATATCAATAGTCCTTAATTCTCTTTTAGCAAACATAAAGACAGCACTCAGTTTGCATACGCAAACACTGACAATTACTAAATTCAATTCACCATTGTGTTCAATGCAAAAAAGAAAATCTTTATTAACCATGACGATAAAAAGTAGTACACAACAACATATTCTGATGAACGTTGATCTTTCAATACAAACTAGTACTACTAAATTAGAAGCTTATACAAAATAGACTTTCTTTTACATCCAGCACACATGCCACGTGTCATTTGCTTATTCGGCTGTTCACCCACCGTATACTTGGGCTTCTAACCGTGGGATCGGGTGGACCACTAATGGATCAGCCCGTTGTAAAGTCAGCCCAAATGCTTCCTCCATATTTAACTTATCTGGCAATTGTCCAGTGGGCAAAGCCCAGTTAAACGAATGGATCAAAGTTGCAGTCATCAACTGGACCATGCGGATACCCAAACTCATTCCGGGGCATATTCTTCGACCAGCACCAAACGGAATTACTTCAAAGTCATTTCCTTTTACATCAACTTTGGGCTTTTCACCTCCGGGCAAGAATCTTTCGGGCCTGAACTCTAATGGATCAGCCCATTCATTTGGATCACGAGCAATGGCCCAAACGTTGACGAGAAGTGTCGAGCCTTTTGGAATGAAGTAGCCATTGATCTCACAGCTCTCGGATGCAATTCTAGGGAGGGAGAGGGGTGTTGATGGATGAAGCCTAAAGGTTTCCTTGACTATGGCTTCCAAATAAGTCAATTGGGCCAGGTCAGATTCCATAACGAGCCGGTTCTTTCCAACTACTTTGTCGATCTCCTGTTGGGCCTGGGCCAGTATTTTTGGGTTACGAATAAGCTCTGCAATGGCCCATTCTACTGTGCTAGAGGATGTGTCTGTCCCAGCTATAAATAAGTTCTGCAGTAATTCACCAAAATATGAAGCCAGTGATATTTGACGTTGAAGTTGTCTTTTCACTTTTAAATAAAGTTAAAAGTTTTGTGAGTGGGAAAAAATTGAAATACTCATATACAAAAACTAACAAAACAAACCTTAGCTCTATACCGCGAAGGTAGATAGTCTGTTTTCTTTTACAGACTCTTGATTTAACAAGAAAAAAGTATCGAAAGTATAAGAAACAATAGATGACAACAAAATATAAAAAAAATATGACCATTAACTTGACGTTAGTTGACAACTATGATCCTTAACTTGGATGTGCACAAATAGACACTTAAACATGTATAAAATTAAACACATAGAACACAAAATTTCCATGTAGAGTGTCATGTATGACAAATGTGTCAATTTGTTCAACTTTATACAAGTTTAAGTGTCTATCTGTGCAAATCTAAATTTAAGGATCATAATTATCAATTGACGCTAAATTAAGGGTCTTGTTTATGTTTATGTATTACGTCAACTATAAACTACCAAAAAAAATTGATAATCAAAAGGAATCAACTGATAAAAAAGGACAATATACAACAAGAGCACTACTACGATTACTAACAGATAGCAAGAAAAATGTCCAATTGGGTACAGGCGGGGCATTCAGGTCCAGATGGACTCAAATAAATGAGGGATTCAAGTATTCACGGAGATCACCATCACAAGTACTAAATCATTCAAATATAAAAGCAGGCACAACTAATGCATCCACATTTAATAAAGCTCGCTTTTCTAGTTGCCTAAATCTAACAAGTTAACTGTCTTCATCACTGTCTCTTCAGGATACTTGTGGCTTTCAGCACCACTCAGCTCAACAACTCTTTATAACAACAGTACAAGTCAAGGCTTTGAACAAAGTGAAAAATCATGAAGTTTGAACAGATAAATCTTTGAACTTCAAGAACTCATGCCATTAAAATGCGAGGACAAATTAAAATTAACTTCTTAAATTAAAACACTGTTTCAACTTTCAAGCCAAACAATTATGACATTATGGAAAATGACTATTTTTCGCATTTATTATTTCGTTCACTTTTACTTGTCGGATATACTAAAAATTGATATTCATTTTTATTTGAATAAAAGAGATAGTTGTAAGAGGCGTACCAAAAGTAAAGCTTTAATTTCTGTATCAGTAAGTTTTCCACCATTATCGTCTTCTTCATTTTTCAAAGAGATCAACGTGTTCAACAAATCCCCCTGTTCCTTCGATTCTCCAACTCGCTTTTCCTTGTGTTCTTCGAGGATCGTGGTTAAGAACGCGTCGAAACGCGCGTGGAGCTTCTTCATTTTTCCAGCTACACCTTGAATGTCCATCCAATCAAGCGCCGGAATAAAATCGCCGATGTTGAAAACGCCGGCGAGAACCATCATCTCCACCACCATTAACTTGAACTCCTCCGCTTGTGGATCCATGCCGTTAGTACCGTCGGCGAATACCCGCTTCCCGAGCATCACACGCGCAAGTGCATTCGTGGTGCACACGTTCAACAGCTCCCCTAGTTTGATTGGATTTTGACCAGCATTTGCTAAGGCGCGTGTAAGTGTTCTGACTTCTTCCTGCAGAAGCCAAATAAATGACAAGTTAACATTTTTGATAATTCTGTTGTCAAAAAAAAAAAAACATTTGTGATAATTCTTCTAAACCCTCAAACGAAAATATTAATGAAGAAAATATCTCAATTAAAATTACATATAAAAAGATAAGTTCAATAAATTGAGTAAATATTCGCATACAATACTTTGATCAAGTAATAATAAAAAGCTAACAAAAAAATAAGAGGACATTAAACAATATTGTACGAAATATAGTTGGGTACATTTTGGAGGGATCACCGAATTCATGTGAATCTATATTTTTATTTCAAAATCATGTACAATAGTGTTCTAATTTCTATAAAAGTAATTATGTATGTGTGAATCTACATTCAAAATATTATACAATGCGATAATGATTGAGTGCACATCTTTAAATAAAACTATAAATTTAAATCATATATATATATATATATATATATATATTTTGGATTTATAATTTTAAATATTAAATGACTTTGATAATATTTAAAGATTAAATCAATTAAATTTATAAATTAGATCTATTTTTTCCGTAATAATATACATTCTAAATACCCCTCTCACGTTTATTTAGTGTATAAATGCTACAAGACATGTGCCCTTCCATTCAGTCAATCACTTTCCTACCAAAAATATATATAAATAAAACACCATCTATATGAAGTAATAATAGAGTATTTAAATCAAATTATTAAAAAAAAAACCTGTCGGACATGGCGGAAGTCATCTAAAGCTTTAGTTGAAAAAAGATGAACAGAACAAATTTTCCTTAGCATACGCCACCGTGGTCCGTAAGGTGCAAAAACAAGGTCATGGTAATTATAAGCCATGTGTTTCGCCCCAGAGTTCGGTGGGCGGCTCGAGAAGTTAGCGTCATGCTTTTTCAAAAATTGAGCCGCCACCGAAGCTGAGGCTGCTACCACCACGTCCACGAACCCCATGCGAAGGTGCATCAGTGGCCCGTAAGTTCGGGCCATTGATGCAGTGGACTGGTGCGGCTTCGGACCTAATTGGATTATGTTTCCGATTATTGGCCATGGTTTTGGACCGGGTGGGAGTGGCACTGGGTAACGTTT
Organism: Solanum habrochaites; assembly: GCA_027704765.1. Lineage (NCBI taxonomy): Eukaryota > Viridiplantae > Streptophyta > Magnoliopsida > Solanales > Solanaceae > Solanum > Solanum habrochaites. The sequence goes on from JAKWJA010002491.1 coordinate 61,531,246, forward strand.
ACGAAAAAATAAACTAAAAAGAAAGAAATGTAGAATAATAGGGGAAATAATAGTGTATAGTATTAAGAAAAATATAGCCATTTGGTGGGAGTGTAATTTTTAGAAGGAAAAGTTGGATAGTAATATTAGTGGCTAACGCACAAAGTATAAATAGAGTGGAAATAAAGAGAGAGCGGGACTATATAATAGTAACTTAAATTTAGCGTAAAACTTATTTAATGCATATTCTCATAATCGAACATCGAAATTTTTTTGATACGTAAGTTGATTGATTATCACAATTTTGCAATCTTATAATCCTCTTTTCATTTTCCTTCCCCAATCTTCAATTTAGGGGAACAAAACTAAATGTCTCAATTATATTACTTGGATATTGTTAAGTGCGTAATTATCTCACGGAAGAGGATAAATCACTAAAAAAATTATTTTTAGCGGCAATAAATATTGACAGTAATAAAGAGTGTTGAAGTCTTTATCGGCGTTAGTTAAATGTCATTAGAACCAATGCTGCTAAAGACTTTTGAAACATATACAAAAAGTGTTTAGTTGCCGCTAAAAATACATATTTAATGATAATTAAAAATTAATTATTATTAATAATTATTTTTGATATAGTGAATGTGTCATGATCAAATTAACGGTTATTCATTATTAAAAGGAATTTTATTTTTTTATACCATAAACAAATATCAAATTAAATTAAATATGAAATTGAAGACGTAATTAAGTAGATTAAAATTTATATTTTCCAAAATCTTAAATTCTAAAATGTAATAATTAAACTATTCCGTAAATTTAAACATCGGGCACAAGTGAATTTTAGTAATTTTAACATCGCCAAATTGCACTGACGCCAATGAATATTTAATTTTTGCCACATTATTGTATTGGCTAAATTAGGTTATATTATCTTTTGGGATACTGAAGTGATGAAATATTTGGCCATCGTTAAATTGGAAACTCGAATTTATTACTTTGAACAAATCTTGTGACAAAACTGAATGTTTATAATATTCATTAACTAAACATTGATTTAGGAAGTGAAAAATATTTATATCATTGATTATGTAACACAAGTATGTATACAAAAACATATCATACATTTAATTTAGTATAAATATATAATACGAATAAATTTAAACATAGACATAGTTGTAACGAATAGCAATCCTTTAGTTATTAGCTCAAATGTAATCAGAGTATATACAGAATAATGATAAGGAGAAAAAATGATGATTACTACAGATAATAAATTTTAATTTAGATATAAATACGTCTTCACGAATAACATATTTCTCATAATAATGTATAGTATAAAGTCAAAAATGAATAAATTATTCTATAATTAAGTACAAAAAAAATATGGATATTTATAAATTATTTAATCAATTGCATTGCTTGGTGATTGATGAAACACGAAACAATGTCAACTATGTCACATTACGTCTACCAAAATATATATATATATTTTGGGAAATAAATAGTAAAGACATATCCTTAGGGATTTTCAGCTCATGACATATTTATAACTATATGATTTTCGATCTGCATTAAATATACGCAATTTTATTTTACAATAATCTGAAAAATATAATACTATCACATTAATGACCAAACAGCCACAACTGCTCAAAAGTATAACTTCTAGTGGATTATTTTTTTTTAATTATTTAAACAAATGGTCATTTAAAAATAATAAAATAGTGGGAGGAAAAGAAAAAAGAATTGATAAATCACAATCACCATGGATTTACTTAGGGAGGAATTTTATTTATTTTTATATAAAAAAAAACAATCAAAATTTACATTTTATGGATTTTGTGACTATTTAATTAGTAGTAAAGTGTTAAATTATAAAATAAAATTGTATAATTTCGATGTAAAAAATTATAATTACCTTATCATCTCTGTATAAAAACTTAGGAAAAATATTATCCCCTAGATTATGATTGAAATATCAGAGATACACCTTAATTATTCTAAGGTTCTACTAACCCTGAAACTTTTTTTTTATATATAATTTTATGCACTTTTTTTGACTTACGTGACATACAAATATCTCTCACCCCCTTCAACTGCGTAGAGTCACGAAATGTGTCACGTAAGACAAAAAAAAGTTCAAGGCATAATAGTATCATATTTTAGTTAAGACATTGAATTTTGATCATAGTGTAGAGAATAGTTGTGCATTTTTCCTAAAATATATTCCATTTGACAAGATTTCTTTAAAAAAGTTACTCCCTCCGTTTTAAAATAAACTTGAAACGAAGTTTAAAAAATAAAAAGAGAAGTCATTTTTTTAAAACAAACCAAGAGATTATAAAATTGACAGTAGGAAAAGGACAAAATGAAAAAAGAATTACGACGTTCAAAATTAATTCTCATACCAATAAAACAAGTATTTAAATAGTCAATTAATTGTTTTATTACGAAAAGACTGAAAGAGTGGATGTGTTTAATTTTTCTTGGAGACTAAAATATTAAGAACAGTGCAATTCGTATGAACCACAAATTCTACCTACAATTGACTATTTTGTGATATTTTGAAACTAACACAGCAGACAGGCAAACGGGTGCAATAATATTGAGCCGCCTATAATGCCCACCTTGCAATCAATTCTCACGTCCTTCATTTTCCTTTTCACGATGACGATTCAAATATTTTTATATTCAGATGTTTAATTAAGGGATAATGCACAAGTACTCCCTCAATCTATGTCCGAAATTTTAGAGACACACTTATACTATACTAAGGTCCTATTACCCCCTGAACTTATTTTATAAGTAATTTTCTACCCCTTTTTAGCCTACGTGACACTAGTTTGAAAAAAAAAAGTCAACTATCGTTGGGCCCACAAGATAGTGCCACGTAGGTCGAAAAGGAGTAAAAAATTATTAATAAAATAAGTTCAGGGGTAATAGGACCTTAGTATAGTATAAGTGTGTCTCTGAGATTTCGGACATAGGTTGAGGGGGTACTTGTGCATTATCTCTTTAATTAAATACAAAATTTAAATAATTATTTGAAATTATTATTTAACTTAACATTTGTATATGTAATAAGTAATTATATTTTAATTTTACAAAAAATATTCATAAAACAACATGAAGAGATTATTGCAATATTATATAAAATGATTATATTAAATAAGTATTTAGTTATTACTATGGTAGACTAATGAATCTCTATTAATATTATTATATGTATTTGAAAGTTTGTAATGACAAATTCATTTATAAATTAATTTAATCGATATATTAAGATATTCTGATATCTTATTTATAAATTATATTTGCTCATTTGGTAAAATTGATAAGTTATACAATTTGTGATGTTCTTTTCCTTCACACTCCCCCTCACTCTCACCCCACATGAGGTATTGTGAAGTAAGATTTCATTATAAAAGGGGTACTATAGTTATAATACGGTGTTTTAAAAGGCAAGGGCGTGAGATGAGATATTATAGTCTCATGTACATTAAATTTTATAGTTTTATTATTAATTAACTTTCTTTCAATAATTTTACAAATAATTTTTTATGAAAAAATTATAATATATAGAAATTATATTATGATTTTTATTTGGAATAAGTATTGATAATCTATAATAAAGAAAAGAAGTATTAAAATTACTATTTGATAAATAACATTACACCAATAATTACATCAATTATAGTAAAACATGACTATACAAATATATAAAATTTAATATCTTAACTTTCTAATAATAAAAGAATCGATCATTTCTAAAAAAATATATATATCACACTATACAATTTACCCTTCCCCCCTCCCCCTCCTACCCTAAAAGAAAATAATCAATAAGCTTACAAGTATTATAGTATAAACATCGCACTATCATGAATAAATACAAAATTACTTTCTAATAGTTAAATAAAATATGATAATTTTGAGACATATGACAAAATCAAGATCAATGATAAGTGAAAAAGTCAATTTCGCTACATATTTTCAAAGAAAAATGTTACATAATATATAATTGTCTTCATAGTGTTACCAAATAGTAAATATGTGATACTGCATTTGTTGTTTGAGTTACTCTCAATCTTGTTAATTAAAGATTTTACACAATTTATGTAAGATCAGTTAAGTGAGTCCCAAGCGTTGGGCGTGCTTAGGGCGTATGATCGGACGCTTAGGGCGTAAGTATTGTAGAATTAAATCCCACACTTAAATCTCGAGGCATTTTGCTAGAACCCCACTCCAAGGCAAACCCTAAGGCGAGTCCCAGAAGAGCATTTTAAAACACTGGTACTATATGTCACTTCCATATTTGCTAGGTTATTCTGCAATTTAATTCCCTTCCATTTGGGCCGGGTGCCATACAATAAGACAAGTGAATCTATCTATTTATTGGGCTGGACTATAGTCAGTAGGAAAGCCCAAATATTACAGTGACGCCAATGGATCTATTTTTTGGGCTGGACAAATTAATCGGAGTGGGCATGAAATGAAGTCGGAAGCAAAACAACAGGAGCAGAAGTAGAAAGAAAGCAAAAAAGGAAAGGTGTTTTCTCATACTCTTGACTAAGAAAAGTGAAAGGGTTAAAAGGAAAGTCCACCTTGGTCCATTTCCAAGTCTTAGTTTTATAATTTTATAAGTTTAAAAGTTTGTTTGGATTGACTTAAAAAAAAAAAATTAAAAATATTTTTTAAAATGCTGAAACTTATTTTTAAAATAAATAATTATGTATTTCGATAAAAGTGTTACAGTTATAAAAAAAAAGTTGTTGATGTATTTGATAAATAAATGTTGGTAAAGACTTTTTTAATCAAAATTTCTGAAATACCCTTAAAGTTGTTAACATGATAGAAAATTAATTAATTTAAGATTATTATCCTTAAAAAAAATTAAAACAAAATTATTTTATATTTTACATCCATATAATAATATTTCCTATTGTTTATGTATTTCTATATCATCAAAATTTTTTATTATTATTAATAATAATAATTATAATTATAATGATAATAATAATAGTAATTTTAATAATAATAAAATAATAATAATAAGACTAAAAACAATAAGGTAATATACTTAATTAACATAAAATAACTTTTAAGTTAGAAGAAAAACACCCCTCACCTAACTTTTAACTAAAAAGTTTAATCAGCTTTTAAACCATCCAAACAAGCTCTAAATCTAAAGTACTATTCTTCACTTGTTTTTTTCTTTCTTATTTTTGTCTTTTTAATTTAGAAATAGATACTTCAAAACATCTTCTTATCATTATCCAAATCCTACAAAATATTTAAAAGCAAACAATATAAGATAACTAAAATCGGTCGGTCATTCACACAAATTGTTAATCATTGTTACTATATTGAGTTGATTTTGTAATTTTTCCGCTCAAATTTGAAGAACATCCGAACACAAAGAGAGACGAGATTATTTTTCAGAAAATCAGAGAAATACAATTTTCTATTTCGACATTTTCGAGTTACATAAAGAAACAACACAACAAAATCAACAGAACTTGTGAACATACGTTCACTTCTTAATGATGTAAAATTGGACTAACCCTATACAGGGTATTTTAAACAAAAAAGTAATAATTCATATGTCTTCAACTTTCATAGTGTTATTTTCAACCTCTCTTTAATCTGACATTTCATCATCTATTTCTTCAATCCTCATTTTCTTCACTGCTTGAGCAGCATCATTCCTTGGCCCATTAGGTAGCTGAATCAGTACATCAGATTTTTGCCCAGTAGCAGCATTCACAAGCCCTCCATTATTCTCCACCCTATATGTTAGATCTTTACTGCCACGTCCGGCATCTATGTAGACGGTTGAATTCTCATCAATCTCCTCCTTCACAAGCATCTTTGATAACTCTGTTACAACTTTCTTCTCCAACCACCGCCTAATAGGCCTTGCACCATACACCTGAACACCATTGATAACAGAAGTTAGTACAACTACATTCATCACACAGATGAAAATGGATCTTCGAGTTGAATTACTGGATATTGGTACTTACCGGATCATAGCTCTGAGCAAGTATGACATCTAATGCAGCCTCTGTGACACCCAAAGCAATACCCCTCTCAGCTAAACGGCTTGCCACATCTTTCAGTTGGTGACGGCAGACTTGCCTCAACTGCTCGTGTGATAAAGGATCGAACACCACAATCTCATCGAGCCTGTTGAGTAACTCGGGCTTAAATTGCTTCCTCACCTGTAACGAAAGAAGATGTATGAGAACCTGTTGTTATAACTAACAATGTAAATGATCCTTTTGCAGCAAATGTTGGGCGTTCTAACATACCTCCTGCATGACCATTTCACGGGCCTTCTCCATGGTACACTTGCCACTTAATCCTGACAAGAGATACTCTGCTCCCAAATTAGAGGTCATAATAATCACAGTGTTGGTGAAATCAACAGTACGACCTTGACCATCAGTTAATCTTCCATCGTCCAACACTTGAAGCAATGCATTAAACACAGCAGGATGAGCTTTTTCCACTTCGTCAAATAGCACAACACTGTAAGGACGCCTCCTTACAGCTTCCGTAAGTTGCCCTCCTTCCTCATGTCCAACATAACTGCAGACACAAACATATTCAGCATTACCCCTGATATGGTTTACTTGTGAAACTGTGATTAATTCTATTATACTTTAATGGTTAAGGGTCCTTACCCTGGTGGAGCACCAATCAACCGGGCAACAGAATGTTGTTCCATGTATTCGGACATGTCAATTCTGACCATCAATTTGTCATCATCAAATAGCTGCTCAGCAAGAGCTTTAGCAAGTTCAGTCTTTCCAACACCAGTTGGCCCCAAGAAAAGGAATGAACCAGTTGGTTGCTGTGGCCTTCCTAATCCAGCTCTAGACCTCAATACAGCCTCAGCAACAGCTTTAACAGCTTGATCTTGCCCGACAACTCTTAGGTGCAATCTATCAGCAAGACCAATCAATTTCTCCTTCTCATTCTGGCCAAGCCTAGATACAGGAATACCAGTCCAGCGACTAACTACTTCCGCAATCTGATCAGGTCCGACAGTCTCTGTCAACATTGTACTCTCATCTGTGCTACTCTCAAGATTTGCTATTGCAGTTTCTACTTCTTGGATGCCACCGTATCTAAGATCTGCTGCTCTAGCAAGATCATATCTCCTTTCAGCTTCTTGTAAAGCATATGTAAGTTCATCGCGCTTTTGCTTAAGCCTTCGAAGCTCATCAACCCGTTCCTTCTCTTTCTTATACCTCATCATCAAAGGCTGGAGTTTGTCCCTCAAATCATCGAGCTCTTTCCTCACCTGAAAAGTAATTTATGTTATTTCTACACCTTCTCTACACAAGTTCTGAGAATAATAGGTTAAAGCATTACTGGGATATAACACTTACCTCAACAAGTCGAGCCTTGCTAGCCTTGTCTTTTTCCTTTTCAAGAGCATGATGTTCAACTTCTAGCTGAATCCTCTTCCTTTCAAGATTATCAATTTCTTCTGGCTGGCTATCAAGTTGCACCCTCACATTCGCACAAGCCTCATCAACTAAGTCAATAGCCTTATCAGGCAAATGTCGACCTGAAGTAAGAATTTACAGATTAGTTATTCTTGTATCTAATAGATCTAACAATAACTAGTGACATAATGATGAATCAACGAAAGTTCATACCTGTAATGTATCGAGCTGAAAGTTGGGCTGCAATAACAAGAGCCCTATCCTGAATCTTGACACCATGATGGCCTTCATACTTCTCCTTCAACCCTCGAAGGATACTTATAGTGTCAGGAACGCTAGGCTCAGCGACATATACCTGCTGGAAACGCCTTTCGAATGCAGCATCTTTCTCCACATACTTCCTGTACTCTTCCAGGGTTGTTGCACCAATGCACCTTAATTGGCCCCTAGCAAGCATCGGTTTGAACAAATTGGCAGCATCCATTGATCCTTCAGTCCTACCAGCACCTAAAACCAAATGGATCTCATCAATGAAGAGAATTACTTTCCCTTCTGCATCTTCCACTTCCTTCAGAACAGCCTTCAACCTCTCTTCAAATTCACCTCTGTACTTTGCTCCAGCAATGAGTGCTCCCATATCCAATGCTATAAGCCTAACATCAGCCAAATTGCTTGGAACATCTCCTCGAACAATCCTTTGTGCTAGCCCTTCAACTACAGCTGTTTTACCAACACCAGGCTCACCAATAAGCACCGGATTGTTCTTTGTCCTCCTCGATAGAATCCGAATTACTCTTCGGATTTCTTCATCCCTACCAATCACAGGATCAAGTTTTCCTGCCTGTTCCACAAGATCACGACCATAGGTCTTAAGTGCTTGGAATGTAGTATCCCCTGTAGCACTTTCCACTTTCTTTCCATCTTTTCCTCTAAGTTTCTCAACTTCTGATTTCACTCTTGCTGCACTAAGACCAGAATCTTTCAAAAGATCTGCGATTTGGGAATCTTCCAAAAGGCCTAAAATCAACAGATCAACCGCCAAATGACTGTCACCACGAGACTTCTGCAACGACTGTGCTCGTCGTAGCACCTTAATAAGCGAAGTACTTGCTGGAACTTGATCAGGTGCTGGTGACTGAGAAGGAATTTTCTTCTTAGCTTGATTGAACACTCTTTCAACACCATTGGCCGTCTCTTCACTACCAGCAGCATTGACAATTGCTTGCCAGAATATACCACTGTGATCAGATAATAAAGCCAAAGCCATATGCAGAGGTGTCAACTGAGCATGCCCTGCTGATACAGCCAGTTCATGTGCCTCAGCAATAGCCTCATTTGTCTTGTGAGTAAATTTTTCAGGATTCATGATGAATTACTCTGTCTTTCAATAAACTGCAACAACACAAACACCACAATGAGAAACCATAAAACCAATCTAGAAAGCAAAACTACGAAAACCCAACTGAAAATAATCATAAGAAACCAACTTATTCACTTATACCAACTAAACCCAACAAAATTTTTAATTTTTTTTTAACAATGATCAATAACAAAACCGGCTCATTTCTCCAAACCAACTCAATCACCAAAAAAAAAAAGAAACTAGTTCCATCAAAACCATAAAACCGATCAACAATGCATGATTTCTCATGAAATAACCAAAAACGCCCACAATTTTAAAAAAAATCTCAATGCACTTATTTTGAAAAATATCCATTTGTTATAAGGGATCTATTTCCACAACTCAAACCCCTAAATAACATTAACACGAACCCGTAGAATAACATAACAACAACTATATTCAAAAGAGATAATTTCCACAACTCGAAAAAAAAAAACTGAAAATCGAAGGGACATGCAAGCGTACCTTTTAACAGATAACAAGCGAATTCCTTTTGATTTGTTCTTGGAATAGAATCAAGTGTGTGATTTCGAGTTTCGAGTGTTTCTTCTTCTGTAATTTTTTTCTGTTGAGAAGTGAGAACGGAGAGAGGTGTTTATGTTAAGGAAAATAGAGAGTTCTCGAAGTTTAAACGATGAGCCTAGAACTTACCAGAATAAAAACAAACCAAAAAAAAAGAAAAAAAAGAAATGCCTGGAACTTACTCGAAATATTTTTCACTCCATGACTGCACGTGGCAACGTATGATTTGTGTATCTGGTGACTACTAGACTGATCCTGGAATATAGATTTTTTAACACCCATATTTTGCATAATTCACTTTGGGTCCCATACTTATCGCGAAAGAATTTTATTTTTATTATTTAAAAAATAATTATTTTGCAAAAAGAAAAAAATCAAGAGGAATTAAGATGATGGAAAATAATAATTTTTAATGAAAAATGTCACACATTTGAGCTATCAACTTCTTCCGTCTCAATCTCAATTTATGTAATAATATTTTATTTTCTATCGACTTATTCGGTGTAAATAATATTTGTTTGATGAGAAAATATAAGTAATAAAAAAAATCAAAATGTATAATCTATAATTATTTATAGATTTTTATGTAGTTATGGATTTTAATCATATTTATAGAAATAGAATCTCTACTATTGTCTTTTATCAAATATTTCAATTCTTTAATGAACTATTCATGAAACCTATATATATAATGTTTAAGTTTAATCGTATAAAGAAAGAAAATCTTCTGATGACCGAAACAAAAATATATATATATTGGTCATTAGAAGATTTTCTTTCTTTATACGATTAAACTTAAATATTGAATTAATTTATATATATATATAAAGTATGGTTAAAACTTAGAAAATGATCGGAAGGTATGAAGTTTGAATTTTATGCATCTTACCAAATAGGTCTAAAGATTTTGACCAGAATTTTTGGTACTCTAATAAGTAGTTAATAACCAAATATTATTTAAATGTAAATTTATAGCCACTCGTTGAATAGCAACCAAAAAATTAGAATTTTTGAATCAGCACTAAATCACTAAAAAGATTACGTCGCTTAAGGAATGCTAAATAATTTACTAAGTTGACGCAATGACATATGCATAAAGACATTTACATAATACATGGTGTATTATAAAATAAAATAAAAAGTACATGGTGTGATCAGTTTTCAATTATAGTAAATTGTTTTAACATTGCTTGAACTTATAATACATGATTAGTGGATTAGGAAAAACAGAGAGGACCTATATGATAATCTTACGAAACTGAAAGGCAAAAACTTACCATTTATTGTATTCTTTTAATTTAATTTAATGTAAAGATGTGCATAAAATAGTCCTCCTTTAGAATCGTCTATTAAAAAAATAAAGAAAGAGAATCTGATCACAAATTTTACTAGAACTATGAAGTATGAACCCATACAAAATCTAAAAGGACATTAATATGTCTACTAAATTTTCTATAAATTAATTCTTTTAATTTAATTTAATGTAAAGGTGTGTATAAAATAGTCCTCCTTTAGAATCGTATATTGAAAAAATAAAGAAAGAGAATCTGATCACAAATTTTACTAGTACTATGAAGTATGAACCCATACAAAAGCTAAAAGGACATTAATATGACTACTCAATTTTCTATAAATTAATAGGAACATTTTGGTCAAATTTTTGGAAGGTTAAAAGTGCATATTTAAAAAAAATGAAGTGTTTGACCTAATTTTTGAGGGTAAAGTTATCTCGAGATGTAAAGAAATGGTTTTTTTCAGAAGTCAAAAGAAGAAACAGATTATGTTTTTTCACATAAACACCTTTTTCTCAAAACATTTTTAAGGAAATACAATTGAAAATACTTCTTAAACTTGATCAAACAATACTTCTGCTCAAAAGTGTGTATTCATTTAATTTGCCAAAAACATACTACTTGGTATTTATTACCAAAAGTACTTTCAAAGTAAATTAATGTAATAATTTGACCAAAAAGATCGTAAATAAATCTAAATTGTGAAGCCTAACTTCTAAGACGTATATTAGAAATTTGGTAACTTCACATAAGCAATTCTCAACTTCAATTTCAAGTGTCTGAAAGTTTGATTCTGAAATGATTGAACACTAAAACCTTGATGGAATAGTGAAGCTCATTGGTTATATCAATCTGGACATAGGTAGTTTGCATCTTCATCGATATATCTATTTCATCGAGCCTCTCTCAGAGATGATGCCAAGATTGTTGCACTTTTGGTGCAGGTAGAGATTTCCCTACCTTAGGACCGTTACAATTACGATCAACGTTCACCAGGGAGACAGTTTTGAAAGAATAGTTGAATTTAACTGAATTTTGGGTTGTTCCATTAAGTAGAGGAAACAGAATGAGGGACAACATCAAGCAATCACGTCACTAACAATAAACAATTGGAATATAATCACAAAATGACTCAACAAAACTTGACTAAAACAGAGAGAACGAAGCATCAAGCAAGAGCACCCACATTGAAGGTATCCTCTAGACGTTTGGATACCTCAATCATCCAGTGGTTCTTTGAAGCCAGAATAAAATCAAGACTTACCCGATTATAAAGAATCAGTTCCGCATGATCTCTGTGGGAACTTTTTTCAGAAATTAAACTACAAGAACAGAAAAGACTGTCAAACAAGTAAAGAAAAGACGACAGCAAGGTGTACTAAGTTTCAAGTTTCATTTATACATAAATAGGTCACTGCTTAAAAAAACCCAGGCTATCCATCTTAAACAACAATTCATACGAAAGGGAAGAAAAAGGTAACACCAGTTCTGCTACGGCTCATTGCCAAATTCAGTATGAGAAAGATATCTGAAAGTATAAACCTAAGGTAGGTCGGTGATGTATAACTGAACAACATTCAGCCTCTTGATGCCTCTTTTCAAATCCCAGGCTTCCGAACGTCCCATTCCATCCTATGACAATCTCCTGTGCAAATTTGCTAGGCAAATGCAAACCTGAAGCAAGAAAGGTTGTTCACATTTCAAACTTCAGTCCAAAAAAAATCTAGTGTGCATGCAGCTTTGTGAAAACTAGAAAAATAGGTCTTTACAGATAAGTTTCATAGCAAATTAAAGTACAAAAGATGCTCATACATCTCAAAGAAAAGCACGCACCTCACCAACACTCCTAACTCTTTCTTTTTGAGAATGAACCATCATTTGTAACTCTAGATAGTATACATACAGATATAACCATTTAGTTATACTAGAACCACTATGACAATTCATTAACTGATGGTAATTTTAATACTACTACTCTACCACAAATAACGTGCAGCCACAAACTTTTTACTCCCTCAGTTTCAATTTGTTTGGTTGTTTTTGACTTGACTATGGAGTTTAGAAAGTAAAGAAGACTTATGAAACTTGTGGTCCTAAACTAAAGATATGTAGAATGTACCAAAATGTCCTTTAACATTGTGGTTTTAAACATTTCATGTGGAAAGTTGGAATTAAAGTGTTGCCAAGAGAAAGAGGCACTAATAAGGGAAGTAAGACAAAACAAACTGAAACAAAGGGAGTAAATAACAAAAAGTTTTCCAGCTAAAAATTTTATGTCTTTGGATGGAAAACAATAATTGCAACTAGTCTGCAAATCTCACTAAAAATCCATGCACTTGACCTAGTTCAATTGCTACAGCCAAACACCAGCAACTATGCATAAACTCTAGTATAATCAATTTACAAGAAAAACAGGTCGTTCAGCAATTAATCTTTCAACGGATGCAATAAAATTGAGATTCAGTAGAGTTGAAGACAAAAGATGATGGGGCAAAAAAGATCTCCAGAGCAGAAACATGTATATATGCAAGACAGAAATACAACTCCGCATGTCATACATTCATAAAAGAGAAGCCTTGACATATATCACAGAAGAAACATGGCATAGAGGGAGCTTAAATTAGTTCACATCCAACACTCACTTGTCTAAGATTCCACGCCATTAGATTTTAATCCTCATCACTGTCATAAACAATTGCCATTCTGCGATGAGCAGCTGGAATCTTCCTAGGAGGAGATTCTTCATCTGACTCAATCCCTTTCCGCTTGTGACTCGATGCTGGTTCCCTTAAATTTTGCTTCGGCTCCTGATGAATTTTGAACCACAAAAAAGAAGGAAGAAAGCAAGAGAGATGGAGTAAATGACTTTAACAATCAAATTTCAGATAAGTAAATTCATCAAATTGCATGGAGCCGGAATCCCAAATTAATGATTTAGCATTAAAAGAAGTGTTAACCAGCGCAGAACAATTCTTTTAACCATAATAGAGAACTCCAAAAAGAACTGGAAGGTACGGGTAGAAAGAATATTTCTGTGATAGATCAACTTTAGTGCAGGTAGGACATAGCATGTTAACGGGGGACATTCTGGTTCCAAAGGTTTGAAATTGTAGAATGATTTCCCTGTAATCTATGCTACCTTCCAGTCTTCCCTCTAGAAACCAGACACCATAAAAGTGTGTAGCCTGCCTCCTGCTGAGGTGTGGTTTTTTAAGACTCAGATTGTTAACAAGGTATAATCCTATTTGAACTACTTGTTGTCAACCAAATTAGAAACTAGATTGAAACATGTATACGGTCATTGAACGATCAAATTTTAAAGGGAGATCCCCTGATTATTGCATTTGATGACTCCAAACAGGACTGACTACCAAATATGGTGGTGATGATCATGTACTCAGAAGAATCAAACTTTAGAATAGAAATTAAAGAAAGAATGCACAGGAGGAGAGTGAAAGATACAGAAGGCAGGAAATTTTTCAAGATCAGTGCCATAAATAATTTCCACCTTCCAGTAAAATCTACAGATTCATTGACTTGCTGAAAAGATATCGTTCTTTTTTTTTTTTACGAAGGTAACAAGTTTGTATATAAATCTTCAGCACTAAGGCTGGGATCCCAAAAATTTACAACATGGAGCTACATACTAATGAGTAGACTAGGCTTAGCAAATATAAAAAGAAAAACTATCTCGAGGTCCTATTTCATCTTAGGAGGATCCTAAGATGTCTATAATGTCTACAGGATCATCTATATGCTCAGAACTACACCAATAGCATGAAGTGATTTAATGCAGTTCATTTTAATCCTATGTAAAGGGCTACTGATACTTCAAAACATCTTAAATTCCAAATGGTCCATCATATCACTGCTGAGACAATTCTCCATCTGTTTTTGTCTATCTGCCACTACCCTCACTGTTCCAGCTTACTAGAGCCTGACCTTCTCTTTCAAGCATAGTACACCTTGTGCCCCTGAAGCTAGTGAACAGTTCTCTTCTTCCAAATGATCTCGTTTGTTTTGAAGTTAGATTCCATTTTATCCCTTCCATTATGTTTGTGTACCGAAGTGTCCCCCTTCTCTCATCATTTGATGTTGCTAATGCTGTCTCAGCATGAAAATAGGAGCACGAAGCACTGGACACGCATATTCATCTGGACTCTTACTTAAAGATAAAATTCATTGAAGAGAACTTCGCTAATCATACTGAAACTATTTGGGAAGAGGTAAGAGTAGAGATTGGGCCAATTTATGTGCTGGTGGGACTGGGGACTGCCTATAATAGCAGTCATTTGCTTAGGTATGCAATCAATGATTTGGAAGTTAAAGAGGGTGGCAAGCAGTGTAAGATATGTGGTAGACAAGGACAAAAGTTAAATTTCGGCAATTTAAAATAGCGCTTCAAATTCTATATTATTGTTGAAGAAGGACTACATTGAACTTGGAGTTCTACGACAAGAGTGACGAGCTGGTAAGCACCCTCCACCTCCAACTATAAGGTTGTGGGCTCGAGTCACCACGTGAGACAAAAAAAAAGTGGGAGCTCCAAGGGAGGGTGTAAGAAAAAAACTTGGAGTTCTGCCTTTCACTTCAAGAACTTTTCGTATACACCGAACTTGACGCATTTTTCATTTTATTTAAACGAAGAAAACTAGAGAGAAAATTGCATAACCACACATTAAACCTAAGTTGCTCGAACTCGGGTGCGGGTGTTCGATAGGGTGTGGATCTAGAGGCCGGATCCTTCAAAATTTGGGGTATGGATCCATGTATGGATACGAGTGCGGGAATGGGGATCCGCCTAAAAATAATTAAAATATCCAAAAAGTAGAGTTATAAAACCTAAATATGAGATATTATGTGGAAAACTCGAAGAGAATTATGGAAGATGATTAAAGGAAGAGGAATGATATTGAATTTTTATATATAAAAGGTATTCAATCTTTTTCAATTTGTCATCTTAGCTTTTGTATTGATTATAGAAATCATTAAAACTATCCAAACTTTCCCTATCGATTTTGGTCGAAGTACCTAAAATCGATTGACCAAATCCGACAGGACACCCACACCCACACCCATGTCGTGCGACACGGATGTGACACCAAAAGTGAAGAGTCTGAGCGACTCAACATCAAACTACCTATATAAAATCCATACAACAAGGACGAAGTTGCAATACATTAAAAGTAAGCAGCGAACTCGAGTAGCCATGTCAAAAAAATATGAGCTCAACTATTTCAAAAATCAATATAGCCTTCACGTAACACCCCTCATTTCATCCATTTATTTTAAGTCTTCACATTTTTTTCTTAATAGATAGAAAAAAATTTAACTCGTATATTATGTTCAAGTCATTCTGATTTATCTCCTCAAATAACTACCCATTGCATATGACGACCTCACTAACTTCTCCAAAATGGAAATTTGCACCTGCCGGCACCCGCAATGGTTTACTCTTGTTTACTATTCTTGTCGAGGGTCCATCGTAAACAGCCTTTGTATCGCTACAAGGTTTGCGTACGCTACACCCTCTCTAGGCCACTTATGGGGTTACACTAGGTATGTTCTTGTTGTACTATTGTGTCATCTAGCATTTCAAATCCTAGAAGTATGGAGTGGAACCCCATCAATTTCTATACGCATGCTATTATAACTTGATCTCTACTAGTCCTACCAAATCCAATTACTTTTTCATGAATATAAATTCAACCAGCATAGGAAGACTAATAACCTTAGGAAAATGTGACCATGCATCAAAAGCATGTAATTTTAGAAAGAGTTGCATTGCTTAAGAACAGCCCTTAGGGCCTCGATGCATGGGACAAGCGACCGTAAGAAAATGAAACACCAGGAACACGAAACACCTAATGAGATATCCATATCTCGTAAGTGATTACACGGATCGCACTCATCATCCAATATTCTTTTTCTCTTGAGTATAAATAAGCCAACCATTAACCAATAAAACGATATTGCCAAAAAAAAGGAATAACAGTTTCAATTTCCATCAAGAGGACATTTATTGTTGTCGAATAACTCAGGCAACTTAAATGCATTAAAGAAAATTATTTTGCTCATGCAAGGACATTTATTGTTATCGAATAACTCAGGCAACTTAGATACATTCAAAAAAATTTATTTTGCTAATGCGATGTAGGGCACTTTATTTTCAACTCTAAAGCACTAGAGAACCAATTTTTGCTGCTATTGAAATGAGACCTAGGCGGAAACTACTAATACTGCATTTTGTTCATGTTTTCCTTTATATTGTCCTCTTCTAAGCTTATTATTTAACATAATGACCTTTGCTTGAAATTTTAGTGTTCAGAAAGAGTTCTCTTCATGAGAAATGTTGATATATGGATTATGTTCATAGGTCCAATAAGGTAGAGTGAACAGTTGGAATCTTTTACGGTGCATCTTTGATGTAAATCTTCTTAGTCCATAATAGCTCTACATACCAATTCTACACATTTAAGCCTCGATTCAAACTAATTTTGAGTTGGTTGCATAAGTCTTTTATATCAATCTCGTCCCTTCAAACCTTATTAAGAGGATTCATAATAGTCAAAAGTTTTTCAAAACTAGTTGTCCACGTACCACCAAGGTCTATCGAAAACGACCTCTCTACCTTGCAAAGGCATGGGAATAAGGCATGCGCCTCCGCGTACACCCCACCTTCCCTAGACCCCACTTGTGAGATCTCACCGGATTTTTGTTGTTCTTGTGGTTGTTCACATACCAAGATCATCTTTATATGGCTTCGGACCAACAAGTCACGTTGGTAGAATTAGTCTCCACACACACACATATATATATATATACATTTTTTTCTAACCTAAAGGGATCGACGAACAATAAATACCAAAGTGATCAATGATATAATTGTAATGCCCCATTTTGGGAGGCGCTGCATCTTGGAGACGTATCGTGTGTATACAAACACTTAATCAGAAGTTTGATACAGTTAGTTTTCTTTTAACATTAAAAGTAACATCCGAGCCAACTTGTGGATGTCACGACTAATTTACCGATTACCAGCTAACTCCAATCAATACATGTATCGAGTTACTTTACTCACTAAGGCTAGGACAGACGGAAAGATACCCCTGGAATCTACTCTGATTCTATTGTTCGTCAGAAAAATGAACTTTCAACCAGAAGTTCATAGGTTAAATTGCAAGGCAAGTTTGTTCATTAGAAATATTTTCAAAGTATTAGGAACAAAAACTCGAATTCAGAACGAGAATTTCTTCCAAAGACTCTACCAACAAAAAATTGCCTTTTCAAAAAATTTAACACTTGAATAAGTGTTTTTATAAGAAAAGCACTTATCATCATTAAATCATTTCTAATAAAATATTAGTATTTTCAAAGATTTGAACACTAGATGAATAAGCTAGATAAGGTAACTATCCTTTTGAAATCCAAGCTGACAGCTTTGTAGCTTTTGTCATTCTCCTAGATATTTAATTTAATACGACATAACAGGTTTCAAACTATTACACAGCCAGAACCACAGAAAAACTAGATATAGCAGTTGATAGCTTGTAGTGCCACCAAGTTGCGGCAAAAATGTTAGGGAAAGGGATATGGTCATATGGCAAGCAGCCCATTTGGTCTTGAAAGTCTCACCAACATATTTAGCAATCATTAAGGTCTTACTCAGAAAGTCCAGCTGAGGAAGCCTTACCCTGACCAACATGTTTATAAAATTATTCTCAAACAAATTACTGAGCAGAGAACATCTGACACATATTCCCAGGAATATGGCATGCAGAGTCGAGCACTAAACAAATCTTGTTGAACCATCTCACTAACCAATATGAGACGGCCTATGCGTCTAGAAAGTTTACAACAGTACTGGGACAAGAGTTTAAAACAGGCAGATTAAGAAATACCAAACATAAGTAAGGAACTTCCCAGTAAAAGTTTAAGCTTCTCACAGTTACCTATTAATTAAATGCAACACATGATCAAGAAGAATCAGATGGTTTATAACTAGAATATGAAGAACAGCTTCCTACCTCCTCCTGTTCCGACTCTTCATCATATGCTTCTTCCTCCTCACCCTGATCACGCTCTTGCTCTTCTTCATATTCCGGCTCCTCCTGAACAGCCCTTCTACGTGGTGGAGACCTCTCTTCCTCCTCTTCTTCCTCTTCGGTTTCATACTCAGACTCCTCCTTCTCGCTGTCATCAAAATCAACAGGGCGTCGAGAATGCTTTGGAGCAGGCAATGATGTTTGCCTAGGAATATCTTTCTGACAAAGGGGAGAATCTTCATGTTAGCTAAGAAAGTAGCAAAAAATAACAAGAAATTTCTTTGATTCCACTTGACTTCTGCACCTTCTTTGCATTAATGATTCGTTTCTCAGCTTGAGCTTCCATTTCTAAGTCTTCATCAAAGCGACGGCGAGCAGCAGACCGTCGAGAGTCGTAGTAATCAGTATCCTCTTCCTGATAATGGGAGAAAATTCCAATAGACAGATAGGAAAGATCAGAGTGGCAACTTTTTCTTATGAAATGCTGAGTAGTTCAACTAATGTCTTCCACAAGGCAACACTTAAATAAAATATTAAAACGTGTTTAACAGATAATTCACCCACTTCAGAGCAAGCAGGAATCAGGAGGTTTCAATATATCATGCCACTGAATAATGCTTTCCTGCAATATGCATGACAAATGAAAAAATATATATCTAACCTCCTCAGGCCCATCCTCCAAGAAACCAGGAGAGAGTTGGCGCTCCCTACGTAACGTAGGCATGTATTTTCGGCTGACCTTCTCCTTTTTCCGATTGAGGAGTACACCTGCCCTAATTGTTTGGCTTTCAGCCTTCATAGACAAAAAGAAAGTCAGAGTCAACTTACCAGCAACAACGTACCAAGAGCAAAATAAAATCTATTACTCATCAATTTTACCTTCTCCTTTTGCTCTTTCTCCCTCTCAGGGTCAATGTCGGTGAAACAGTTCTTCACTTTGTAAACTTTCTTATGACGTGAATCAACAAGGGCAGTCAATAAACGGTGCGAGTTTGATGTCAATGATGAAGGCATAAACCTCATCTTGTTTAAAATTCTCCCTTGTGATTGTAGTATTCCCTGCGAGTTGGATGTTTATGCTAAGGATCACAATGCAATAAATGTTTCATAAAGTACATAGACTATAGGTATTGAGATAAGAAAAATTTAATAGTATTCAATAATAAGAGGGAAACATGCAGCCTAACTTTTGTTAAAGGAATAACGATCAGAGGTTGAGGGAGGAAACTGGCGAACTGTCTGAAAAGTTGAAGGGAAAGGAGTCTTCAGGTGGCAAGGAAAGATAAGCACAATGTAGGGACAGATTAAGAGGGGAATTCACATGTGTTCAAGGAGTTTTGTGTAAGGAGACTGCCGAGAAAGTCAACAACTTATTTCTTCATTGCAAGTCGCAGGCAGGTTATGGAGTATTATTTTGAACCTTTAAAGCCTAACATGGGTCATGCCAAGCAAGGTTTCTGAACTTCTCAGAAGCTGGGATTAAGTAGGATTAATAGCGCTAAAAATAGGTGTAGGTGGAAACTCATCCCAGCATGCATGTGGTGGACAATGTGGAAGGAGAGGAACAACAGATGCTATGAAGGTGTAGAAAATGAAGTGCAGAAGATCAAGCTTAAATTTATCTTGCTGCTCTGTTTTAGGTGTAACCAGTTTTACTCTTAATGATTCTGTGTCTATTATTGATGTACTTGATTCATTATAGACAGAGATAGAAGCATTCTAGAGTCCATTTGGTAAATATGGTTACAGCACTACCTAAAGTACTGTTCTGGATACATAATTGTTTGTTAAAAAAAATATTTGTCTGCTGATTTGAAGATAGGACCACTATTTTCCCAGAAATTTCTCAGCCAAAGTAACTAGGATTTTGCATCATATATGACAATAGACATGAGATTTCACCTTTCCATGTCTAAGAAACAGGTGTGAATGATCTTGCTGCGCATCTTGGGTAGATATGTCCAGAACTTCATTTCCAATCATTAATTGCACACTGCCATCAGACCATTCCACAAAGCGAGCATTGCTTTCTACCTACATACAGAAACATCCATTCAGTCAGTAGCAAGAAATGCTAAATGAATCAGAAATTTTCTTGATCTGTGAATCCAAACTCACATAAATATTAAAGTGTTATCAAAGTATGATCAATGATAAATAACTAACAAGCAGTCCACCTTGTAGAGTTATATAGACATGCAAGTATCTGTTTTTACTTTCTATGTCAGTCTCTATGACCAAAACACAATGTTTCCTTTAAGACATAATCCTTGCTCTTTTTTTGCTGAAGGGGGATTTTACTTGTCATTGCATAGTCCAGCGTTGAAAGCTTTAGCTCCAACATAGACATCAACGCTATTTGACCAGCCACCGAATACATTAAATTCAAGATAACCTATTAGGTTTTTGTAAGAAAGACTAGACACATAACCTATTATTGTACCTCCTCGTTTTCTTGATTTCATGTTCATTTGATGTTACCTTATGCCTTTTGTTTCTTCTTTTTTCCCTTTTGTGCTTGTCACATTATTTATCTTTCCTTTCACTAAGATTTTTTTTATAACTGTGATTCTTAGTCAGCTTGCAAGCACCTTGACTAATTCTACGGCTACTTGCTACTCATAACTCTTCCCCCGGGGCTTGGACAGATGTGAACCGCAAAAAGATCATGCTTCAGTTGGGATTGAGATTTTGAACCCGAGAACCCCTTCAGAACCCACTTCTTTGACCACTAGGACACACTCTCGAATTTTTCCTTCCATTAACATTTTGATAATTTTAATTATTATGTGGAATTAACACTTCAGAATAACAAAAGTTCCATTTCTTGTAAAATAAGAAAGTCTCCTAGCATCATCAGACAACCATGCCGTATAGCTCAACTTATACTAATGAATCAAGCACGCAACATAAACAAGTGTAAAATTCACATACAGTTGTTGAGCCATAGAGCTCAACTTACACTGATAAATCAAGATGAGATGATTTTATGATCCATCCCCAAGCATATATGTATAAATGAGTTTATTCAAAATTCACTTGTAGTTTTCTTTTTGGAGAAATATAATTCACTTACAGTTGTCGTGCCATCAGGCTTCCTAACTTTCCTCCATCGAACAATGTTGTTAACTAAGCTGAGGCGCTTCTTGGATCCAGATTCATCAGTCACGAAAGCATCTTCTTCAACGTATGTCTCTGGATCAAAGGGCTTGGGATCAATCCCCATTATGTTAGAAACCTTGATCATGCTCATCTGCATCATAAGAAAGTAAACAAGTAAAAAGTTCAGGATTAAGCACCAAATGATATTTTTCAATCATTAAGGTTCGGGTTGATAAAAAGGCGGAAACTATAATGACAAACATGAATGAAGTTTTAAATATATGACAACTCCACATGAGCAATAGCATCATGTGGACCAATTGAATTTGCTAGTTATAAAAAGAAATAACTGGACACAGTTTAGCCTGCTTAGAAGTTTCTCCAATAGAAGCTTAAAATCTATCCAAGGTTTTCACAGCGGATAAGACATAATACCTTGGATTTAAAGAATCCATGTTAGAAATTGGACAACTCAGCAGCAAACTAAGCAGGATGTGTGTGGGGGAGGGGGGGGGGGGAGTGACACAAAATACTACGGAATTACATCAGTAGAAACAAGAAAGAGTACTGACGTTGTCTGAATAAGTTGGTGGTGGACGCAATGGGATCTCCAGCTCTAATGGGGGCCCAACTGGTTTTTCCTTAATTTTAGATTCCACATGCTCTTCTTCAGACTCGTATCCACCATCATCTTCAGGTATTATATCTTCTTGCTGCAATTTGCCGTAGCTAGTTTCTTCATCCATTAACTGCAAAGAAAAATATTTTAAATCACTAAGTGAGCCAAACAACTACTAAAGTTGAAATGTGTAGCACTTGTACAAACATTTTGCTCCTCGTCAATTTTATTCCGAACGACATAATCAGCCTCTTCTTCATCCTCTGAATCCCCAAACACATCACGAATCTCCGGAGCAGAGGATAAGTGAGCCTCATCTTTCTCTTCCCCAGGAGATCTACTGCAAAACAGAAGATCACTGTGATAAAAAAAATTGGATGCTAAAAAACAACATCAGATAAGAATTCCATTTTCGAAGATGAGAAATCGAAATTCCACCAACCAACTTATGCAACCAAACCTTTTATAATATGTTTTTTGCTATTGTCCACATGCTATTTGATATCAAATGATATGAAGATTTTACAATAAATAAACCCTAGCAGAATCAGCAATTAGCAGTTGCAATAGGACTCATGAGCTGATTATGAGAATACCACAACATAAATCTACATTCTCCCTGAGTAAAAACATCAGGAGGAAGGGGGGAGATAGTAGAGACAGGAAGGAACAGCAATACCTTGGACTTCTTGCTTGATTTACTTCCTCGTCTTCATTGTCACCATAGTGGTTTTCCTCAGATCTTTCTGACTCACTGTCAATTACATCCCGCCTCCTACTAGTCACTACTCTTTGACCATATTCTTCTTTTTCATCACTCTCTGACTCTCTTCCTTCACTTTGTGCCCTCTGATCACCAACCTCTATTTCCTGAGAACTCTGATCTCTTTCACCCTCACTCTCTCCATGCCCAGGATCAACTTCTTGCATTTCACCTTCACCTTCACTCTCCATCTCAGCTTCCCCTTGGCCTTCTACTTCACCTTCACCATCACCATCTCCTTCACCTTCACCTTCACCTTCACCTTCGCCATCATCATCACCTTCACCTTCACCTTCAATATCAACTTCTCCTTCCCCTTCCCCTTCTCCTTCGCCTTCGGGATCCAAGCCTCCATCCCCGTCATCCTGAAGAAGAAAAAAGCAGCAAGGAACAGTTTCAAAGTCCAAATGTTATGTAACCAAACACAGAGAAGAATGAAAAATGTGAATTCCAATTCCAAGAAGCAAAGGTGACATTGACTGGAATTATGAAGCTTTTATTTTGTTTGACCAAGACATAAACACATGAGAGCATGTTAGATCACTTCAAGTGATGTCCTCAAGTAGAGGGCTGAAACAATCAAAGAAAACTACAGTACTATGGCCCAACAAATCTTCATATAAGCAATAAGACTGCGCATCAGAGATTATCATCCACGATTCCAACCATCTGTACAAAATGTATATACCGACAACTATAGGAAAAGCATCCCCTAATTCTTGTTTTCCAAATAGGATTCAACTTTTACAAATTCATTCAATAGGAAATTCAAAGCTAATACTATAAATGGTGTCTCTTTCATCTTTCATTCAGCTAACATGCCATAGAACAAGTAAGTTCGTTCAAACCACTGAACTGGCTACACATATTCAAGATTATTCAAGATTCCTTTTCTTGATTTTTTTTTCCCTTCATGCAGCAGTACTAAATTGTACTAAACCTGTTCATTTATCCCTTCAAAATCATTCTTGTACCCTTAGAACCAATAAACATACCTTATATATAACCAATTAGGGCCAAGTTCAAAAAATTCAGCAGAAAATCAAACAAGAACTTATAACATTCATTCACCGACTAAAAAATCAACAAGAAAACAACTCGATTAATCAAAAACATCGAAATTCAGATTAAAATAAAAAAGATCGAACAGATTATTCAAAATTCCTTTTCTTGATTTTTTTTCCTTCACATTAGTACTAAATTGGAGTAAAGCCCTTCTAAAATCATTCTTGTACCCTTAGAACCAATAAACATACCTGATATATCACCAACCAATTAGGGCCAAGTTCAAAAATTCCGCAGAAAATCAAACAAAAACATATAGCATTCATTCACCGACTAAAAATTCAACAAGAAAACAACTCGATTAATCAGAAAACATCGAAATTCAGATTAAAAAAAAGAAAAAAATCGAACCGAAGGCTGACGATTGGATTCATGTTCGGATTCAACCTCCTCTTCTTCTTCCTCCTCCTCTTCCGATTGGTCACCGAACAGGTTTTGCATCATCTGATGCCTCTTCTTCTCTTCACCCACCATGGCTCCTCTTTGCTTTCTCTCTTCAACTCGCTGCTTTTTTAGCCTTTTTTCCTTGAGTTTCTGAACACTGTTTTGTAACGCCTCTCACAAACTGTGTGAAGCTGAGTAATATCACACCTGTATTAGGAGGTTTCCCTAAACTGACTGACGGTCACATATAAAACATGACAAACCAATGATAAATTTAAGAAAATATAAAATAATTAGGTTTTCCAATTTTTATTTGCTTGTCTTTTTTATATTTGTTACAAGCGGTGACCCATTGCGTATTTTTCACACGTATTATCTAAAGCGGTGACGGAGATTGTCTGCGAGCGAAACAAACTGTGGGTCCCTATTTGTAATCTGAGTTGGATTTATTCACAACAAAGTCAAAAATGTTTTCAAACTTATTTTGGGCTTTAGTTCTTTTAAGGAAAAGTCATAAATGTCCTTAGCGATCGTTTAGTAAAATGCATTACAAAAATAATCTATACATTAATTAATTTTATATGGTATTTTCTTTCAATTCATAATTCTACCGAAACAATTAGTTTTCAAAATCTTTTTCTTTGGAGGGTATTT
Source organism: Solanum habrochaites (assembly GCA_027704765.1). Classification (NCBI taxonomy): domain Eukaryota; kingdom Viridiplantae; phylum Streptophyta; class Magnoliopsida; order Solanales; family Solanaceae; genus Solanum; species Solanum habrochaites. The sequence continues at coordinate 61,556,533 of JAKWJA010002491.1, forward strand.
TGTAAATGAATATTTAAATATGACTATTAGTTAATTTGTATTTGTGTATAAAAATGATATATTTATATTAAGAATGTAATACAATACTCAAATATAATGTCAATAATTTTTCATTTCTGTATCACATAATATTGATAAAGATTGTCTTTGTGTATTTATTTTAGTGTGTGATACAACATTCATCTGTATATTTATATTTTAATTTCAAAGCTAAATGTTATATATTTGAGAGATTAAGAGAGATAGGTGAGCCAAACTTGGAAAGATTGATAGAAAATTATGCATATTTATATCTGTAACAATATATCTCAAATTCAATTGAGGTACGAGTTATATTTGATATACAACTTGCTTGCCTTTTTACTATGTCTCTTTCAATCTCGCTCACTTTACCCTTCTTTAAATCTATTGCCATTAAATATAATTCGGAAAACTATAGAATTGTTTATAATTATGTTCTAAACTATACGTGTTTAAGAAAATTCAGTTTTCAATTAAATCAAATATAGCATAATGTATAAATCATTCATAATTTTAATGTTAATTGTCTGAACAATTGTGATTTACTCGTTCATGCTTTATTATGTATAAAAATTATAATGACTTTTACAAGAACAAAATTGTTCTCATAATGTAATTTTTTTTGGAGTAAAATAAAGTCAAACATTCATATATTTAGATTTTTAAAATAATATTTTTTTAATAAATTTACTAGTATGAGGAACATAATTTTTAAGAGCGCATTTTTGTCAATAAAAGTTCACATTTTTTTAATAAGAAAGATAGTATTCATATTATATTAGCCAAAAAGGTACTTGAGAAAATTGAATTGTTATAACGGACAGGGGCCTAAAATACCATTAAAGTATTGAAAATGGTACAAAATTACCCTTCATCCACCTATTGGCTCCAAAATGCCCTTTTCATCTACCTATTAGCTCCAAAATACCCTTGTCATCCATCTTTGTGTTCAAAATTGACCACTTTTTTAATTGTTTTAAAATGAAACTTTTTAAATATTTTTTAAAATACTTGGCGTTCAATTATTGATTATAATTATAATTTATTAATATAATTTATAAACCAAACCACTACACACTCATTACTAACTAAACCTCACCCAATTAATAATTCAATTATAATATCAAAATCGTTATAAACACTACTAAAACAAGATGAAATTATAGATTTCTGAAAATGACATTCAAAATTATTCGAGTCCGAATCGGAGCCCCAATTAAATTTAGGTTGAGCCGCTTATTTAGGAGGACACTTTCTTTCAAAATAGAATTAGAAATTTATGATTAAAGGTAAAGAAGTAATACATCCCGAGTTGATTCATGCACTTTGTTTAAAGATTATTTTATAAATATTTATGATTTATTTTAAAACTTTAATATATTATTTTGAAAAAAAGTTACCTATGAAGTAACATCACATAATTGAGACGTAAGAATAATTAAGATAAACATAGTCAGACTTTTAAGTTTATTGGTGATTTTTATTTAGCCATTTGAATGTATGATAATTTACTTCTATAATTTTTAAAAACACTCAATTGGCAGTAGCTTGCATTAATAATGTGACGGGTTCATTAATTTAGAGAGATTTAATTATTAATGGGGTGGGTAGTGGATTGATTTATAAATTATACTTATAAGTTAAATTATAACATATAGTTGTGCACCACGTATTTTAAAAAATATTTAAATAGTTTAAATATAAAACCGTTAAATAAGTGGTCAATTTTGAACCAAAAGGTGGATGACAAGGATATTTTGGACCCAATAGGTGGGTGGAAAGGGTATTTTGGAGCTAATACGTGGATGAAAGATAATTTTGTACAATTTTCAATACTTTGGGGGTATTTTAGGCATTTTTCCATTGTTATAATAACAACTTTGTTGACGCTAGATATAAGTTATTCTCATGACTTTTATTGTTATGTTACTTTTGCTTTTTAAGTGTTATAAAATTAATATTGATATTGTAGTTAAAAAAAAATATTGATTGAAAAATATTTTCATAACCTACTTCTTATACTTAACAAAAATACGAGGATGTGCAGAGGTTCCAAAATTGCTCCCATAACCTATGGCTAAAAAATGAGCTAGATGATAAATGACCTTGTTTTGCTCTCGATACAATCTTTTAGGAAAAAATACGTGATTAGACAAAGTTTATTTTTTATATCATTATTATTATCTATTTTTAAAAAAATTATACATCTTATCACTAATTAAGAGTTTCTTAGGTGATCTTACACTTATAGTTTTTGCTATCAGATACACAAAATTAGGGAGAGAGGCGAGGAAAAGAGGTGAACGAGATTCGTATATATCTCAAATACATGTAAATCACACTGAATGCATTTATATGTATTTGTTTGAGTCAATTGGTATGCATATAGGATACCATATACATAGCAGAGAGGCGAAAGAGGTGATGAAGATATGTTATGTATCTCAATACATGTGAATCCACTTTAATATATTGTATCTACATTAAATAAAATTTAAATTTGACCATATAAATCCGAGATAAATATAATTAGATATATCTGAAGGTATCATAATCTAGTAAAATACATAACATTACAAATTAAAGTATCACGCCCCAATTCTAGAGAGGTGCAATGGGTACCCAGTGCCTTACCTGATAAGCATACCAAAAAAACTGATATAATTAGAGCATGTTTGGCTCAGCTTAAAAGCTGGTCAAACTGACTTAAAAGCTGGTTATTGACTTATTTAGCTGTTTGGCAATACTCAAAATAACTTATTTTAAGTTAAAAAAACTTATTTTAAGCCAAAAGTTAAAAGTTGGGGTAGGAGTGCTTCTTTTTTTTAGCTTATAAGTTGTTTTAAGTTGACCATATTTTTATCTTTTTTCCCTTAATATTTTTATACAATCTCCAAATTACCCACATAACCCTAACATCTCTTTCTTCTATTTTTCCCTTTTCACGTTTGGCATAACGTCAGTTTTTTTATCCAAACGCATAACTACTTATTTTAAAAATAAGTTTCAACACTTTCAAAAGTATTTTTTTAAAGCTGCGTTTATTAAGCTCATCCAAACAGGCCCTTATACTCTTTAATTACTTGGGCCAATAAGGCAAACATATGAGCACATATGCCCAACTAATAATGAATGTTGGGCTGGCAAATATGCTTGAAAATCAGCCTAACATGACTTGAACAAAAGTCGAAAGGGCCAAAACAAATAATGTAAGTTAACCGTAAGGTCGATATGAACACTCAAAACATACACACACGTACGAGCCTTTAAAAAATATTTTATGTATCATATAGTCAAGACAAAGGTCCGATCTACCTACACATACATATAAACTATAATTTTACGCCATAGACTTAGAGCTTCTGAAGAAGTGAAATTTACTAATAAAATGCGGAAGGTGACACTACATACTATAGAGGTTTATCTAAACCTTGATTTGAACCTGCAAATATCATATACACTAACTCGAAATTTATGGGACAAAAGTCTCTTTATCTCACAAACATCGTTATGGACTCAAATGATTCAATGCAATAAGTGAGGCATCGAATATAATACAACAAAGGGAAACTTACATAAATGTGCTATAATTCAAAAATATTTACCATTTATAGTAATAATATTTTTTTTTACTTGATCACTTTTAATTCATTTATAATACAAGTTTAATACATATTACAAAGAATAATTTATTGTTCACATACAATACAAGTTTTAATAATGGATAATACATTTATCACACATTTTAATAAACTTACAATATAATGTGACTATTTTTTACCAAACAAACACAATATATTTCAAAAAAAATTATAATTCAAATATATTGCATAAATAATTCACTTTTAATACATATTACAAATTTATTACAATATTACTACAAATAACAATAAACAAAAAATATTACTAAAATTAATAATTATTTTTTAAAATATATTAATTCATGTAATTTTTCGAGAAATGTGCATCATTTAAGGGCCCAATAAAAACAACAAATGTGCATTGATAATGGCCCAATATAATACGACAAATGTGCATCGTCAATGACCCACCTAATTATAATGCAATCAGAAGGCATTGCTAAAGGCCCATGCATACAACTTCAGAAAAATGTCATCAAGCTCCCTTTAATCACAACATTTATATTTAATTTACCAAATAGATTATTGGGAAAATTGTATATAATAGCAAACTAATAACCTAAAATAAATGGAATAGCTAGGGTTTGATTTAATTGTGCTCCATAGCAAACGTTAGCTAAAATTTGTCAGCGTCTCTCTCCCAGAAATCTCGCTCGCCACTCTCCATTCTCGCTCGTCTCTCTCGCTTTATACACAGAAGTGTATAATTGTGTTTCTGTTTTGTATAAAGTGAGAGAAAATTGTATATACATACGCAAAAATATATATCTTCGTGTTATACACTTAGTTATACAATTTACAAACATTTTACTTCAAATATTGCAGAGAAAAAGGTTAACGAATTATACAATTGCAGTGAAATACAATTTTCTCTAGCTTTATACAACAGAAGTGTATATATTGTGTTTTTGTTTTTGTATAAAGCGAGAGAAAAACATATATCTTCTTGCTATACACTTAATATTGCAGCGAAATAGGCAGTGAATTATACAGTTGTGCATTATACAATTGAAGTGAAATAGGATAGTGAATTATACAATTGCAGCGAAATAGGCCAGCGAATTATACAATTTAGGCCAGCGAATTATACACTTGTATATGTATAGCGAATTATACAGTTCTATGTTTGCAATGGAGCGCAATTATGAAATGGAGCGCAATTATGCAATGTTTGCTATAGCATACAAATATGAATTTTTTGTTTGCTATATGTGAAAGTTGCCCTAGATTATTTGCATACTTTACGTGGAAAATAATTCAAGACCCTTGTCACTTTCGGATAATATACTTTAGATTCAACTACTATAAGTAGATGAAAGACGGTTATGAACAAAGACTCGACAACTCTTACGTTACTTTCATGGTTTTAACTTTTTTTATTAGCTTATCAACACCAACTTTAGGAAGATTAACTCTTTATTTAATTGAAATGATCTATCAGTACATAACTATTCTAGATATCAACAAGATGTTTACGATCAAAATACTGTGTACTCATAAAATAGAGTACATAGAACGTCATGTCTCATAATACCTGTCGTTGAGAAAAACATGTACGTCAAATCAAAATTAAGAAAGTCATTGCGTACCTTCGAGTCAAATTAAATTGTCAACACAATAAACCTTATCATTTACAACACTTTAATCTAAACAACAATAAAACTCACGTTAAACTAAATGATTACTAGTACACAATTAATCGAGCAAAAAACTTAGGGTTCCTAACTAACAACTCAACACTTCAAAGCACTTAAAGAAGCTTAACTTCATATGACAATTTGAATATGATTTTTCGTTTGTCTAATCGTATGCCTTAGATTAGATACCTTAACTATCACTTCAATTCCCTCAACTAAATATGAAGAGTACTGAAAAATTACCTCAAAGTAACAATAATATACCGTATAAACGAGACTCATTCTCCTCGAAGAATCTCTCAATCCACAAGCAAAAATGAGGAAACATGTAACACAACCTCTACAAACTTTCTAGCTAGGAATCAGGGCGGCTCAACATAATTCGACGCCTGAAATTTTAACTAGAGGCCTAAATTTTTTCTAAAAATTATCTGTATTTATTTATTTATTTTAAATTTTTTAGATGTAAATTATTACTTAATATCTTTTTTCTAAGTGATTTTTCAAAAAAACTTTTTTAAAATATTATTTTTTAAGCAAGACTTTATCAATTCAAATTGAAAACATCATTTTATTGAGAAAATTATTGTATGAATCGAAAATATAGTTCTATAAGTAATAAGTATATAAATTTTAAATAAAGATGAGGATTAAAATTATAGAATCTGATTCAAATAGTTGATAACTTGATTATCCTACTTTAATATAAAAATTACTAAGAAATAAAAAAATATTTATGTAATTTACTTTTAAAAACACTTTCAGCTATTAATTCATAATTTCGATAAAATATTATTCTAACTATCAAAGATTTAAAAAAATAGACTGCATAAGAAGGAAACTCTTTGAGAAAGTCTAGAAATGTTTTGTATTCTAAATTGAGCAAAAAAAAAAAAAAAGGTTAAAATGAAGCTGGAATGTAATATATATTAAACATAATTTCTACCGACTTATGGGCCATCATAGTCTTCCTAAAAATACAAGTATTTCTTTACTTCGATATTATTTAACAATCGATTAATATATTAAAAATTGAACTCATAAATCTTCAATTTGCTATGTTATAGTTTTTTATTATTATTTGTAGATTGAGAGATGCTTGTTCGAAAATAGACACTACATGAAACTGTTTTAAATATTTTTTCACGATGAACCTCTAACTCAAACTTTTGCGTTAAGGCTTTCCTTGGCCTAGAACTTGGTTCTTACACTTCAAATACTTTTATATACATTGATTTAAGAAAATGATGATTTATATCCTCATTTTTCAATTTTTTGACGTCAACTTAGCAGCGCATGTATGTCTTAATAGTTACGTTATTATACAAAGTGTGTCTAAATAACTAGCTATGAAATTAGTGTGATGATTTTTTTTATCTCCTAATAGTCAATTGATTTGAATTTTTTTTTGCAACCATTAATTATGTTTATAATATTGGTGATATCCAGTAGCATCAAGATTAATGCATGTGTATATTTGACCTGTATTGCTGGTGCATAAATTTCAAATTTTGAAAAAAATATATCAAATGTAAATATAATATCTATTGTACTTATAGAATTCTTTATCCATTGTTTATCGGAAATGCTTATAATTTATCTTATACTATATTTTCCCCTTTTGATTTTTTTTTTTGTTAGTTTTCAAATTATAATCATTTATTAAAGAAATTTCTATATGTTTTTTCTGAAAAAAATATTGAAAACAATTAATTTCGCATAATAATTTTACAACACTAATTGACAAATGACCTCAATATTTGATTGATACATGAGAGAGAGTTTGTTATGATTGAAAGTTCTTCGAATACATTACGCGGTGAATGAGGTATTCTAAGTGGTCCAGATAGTAAAGTTTCAAATTTATAAGTTAAAATAATCTTGTTCCGTCGGGAACAAGTTATTCTAGAATAAATTATTTTGAGATTAGTTATCTTGGGATAACTTATATCATTATATTTATGTGATAACTTATCTATTACTATGATTTAAATGGTGGAATAAGTTATCTCAAACATAATAACCAAATAAGAAACCAAAATTTAATTTCAGGACTATCTTTTTATCTTAAAACTATTTATTCTTATCTCTCACACTAAACGAGTCCGTAATATTAACATAAATTATCATCACCTAAGAAAATATTAATAGATTGAATAGAATATTCAAGTCTCTTTCTCATTGAGTAGCATTAGGATATTTAAATAAAAAAAAAGGCTAGAACAAAGGTATTTAGTTGTTTCATTAAACATAGAATACACATGTTAAATTAAGAGTTTAAAGATTACAATTGATGGAAGTCTACCATATGAACATAGCTATAAGAAAGTCTTAACCTTATTACAAACATTTAATGCTCAAATTTAACCACAATTTAATCAGTTTGAATTTTTTGAGCAAATAATAATAATAAATTTTAATAATGTTTTTTATCAAAGCTAACATAACGATTTAGGTAAAATGTTGAATGTAACTTTGATTTTTTATGAAAATTATAAAAGATATCAAAGTGAAACTAAAATATATTTGTTAATATCGACAACAAAAATCTGTAAATTAGATTATCATAGAGGACCTTTGAATCATTTTGCATAGTATAAATTTAATACTAGTCAAGGTTGATTCCATAAATTGATATGAGTACATCGGCTATTTTTTTAGATCAAAATTTTATTTGGATTGACTTAATTTAAGTGTTTGTAATTTAAGATAATTTATAGATATTTTTAAAGTGTTTGAATCATATAACAATGTTTAGAAACACTTATTTTAAAGCTAAAATGCTAAAAATTAAATCGAAGGCCCTAAAATAAAAATACGAATATCTGACTTTTGATTTACTAATCAAAAATATAAAATCAATAAAAAATAAACTTTCAATATATGTTAGTAGAAAATCTAATCAACTTATCGTATATATGTCATTCTGGGGGAGTTTTTGGCTTAAATTATTTGTGGAGTATGATCAAAACCTAAAGCATATCATTGTATTATATAAGTGAACAAATAATATCTCTGAACTATCCAAAAAGTTGCAAAATTCATCCTTTCATTCCGGGCATACCACCTTCACTCAAGGGGTGTCAACCGACACTCGTTCGTCAGATAATTTCATTGTATACAAAGGTTAAATTTTGATTTAGTAAATACATATATAAGCATTAAAACCTGTTCATACAAATTGAATATTTAGTTTAGTGATTAAAGTGTTGTGAAAATTCTTTGAGATTGTCGATTCTAGTTATTAAAATTCTTGACACCTTTAATAATAATACGGTGTCCGCAACTGATAATTCCGTATATAAAAATTTATACTTATTTAATCGTAAGTATAACACATATTTTATTTTATTTTTAATAATAAATAAATAATATTGAGACAAACATTGCCACGAGGTACATTTTAACCATGCACGTGACCTACTTTCCGTTAAGCATATCAACTACCGTTTGGCTTTGGCAGTTAATGAAGGACCAAAGTGCAGTAAAATGGTAAACTTGAAGTATACATTATGCTCAATGTAAATATTCAAGGACCCAGTTAAACTATCCCTTAAAGTTTAGGGACCATTTCAGCTAAAATCTTATTTCGATTACTTTATCTCTCTACGGGCTCTTCCATTTCTCTCTCGCTCTTTCTCTCTAACAGCACCGCAATATCTATCGCCGATTCAAAACCCTAGAATTCCGATAACCGAACGGCCGATTTCCGAGCTCCATTGATATCAGCCTCGACATTTAGGTAAGTTTTCTTAACAATTTTCTTCCATATCTCATGACGAGCCCTAATTTTCTCCATATCAGTGAAAATGCACGGTTTTTAATTGGACTCGATTTTTTCTGGTTCTTGTCTTTTTCCGGCCAGAGCACAGTGAATTAGTCAGATTTTTTCATCAGCTTTGTTCTTGATTGAGTAAATCTGTGTACTATGATGCTAGCTGAGTATTTTCAGATAACACATACAGTTGTTTAAAAAAATGATGTCTTTTTATAATTCGATTCTCTAACCTACAATTTAGAATTCTTATATGTTATCTGTGCAGACGGAGATGAGCAAGGTTGTTCCAAGTGAGTGTAATGTGAGTGTATGATTAGCACTAATCTGTAGGTTTAAGTGGGAATCAAGTGTGAGATCCATCTTTGGAACTTCATTGATAGATTAAAGATAGTTGCTTTTTCAGAAAATTCTGTGATACTTTGACATCCATAATACTTACCATTTCAAAGAACAAAAGGTGCTAAAAACTGTTCGCTAATGTTTCCACCATACGTTGCTGTCTCCTTTGAATATGATTGTCGAATTGACTCGGCTATATTCGTTTCTGTGTTAATTTTCTATCAAGTTCCCCAACGGTAACTAGAAGTATGTATTCTGGCTATGTAAAGTTTCTCAGGTGACAATAGAATGTGGACTCTTGTCGTTTTTGTCACTAGGAATAGATTACAAGTGAACTACTGCCAAGTTTATTGAATTAAGGATCAAAAGGCACTTCTGTAAAAGGAAAGCCCCATATACAGGGATACGACAAAGTAGAGTATCTTTTACAGAAGTAAAAACAATTTTCTACAACGGTGGTGTTTGGGCCATATTGCACACATCATGAATATTCCACGGTGTACTTGCTACAACCAACACTGTACCAAGTAGCTCTGTCCATCGAGGAATAGGGAGACTGAATAAAATCACCTTCAGTTTTTCGTCTCTGATGGGGTTTTTGCGGTCTCCAATGGTTTTCATTCACCCTATTGACTGCTAGGACACACCCTGGTGCTTTGGGTGTAAAGAAGAGCAACCTGTTGTTCATGCTAGTATGTTTTCAGATGTTTCCAAAGTAAACAAGAAAGTTCCATGAGTATGTACCAAGTTTTTGTCAACCCTACTAAAAGCTATTGGAAATTTTCCATGAAAGTGCCAACTCTCGCACTCCCTATTGTTGGGTAAAGCCTACATCCTGCCTTATGGCAAGGCCTACGAGGGGTTGGGTGGAGCGGGTCAGTGTCTTGATCGAACATGGCGCTTGCTTGGTGGACTTAGTTAAGAAATAAAGTTGTACTTTTGCTATAAGCTATAACTTTTGGTATGATGGTAAACTTGATCCTATCAAGTGATATCAGGGCCAAGGTCGTGGATTCGATTCCCAAGAGCAACATTCTGCATGAGGCAGGTGTTGGGAGGGGCATTGTTGGTTAATGTCAACATCCTGCCTATGGCAAGGCCCACAAGGGGTTGGGTGGCCCGGGTCGGAGTCATGATCAAACATGACGCTTTTCTGGTGGACTTAGTTAAGAAATAATGTTGCACTTTTGCTATAACCTATAACTTTTGGCATGCTGGTAAAGACTTCCTCCTTAGAGTCCAACTTAAGATCACATTGGAATCTACTATCTGATTGAGTGCTTGATTTAGTATAGCAGCTGTTATAACATGAACCTCACAACATTGTCTTCCTTATGAACTTGTGACTTCGCTGCTTCTTCCTTTGATTTGTGTTGATTTTGGTGTCAACCCTTGTTAATATGGACATTTTCTCTTTAACTTTTGTGTTTCCTTCCCTGAATCCCAAGAAAAAACATGAAAATAGATAGTTTCTCACAAAGCACTACATCTGCAAATCAGCAACCAGATTTGCATTTGCTGTCATCTTCAAATTTTCGCCTTCATCTGATCCTTTGATGGATTCAAGTCATTCATTTTTGATCCCCTAAATGAGATATCTGTCAGCTAGTTTAGGATGGTAGTTGTTTTGTGGTATTTCGGATCTAGTGGAATAAAGACCTTGCTCTTTCTTCTTCTTAAGATGATATGTGGTGGATCCTGTTTAACTTTATTGTTAGCGTGAGTAGTTGGGATGGCGGATTGCCTCTTGCTGATAGTTCTTCCATACAATTCTAGTTTAACAAATTATATTACTATGTTGGCTCAAGCGTCAATAGGGCAAAGAAAAAAATTAAGCTACTCAACCACCACAATATGGAATAAGTTGCAATTACCGTTTAGCATTATAAATTCAAATAGGTTTATTCCCGGTAAACTTTTCACAGATTAAGAAGGTGATCTAAATGTTCTGCAGTAGAAATGAGTTGTTGCAGAAGTGAAGATTGTTGGAAGGGCAACAATGAATGAATTGTAGGGTCTTGATGAGAGGGTAGCACCTTATGATAAGAGCTGTATGGTGTGATGTTCTAATTGTGATTAGGGATTTGACTTCCGTATAATGCAAAGTAAAGTGGTCACATGAGCAATAATTTTGTAGTGTTAAGTCATTAAATTTTTCTGGGACCACATGACCATGTTAAATAAGAACAAGCATCACAAATTTATTAATCATGAGGATTAGTTTTCAACTTGACCTGTGATGTGTTCTGTAGGTGTCCTGATGTATGCCACTAGTTTGCATAGGGACATTTTGAGATCATGTGCAGAAATGCATTCTTTACTAAGCTAGTCAGGGTAAAGCTCAACATGCTAGTCCTTCCATTGTATGGAATTGTAGATCTAACTCCAAAGGAAAGTAAGCATTGATTTGTATATTAGGTCCAAATTTGGTTCCCAGTACAGCCATACTGAGAGAATTATCCTATCAATCCTGATGGCCTGCCTTTGACCATGTCTGGAAGGTTTTCTAGTCTTTGGCTGGCAAAATCTATCTCGAAGACGCAACAGACGATTATTATTATGCCTTAATCTCAAACTTGTTGGTTTGACTATACTAATCAATAGTAACCACTTACCCCTTCAAGCTCGTGCAATTCTGATTCTCAATGGATCATATGATAGGACAAATTGTCGTGTCTTTAAAATTAGAGATTCTCATCGTCGCACTTGACCATGCGATGACATAGAATTCTTAACTGATTAAATACACTATATCAAATACCAAACTATGTAAGTAGACCAACAATGTCTAAACCTTATTTGCTTCATTGTGCTCTGTTTTTCACTTTATTATCCATTTACTGATTTCTAGAGGATGTAGGTTATTAGGACAATATTACTCCATGTATTTTAGGGTTACATCGTCCTCTTTTAACATCTTCAATCATCATTTTTTATTACACTAAGAGACTATGCATTTGAATGTTTGCATTAAATATGGTCTGCTCTTTCAGGCAGCCTTCTATTTTTTCCTCTGTATGTGTGCGACTTGCATCTTTTTTTTTTTTGAAAAGTTTGGGCATAAAAAGCTGTATACATGAGGTATACCAAAAAGTAGAGACCTACATAGGAATATGGTTCTCCAAGAACAGCACCCAGTTGTCAATACAAAGAACTTCTTGGTGCACCAAAAACAAATAAAGGGGGGGGGGGGGGGGGGGGGGCTAAAATGCCACTTCCTAATCTTATAAGATTCATTTCTATCCCTTCAAAGACACTTCTATTTGTTGTTCTGTATAACTCACATAAGTGCAAATGGAGTCACGTTTCGTGCTTTTGGTAGTCTCGTTTAAATGCTTTATATTGATCCAATCTTGGATCGTTTCCAATCATTCATTCTTTTGTTAATATCATGTCCTCTTTTTCATCCGTTTAGGTCGTTTCTTTGATTTGTGCGGACTGTTAGTGTTGAGCTTCAATACCTCCACTTATTCCGTATGATTTATCTTCTTGTAGTTTATAGAGCTTATGCATGGAAGTAGTTCATCAATGCTAATGGTCCATTCTTACATCGGATCACCTTTTCATCTGAAGTAATATCACGAAGAACCTGACAATGTGGCACTTACAACATGCTTTTGCAACTCTTAATTGAAACTTGAATGATCTTCTTGCAGGAGTTTCAAGACAGACAGCTCAAAATAGTTATCCAAAGTGACTATGTATATGTTCTGAGTAGTACATTGATTGTAATGCCAAGTATTAGAAGATTCAGTTGCAAAATTTTACAGTCAAAGGTTGTGGAGAATCATCTATGCCTGGCAATGAATTTGGAGATAGTGTTCACAATTTTTTTGCACAAGACAGCTTGTCACAAGTACAACACAATTCCCCGGTAGCAGACATCAACTGGCCAACTTCAAGGGGCAATATGTGGGCTGGAAGTCAGAGACAAATAGGTGTGCTGAGTTCCAACACGAAAAATTACAATTTGCAGAACTCTGGTAATTTAACATGTAGTGTGCTCTCTGAATTATTATTTGCTTGCTGAATGGCCGTGTTTGATCTTTTACTTTTCCTGCATGCAGACGCTGGGAGAGGAATAATCAGTTATCCATTCAATGGGCAGCATGGTTTAAATTTTACACAGCCAATTCCGAGGCCCGAGTTTGGTAAAAGTCAGTCACAGAGCCAGCAGCCAAATTTGAATGGCTACATGTATGGTAATCAGTTTTACCAGACAAGGCAGGATGAAACAAACTTTCCTTCTGTGGATACTAGTTCTGATCAACGTAATATAGCCTCAGGAGGCTCATCCATTTTTGAGTCACAGCAATGGTTGGGTCCTGAGCAGCAGACAGGAGTATCTGTTAGATCAGAACCTTCGGATAGTCCTATCAATGGCAATCTTTTTGGTGGTCAGCAAATTTCTCATCAGCAATCAAACATGCTGCATTCTTTGCAGCGCCAGCAGTCTGGGATTAACGACATGCAGCAATTTCAACAGCAGGTTATGTTCATGAAGATGCAGCAAGAACTTCTGAGACAACAACAAATTCAACTGGAAGCAAGGCAACAAAATACATTGAATCAAGTTTCTACCTGTCCTAAGGTAGCATCTGATGTCCATTCCTCCGCATTAGTTAATGGCACTGCGAATTCTGGTGCATTAAATCAGTCCTGGGCAAATGAGCTTGGCAACACAAACTGGTCACAGCGTGGTTCTCTAGTACTTCAAGGGTCCTCCAGTGGACTCATTCCCACCAATAATGGCCAAGCACAACACTTAATGGGTTTGATTCCTCAACAGATTGATCAATCTCTATATGGAGTTCCTGTTTCTAGTTCAAGACCATCTCTAAACCAATTTTCACAAGGGGTGACAGATAAGCAACCAGTGCAGCAAATGCCAACTTTTAATAGTTCATTTCCAGTTAATCAATATACTCCATTAGCAGATCATGTCAGTGGACAGGACGGGATTTTCCTCTCTAGACAGAGACTCCAAGTTGATAATGTATTTGGAGATGCTCCAAGCCATGCTCTATCTAGTCCAATGGATGTGGGAAACCTTCAGCAAGTTGATAGCATGCAAAATGCATCAGCTCTACACGAAATTCGTGGCAGTTTGGATATAGCTGTTTCTCCAGAAACCGCACAAGAGGAAGCAGCAAAGGGAGCTTCTCCCTCACAGAATGAAGTTGGATTAGATCCTACAGAAGAACGAATTTTATTTGGTTCAGATGATAACATATGGGCCGCCTTTGGCAAGAGCCCTATGAGTGGTGAAGGTGGTAATCCTTTTGATGGTGCTGAATTGCTTGATGGAACTCCATCTATCCAAGGTGGTACTTGGAGTGCTCTCATGCAGTCTGCTGTTGCAGAAACTTCTAGCAGTGATGTTGGTCTACCGGAGCAGTGGACTGGTTTAAATATTCATGGTACTGAAATTCCTTCCGGGAGTCCCAACTTGACATACAGCAGTGAGAGTCATAAAGCAACTTATGCCGAAGACAACTTGCCCCAAGCCTCATCGTTGAATTCTGTTTCTGTTCATTCCTCTGGTAGCCCCAATATGAGAAATAGCTATCACAATGTTCAGGGACAGAGGTTTCCCTTTGAGCCAGGCAAGAGTCTGCAGTCAGATTCTTCTCAGAGACTTGCGCAGTCATCAGACGAAAATAAGTGGTCTAAGTTAGGTCAATCACAAATGTTGGGTGCTGAAGGTTGCCAGATGGTTGAGAAGACTTCAAATCTTGACAGGGAAATGACTTCAAAACACATTTCTAGTAATTTGGCACCCGAATTTGGTGGAGCTACGGAACAATACCATAAATCAGCTGGTTGGAGTGTTCTTGAATCAGCAATACCCTCTGGAGATGCAGTAGATTACAATCAGAAGTTCATTCAGGGTGAAATTGTTCGTCGGGGTGCAGGATGGAATTCTAATCCTGGCAGTAATACTACAGTTACTATGGCACCCACAGAATCATCTGTGGGTAGTCCCCAGGCAAATTCTGAGGTCTTTGGCTTGCATAATTCTGCTGCAATACCTAACTCAAGTACCATGACAAGTGGCAAGGAAACCAGTCAGTTCTTCAAAAATAATCATCAATCTAGTTATTGGAAGAACGCTGATCAGTTTGTAAAATCTAGTGTTAACAAAGGGGAGGTCTTACAGCATCATGTTTCTGAGGACAACCAGCTTTTGCACTCATCTCGGGATATTAACGACAAAGAGGGTAAAATGCATGAGATGGAGAACAGCGAGAAACAGGAGAACTCAAATGACAGCCATCGCTCTAACTTATCCCCTCATTCTTCTACTGGTGATGTTAGGGAAAATGTAATGTCAGATGCTAGGGATTCAAGGTTTCTGCCTACTGGGAAGCACAAGTTGTCTAATGAGGTTGGCCGGAGAAATTCGTGGGCTAACAAGTTTCATCATCATCCTATAGGAGACGTCGATAAGGATGTGGCCCACTATGGACAGTCTCAGTTGGCTCAGGTTCCTAATATTGAGACTGATTTGGCAAAGGTGCTATTTCTGATAGATTATAATATAATTATGTTAATTTCTATAAACCTTTGGTGAGTAATTAAAGGAGAATGTGTCCTAATATACAGGTGCGTGCATCTGATGAGCTGTCTGACAGAAAAGGCTATGGGGTGCACTCTGGTGGTGGCTTTCCTGGCGGTGTATCCAATATGTCTACACTGATAAATAGATCTATTGGGCTTCCTCCAAATATGGCTCCAAAATCTAGGTTGTCAATTCTGTTCTCATAACTTAGAAAGGCCCGTCTGGCAGGAAATATTTTTTTCAGTACTCAAATACTGAAATAGTTATATCCAAGTTGAAGTTTGGCTAGAAGTTTTGGGTTTCAAGTGGAATATTTTTTGAACTTACATGAAATAAGTAGTATTTTAAGTTGTTTTTTCAAGTGACGTTTCACCTTAGAAATCTTGCAAGTTTGAGAAATTTTCTTTTTTCTAAATGAAATTTATGTCCAAACAGAATTCCAACTTCCACAAACCTTTTTTCAACTTGAATTTCAAACACTATTTTTGCAATTTTGACTCAGATATTGCCCATACACATGCTTTGTTAATTTCCTAGGTACACAGTAATAGATTAAATAAGTTATCTGCTATAACTTTATATGGTTCTTTGGAACATTCATCTGTAATCTTTTAATTCAGGCTGTATAGATCTGATGCTTTGACTGGTTTTCGCATTGCAGCCCAGACATGCTACAACTTCTTCAGAAGATGGACCCATCGAGAGAGCGTGGTTCTACGGCTCACTTCAACAGTTATGAACATAACGCATCGTCTGATGTTCCTGAAGCCGAAAATTCGGATGGATCTGCTGGACACCTCTGGCGAGGTCAGTCTTCTGCCTCTCAAGGTTTTGGTCTTCAACTTGGCCCTCCATCACAGCAGATCTCAGTCCAAACCCATCTCTTGTCATCTCAAGGAGCAGTTAAGTCTTCACATGCAAACCATTCTGTTGCTGAGGTTAGAGAGAAAAGTCGGGGTCAGATGCTCCGTCCCCATCAGACTCAAGCCTCGCCTTCCCCTTCTGATCTCTTACAGCAAGAGTCGCAGCGTAACACATTTACAATTAAAGAAACTGATACGCACACCATGTCTGGGAACTTCTCTTCAGCATTCGAATCAGCTTCTGGTCATACTTACTTGAGAAATCCGCTTCAAAATCCCCACATGGTTAGGGCTAGTGGGGAAGATTCAACGAATCAGTCGATTGGTGTATCTTTTGATGAACATGCTTCCCATTCAACAGAAAGAGGAGATTCTGGCAGAGGACCATTGTCTGACGGGGCTGGCAATATACCGTATAGCCCTGCGCTCTCTACAGGAAAGTCTCAGTTAAGTAGTGCCAATGGACCCCATGGAAGCGTCTCCATTAATCGACCTTCGTCCAAGGAGCCAGTGCCAGCTTCCCCATCTTTTTTAATGCCTGGGATATCTCTGCAGGATTCATCTTCCAAGAAGTTAACTAATATGCGAACCAACTTTCCACCACCACCGCACCTTTTTAGTAGTCAGTATAGCAAGGATGCTTCTCACATTTCCCAGCTGAATCAGATGAATATTATGGAGTCATCATTATCTGCTCCAGAGAGGCAAGGTGATCCAGATGCCAATAAAGGAGGGACTTTCATGTCTCAGCTTGGTAGTGGTTCAGGGAATTCTCTGCATTCTGTCGAGGGGGAAGAGCTGGGAGAAAAGGAGAACATTTCTGAGCCAGTACCTACGGTAAATGTGAACTTAGTGCAGGAGATGGATGATTCACAGGGTAGAGAATCTATTGTCAAGAATCTCCACGAATCTGCCTCTATGCAGAGAGATATTGAAGCCTTTGGCCGATCACTGAAACCAAATAGCTTTCCTAATCAAAGTTATTCCTTACTAAACCAAATGTGGACCATGAAAAACACGGAGACTGACCCAAGCAAGATGAACTTTAAAAGAATGATGGTACCAGACAGCAGTGCAGCTACTCAGCAAGTTCCATCTGCTGATTCTAGAATGCTAAATTATGCTGGGCCAGATGATTTGCAGGGAAGTTTATCATTTCAACATGGAGGAAGGGTGACTCCTCACGATGTTGCATTTAGACAGGATGAATCTCAGATTGGCTCTCATAATAGCAATACTAGTTCTATTATGCCTGAGCAAACTCAGATTAGTCCACATATGGCACCATCATGGTTCGATCAGTGTGGAAGCTTCAAAAACGGGCAGATGTTACAGATGTATGATGTACACAGAGCTGCTGCCATGAAGACAGCAGAGCAACCTTTCACTCCTGCGAAGTATACCAGTGGTTTGTATGCTTTTAACTCTATTCAGCATGTAATCCATGCAACTGCTGATAGAAGTCAAATTGGTAATCTTGGGCAAAGATCAGTCGCCAACTCTGCTGGAACTGAACATTTTTCTTCTCTTCAAGTGTTGCCCATGGGTGTTGATCAGAAGAATCCAATCATGAAGACCAAAAAGCGGAAACGTTCTACATATGAATTCACTCCTTGGTACAAAGAAATTTCTCTGGATCTATGGAGCGATCAGACAATCAGGTTGTTATTGTGCAACAACTTTGATAGATCCTTTTGCCTTGAAGCTATTTGGCTGCTTCTGTTATTCCATCTTTTGTTTTCACTTTGGTTATTATGTTATTCCAACATCATGTTTGTTGATGCATGTTAATTTTCAATTTGGCAGCCTGTCGGATATAGAGTGGGCCAAAGCAGTTAATAGGCTTACTGAAAAGGTGTTTTGATTTGTCTTCTAATAATCATCTTATTTGGTATTTGGTTTGCATTTCATTTCTGACATCCTATATTCTTCTGATTACAGGTTAAAGAAATTGATTCTTTTGATGATGGGCCACCAAGGCTTAAAGCTAGAAGAAGGCTTGTGTTGACCACTCAGCTTATGCAGCAACTATTTTATCCTCCGTCCGCAGCAATTCTATTTGCTGATGCTAAATCGGAGTATGAGAGTGTGGCTTACTCCATTTCCAGATTGGCACTAGGGGATGCATGCAGCATGGTATCTTGCTCGAACGCTGATACCAATATGCCTCATGATGGCAAAGAACAGTAAGTTCTACTTATTCCCCACATGGATAGCAACTTGAAGCTTGAATGAAGTGAAATTCCTCTCTTTATGAGATTATCTTGGGTCAAGAGAGACTGTTTTGCTAGCAGCCAAGTAAAACAAGTTACTTTAATAGGGTATTTTGATTTCCAAACATGCTTCCATGGTAATAATCACAGTTGTTATCCTGCAGTGTAAGAATAAGGGTCTAACTGTTACAGCTTCTTCCCCACATAGATAGCACCTTGAGGCTTGAACAAAGTAAAATTCCTTCCTTTATGAGATTATCTTGGGTCAAGACAGCCTCTTTTGCTAGCAACCAAGTAAAGCTGCTTTATAGGGTATTTTGATTTTGCAAATGTACTTCCATGGCCAATTAATAATCTGCTGGGAAGATTGATTCAAGATCTTGTGCGCTGCAGTGTCCTTGTAACTGCCACTGTTATGCCTGCCACCACAATGTAACCACCCCCTCTGTAAACCTTTAAAGTCTTCCATCTGCTTACTGAATTCAGTCAACCTAGCTACCCCCCAATCATTCAATATTCTCCTTATAAGAAGTTCCCAGCCTTGAGACGTCCACATTTCAGCTGTTTTTTTTTGTTGATGCTCTAGTTATTACTTGAGATTGATTAATTTGCATCTACAAATTGGTTGCTGAGGCCCTGATAATTTGTTTGATGTATTACTAGTCTTCCTGACAAGTGCAAGGCATCTGAGAGAAACGATAGACATCACTTCGGCAGAGCTATGGATGAGTTGATGGGAAAAGCTAGGAAGTTAGAAAGTAACTTTGTGAGGTACGTGGTTCATGTTTTGTTTATGCTTGCCTTTTATTTTATGCTAATAAAAGCAACTTCCATCACTCAAATTATTCGTATGTACTACATGCACAGCTATTCATTTATTTTTTGGTAGTGGTGGGAGGGAAAGAAAAATAGTTGAAGGAATCAAGCCATGTAAGAAATCAGGATGTCTTTCCTTGTGGCATTTGAATAGGTTCAAATAGAAGATAAGTTCAGTATTCACGAGATATTTTAGAAGTTGATTACATTTGAGCTTGTTCGTTTTATTTACTCTGATTGTTTCTCATTTTTACCTCTATATTTGGAGGTGTCTGTAATATGATTAGAAATAGTCTGCCTGGTTAAAGCAGAACTGCACTAAATGCTGAAGTCTAGTTTGATTTCAGCTTTACTAGTCTTTGGGTACAAGCTCTATTATGCTTCCAATTATCGGATTATTTTGCTGTAGTTATTACTATTAAGAATGCTTTGTTATGCTTTCGTTTCCATTGTTTTTCTCCAGTCCATTGGACTGTTTTTCCATGAGCCAAGTGCCTAGCGTAAACAACCTCCATACACCCTCTCTAGATCACACTTTGTGGACTACACTGGTTATGTTGTGTGTATGTGTAATTCTACTATCAATTAATAAACTTCTAAATTTGATAACTAAAACAATTAGCAACCAAATAGAGAAATATTTATAAAGAGGAAAAATTGAAGATGTTATGTGAAACAATGATGAATTAGATATTGAAAAGTAGATTTGTTAGTTCTTAGAAATTCTAATTCTCCCTAGTTCTCTGAAACTAAGAGAGTAATAAAAACTATGAATATCGTTAATAGCGATTAATGGTTACTACACATTGTAAAAACATTCAAATACGAATAAAGTTTATATAAGGTAAAATCTTAATTTGTTTCAAATCCTAAATAGTAGGACTTTCTACATAGATCAATGAAGAAAGATTATTAATATGAATTTTTTAGTTCAACTTCAAAGTCCCAAGTATTAGAAAAATAATTAAGTTACAAATTCATTCATTGTGAACCCTATTTGCAAGGGGTAAAAAAGGCGAACAACAATTCATTTCGAGATTTTGTGCATTTAATAGTGTTTAAGTGCCTCACCCGTGTAGCCTATCGATTGTTGTAAAATTTGTATTTAACTCTAACAATCTTTTAATATACCACAACATATCCAGTGGAATCCCAATAAGTGGGTTTGGGGAGGGTAGAGTGTATGCAGACCGTACCACTATCTCATGGAGGTAGAGAGATGATTTTTGAAAGACTCTCGGCAAGTTCATCAATAACAATCTTTTAATATATATAATGCATAATTTTAAAATGTTTGTTTTAATTATAAATAAGAATTAAAGCTTAAAAAAAGTGTGATCTTTCTAGTTTCCCATGTTTTATCTCTTTCAATTTAATTCTCATTTTTCACTAAAATAAGCAAATTATAACAAATTAGATCGGTTATACTTTTATAATATAGAATGAAGACTCATAAACCTAGTAGAGTTGTGCCACAAAATTTAGTTTCCAACTTTGAATTATTTTGGTGTCACTTTTTATATTATGTATTTATATGACAAAAAATAAGGACTCCTCTCAATCAGTGTTTTAGACGGCGAAAGGCGACTAGCCTCTGCCTCATAGTGAGAGGTAGGTACCAATCAATGCAATTCTTTAAATTCTTTTTATTGCATATATAAATAATCCAATCAATACAATTTTTTTTAATTTTTTTTTATTGCATATGTAAATAACCCAAAATCTCAATAGCAATAACAAATGAGCAAATAATTATTGTGTTAAATATCTTAGCCGATAAGTAACAATGAAGAAATTATAAGTTGTATGAGTGCACTCCCTCTATTTCAATTTGTTTGTCTTGTTGTGATTTGACACATTTTAGGAGTGTAGAGTAGAGTTTTGAATCTTTGGTCTTAAACTAAAGAATTTATCCTTAAATTTTGTGGTCTGCCAATTTGGAAAGTTAAAATTGTGGAGGTATTAAAACAAGGCAAACAAATTAAAACGAA
The DNA here is from genome assembly GCA_027704765.1 of Solanum habrochaites. NCBI lineage: Eukaryota > Viridiplantae > Streptophyta > Magnoliopsida > Solanales > Solanaceae > Solanum > Solanum habrochaites. The sequence goes on from JAKWJA010002491.1 coordinate 61,578,394, forward strand.
AGGAGTAATATTTTTCACAAGTTAATTTTTTAGGAAAATAAGTGTACCAAGTATATTAACACAAGCAACATATACTACAGAAAATTGAATAAATAGTTGTGTTGTAATCCCTTGTTTCCTGAACTGAAGTATTTGAAAGAAGTAATCATCATAGAAATACATTAAGAAATTTTATGTAATGTAAAATACTGTATTTTTTCAATTGTAGGAGCAAATTGCTTTCAAATTGAAGTGGCTGAGTCGTAGTTTAGCTATAAAATTAATCAACAATATTGTGAAGTGAATCATTTTCAGCTCGGGTAGGATAGTCTTCTTTTTTTTTTCGGGGTGGGGGTGTTGGATATTAAGTTTTTTGTAAATTAGATTAGTATTTGCATTTTTCTTGAGATATATTTCTTTTGTTAGTGGATTTGCTTTGGTAGTCATCAATCTTATTTTGATTGATTTTAACTTTGTATATAGTGGGTTAAATATGGAAAGGTTTGGTGAGTCATATTTTAGTTTGTAGTAAACTAAGTTGCTCGGACTGTCTACTTATGGTGTTGTTCCTGTGTCGACACGACATGGGTGTGACTGACTTGGAGTACTTTGACCAAAATCGATGGGGAAAGTCTAGACAATTTTAATGATTTGTCTAATCAATACAAATGCTAAGGTGAAATTGAAGAAAATGTAATACCTTTTATATAAAAATTTCTACGTCACTTCTTTTCCGGGATTCTCCTCAAGTTCTCCTCATAATATTTCATAATCTAGGTTCAATAGCTCTAGTTTTAGATATTTTAATTATTTTAAGGCAAATTCCCGCACCCGTATCCATATATATGGATCCATATCCCCGAATCTTAAAAATTTAAACATGAAAGATCCAACCTCTAGATCCGCACCTGTATCAGACACCTGCACTTGGTCCTCAAGCAACTTAGGTTGTAATATTAGAATTGCTTATATAGTTCAAATAAGGAAAAGTTTGTTAACAAAATTATTTTATAAGTTCTATATATTTGAGAAATAGTTAAATGACTACTTTGTCTAGCGAGAAAGCAATTTTTAAAGGCTAAAAAAGTGCACACCATCCCATTTAGCTAAGAGATTGTGTGCTTTTAAATCTCTTAGTTTCTCGCCACTTGCATATGCCCTAGCCATGTAGTTCATCCTAGTGTAAAATAATATCTAGATAATTAATTTTTTTTGAGTAAATAATTACACCTCGAAATCAAAGTACAAGTTTTTATCGACGATTAAGGTGATTGTCGTATGGAGACTTGGTTGAGATTATTATAATTGGATATTGGCTCAATCTATGAAGATAAACAATCAAAGCTTAATAACCGACACATTTTGCAATTTTCAATGATTAATAACAGACACATGGGTAAACACTTCAACTTCTCTAACCAAAACTTCTATCAATACATTATATATTTTCTTAAAATAGAAGACATTAAAAGTCACACGATTAATCCTCTAATCGAGTAGATATATGAATATAGAAAATTTACCTTGTTGAACTTATAACTTGAATTTATTTCTTTGGCAATACTTTATATAGTAATGCTTTTCAACTCAACTAATAAAGAAGCAAAAAGACATGTAGCACTAGCTATTCAATAAATTTGATAATTAATGTTAAAGAGGCAGACAAAAGTGAGTTGCTCGTATAGTAAGCACCCTTCACTTTCAACTTGAAGGTTGTGAGTTCGAGTCACTAAGGGAGCAAAAGGGTGGGAGTTCTCAGGGAAGGGTAAACAAAATTGCCAAAGGGGCAACCAATGACTCGAAGCTTGATTTTAATTTTTATTTTTATAAAGAGGAAAACCCGCAGCTGCTATCCTTTGAGTGCGCATAGGGTAAACCCCGCTAGTTGTTCAAATGGTAAGCACCCCTAATTTTAATTCAAAGGTCTTGAGTTCGAGTCACCATGGGAGCAAAAATGCTTGGAGTTTCTAGGGAGAGGTGTCGAAGAGGCACAACTAGTGACTCAAAACTTATTTTTTTATGACAAGGAAAATCCGCAACCACTATCCATTGGGTGTGCACAGGATAATTCCCCCGTTTCTATGCAAGCCCAATGCGTCGAAAAGCTTAATTATAACATGATATCAATCCCAGCTATTCATTTAGTTTTGGACATCCAATATATAAATCGATACGCTTGACTAAATATAAGTGAACTAAATATTGAACTAAGCACAAACTAAAAAGGAAAATTTTACAAAAATCAAATGAGGAAGATAATTGATGACCTCTAACCCGATCACATAAATACACGTCTATAAAGTACAAAGTTGCTTCCCATGAAACAAAAATAATCAATAATAATAAATACTTTCTCCCTCTTTCCCAATTTCAGTGTCTTACTTTTGTTTTTGTTACGTCCCTAAAAGTATATCTCTTTCTATATTTAGTAAGTTTTCCAATTCCAACATTCTAGCGAGCAAGTTCTCCATAATATTTAAAGGACTACCCACCCCTTTAATTTAAGACCACAAAATTCAAAAGTCTCCTTTTGTTTCTTAAACTTTGTATCCAATCAATTTAAGACACTTAAATTGGGACGGAGGGAGTACAACTAGTATCATTCATGGAATGATTGAAATACTTGAGGAAAGTGATAAACAAAATAGAAAAAAAGCAATTGAAAAGGTAATTCATATATACATATATATAGAAAAATATACATATGAGTGACGCTATAACATCTTTGAAGTTTAATGTCCATCTTTAAACATTTGTAATGATGAGCAAAGCTGACATCTTAATTGGTTAAAAACCGAGATCATGTTGTACATGTTGATAAGTTGCTTAGGGATCATCCCGTAACCAATATTTATTAAATGTTGCACAAATCTAAGAAGAATAATATGTAGCACAGTGAAAAAACTGGGAAAGTGATCAAATTAAAGCAGAATGTGAGGAAAAAACAAGGCGAAGACTTGCAACCCATATCTCTAATCAACAATTGTCGTGCAACTTATATACTGTAGCTTTCTCTCCGCCGTGCTCAAATCTTAATCTGGTTCATATAATTTGTGAAAATATTCAAGGTCCAACTTAGGCAAAACAAAATTTTTGATGTTGGGCTTGTGAAATCTGGAGGAATCAAACAAAGCTTCTCTGGGAGAGGGACATCATTTTAAGATTGAAGTATAGCATTGTTTTCTACCACATTCAGTTTTTTTTTATTTCCTTTATATGTTTGACATGCAAATTTTTTTATATGATCAGTCCAACCTAGGAACTTTTGGGCAAAACGATTAACTTCAATAGTTTTGGGTTTGAATGGTTGTTTGTTCAAAAGAGTACGAAATATGGTCGGGGGAGTTCGTTGCTGTAGTTTTTTTTCCCTTTGTTTTAGCAAGTGTATTAGTTTTTTTAGATTAGAGGGGCATTTAAGTAATTTAACTTTTCAAGTTTGGATTCATGCCTTTAGTATAAAAAATATACATAGATATAGATATGGATTATCAACTAGATCTAAATTCAAAAGGACAAGGACACATGGAGGTTTACTTAGAGTCTTAGACTTGGAAATCACATTTTCTCTAATGATTTAGCGCATCTTCGAAAATTGAAAGATGTGGGTAACAGTTCTTTTTATCATCAAATCCGCCTTTTCTCACTTCACCAAATGAAGAAAATTGGGCTAATTAGGACAAAATCTTCGAGAGTGCATATTTGCTTTGCCCTACACTTCTTCAATTACACCACGTGCATGAAGCTATCTAGTCTGTTCTGAGAAAATCAACACTGGCTTTCTTTTTTAATCAGTAACTCTGCTGCTGTCCTTATATCTGCTTTCTATAAATGCTTCCTATTAATATAAGTAGTTCATTTTATCTTTGATGTGTTACTGATTAGGACACTTGTCAATTCACATAGCTCTGATTGTGCTGCCACTATATGGTGCAGTTTGGACAAGAGAGCGTCTCTATTAGATGTGATAGTGGAAGGACAAGAGCTGGAGAAGTTCTCAGTCTTCTATCGATTTGCAAGGTTTCATGGTCGGGGGCAATCCGGTGGTGCTGAGTCATCTTCAACAGATGCTTCTGCACATAGCCATAAACCTTTTCTGCAAAGATACGTAACTGCGCTCCCAATGCCTCAAAATCTCCCTGATAGGGTACAATGTCTTTCACTATGATCATTGATTTAGTTCATATTTTTTCCGCATTCTCGTCATCAATCCACTAGCTCCACATCCCTTGGAAGTTTTGTTGCTAATTGTGTACTGGCACTAGCAGCAGCAGAAATAGAGCCACATAAAGACGCAATTGCAGAAAGAAACGTCTCTAAATTGCTACCTCGAATGCAATATAGGCAGTTCAATTTTTGCATGTAGGCCAATTATGTCTATTGTCAAGAAATGTTGTTCGTTCCCATGTGTCTCTCTCCATAGTTAGAGATAGAGAGATGTCCATATGTAGTTAGTTCAGTGTTGTGAATGTAATGATAATTGTTTAAGGTCAGGTTACAGTGTACTTGAATTTCACATCTTCTAGGTAAATATATTATGCCTAGGCTTTATCGTAGTAGGTAAATATGAATGTCAGCTTTGCAAAGTTGTTTCTGTTGCCTGTTTGTACCTTTTTGATACTTGGAATCCCCCTCTCCTGCGGACCCTGCAAAGGAAGGATTTCTTTATACCAGTAGAATCCCTCAACAGCCGTTAGCAACATCAATGCCTGGGTTTTCTCTGGTCACACATCAAGCCAGTCTTTTGAATTTACATGGTGTGAATGGGAAGAGATTTTTGGCAGGTATGACTTAACATTATGTTGCGCATGGTTGCTTACAGAACGCCAAAGGCGTACAAAATGACTCGAGCATTTTAGGTCAATCTCTATCTCCATTTTACTTAAAATGACACTCTTGGAGAGTATTGTGCTCATCTCAATCTCTATCTCCATTTTACTTAACGTTAACTGTTCATAACGTTATTAACTGTTTGATTTACCAGAAATCAGGTTGCTGCATGACAGCATCTTTTTAGATGCGTGTGTTGGTGCCTTGGTAATGTAATGATTCATCTCCCAAACAGCAGGTTTTGGCAACAAGTTGGTCGGGCCATGTTTGTATGATTTAAAATCTTGTTTTAAACGGTTAATAAGGAAGTTCGTTTAATCTTTTACTTTAAGTTGGTTATTTGCAGAAAAAATGTGTTCAAATAATTGGGCTTAAATCCAACATCAAATTGCACAATGTTTTGCAGGAAGAGTTTGAAAAACTAGTTCATGTGCAACTTATGTGTTGTATAGTTTATCGCAGAAGAAATATAATTGTTGCTTATGGTCGATGGTACCAAATGATATTAAGTCAGAATTTATGAAATATTCGTTAGGAAGAGTTACTCGGAATTATTATTGCGTTATCTTTGTCGTACATTTGAATTGTTGACCGGAGTCCTTTCATTATCGGATTTTCGATCAATTTTACGAAGGATAAATATTTATTTGCATGTGGACATGAAAGATACGCAGAGCTAGTGACAACTTGTTATGAAGTAATTGTTCACTACCTTGAAAATGAAAAATCAAATTGCAAACAGTTTATCAGAAATAATTTGTTTATTTAGCATGAATAAGGTTTGCCTATACACTATCTTCTCCGAACTTTATTTGTGGAATTATATTGAGATATGGGGTTATCACCTTTTAAGGACATTTGTTTTCACTAATGGTGCGATTTTATTTAAGCCTCCTTTACCAAGAGGCAAGTTCTTTGTTGTTATGTTGTCCCTTGAATCTTTTAATAATCCTTTTCTGGATTCGTTTGAATTAAAATAATAATATTTTTTTTTTAAAAAAAAGTTGCAAGTATTTTGGTATATGTCGCAAGTTGGGAGTTATGTCTCATAGAAGTATTTTGAGGACTAATTAATTGGATCCTTTTGGCTACAATTTTTATGAACTTTTTTTTTCCCACTTTATTTGAAATGTTTGATCATGAAAATTTTAAATTAAATCTCCATTGTATTTTACATTTGAGAAATAGTTTATTACATGTTTTTCGATTCACTTTCGTTTTAAAATATACTTATAAACCTTCCATTATAAACATTATACCAAAGATTCATAAGTATTCTAATATAAAATTATTTTAGGATCAATAAATTTATACTTTCTCCGTTTTAAAAAAAATGTCAAGAAGATTTTTTTATTTTGTGGTTTTAAATTAAAGTTATGTCAAATGTATCAAAATATCTTTTAATTTTGTGATCTTAAACATGTCACGTGAAAAATTAAAGTTAAGAATAAACTGTGTACTTATTTTTATTTATGACATACTACATGAGTCAAAAAAGTGATTGACCATCGCCACCAAGACAACTTCCCCAATTCTCGTCTTTCAACAAATTAAATACGGTAAATTCAAAGATCGTCGGCGAGATTTTTCCGGCGAAGTTGCTTCAGCACGGTCTCCTTCACACTACAGTGAAAATTTTGCCTTTATTTTTACATAAAGTAACGGAGAAATTGCTCTATTCCTGCTTAAAAGGTTGCAGTACTGTTGCTCAATGTAGTGCTAATGTGGGTTTTTATGGTCGATTCTCTCGTTTTAGCTAAATATAGTGTATAGTTCATTGAATTTGAAGCATGGACCTGTAAGAATTTTTAAGAGAAAAATATGGAGAAAATTGTCTTTTAAGTTTGAGTTAGGTTGCTATCAGAAGAATCACCAAGTAGTTTAGTGAAAGAAAAATGTATAATATTTGTAATTATTTCAGTTTTTTTGGTTGATATTTCTTAGGATGATGATTCTTAGAACCTTATTAACCTTATTTAAGCGTGAAACATAGGTTTAGATTATCATTCTGTCAACTGTCAAGGATTCTCTGAGGTTTGTGTTTAACCAGGTAAAAAAAATCATTTATCAGAACTAGAATCAGGCTAATATTGTTTTGTTCTATAACGATGGTGTCCAGGCCAAGCTTGTGCACACCTTGACCAATTCCACGGGTACATTATGCTTATACCATAGAAGATAGAGCCTAATGTTTTCGCCGTTGTGGTTCTCAATCCACTTTATTAGCCACTAGATCTCACTATCGGGCTAATATCTAACAGCCCAGGAAACACGGATTGATCTTTATTGATAACTTTGATTTATTCTTTTCCTGAAATATCATTGAAGAGAACTACTTTCATTTGATTATTCACAGTAGCCAGTCCTAGAAGATGAGGAGGCAGCTGATGATGTCGTTGCAAAACTTCTGGTCGGGGGCAATCCAGTGGTGTTGAGTCATCTTCAACAGATGCTGCTACGGTAGCCATAACCTTTTCTGCAAAGATACGTAACTCGCTCCCAATGCCTCAAAATCTTCCTGATAGGGTACAATGTCTTTCACTATGATCATTGATCCAGTTAATATTTATTCAGCATTCTCGTCATCAATCCACTAGCTCCACATCCGTTGGATGTTTTGATGCTAATTATGTACTGGCACTAGCAGCAGCAGAAATAGAGCCACATAAAGACGCAATTGCAGAAAGAACTGTCTCTAAATTGCTACCTCTAATGCAATATAGGCAGTCCATTTTTGCATGTAATGCCAATTGTCAAGAAATGTTGTTCATTCCATGTGTCTCTCTCCATAGTTAGAGATAAAGAGATGTCCATATGTTGTTAGTTCAGTGTTGTGAATGTAATCGTAATTGTTTAAGGTCAGGTAGTTGAGTACTTGAATTTCACATCTTCTAGGTAAATATATTATGCCTAGGCTTATCTTAGTAGGTAATATGAATGGTCACACATCAAGCCAGGCTTTAAAATTTACATGGTATGAATGTGAAGAAATTTTTGACAGGCTTGACTTAACATTATGTTGTGCGTGGTTGCTTACAGAACGCCAAAGGCATATAAAATGACTTGAGATATTGAGCATTTTAGGTCAATCTCTATCTCTATTTTACTTAAAATGGCACTCCTGGAGAGTATTTTGCTCATTTTGCATTCAAGCAATGTGAATTCAGTGAACTGTTTTTATAAGGCTATTAACTGTTTGATTTACTAGAAATTTGGTTGCATACGACTGCATATTTTTAGAAGTGAGTGTTGGTGCTTTGGTAATGTATGAATTATGATTCAAAACTCCCCAAAGCAGGTTTTGGAATAACTACTTGCCACCAGTCCATAAATGGACGTTTAATCAGGCCATGTTTGTATGGGTTAAAATCTACTTTAATCGGTTAGTAAGGAAGTTCATATAAAATTTTACTCTGTAAATTTACCAATGTGAAATGTTCATGACTCTACTAATGTAAACCTTACGTTGTGGTTTAATTGGAGAAAATAATTGGCTAAATCCGGCATCAAATTGTACAATGTTTTGCAGAAAGAGTTTTAAAAATTAATTCACACGTAACTAATGCAATGTTTAGTTTATCACAGGAGAAATATAATTGATACTTATGGTCTACGGTACCAAATAATACATGCATCAAATTAAGTGAGGATTTATGCTTGTATTTTGTGCAGTTTTAGTTACTTCTTGGGAGGCATTCACTCTGGATGAACAAAATTTCCTCCTTGTTGATGACAGTGAAAAACTCTAGGCACTACGAAATATATTAGCATGTGGAAAAAGTAAGATGTAAAAACTTGTGACAACTTGATATGAAGTTTGTCTTGCATCTTACAGTTGTAAAGGATATGTTTTCCCTCGACTACATTTACCTCTCAAAGAAATAAGCAAGTGTTTTCTTAAATGGACTCAATACATTAAGGGGGCGTTTGGTAAGCTGTATTAAAAGAAATAACTCATATATTAGATATGGTATAATTTAATACTGTGTTTGGTAGGAATGTGAGCCTATGTATAACCAATCCATGGATTAATTAATACATCCTACATGGTATTATGTGTTGTATTACTAATACATTCCATTTGGAGGTATTAACTCTAATACCATGGGACTATTCTAGGTAAAGACAAAAATACCCCTCAAATCCTTATAATATTTTATTTATTTTTTTGATTTTATATTTTATATTTATACTAATAAAGTTATTTAAATAAATTAGCTTACAAATTTTATTATTTAGATATAATTTTTTGTTTCTAAAATATGAATTACTTTATCTATTTATTATTAATATAAAATATTATAATCCGACTAATATGTTAATGTTGATGTATGAATTTAAGAACAATTCATAAGTAAAATATTGTCTCTTAATGAAAGTTCATTAAACATTACACAAGTTGTCTAAAACAAGAGTGTGTGTTCTCGAGTATAAAAATAGTTTAATTTATTTTTTTATATTTATTTTATATTTTTATTTTATTTTATGATAAAGAGTTTTTTAAAATTTATTAATACAAAACAAAGTTCAATAAATTTTCTCTATAATCATTATAGTTGTGTGACCTTTTGAGTTATTAATTCTAATTTATTAAGATGACAATTATTTACTCTCAAATAATTTAAGTGAGAAAATAGTGAACATGACAATAAAAATTTTATTATCCTAACTAGTTAAAAATGTTATAAAAAAAATAATATTCTCCGTTAATTATCTACTTTGACTCAATTACATGAAATACAAAATCTCATAATAACTCTAGGGTATAATTGGAAAGTTTTTTTTAAAACTTTTAAACCACACACAAAATTAGATAAGAAACAATAAACTAAACCCTTGATAAAAATAATCCCTGCACTACTAATCTCTGCATTGTTAATCCCTGCATTGCTAATCTCTGCATTACTAATCCCTGCATTATTCATTTTTTGTACCAAACGACCCAGTGTGATCAAATTTAAGCCTGAAATTCAAGGAGCATTTTGGGATTTCTCTACAAATTAAATTTAAATTACTCCTCCGTTCAATTTTAATTGTTATGTTCTGCTTTTCAAAAGTTAATTTGACTATCTTTAAAGATAAATTAAATTATATCTAAAAAGACAAATCATGACAATTAAATAAACAGAGGAAATAATATAACGTATTATTCTATTGACGTTTCACTTTTAAAATTGTATTTTATACATCCAATCATAAATATTATTCAAAGATACTTTCAAAAAATAAAAATAATCATACATAAACATTATTCAAAGATAACTTTCAAAAAATAAAAATAATTAAACATAAAAATATTTTAAGGTCAATAAATCTATAACTTTTTTTTTTATTTTTATATATGCGATATTACATAAGTCACAAAAGTGATCGACCATCCTTCGCCACCAAGACAACTTTGCCAATTCTCCTCTTTATACAAATACGGTAAATTCAAAGATCGTCGGCGAGATTTTTCCGGCGAAGTTGCTACAGTACGGTGCCCTTCTTTTTAACTCTAACACAGACAATAGTAAATATATGTGCATTACTTTGAACTTGCTAGGAAATTGACAGGTGCATTGTAGATTCTCCAACTGTATTTGAAAATTTTGCATTTACTTTTTTACGCCAAGCAACGGAGAAATTGCATTGCTCTATTCCTGCTAAATCGGTTGCAGTACTGTTGTTCGTTGTAGTGCTGATGTGAATTTTTACAGTGGAATCACTCGTTTTTTGTCGTAATTTAGAGTATTTCCATGAAGTAAGTATTTTGGTAGGAAAAGAGAAAAAATTGACTTTTACACTATGTTTGAACTATTGTTATCGATTATATTGTATCATTACTATGCCTACCATATTTGTTTTGATAGTTAATTGCATTTGTATTGTTAAATTTCATTGTTTTGATTGTTCAATTGTACTGTATTGTTAAATTTCGTCGTCGTTACCTAACAATGAAAACCCTATTTTATGGAACAACCAATTTGGTGTGTTTTCATGGTTACTTAATTTCTTTTATAATTATATCTTTACATAATATTTCAAAAATACTATTTTACCCTGTACCTTAATTATTTTAATCTACTCAAACCTCCTATCCTAGAATAATATTTTAGTAAATTTATGAATTACGATATAATTAAACCAACAATTAGAATGCTATTAAACAACAACAAACAATATCCAAACATTATATCTATTATACAATACACTAAAATAGAATACAATACAATACATTATGAAATAATGAGTAACAATGATCCAAACAAAGTGTTAAGTTTGAGGTGGGTCGCTGTCAGAAGAATCATGAAGTAGTTTAGTGAAAGAGCAATGTATAATATTTCGTTAGTTATATTCTCTATGGGAGACAACTTCTCTACCTCACAATATCAGGCATAACCTCTATACCTAACAAAAGTAGGGGATAACGTTTGTATACATCTTACCTTTCCAGACCCCACTTGTGGTCGTGGGATTACAGTAGGTGTATGTTGTTGATGTTTCAATTGTTTTGGTTGGTAGTTCTTAAGATAATGAATAAATTATTTGAAATCCTTCTTAAACTTATCTAAGCATGAACGAAGGTTCGGATTATCTGTTGTGTCTAGGATTCATTGAGGTTTGTGTTTAACTAGGTAAAAGATCATTTAGCAGAACCAGAATCATGAATTGGGCTGATATTGTTTTCTTTTGTAACCTTGGTGACTGAGTCAAGCTTGTGTGTGCCTCGACTAATTCCACGGGTACTATCTGCTTCGACCATAGAAGATATAACCTAATGTTTTCGCCTCCGCTAGTATTTAGAAGTGAGACCTCGTGGTTCTGTATCCACTTCATTAACCACTATACCTCACCATCGGACTAATATTTAACAGCCCATGAAATACTATTGATCCTTGGTGATGCATTACTTCTTTTCCTGAAATATCATTGCAGAGAACAACTTTCTTTTAATTATTCTCAGTAGTTCAGTCCTAGAAGATGAGGAGGCAGCTGATGAAGTCGTGGCAGCGGCTCTGTAGGGTTATAATGGTTAGCCAGTTTAATTGAAATTTGACCTGCCACTAAATCATGTTTATTAGCAATCTTGCAATTTATCTTCTTCTGAAGCTAAAATCCTTGTGTAGATATCTAGGCCCTTTGGAAATCCACTGCGGGATAAGGCGATAGCAGTTGCTGGAAGAGTAGCTATAATGGAAGAAGGAACAACTTTCAAAGCTTCTTGTCCAGTGTGCTTACAAGTTCTAAGCACACCACTTAATTCTGATCTAAAAATGACACTGGCTGTACACATGAGCTTATGTCACGCAGATGATGTTCAATTGCATTGGGAACTGATGCAAAACAAAGGAAGATCAATTGTTCACATGCCTTCTTTCTGCTTTGGAGCTGGGATGGCTGCTGGAATTGGTGCTCTGATGGTTATTCTTGCCAAAAGTCATGCTCAAGCATTTGGCAATAAGAGGTGAAGTTTATCTCTAACTCCGACTAAAAAGTATCTGTGATGATTCTTATTGTATTTTGCCGCTGGTTTTGCCTCAGTTATGAAGAATTAGCCTAGTCTAAAGCTGCTATTTCGAAGTATTACGAAAGCTTAAATAGATAGAAAGTTCAAGTGGCTGAATGTCATGAGTTCGTATTACTGAATGACTAAGGTTATATGAAGATACATAGATGATATAGTAGTTAGAGACAGAAAAGTAGTTACCTGTTTCTTCAAGATACCAAGGTGATATGAATTTTGTTCCAGATATGTGTCCCTAGTTACTATTTGGAGTCTTTGTTATTAGTGACCTTTTTAATTCCTTACTCTTTTAAGAATGGCTGGGCCAGCTCTTGCACCTGCTACCGCCACCAACTCAAGTACTGATTGCTTTTTGTTCTAGGTTTTGCTGAAATTTGAACATGAGACCTCATAGTTCTCGTGCTTCATTTACTGCTAGACCACACCTTTGGCTTCTTTTTTTGTTCCTTCCTTGCACAATAATATCCACTCAAATATAGAGAACTTATTCGGGGAAAAAAACTTAGGGAAAAGATCATAAATTATGTTGATTAGAAATTAAAAGCTACTCATTGCAAAATACATAATCACTAAAAATTATTCTTTGCTTCAAATGTCTGACCATATTGCCAGTTATCCGGAGCAACATTATCAGATTGAACCATTTTGCCATCGCTAGTTTGTACTTGGAAAGACAAGCTTTGTCCTCCCAACTGCACATTAGCCTGCCAATTTTGTCCCCAATTCTGCGACATTGATATCCATTCAGTCTTAGATCCTTTGATTTTGACATTGACAACATCTCCAACACCTCCCACATTGAAAACAAGAACAAGAATCCAATTGGGATTCCCGGCGATCTCAAACTTGAGACCTCCTTTTTTCTGGCAAGTGACTCTTCTGTAAACAACAGGTACAACCCCTGCTGTTTGCTCGGCAATCTTTATGAACATAGGCATTGTCAGATCAAAGTGTTTTTGTGGTGGATTGCACCAATCGTCATTAGTTTTTTTGGAATTTGGAGGGCATAAATTGGTGGCAGTAACAGTTATGACTTGGTCTGGATGGCATGCTTTAGGAGCATTGACACACTTTATTTGATAGCAAGCTCCACATGTAGATCCTTTGTTAAAGAGTGCTGTGCTTAGTGCTGTTGTTTCTAGGCCATACCCTTGTTTGATTGTGTCTCCATAACCACAAGCTCCCTCTGCAATATAGTATTCAAATAAATTTTTTACCAATGTTAATATCTATGATATGAAAAATCATCAACCAATAACATATTCAAGGAAATTTCACAAGTAAGGTCCGGAGAGGATAAAGTGTATGCAAACCTTATAAAAACTTTGAAGTTTTTTATGCTTAGGTGAAATGCTTCTATAACATCATATTTCTCCGAAAATAACTATTCCCAACCTTTGAGATGGTTCATATTTATTTTTTTTATTACTCGTGAGTGACACAAATCATTAGCCAATTATTATTATTTTTATGTTCGTACTGCTTTTGCCAACCTCAACTAATTCCATTGTATATATTTGTCAACACTATAAGGTGACTAACAATGTATGTACCATTAGCCTATTATTATCAATGGAGATAAAAAGGCATTTCACCAACTAAACAAGTTTTAACTTGTACTTTTAAAGTTTCTTGTTTGGATGGTAAATATATTTTAACCATAATAATAGTAATTATGTCTAAGTCTCAAATAAATTAAAATTCAATTATATGAATCCGTTGTATCCCCTGATTATATGTATCCATCGACTATATTCCCTACTTAAATTCAACAAAAAAAAATGTCTATATTATACTCCCTCTATTCCAAAATAAATATCTTTTTTGGGAATTCAACACAACCACTAAGAGAGCGTTTATTTTAGAGGAAAAAAATATTATATTTTCAGAAATTTATTTTATTTTTTAATTCAATGTATACAAAAGAAAATTAGAAAGAAAAAAAATGAACAAATCTAAGGACTACATCAGGCTAAAATTGATCAAAAAAATCATTTTTAGCCATATATAATAATAAAAGAGTGATTTTTCTTTTTTAAAAAAATTATAATTTCTAGCTTGATCACAATGGTATCCCGATAACATACAAGGTGCAAATATAACTTACGCATTGTTTGACCACCCCCCATGTCACCATAAAATGTAGCACGTGCGTTATTCCATCCCTGGGCATCCAAATTTCCTTCTACCTCTTTACTTTCAAATGCATCAACTAGAAAAAGAAAAAAAAACGTGATGAACAAAATGAAGAGACTTTGGTGTTTAGCCATTTTAACTTAAACTATTTTTTCTCTAAACTAGTTTTTAGCTCTCTTGGTGATTTGCTTTGATTACTAGATTTTCTATTGACATACTTATAGCCAAGTATTCACTATGAAATAAATAATTTTTTGCCAATAGAATTGGGGGAGTTAATAGCTTATTTGACCAATTGTTTAATGAGTAAAGTAGGATAAATGGAAATTTTATGGTTTGTTACTCTATAGTTTTGAGTCTTTAATATAATTAATTGGGAATTTAACATAATCAAATTATTTGTAGAGGAAGTCAATTAAAGCATATTAAAGTATAATTGCATGGTGAAATATAATTCCTTTATGATATCCAAATAAGTATATGGCATTATGTTGGTATTATGACTGAGTAGCATAATTTAATAAGGAATAAATTAGTCGCATACTATATAAATTGCGTGGGTATCATATAAAATTGAACAGTTAATATATGATTTATAGCATTTGAGTATCATAATATACAATAATTATATAAAGAAACTAGTATTGATTTGGTATATTCAGTTTTAGTTACCTTTTCTTTGTTGTTATAGTAAAAAGAGAAGAAAAAAATAAGGGAAGCAGAAGTGTTGAATTAGCCCGTAACAAAATATATTTGATAAAAATAAAAATAAAAGAAAAATTGAATGAAAATTATCAGAAGTTAACATTGTAGAATAAAGAAAAAGAGCAAAAAGACCAATGAGATTTGATTATGAAAAAAATATAAGGGGAAAAAGGTAAATGAAATTAGATTAAGAACAAAAGCAACAAATAAAATAAAATAAAATTGGAGCGAGTCAAAAGTCTGAACTAATAAATAGTTGTTATAAAAAAAAAGTTCAAAAAAGAAAGTGACTGAACTTTTTTTTTATAAATTTAATTTTTCTCATCCTTAGTCGAGTATCTTTAATGTTATTAAAAAAAGGGCAAAAACTATTAGTTGAGCGATCGAGATATTAACTCTCCAATTGAATATAGGGGAAAAGGGTCTGATATACCCCTCAACTTTGTCATTTAAAGCTTATATACCCCTTGTTATGAAAGAGACTCATACATACCTCTACTTGTAAACAAATGGCTCACATATACCCTTTTCCTCTAACGGAAATGAAAAAAAATATAATTTTAATCTAAATTTTTATTTTTTTTTCCAAAAAATAAAATCCTATATGAGTAAATTTAATCCTCGTCAAACATATTTTTTTTTATTTTTTATTTTATTTCAATGACTAATTTATAATTATTATTTTGATAATCAAATTTATTTATGTTTCACTAATATTCTTGTAAAACTTATTGTAGATGACCAAATTTTTTCTTTGAATACGAAATTAAATTACAATACACAAAAAAAAAGTTTAATTTTTTTTCTCTTTAAACTAAGGAATGAAAGAAAAAAACAAAATAAGAATAAGAAACTCAAATAATTATAATAAAAGAAGTCAAAAAATAATTTATGTATGAAAAAAATTAAAATATACCTTGAACTTTGATAGACGAATCATATATACCCCTTAATAATTTTTTTTAAAAAAAATTAGAAGTTATAAATATGAATTTTAAACTAATTTATTAACTTCCGTAAAATAAAGAGTATATGTGAGCCATTTTGTAATGACAGGGGTATATGTGAACCGTTTGTATAACGGTAAGGGCATATATGAGCCACTTTTATAACGAGGGGTATATCAGCTTCAAATGACAAAGTTGAGGGAATATTAGACCCTTTTTCCTTGAATATAGATTCAGTCATCCAGATTGGCAGCCTCTAATTTCTTCTTTCAACCATTCTTCTTCTTCATCTCTTCATTCTTTCTGTTAATTCTTAGAGCAGTCATAAATGGCAGCCTCACAGAATCCAGCAGTCATATTTACTTAACGACATTAAATGAGTAATTATCTATTATTCACATGTCATCTTGCTGCTGGTAAAATTTA
Source organism: Solanum habrochaites (assembly GCA_027704765.1). Classification (NCBI taxonomy): domain Eukaryota; kingdom Viridiplantae; phylum Streptophyta; class Magnoliopsida; order Solanales; family Solanaceae; genus Solanum; species Solanum habrochaites. The sequence goes on from JAKWJA010002491.1 coordinate 61,594,921, forward strand.
TGTCTAATTTCGACTAAAAGGATCCTGATGATCTTTTTTTGTATTTTTTCCTCGAGTATTTGCTCAATGCCCACTCAAAAACAGAGAATTTATTTGGAAACAAAAAATTTGGAGAAAAGATCATAAATTATATTGATCAGAAACTAAAAGCTACTCATTTTTCGAAAATACATGATGATTAAAAATTATTCTTGGCTTCAAATGTCTGACCAAATTGCCAATTATCAGGAACAACATTATGAGATTGAACCCATTTGCCATCGCTAGTTTGTACTTGGAAAGACAAGCTTTGTCCTCCCAACTGCACAGAAGTCTGCCAATTTTGTCCCCAATTCCGCGACATTGGTAGCCATTGAGTCTTAGATCCTTTGATCTTGACATTAACAACATCTCCAACACCTCCCACATTGAAAACAAGAACAAGAAGCCAGTTAGGATTCCCTTTGATCTCGAACTTAAGACCTCCTTTTTTCTGGCAAGTAACTCTTCTATAAACAACTGGTACAACCCCTGCTTTGTACTCTGCAATCTTTAAGAACATTGGCATTGACAGATCAAAGTGTTGTTGTGGTGGATTGCACCAAATGTCATGAGTTTTTGTGTAATTTGGAGGGCAGAAATTGGTGGCAGTTATAGTTATGATTTGGTCTGGATGACATGCTTTAGGAGCATTGACACACTTTATTTGAAAGCAAGCTCCACAGGTAGCTCCATTGTTAAACAGCGCTGTGCTTAGTGCCGCTGTTTCCAGGCCATACCCTTGCTTGAATAAGTCTCCATAACCACAAGCTCCTTCTGCAATATAGCATTCAAATAAATTTGTCACAAATGTTAATATCTTTGTTACGAAAGTATCAGGAATTTGTTTATATTAGATCGGAGGGTGTACAAAAGAAAAATAACTTACGCATGGTTTCGTTACCACTCATGTCACCATAAAATGTAGCACGGGCATTATTCCATCCCTGTTCATCCAAATTTCTTTCTACCTCTTTACTTTCAAACGCTTCAACCAAAAAAATAACAATAAATGTGATAAACAAAATGAAAAAAAAATGGTGTTTAGCCATTTTAGCTTAAAACTATTTTTTCTCTAAACTAGTTTTTAACTCTCTTGGTGATTTGCTTTGAATAATACTTTTGCTATGGACGTACATACTTATATGGTCAAAATATTCACTGTGTAGTAAATTTCAGTTTCAGTTCTTTGCTAAAAGGATTGGGGGAATTAATTGCTTCACTTGACTACTGGTTTAATGTGAAAAGTAGGATAAATGGAAATTTAGTGGTTTGTTACTCTGTAGTCTTGGGTCTTTAATGTAATTAATTGTGAATTTAACATAATCAGATTATTTGTAGAGGAAGTAAACCAAAACATCATAACTTATAATTGCTTAGTAAATATCTAAAAATAAAAAATAAAAAAATTCATTTCATAGGCTTGTCTTTATAAAAAAAATAAATTAACGAATGATCTGAAAGAGATTTTATTTGGAAAACAAAAAACTTACATAATAGATCATAAACTAGAGTGATTAAAAACTACTGATTTTCGAAAATACATAATCCCTAAAAATTATTCTTTGCTTCAAATGTCTGACCAAATTGCCAATCACCAGGAGCAACATTATCAGATTGAACCAATTTGCCATCGCTAGTTTGTACTTGGAAAGACAAGCTTTGTCCTCCCAACTGCACATTAGCCTGCCAATTTTGTCCCCAATTCCGCTTCATTGGCATCCATCCCGTCTTAGATCCTTTGATCTTGACATTAACAACATCTCCAACACCTCCCACGTTGAAAACAAGAACAATAATCCAATTTGAATTCCCTTTGATCTCGAACTTTAGACCTCCTTTTTTCTGGCAAGTAACTCTTCTATAAACAACTGGTACAACCCCTGCTTTGTACTCTGCAATCTTTGTAAACATAGGCATTGTAAGATCAAAGTGCTGTTGTGGAGGATTGCACCAACTTTGACTAGTTTTTTTTGAATCTGGAGGGCATAAATTGGTGGCAGTTACAGTTATGACTTGGCCTGAATGGCATGCATTATTAGGACCATTCACACACATTATTTGAAAGCAAGCTCCACAGGTAGATCCTTTGTTAAAGAGTGCTGTGCTTAGTGCCGCAGTTTCAAGGCCATACCCTTGATTAAACAAGTCTCCATAACCACAAGCTCCCTCTGCAATATGGTAATACAAAACAAAAAAAAAATTGTTACAAATGTTAATGTTTATGTTATGAAAAATCATCATCAACAGTTTTCTATCTAGAGAAATTTCACAAGTGAGGTTTGGAAAAAATAGAGTATATGCAGACCATATTTTTATCTCATGGACAATAGCGTAGCCGCATAGTGTCTAATTGGTCACTGTTCGTCGGAAAATTACATCGTATATATATGTCAAATTCTTCATTTAAAAGATATATATTTAAATTTGGACAACCTTGACAAAAGTAATGCTACCTTTGCCGTTTAAATAATGGAGTTTTGGGTTTGAACACCAAATATCACAATATTTTTATTATTTTATTTTGATAGTCACACTCCATTATTCTTGGACACGCTTACTCCGACCCTGTTCGTGAAGATAGAAAAATTGTTTTTAAATGGCTCTAGGCTCACGCGTTATGAAAATATATATATATTAGGCTTTAAATCTATTTTTCATCTTGATCATTAAAAAAAATACGAGAAATTTATTTATATGAAAGTGAAGGGTGTAGAAAAGAAAAACTAAATGAAAATAAAATAATTTTCTTTTTGTTAGTGTTAGCTTATTATTTAGATTCCTAAATCTATATAGAGGAGGCCTACAGTACGCGAAATGTGATGGGAAATTAATTCAATTGTTGCTACATGAGATATCGTGTTGTAACATATCTTAATATAATGTTGTGGCAAATAACTTTAACCGAATATTAATCTTAAATATTTTTTCAAAAAATAATATTCATAGCTTTGTCAATATTTTTATTCCACGATAAGTGTCTCAACAATATAAGTAAAAAATTAAGGTACAAGTATATCTTACGCATAGTTCCACCACCGTTATTGTCCCCATAAAATGTAGCACGAGCATTTATCCATCCCTGGGCAGCAAAATTTTCTTCAACCATTTCACTTTCATATGTTTCTACTAAAAAAATAACAACAAATGTAATAAACAAAATGAAAAAACTTTGGTGTTTTGCCATTTTAGCTAAAAACAATTTTTCTCTAGTTGATTTGTTTAGGATAATAGCTTTGTTGTGGACATACAATTTATAGTCATATGGTAAATTGGATTCAAAGGAGTTAATTTTTTGAAATTAAATTAAATTAATTGTGTTTTTTTTCAATTAATTAGTATTTGCATTTAAGTGCTAATATAGGAGTTGTAAGGAAACAAATCTGCATCAGTTTAATTTTGCTAAAAGAATTGGAGGGTTAATTGCTTCATTAAGTAGTAGTTTACTGAGAAAAGTAGGATAAGAAGAAATTTAGTGATTTGTTACCGTAAAGTCTTGGGTATTTAGTGTAATTAATAGAGATGTTTATTACTAACTAAATAAAATAAAATAAAAAGAGAGAGAGCGCACCATAATGTATAATTGCATAGAGAATCTAGTTTTTTTATAAAAAAAAAATTAAAATTCATTTGACTTTCATATAATAAAATGGAAGGAACAAAAGTTGTCTTAATATTATCAAAAAGTTAAAAGTTAAAATAGGTGTTTTCCTATTTTTCATTTTTTAATTTAAATGTTATTGATATGTCACTTTTTAAAAATACATTTAAATTATTATTTTTTAATTTTTATTTGAATTTATTTGACTTGACACATTCATTAAATAAATAATTATTAATATAAAGTATTTTATTTATCTTTATTAAATAATATTTAAATTAAGTTTTAGTGAATAAGTATTTAATGTTGAGAGTATTACATGAGAAAAATATTATTATTTATTTTAGAAATTAATAACAAATAAAAATAGAAATTTATTTTAGAAATAAATAATAAATAAAAATAAACAAAAGCGATTTTTTAAAGTTATGTTAAATTGCCCCTCGGATTTTATAATAATCCTTTTTAGAGCTTGCTTGAATCATAATAATAAAAATTTACAAGTGTATTATTTTAGTATAAGTAAAAAGACTTAAGTGACATGTATAAAATGAAGGGGAAGTTAGGAGTTGTATTATGGAAAAGTATTTTGAAAATTAATAAATATCACCCGTCAGTAATATTTACAAGTATTTTGGTAGGTAATTTTTATTTTACTTTGAAATTATTGTTTGATCATAGAAATTATACAAAAAATTCTTTGTAAAAAAATAATAATATACTTATGAGTTCACAAGTAGATGAGTGCATAATATGGTATATATCGAGATGTTATGTTATATTGAAATTTTAATATTGGTACTTTGATATTATGGTATATGGTCTATATTTTAACTTTTTTGGTATTTGATATTTGAAAATGACATACTAAAATATCGAATATTATTTCAAAGTATAGTTAGATAAATAACATATGTATTATTAAAATACTAACAAATATGCAACCTAGTATTACAATAAAATGTTTAGAAATTAAAATATTGACAACACTATTTTTGATTCAAATGTAATTGATTAACAATGGAAGTTATTTCTACTTTATTAGATGTATATTTTATATATTTTGGCATGTGTAATTTATTAGCGTGATACAATTGAGATCTTTTTTAATTATCGAAGTCATAATACAAGTATATATTAGTCTAAATTGAACAGATTATGATTATCGATTTATCATACTGCAAAAAATCAAAATCGAACTTCAATGCCGAATCATACTCAATTAAAATAGTATGATGATGATATGATGTTTTAAAAATCGAATACCAAAATTACCATATGTAAACTTTGAAATATTGTAGTGTACATAACATGCCCACCCCTATCAATAACTTTATTAGGGTCGATTAATTTATAACACCGCTTTATTGGAAAAGTTACACGCTTAAATAAACTTATATTATTTAATTACTAGTCATAGTTATATTTGCTATAATTATCATCAGCAATTAACATTATACGTTAATTACGTGGGCTGACTTCAAGTTTGTATAATCAATCACATTTGTATTTATATAATTCGCCACATTTGTATAATCACAACTAACAATTCTATGTTTGATTTGTATTTGTATAGGATTGTTTGTATTTGTATATGACGATGATTTCCTTTAATTTTTCTGTTTTGTCGTCATATACATTCATTTTTTTGTTTATAACTTTTTTTAAGTTTATATAAACGTTTAGTTTTTGTATTTTGTATAATATAATTTATATAATGTAATTTGTATAATTCTTTAAAGTTCATATGTTTGTATCAATTTATTATTTCGAGTTTTATTATATTTGTATAATTTCATATTTTATATTACTCAATTATACAAAAACGCGTGTATTATACAAATGTACCTGCGAATTATACAAACGAGATGCAAATTATAAAAAAATTTGTTCTCGCTCACTCGCTTCTCTCCTTCCTCTCCCTATATCTCTCGCTAGAATATATGAATACATCTGTATAATATACAATTATCTAATTAATATACACATATCATTCACCGATCTTCAAATTTTTATCCTTTCTCGCTCGCCTCTCTCCTTCCTCTTCCATCTCGCTCGCCTCTCTCCTCCCTCTTCCATCTCGCTCGCCACTCTCCTCCCTATAACATATAGCTATAAATTATAGTTAGCAAATTATAGCTATGAAACATAATTACGTTATTTTTTAAGTGACTATATGCGAAAGTTTCTCTATTTTTATTTAGGCATAATACATAAACATAACTCTTAACTTGACTTCAACAGAAAACTATACCCTCCAACTTTAGTGTGCATAAGTGACCCTTAATCTTGTATAAGATTGAACAAGTAGACACACATGTCTTACATGACATAATACAAGTATGACACAAAAGTTCTATATAGGGTGTCATGTAAAATAAACGTGCATTTATTTGTTAAGTCTTTTATAAATTTAAGGCTTAAGTCATATGTGGCCCCCTAAAGTTATCTGCATATTTCACTTAGATATCTTAACTTATTATTGTACCTATTGAACACTTAAATCTTAACAAATTTATATCTATTTGACACCAAATGGGAATCAATAAAAATAAAAATATGTGTGCATCTCAAACGCTTATACATAACAAATGGACCACAGAAACGATGACACGTGGCAATTGAATTAATTTAATGAATAACTCTATATAAAAATAATCAAAAAGCAATTTAAAAAACAACAAATTATTTTTAAAATTAATCCACTCCACCCCCACCCCTACCCACCCACCTTTCTTCTTCTTCTCTATCGTAACTTACTTAATTCACGCCGCCCGCCAGTAAACCATCTGATCCACGTTGTTTCTTCTTCTTCTGCGCCTCCATTCCTTTCTTAATTCTTTTTCATCGAATTTTATCACTTTTATCATCGTCGATAATATATCATTATTGTCCATCTAAGCTAATCCTTTATTTACATTTCATTCTAATGGCATTAAGACCTTCCATTCATTGTCTTCATCTTCTTCACACTAGCAATCATTTATCACAATACAAATAATAATAATGAAGTTTTACGAAAAATATAGTCAATTGTTTCACTGGAATATTATAAATGATAAAATTTTGCTTAAATAATTAAGATTTTAATTAAATTATCATAGAAAAATAAGAAGAAGAAAAAACACGAGAAAAATTGAAGAGGGTGATAGAGATGATGAACACTTGCATCCTGCACAAGATGTTTTTTCCTTTTTTTTTGGTTTATTAATTATTGTTATTATATTATCCATTAATTTAAGTGTATAAGTGGAAAAGAAAAAAAATAAATATTAATTTTAATATCTTTACGTGCTTAAAAGAGTGTGAATTACATCTTTTTTGCCAGGTCATCATTTGTGCTTAATAAGAATTATTTTTGAACAATAAGGTGTTCAAATTTCAATAAGTACAATGACAAGTTAAGAAGGTGTTTAAATGAAATATGAAAATAAATTTAGGAAGCCCTATATGACTTAAGCCTAAATCCACTTAAGCCTAAATTTAATGTCTAGTTAAAGGTCATATGAACGTTTAGACTTTAGTTAAGGATATGTTTATTAATTATCTCTTTAATCTATGGCATATTACATAAGTGGAATTTTCCCTCTTAATTTCTTCCTTCACCACCAAGACAACTTTCCCAATTTTTACTTTTCCGAAGAAACCTCCTCTTCCAAGATCGTCGGCGAGGTTTTTCCGGCGAAGCTGCTTCAGCACGGTACCCTTCTGTCGGAATTCTTTTTAGCCCTAATACAGATGATAGTACATATATGTGCATTCCTTTGAACTAGCTTAGAAATCGATAAGTGCATTGTAGATTCTGCAGTTGTATTTGAATATTTTGCGTTTAATTTTACAACAAGTAATGGATAAATTGTTCTATTCCTGCTTTTAAATAGGCTGCTCTACAGTTGCTCATGATAATGCTAATGTGGGTTTTGTAGTTTAATCGCTCGTTTTGGCTTAATAAAGTGTAGTTCATTGAATCTGAAGCATCAATAGACCTGTAAGAATTTTGTTAGGAAAAGAGAAAAACATGGAGAAAAAAATGACTTTTAAGTTGGAGTTGGTTTGCTATCAGAAGAATCGTGAAGTAGATTAGTACAAGAGCAATGTATAATTTCCTTTAGTTTAATTTTACTCAATGCTCCAATTTTTGTTCTTATTTTTTTGCCTGGTTTGGTAATGCGTCGTTGTGTCGAGTTTCTATCGGAAAAACCTCTGGAGACGTATGGAAGGAGACGTTGTGCAAGCCAAAGACTTTGACAGGTGTCGGTAGGCACGCCTCTAATAAGGGCTTGATCCTGAGAATCAATTCTAATTGAATCAATGGAAGTGAGACCCTCTAAGCTCTTAATCTTTAGAGTACATATTATATATAGGATAATAAGTCCATTGCTTGTGCCCAAGACAAGGTAAGATGAATAGGAATGTTGAAGGGGACATAAGGCTCAGCTCTTGAGTAGATGGCCCATGGAAGGGAGCTTACTCCAAGATCTGACTCCCCCGCGTAGGAGTTCGGGAAGGTCAGAAGTAAACAAAGAGTGGTAGAAGAGAATAAAGTGTTGCGCCCCTTCTTATCTGATGCCCCGCCCAAGAAAGAGACCCAAGTCCTAGTGGCCGGAGAGATTCTACACTTGAAAGCAAGTCAATTTTGGCGCCGCTTTATGATAATGAGACCAACCAGCAAAAAGCATTAATGCTGCAAAGACCAAAGCCCCAATTGATGTACATAGAGTTGTAATTCACTAGTTATCCAGATGCTCGCCAAAGCTGAAAAAAACCTGAGGTTATTTGTATTCCTCGGAACCTTGCCTACGTCACCATTTAATATTTCTTGGCCCACTAGCCAAACCACCTGGGCACTAGGCCCAATGTGCATCTGGAAAGCGCCAGTTCAAATCTGGTTCGTGACAAGGCCTTGATCCATACAGATGGGATCCCGACCTTTTACCTCACAAAGCCAGTGGTACATTTTACGAACATCCTACATTTCTAGACCGCGCTTGTGGTTGTGGGATTACATTGGGTATGTTAATGTTGTTTCAATTTTTTTGGTGGATATTTCTTCAGATATTGAATAAATTATTTGAAATCCTTCTTAACCTTATCTAAGCGTGAAACTGCTGAAACATAGGTTTAGACTTTAGATTATCGTTTTGACTAGGTAAAAAATCATTTACAGAACTAGAATCATGAATCGGGCTAAGATTTTTTTCTTTTATAACCGCGGTGCCCGAGCCAAACTTTTGTGTGCTTCAACTGATTCCACGGGGTATCTTATGCTCTACCATAGAAGATATAGCCTAATGTTTTCGCCTCCACTAGTATTTAGACGTGAGAACTCGCGGTTCGCTATCCACTTCATTAACCACTAGACCTCACCACTTGGTTAGTATTTAACAGCCCAGGAAACACGTGTTGAACTTTCCTGATACTTTATTTTGATTTATTTCTTTTCCTGAAATATCATTGCAGAGAACTTCTTTCATTTTTACTATTCACAGTAGTCGGTCCTATAAGATGAGGAGTCAGCTGATGAAGTCTTGGCAGCGGCTCTGTAGGCTTATAATGGTAAGCCAGTTACTTCAATTGAAATTCGACTTGCCACTAAGTCATGCTTATTAGCAAATCTTGCAATTTATCTTCTTCTGAAGCTAAAATCCTTGTGTAGATTTCTAGGCCCTTTGGAAAGCCATTGCGAGATAAGGCGATGGCAGTTGCTGGAAGAGTCGCTATAATGGAAGAAGGAACGACCTTGAAAGCTTCTTGTCCGGTGTGCTTACAAGTTCTAAGCACACCACTTGATTCTGATCTGAAAATGACACTGGCTGTACACATGAGCTTATGGCACGCAGATGATGTTCAACTGCATTGGGAACTCATGCAAAACAAAGGAAGATCAATTGTTCACATGCCTTCTTTCTGCTTTGGAGCTGGGATGGCTGCTGGAATTGGTGCTCTGATGGTTATTCTTGCCAAAAGTCATGCTCAAGCATTTGGCAATAAGAGGTGAAGTTTATCTCTAATTCCTACTAAAAAGGGTCTGTGATGATTCTTTTTGTGTTTTGCCGCTAGTTTTTGCCTTAGTTCTAAAGAATTTGCAGTATTACGAAACAACAAACAGATAGAAATTCAGGAGCTTGTATTACTGAACGACTACGGTTATATGAAGATCCATAGATGGTATAGTAATTAAGACAGGAAAGTAGTTTTCCTATATCTCTGTGATACCAAGATGATGTGAATTTGTTTTCTTGTGCTTCATTTACCGCTAGACCACACCTTTGGCTTCTTTTTTTGTTCCAGATATGTGTCCCTAGTTACTATTTGTGTATTTGTTATCGTGACCTTTTCAGTTCCTTAATTTTTTAAACGTGTCCAGGCCAGCTCTTGCAATTGCTACCTCCACCAGTTCAAGTACTGATTGCTTAATTTGAACACGAGACCTTATAGTTCTCTTGCTTCATTTTACTGCTAAACTACACTTTTGGCTTCTTTTTTTTGTTCCTTCCTTGCTCAATGTCACTCAGAAATAGAGAATTTATTTGGAGACTAAACAATTTTAATTTGGATCAAGATAAGTGTCTCACCAACATATATAATGAATTAAGGTACAAGTATTACTTACTTATGCATGGTTTCATTACCCCATGTAATTGTAATTGGATTACTATTCTTCCCAATTAATTAGTATTAGCCTTTGTGCTTAGGTAAGTTCTAAGTAAGCAAATCTACATCAATTTTATTTTTCTAAAAGAATTGGACAGTTAATTACTTCATATGTCTTGTAGTTTACTGAGAAAAGTAGGATAAGTCGAAATTTAGTGATTTGTTACTGTATTGTCTTGGGTCTTTTAATGTAATTAATAGAGATGTTTACTAACCAAACAAAACACAAAAGAGACAGAGAGACAGTCCACTAAGGTATAATTGCATAGTAAATAAAACTTCTTTTAAAAAAAGAAAATATAAAATTTACTTGACTTTCATATATTTAAATGGAAAATAAAATTATCTTATTATTTTATTTTTTTAATGAATAATTGAATAAGAAAATAAAAGTTGCATAATTTAAAATTTTGGCGGATGAAAAGCATTAGTTCTGGATTTAGATAAACTATGTCTGCAACTATTATAGCCTTAATGTGAGGAAACAATTATGGGCTGTAAATTACAATTGTAAAAATATATCTCTCTTTCTTAAATTTGATTAATTAAAATCTATTTATGTGAGAAAATAGGAGGGAAATTCTAAAAATCTGAGCAAATAGAAAAATATTTAGTAAATTGTCCCATGCTTTTCTTCGCATGAATGCTCATTTTATAAAGTTATTATTATCCTAAACAAAAAAAAAACATATTTTCCCACTATAATTTCTTGGCATCAAATTATTAAAAAAATATTGGTAATTGCAGTGGTTTTCATAATCTCCTAAACGCAAATATATTCAACCAAAAAAAAAAGTATTTAGAGTTAAATAATGTTAGAATGAAATTTTAATATGGATAAAAACATAGGTATTGGATAAAAACTCAAAAAAAAAACGGTGATAAAGATTTATTTATTAGCTTTGCTCCATATGTTTTAAGGTTTTTTAAAGAGAAATATTGACTTTGAAATTATTTGTTACGATACCAAATTTTATACATCTTACTCCTCTTTTACCCCTGCATTATTTAATGTGTCACATTGAGATGTTATTGTTTATAAATATGTCATGTGGACACATATAAAAGTTCATTTCCAACGTTCAGTATTGTTAAATCAATATATATTTCATTTTTTCCCTTTATAAATGCTAGATTATGTTCTTTTGAGTTCATTATCATCTTTCTTCTCACGCAATCAACTGTAGTATATTATAAGGGGGGGAAAAATACAGAAACAAAATGATCATAATTTCCAATGTTCCTCAAAGATAACAAAATTTTATTCGAAAACAAAACACTTCTTTAAATAAAAAAATTTCCAAAATCACCGAAAATTATGGTTTGCATCGAATATCTGTCCAAATTGCCAATCACTAGGAGCAACATTATCAGATTGAACCCATTTGCCATCACTAGTTTGTACTTGGAAAGACAAGCTTTGTCCAACCAAAGGCTCAGAAATATCCCATCTTTGTCCCCAATTCCGCCTCATCGGCACCCATCCCGTCTTAGATCCTTTGATCTTGACATTAACAACATCTCCAACACCTCCAACATTGAAAACAAGAACAACAATCCAGTTAGGATTCCCTTTGATCTCGAACTTGAGACCTCCTTTTTTCTGGCAAGGGACCCTTCTGTAAACGACTGGTACAACCCCTGCTTTGTACTCTGCAATTTGTAAGAACGCAGGCAATGACAGATCAAAGTGATGTTGTGGAGGATTGCACCAAATGTCTTGAGTTTTTGTGTAATTTGGAGGGCAGAAATTAGTGGCTGTTATAGTTATGATTCGGCCTGGATGGCATGCTTTACGATCATTCACACACATTATTTGAAAGCAAGCTCCACAGGTAGCTCCATTGTTAAACAGAGCTGTGCTGAGTGCCGCTGTTTCCAGGCCATACCCTTGCTTGAATAAGTCTCCATAACCACAAGCTCCTTCTGCATATTAGTAATTCAAATTAATATCATGATTAAATAGCTATGTCAAATGGGCGAGTTGAATTAAAATTGGAGATATTGAAATAGAAAACGGGTTGTATTCTGACCTGCCCAATTTTACTTCGGGCTCAAATAGGTTGATTCTTGACCCATCCAATTTGATCTGATTAATCTCTATAATTTTAGCATATTGATATTTAACTTTTATAATCATAATTTGAATTTTCGCTGAAGAATTTTTGTATAAAAGTAAGAAATGGATAAATATATCCTAAAAGGTGTTAAATAGATAATAATTCATCACTTAATACAGGAATATATCTTAATAAAAAAATTTAAAATGGATTGAAGTTGGAGATTGAATTAGGCTGGTGAGTTATGCTTGAATCCAATTCAAATTATCTTAAGTTCAACCCTTAAAATTCTGAACAGGTTATCTATGTTTGGGTTCATTTTCAACACCCTAATATGCAATATCAAATATTTTTTCAAAAAAATAAAATTTCTAGCTTGATCACTGTTTCAATCCTATGTTAAGTGTCTTACGAAAAATTAAAGTATAATTATAACTTACGCATGGTTTCACCACCACTCATGTCACCATAAAATGTAGCGCGTGCATGTTTCCATCCATGGGCTTGCAAATTTCCTTCGTTAGATTCATATGCTTCAACTAAAAGTATAATATAAAATGTGATGAACAAGATGAAGAAACTTTGGTGTTTAGCCATTTTAGCTAAAACTATTTTTCTCTGAATTTTGATTTAATTTGAATAATGGCTTTGTTGTGGATATACAATTTATAGCCATAATATTCAGCTAAAATTGAGTAATTACATTAATGAGAATGGATAATATTGTGATTGGATATATTAATGGAGTTACCATTTGGAAAATTAAGTTACATGATATTTTTTTCTATTTATTTAACTCATTTTTCAAGTTAAATTAACAATCATACAAAAAAAATTATAATTACAATTATTCTCATCGTCAATAATATATGATGGAAAAAATACATTTAAAAATTTATCAAAAATTTACATAATTTAACTCAAAAAGCAAATAATACAACATAAATTGAATTGAAAAAGTACCACATAGTACCAATGTTGCGAAGTATTATTTTTTAAATTTAATACACGTATACATATTTCATGAATTAGAATGAAGTAAAAAAATAGAATAATAGAAAACCAAAATACAACGAAATGGTCAAATTCAAATATTTGCATTATAGTTTATTTCTTTATACGTTAATTTTGTGCATTCCTTATTTACATTACAATCAATATAATTGATAATTCTTTTTTTACCAAAATTACTTCCTCTTTTAAAAAAATCTTTAAGTAATTATTCTTACCATTTAAATGATTTATTATTGTTATATATAATTTTGAGAAACTAAATATGAAACAAATTAAATGAATCATTGTCTCAATTTAAACCTAAATTTCCGCCATATTATATGGAATCTTTTCTTTCCTTTTTTTTTTCTTGATATATTTGTTTTTTTTTTTCGGTACTCCTCTATTAAAAAATATTCATTTTCATTTCCTCCCTTCACTCTAGTTTCTATGTACTGCTTAATCCTAAGATTACTAAAATCTCATTAAATTAATATATGTGGATCATAAAATATTATTATTTAATTGGTAAATTAATATTTATTAATTTGAAGCTTTGAGATTCAACGTTATGATGTTGGAATGATAAAAGTTTCCACGGTGAAGTTCGCAAAGATAACACCGAAACTTTTGGATACAATAACTTTTTAGAATTAAAATTTAACCAAAAAAACACAAGATAAGATCATATTTATTATAATGTCTTAGATTTATTTGTATTTTAAAAGAAATATTAATTTTTAATAATAGTGGAACCATATATTTATCTAGGGGTCTCTTGAAAATATATTGTCTTATAATCTTATTGAAATGTGTGATTTTTTTATTGATCCAAATTAAAATCCGTGAAAAATTAATCTTGGAAAGATTATTAATTTACCATTTATTAATTTAATAAGATTTTACTTGTAATTATTTAAAAACAATTACCTCGTCCTAATTTTATAAATTGAATGCAAATTGATTACATTTATTTCAGGGCAAAAGGAAAAAAAATTTAAAATAAATAAATAAGGCAAACATACAAACGGACATATAAAAAGATAAATGCACAAGGAAAACAATAGTTTCCTTCTAGTATGTCGGGGTAATTTGGTAATTTTCAAGGTTTCCTACTTTAAAATTTTGTCTTTTATTACTTTTTATAAATTAAAAAAATTGTGTAAAAACTATAATAAATCATAAAAATTAATAGCTTAAAATATTTAAAAACATATAAAAAGTTTTAGTTAACTCTCAATTTTCATCTATATCACATAAAGACATATAGTGTAAAATATATCGTAAATTACAATAATTAATAACAAAAATATAAAAGCTAACTTGTAAAAAAAAATGATTGACATTTAAAATTTCATTCGTGTCACATAAATCAATACAAAAAGAGTAATAAATTGATTGACTATTGAAATTTCATTTGTATAACATAATCAATACAAAGAGAATTATAAAAAAAATTAATTATCTTTTGAAATTTTTTTCGTATCACATAAATAAAAAGGAACATTCACAAATAGCCTAATTATTGTCCATATATATAGTTGGATAATTACATTAGTTACATGTTAAAGGGAGGAGAGAGGCGAGCAAGAGAGGACAAAGAGTGGAAGAAATGTGAATTGTATATGTATATTGGTTAGATAATTGTATATTATACATATGTATTTGTATATATGACAATCGAGATTGGAAGAGAGAAGAGAGAGGCGAGCGAGATTGGGAGAGAGAGGAGAGAGGAGAGCGAGAAAGGCTAGATAGTGAGAGAGGTGAACTGTATACATATATCGATTAGATAATTGTATATTATATGTATATATGACGAGCGAGATTGAGAGAGGAAGGAGAGATGCGAGCGAAATTGGGAGAGAAAGAAGAGATGCGAACGAGAGAGTGCAAAGCGTGGGAGAGAGGTGAATTATATATGTGTATTGATTAGATAATTATATATTATACGTATGTGTTTGTATATTATGGTAAATTATATACGTATAGATATAGCTAATTATACAAACTCGAGTCAGCCCACGTAATTAATGTATAATGTTAGTCGCGAATAAAAATTATAACAAGCTACAACTATGATGAGTAATAGATTAAGTTGGTAATTCTAAAGCCCATTCATATGATGGGCTTATCCTTTTTGGCTCGTGAAACTTGAAGAACTCTAAACCAAGTTAATTGTGTTAGCGACTTGATTAATCAAATTTGTCTTTTAATTTTTTTCTCTGTCTGAGGAAGAAAAAGGGGCATAGACTACATAGCAAAGGAGAAAATGGAAAAGAGATCGTTCCACAAAATAATATAATTAAATTTAAAAATATTAAATCACATCAAATTAAATTGATATAATAATAATAGCATAATTTTATGAATAAAAAATACATATACTAAGAAGTTTTCAATACTCTACCATGCTCACTCCTAACTAAAGCACAAAATCTTTTTAATCTAAATAAGTTATAAATCATTATTTAATTTCATATAAATGAAAAAAAAGAGAAAATTTATATAAAATATTAAACTATTAATTCAAATTAAATGTTATAACAATAAGTTCATTTAATTCTAATTTGTAGCAAACACTTGCCATTTGTCTCTATCCTAAAAAATCTCTCTCAACTCTCTCCTGATCTCATTCGCCACTCTCTCTCGCATTTTTCACATTATACAAATACAAAATGTATAAATCGTGTTCGTATTTGTATAAAGCAAGAGAAAATTGTATATA
Source organism: Solanum habrochaites (assembly GCA_027704765.1). Lineage (NCBI taxonomy): Eukaryota > Viridiplantae > Streptophyta > Magnoliopsida > Solanales > Solanaceae > Solanum > Solanum habrochaites. The sequence continues at coordinate 61,610,975 of JAKWJA010002491.1, forward strand.
TACAAATACAAATACATATATTTTTGTCTTATACACTTTTGATTATACAAATACAGATCTTTCCCGACATTCTCTTTTGGCTTTATCTCATTTTCGCTTTATGCAAACACATACCATGTATAATTTGTGTTGTATAAGTCCATAGAGAGAGTTTTAATATACAAATATTTCATTTTCGATTCAATTATATATAAATTCAAACTTTATGCAGATATACAAACATAAACATATACATATACGAATGCAGTTTCCACAGATACAGACACCCGATTTGTACAATCACTAAAATTTATACAAATCAAATGTCTGCAATTTTATACAAATCAAAGTTGCTTGCGTCTTTTATACAAATCTCATGCTCCATAGCAAACATAAAATTTGTTATGGAGTGCAATTATGAATTGTAGCTATATCATATAAATATAATTTTTTGTGTTTGATAAATCCAAAATATATATTCTATAATAAAAGAATTATTAAGTGATTTCCATTATTTTCTATTGGGCTTAGCTAAAAATATGGGAAAATGACAAAAATCCCTTCTTTAAGTTAATTTATTACCCTTATCCTCTATTAGTTTTAAAATTACCTAAAATTTCTTATTTTTAAGTTAAATGAGGCGAATACAAAAATGTGACAAAAATAGAGGCGCATACAAAAATGTGACAAAAAAATAAGGCAGATACAAAAAATGTGATAAAAAAACAGACGGATACAAAAATGTAAAAATGAGACGAATACAAAAATGTGACAAAAAATGAGGCGGATACAAAAATGTGATAAAAAATGAGGCGGATACAAAAGTGTAAAAACGAGGCGGATACAAAAATGTGATAAAAATGAGGTGGATACAAAAATGTGACAAAAAATATATAAGTATCCACCACTTTTTTATTGTATCAGCCCTATTATGTATTCGTGTTTTTGTATATTTTTGAGGAATTTTGGTCATTAAAAACTTATAAGGGACAAATAGTCATTTAGTCCCAAAAATATATTATTTATGTCATTTGCCCTAAAAATATTGACATATTTTATTTTTTTAAGAAAATAAACTGAACACCAAATAAACGCTAAAGATTCCAATGTTGGGCTTTGTAAATGGGCCTTTTACCCATCTATCTAGTTCCTATAAATATCTAAACCCTAGTTCGTGATTCCATCTTACCATACAAACCCTTGCTGAGAGCAGAGAGTCGCGCAAGCCGCCGCAAGGAGAAGGGTAGCGAAGCGAAAAAATGGAGCCGGCGAGAAATGTGAAGGACGTTTCACCACATGAGTTCGTCAAGGCGTACGCCGCACATCTGAAGCGCTCCGGCAAGGTATGTTTTCTTCTCCGGCAATGCAGCGGGCAGGATGTACTTGTATATGTGTGCAATTTTTGTGTTAGCTTAATGTTTTGAAGTTGATCATTTATATTGTTTTGCGTTCGCTATGTTTTATATGTGATTTGCTTATACTTTGGGCTCTAATGTCCCTTGATATGGTGGTTGAACTGTAGGATTTTGGTGAGTCAGGTGGTTGTTCATTCTATACATTAAGTAATAATATCACCTAGGCTCTATAGAATCATTGGAATAGTATGTTGATTTTTGTTTTTGGACTGTGAGAGTTGTGATAAGTACACAAAATATATCTGTTTTGTACTTGAATCTGCTGCTGCGTTTTGTTTCAAGGCATACGGTCTGTTTATATCTTGTTTGGTTGCCTTAATCATAGGGTGATAGAATGAGATTGCCTTTTATCTAAGACTGATATAATAATCTTACTAAGCTCTCTAGAATTATGGATAACAATGTGTTGATTTCTGTTTAAGTACTGTAATGCTTGTTGTAAGTAATATAATTTGTCTGATTTGTACTTGAACCGCTGCTGTGTTTTGTTTGAAGGCATACACTCCGTTCATATCTTGTTTGGCTGCCTGTTTAGTATCAAGGTGATAGAATGAGATTGCCTTTTATGTAAGCTAGTGACTGATGTAAAAGCATAGATGTGGACGTTCTCAACAGAACACATTAGCTTTTGCTCAATGTGTATTTGTGATGAGGAATTCATTGATTATATACACTTACATCTAGAATTTAGTAATTAGTACTTGAATTTGGGAGGTAGAATCCACAATGTTGAAATCCTAACTGCATTCTCCCATGTTAGAGCAAATATTTCTTTATATTCCAGTAGTAAGGCATACATTGTCTTCAGAAAGAAGAGTGTGTCTTCCCTTTTTTTTATAGGGTAGACCATGTATTTTGTGCCCCATATATTGTTTGGTTGTTATGTTTATGGACTAGACTTCGTGCTGAATGCCAGTTTTATGTGAATAAAAATCATAGTGATCTTATTATTTAATTTCATATATGTAGTTGGAGCTGCCAGAATGGACTGATATTGTTAAAACTGGAAAATTGAAGGAGCTTGCTCCTTATGACCCTGATTGGTACTACATCAGGGCAGGTATGTTCTTACATCTCCCTATTTGAAGAAGGGATTCATGTGAATTAAAAATTTGGTTTACTGACTCTTCTTCACTCTTGATTTGAATTCTAATGGACAGCCTCTATGGCTAGAAAGATCTATTTAAGAGGAGGTATTGGGGTTGGAGGATTCCGTCGTATCTATGGTGGAAACCAGAGGAACGGCAGCCGTCCCCGTCATTTCTGCAAGAGCAGCGGTTCAGTTGCACGCCACATCCTTCAGCAATTGCAGACTATGAACATCATTGACTTTGATCCAAAGGGGTATGTATTCTTTTCACAATTGAATTGCATCTCCCTGTTTTTGGTGGCGCTGTAGGCATGTATTTCTTTTGGTTAGAAAGAACTCCACAGATTTGGTGTCTCAGTAATGATGTCTTTTTTGTAGAATTGTCTAGTTATTTAAAAATTGCTTTATTCATGTATATGTACATACCTGATAAAGAAATGTAAGCTGAAATATTGTTCTAAGGGTTCTTAATGAATACCAAATGTCACATTTGTCACATTGTTTGTTAATTGTATTTTGTGTTACCTATAGTGTTCTGATTTATCTCTGTATTTCCTTTAACCCAGTGGGAGGAGAATCACATCCAATGGGCAAAGAGATCTTGATCAGGTTGCTGGACGAATTTCGGCTGCAAGTTAAGATATGAAAAGGAGGCGTTTTTACTAGTACATGAGTTGTTGTCAACTTATAATTTCAGCTTCGACCTATTATAGGTGTAGGGTATTGTTGAATCTTTGTCTGCATGTTTTGCCCTTTTATTTTCAATCTGGGATTCTTTTGCATCAGTATGCTAATTTTGTCCTTTAAAATACTTAAATTACTATTGCTGCCTTTATCAGATTGTTGCTACTTTATTTTTTCCTGTGTTTGCGTTGAGGTAAATGTCATCTTTTATTATGAAGTATCTTAATAACTCGCTCTTATTTGCCTATCCACCTCTTCATGCATGTATGATCACCACTTTTTTCAATTTTGTATTATTTAACTTATGTTAAGTGAAAGATTTCCTCGAAGGTTAAATATCTTTTACCCGATAATATCCTATGGAGAGCATTTATCATTTTAAGTTAATATTCATACTGTTGTGATGAAGCTTCTCAAACTATCAAAGTGACAACTCTTGTTGCAGAGGTTTTTCTGTAGAACGATACAGCTTGTTCTATCGTACCATTGCAAACGATACTAGAGGGTTTAACGTGTTCAACTACATTTTCCTTGTAGACTGTCTTAAGTTTTTTCTAATATCCAAGAATAGATTATTTGGTGTAATCGCCAGAACATTTGAAAATTAGATCAAAGTCGATTCCAAATGCAGGAAGCATTAGAGGTTATATATCCAATGTTCTGCACGAACGCCTATGAACTATGCAGCGGGGGGAGTATTAAGCGGTGATGAGATTATTTATTTCACTATTAATGCCTTGTAGTTCTAAGTTATTTCAAATACATGCTTGTGTGATAATTTATCATAATATAAATTATAGAAATTATATATTTCGAGATAGTTAATAGTTTATTTTCAACTAAATAACCCGTTAGAAATGTTTTGATACGAGAGACTAAAAGAAATAGTCCTGAAATTTTAAAAAATATTTCAGGCATAAACTTTAATGTCTAATTTGATTATCAAATTTAAAACAACTTATCCCATAATTTATTTGAAAAAACTTTAGGATCGAACCACAAGCAAAATTGTATACTTGTCCAAACCTTATTTTGTTAATCGAAATATCTTTCTATTTTTTTTGTAAAATCACTGGTTTTATTGAAATTGAAGATTTAATTAGACAACGACAAGAAAAGAAAAGAAAAAAAAGAAGGCAATGGGCATAGGTCATGAGCACAGCACCGTGTCCCCAACGTGTTGCCTCAGTATGAATCCACAGAGCAAGGGCCCAGTTCGATTTATAGGCCTTCCAGTGTCGACACACTCTGATAAAATCCACGTGTAGCCCTGCGGATCTCCGATGCATCGGCCCCCTGCTCTAGATGTGAGATTATTACGAATATACATAAGGACACTCTAGAAAATTGTATAATAATAAAAAAATCATAATTAAGCCGTTGGTTGCCTAACACTTAATTAATAACCGAATCAAAATTAATAGGAGGACTAAATTCTGCATTTGATTATTAGCAAAAGATATACGAACTCCGATTCTCCATTTTTCCTTCAAACGCCTAGGGTTTTGCAGCTACGATTCCGTTCAGAGGAACAAACAGAGCACGACGCTAATTCAATTCTCTTTCAAATTTTTGTTAATTAATACGGTAAGAGGTTGTTAACTACCAATTTGTTATGGTTTTGCTGAATTGATTGACATGTTATTGACGAACTATGAGTTATATATGATCACGTTACTTTCTTCGTTTTGAGCCATTTCCTGATTGTCGGTTCGTTCATTATGTATCAGTGTAACTACTTTTTTTTGGTTTAATTTTCCATTATTTCTAAGAAATTTAGTCGGACATGGTTTTACCGCTTCGCTACACGAATATGCTTTTTCTCAGATCAACCAATTAGCTCGAGAAGCAAGTCCAGCGTTTTGCTTCAATGCGGTATAATAGTTGTGAAGTGCAATCTCTGGTGCAAAATATTACTTGTAATAGTCTGTGCGGTAAAATAGTTTTTTTGCTTGTAACTTTGGTGTTTGGACGCTAACTCGATTGATTACACAAGATATCTCTGGGTATTTAGTCGACTACGGTCATAACTCATAAAAAATGGATAAAACGGTAGGAGACATGGGGAGAAATCACCTGTTTTTGTCTATGCTAGATTTGAACATAGAACTCATGGTTTTCAATTCACTTTACTAGGCTAAACCCTTGGGAGCTAGGCAGTATAGTAAAAGTTTTACTTTCTGGTTAATATTTGGTAAATGAATTTCATGTTCAGTTTTTACCTTGGTCAATACTATACTAATGTTACATGATCTCAGCTTAAGGTTTAGTGGAATATTTGCGGGTACTGTCTGATATAAATGTTTTTCTTTTCTTTGGCAGGTTATTTTTTGTTTCTTGTTGTGTTGATTCAAAGGTTTAGGGCCCTTCAGGGGTCGAAATGAACTTAAGCAGGATTCTGAGGATGTGTTGAATTGAAGTATCATCATCTCTGGGCAATGTCGTTGGTTGATATACTCAATAGCAAGCTAATATGTTCGGCATAATTGGGGAAAAATGAAACTCGATATAGGATACTAACACCAGCATGGCTTTAGATTGTGGTAGTGTTAAGGAGGTGCATGATGCTATTATTCGTAGCCTGATGCTCATCTAGGTTCGTATTTATACTAGCATATGTGTAATTGTGTATAGAGTATGGAAATATAGAATTCCATAATGGAAGATTACAGAGAATCGGAGTTTCCACTTCTTAGCTGGATCAGCAAAAATCCTTCTGAGATGGCAGAATCCCCTCTATTTATTCTCTCCTGTTTAATTGCTGGTTTAGTAGGTATTTTAACTATATTTTACACAGCTTTCCAGTGGAGAAGGAACATAAATGGTAGTTGGATGAAAGCCATAGCCAGGTCAAAGAAAAACCCCAAAACAAGGAATAAGGTCCCTGCAGCTCCTCATACTTGGGCTTTGGAGACTGTTTCTCGAGGGAAAAGTTTAAAATGCTGCGTCTGTTTGAAGTCCATTTCTCCATCTCAGACTCTTGGTCCAATTGTTGCTTCAGAAAGATTTTTTAATCGTTGCAGCATATGTGGTGCAGCAGCTCATCTGAGTTGCTCATCGAGCGCTCACAAGGATTGTAAATGTGCATCTATGTTTGGATATCCGCATGTGGTACATCAGTGGGCTGTGCGCTGGACAGAGGTAGCTGATCAACCTGATGAATCTTATTTCTGCAGCTACTGTGAAGAACCAAGTTCATTTCTTGGTGGGTCCCCTATATGGTGTTGCTTGTGGTGTCAGCGCCTAGTTCATGTTGATTGTCATGCCAATATGTTCAATGAAACAGGTGATATATGTGACCTGGGCCCTTTCAGAAGGCTTATTCTATCGCCGCTTTATGTGAAAGAGTTAAACAGGGGAGGACTGTTGAGTTCTATCACACAAGGTGCCAATGAAATTGCTTCTTCAGTCCGCGCTAGTATAATAAGTCAAAGCAAGAAATACAAGCACAGTAAAGAAAAACATGAGAGTTTGACCTCTGCAGAGACAAGCAATTGTGGTGTTGTTGGGGACACAACTACTGAATGCACTGCTGATTCTCATCAATTTAATGGTAATGGTAATATAGATGAAAACTGCAATAGTGGTGTAAATATAGAGGGTGCGGATCAGCAGCAAGACGGTGGTGTTAAAAAGTTGATATCTATACCCAGCTTCAAGAGGAGTTCATCCATTAATCAGAAGGATGAATCTCAATTAATAGGGCAGAAATATGAATTGACTGATTTGCCTCCAGATGCCAGACCTCTGCTAGTTTTTATAAACAAGAAAAGTGGAGCTCAACGAGGAGATTCACTTAGGCAGCGGTTGAACCTTCTATTAAATCCAGTTCAGGTGAGGTGAAGCTCCTTATCTAGTCACTGTTCTTTAAGCATCCATCTTATGAACTACTTGCTATCCTATCCATGTGTAGAGATGTGTCAATCAGCTCAACAATTACATTTTAGGGAATGTTATCACCATAGGATATTATTTGATTCTTCTGTCTTTAAAATGGCTTAGAGAGCTTGTAGCTGCTGGAAAAAATTCCATGGGTCTTATTTCATGCGCAGTCTGCTTTTTCTCCCCATGCTTTACAAAGTGTTCCACACATTTCTATGTACTATTGTAAATTGTGTGCCACCTAACAATCTACATTATTAAAGATTGACTTATCTAAACATATAACTAAGAAAACCACTTTTCTGCATAAAATATGTTTTTCGTAGTACTAATATAGTGTAAATCAAAGCGAACTCTTTTCTTGGTCTTGTGCTGAATGGAGGTAGATCTTGTTAGGAAAAGGAACGAATATGGTATTATATGATTACATTACTTTTTACCAGGTTTTGGTGTGTCCAGCTTGCTAATTTCCTTTTTATGCGACTTGATAATGCCTTAAGAACGTTATTAAAGATACAACATGTCATTAAAGAAATATACTTCTCTGCAGAAGATGCTTTTTCATACTACTAGTATAGGTGCAAATCAAAGTTCACTCTTTTCTTGGTCTTGTGGTGAATGGAGGTAGATCTAGTCAGGAAAAGGAACAAATATGGCATTATATGTTTACATTACTGTCGAACCAGGTTTCGGTGTGTCCGGCTTGCTAATTTCCTTTTTATGCGACTTGATAATGCATTGAGAGCGTCATTAAAGATACAACTTGTCTTTTCTGTTTAAATACCTCTTATGTGTTTTAGCTTCTAAGTAGATTCATGAATATTTTCCTGTGAGTCTGTGTTTTGATCTGTGATTTTCCATTTATGTGCTATTTAGGTCTTTGAGTTGAGTTCAACAGAAGGACCGGAAGTTGGTCTGCATCTTTTCAGAAAAGTGCCACACTTCCGGATTCTTGTCTGTGGAGGTGATGGAACTGTTGGCTGGGTTTTGGATACCATAGATAAACAAAACTTTGTTTCTCCTCCACCGGTGGCAATACTCCCCGCGGGGACGGGAAATGATTTGGCTCGAGTTCTTTCCTGGGGAGGTGGTTTAGGGTCAGTTGAGAGACAAGGTGGTCTTTGCACACTTTTGCATGATATAGAACAAGCAGCAGTAACCATCCTTGATCGATGGAAAGTTTCTATAGTAAATCAGCAGGGAAAGCTGCTTGAACCCTCGAAGTTCTTGAACAACTATCTTGGTATGGTGACTGATCTTCTCCAAGTGGCAAACAATATATTAAATTTGTATCGTTGGAGAATATTATGATCAGTGTCTCATTACAATTTTATTCTCTATTATTATTTCCTTGCAAAATTTGATGAGTGTCCCCAATTGATGTTCCAGGGGTTGGTTGTGATGCAAAGGTTGCATTAGAAATCCATAATATGAGGGAAGAAAACCCTGAGAAGTTCTACAATCAGGTATGCAGATTATGTTCCATAAGATCATGTGAAGCATGATAGATGGGTTTGTGGATTTTGGTTCGATAAAGAAATAGGTCTATAGTTTTCAACAATTGCTTTGGTGGTCGATGTGTCTGATGATGAGTTTATATGTGTACCATCATAATAAAATTGGTTTTGGTTTGCACAAAACAAACAAACTAGTTGCCACGTAAACCATAAGTTATGTTCCACAAGAGCATCTGAACACAAATTTGGGTTGTCAAATTTGGTTTGATAGAGAATCTTCTGTAGCCTCAAACTTGTGCTATGACAGTCGATCTAGTGATGATAAACCTTCACGTATCTTCATACAACATCATGATAAGATTAGTGTGGGTTATGGAGAAAGGAACACATTAGTTTCCCTTTCAACTTTACTGTAGTCTTAGGTTTATGCTATAGTTTCAGGGCGTTCTGAGTTCCTGTTGAGGCGGTTTTGTGACCAGTTTCTTGGCAGTTTCACCATATTTCTTCCTGATATAAGTTGCCTCTGTTGTATGTGGAAATGAAAGTCATTTAACTGTTCTTATATGGAATTACTGTGGATAGATTTGTATGCTTGTAACAGTCATCTCTTCCAATTATATTTCATGGAGTCAGCCTGGTTACTAAGGTTCTTTATTACATTATCTTCAAATAAGGCAAGTAGATCTATACTTATTGGAGTTTTCTTGGTTAAGAAGGAATTCTTCAAAGAAGAATCTGGTTTTGTGGAAAGTAGCTACCATAATATCTCAGACCTAGATGTTTTCGTCATTATTAGGGTGGATGTTTTTTTGTCATGTCAAGTGTTTTTGGTCTATGTCTAGACGAGATATAACACATCTACTGCACATTATCTTAGACCTAGCGTACTTCAGATGCAGACTGGTTAACTGCAGCTTGATGTTTCTAATTTATAGCCTTGAATTCTGTGTGCACATTCCCTGTTCATGTATTATAGTGCCAACTGTAAAGCTTCCCCGTTTGGTTTAGTGTGTTGACATTATATGACACTCTGGCTATGTCAGGATTATGTGCATATGTGCATGCTTGTGATACTCAATTGATTTTTGAAGATACTTATGACCGAGTATCTTGGGTTATTGAAAATCACATTTGATAGCTTCAAATCTTCTGTCGTTGATCAATCCCTTTGAGGGGGTTGGTGATATATATGTTTCTGTATGCTCTGCTATCTCTTAAGCATGTTAGAATGAGTAGACATGTTCTATGAAAAGGATCACCATGATGACCAGTTAACTTTTCATGCTTCTGCTGGATAGACTCCATTTTTTTTAAATTGGTCATCCTGTTGTTATCGTCCCCAGGGATTTGATCTAGCGGTAAGAGCAGGGAGTGTGGGTGGGTTAGGTGCACATCATGGTCTCAAACCTTGCCTCAGACAGAAATTGGTTATTTAAGGATTGAGAGGAAGGCCCATAATGTAACTATCCTCAAACTGTGCATATCTATTCTAGTTCCATCATCAGTTTTATGGGTACTAAGAGAAATTCTAGAGAATGCTTTCTATCTTGATTTCTTTTTCTCCTTTCTGAGGGATAAGGAGAGAAAAAATTGGGTCAAAAGAAAGTGCTACTTTGGAGTTTCAACAATTTGCCTGTGTAGGTATCTAGGTGGTGATCAGGTATTTTCTGAATCCTTATGTGAAGTAATTACAGAAGAGATTCTTTCAACAAAGATGTGAGTTGGGAAGGATTGGTCTACGAAATATAAACCGAAGATGGAACCTGGATATACCCCAGAACAATATTTTGTTTTACCCCGATATATATTAGCAGCAGCCGATCATTTGATTGGGTTAAATTTGGAATCGGTGTACTTGATAATGTGAATCATGTGAAAAATATACGCCAGGTGAACTAAGATGAAGTGCAGAGCATCCGGTCTGCTTTCCTTTGTGCAACATTAAAATTAATAAGGATATACTGGAAAAAGTTTAATAGCAAGACAAATCCATCACCCTCCATGAAGATGAAATAAATTCTACACCAAGAGTATTATAGCAAGCTAAGTCCACCCTGTTAGTTTGTATACTGAACTGGGTAGTCACGGCCTGTACTGGCTAATAATGTAGTTTTGCGTATGCCATTTTGTTACGTTAAGATCTGCTGACTATGATAGTTTTCTTTTTTTCTTTTTATGTAGTGAACTGCATCATTTGTGTATTAGTCTTGTTTGTGGCATTTGTATGGAATTCTTGGCTATATATTACTGAGTTGTACTCCATGTAATTATATTTTTATTTCATATGCATTCGTGACTGAAATTCTTTGCAACAATGTTGCAGTTCATGAACAAAGTTCTTTATGCCAGAGAAGGTGCCAGGAGTATCATGGATTGGACATTTGCAGATTTTCCGTGGCAAGTTAGGGTGGAGGTTGATGGTGTTGAGATTGAAGTTCCTGAGGTGGTGTCAAAAGGCTGAATTGTCCTTGTGGAAAATACATTTGAATTATGAATGCTTGCTTTTTTTAGTTATTTGATATGTGACTCCTTCAGTTCATATTTTTCCAAATTTCGTAGTTCATAGAAAATGCAAAAGTATAAATCAACTACCTGAACATACTACTACTAAAACTTCCATCATGGAGAAGTGAAAGTTTATATTGGAAATTTGGTGGATGATTCAGTGTTCTCGTCTTAGAGATGTTTAGCAAATAATTGCAGTCTTGAAACTACTTAAGTAACTTAAAGATTATTTATCTTTAATGATGAGTTAATGACTTTTTGACTTGATCTCTAGGATGCAGAAGGTGTTCTTGTAGCCAATATTGGAAGCTACATGGGTGGAGTAGACTTGTGGCAGAATGAAGATGAACATTATGACAATTTCGATCCTCAATCCATGCATGATAAGATGCTGGAGGTTGTTAGCATTTCGGGAACGTGGCATCTTGGGAAGCTTCAGGTATGTAGGAAACAATTTTACACATTAACGTGGCAAAAAAAAAATCTTCATAGTTCTTGAGTGGGAAGCAATTTTACCCACATTAACGTGGCAAAAAAAAATCTTCATAGTTCTTGAGGGAACTTTTAGTTTGTTAAACTAGCTTCAACTTGGGCAGTTGTTTGCAGATATTTAAGGGTAAAGCCCTTTTTGATGGCTATTTGTCTCTTTATTTTTGAAGAAATTAAATCCTGTGTAAATTTGTTCGTCTCTTGGCTTATGTATAGATGTTAATTCAATAACACAACAATTTGCTTCTTGTATCACCTAATTATATGACAACCTGGCTGTTTTGTCTATTCGATCTTCCACTGCCTTTTAGTTTGTCCTTCCTTTGTGGTAAGGTTACTGCTCGTGCAAACAGGTGGGGCTTTCCAAAGCACGGAGGCTTGCACAGGGTCAGTTGATCAAAATTCATCTTTTCGCTGCATTTCCTGTTCAAATAGATGGTGAACCCTGGTATCAGCAACCATGTACATTGACAATTACCCATCATGGACAGGTAGATCGCATCACTTGCATATTCTTTGTTTCTTTTTTAGCCAAAAGTTGACGACGCTTTCTCATCGAATTTATCGGAACTGCTACAGTATCTAAAGTATGTTCTTGCTGCTGAATTACAGGCCTTCATGTTGAAGAGAGCAGCAGAAGAACCTCTAGGTCATGCAGCAGCAATAATTGCCGATGTGCTTGAGAATGCTGAATCCAATCAAGTGATCGACGCTTCACAGAAGCGGGCACTTCTTCAAGAAATGGCCATCAGACTCTCTTAGACATCAACACAGTGATTTGTTAGTTTGCAGCAGTAAATCAAAGTTTTGTATAAAAGCCACCTCTTGCCCTTTTTTTTTTTTGCATGTTATTTCATTTCACGTGTAAAATATATACTGTATATGGAAATTAGAATGCTTGTTCAGTTGTTTGTATAAAAGAAAAAACTGGTCAGCGTACGAGCGAAGGCTAATGTTTGGTTTTCGCCGTTCGTATCTTTGTTTCCTCTGCATCAGTCCCTTTTCTGAGCTATTTTTCTTATTTTGACCACATGATATTATTGTTTAAACATCACTGAATTCAAATGTACTGTACACTATTGTTTTCTCTCTAGTTTCAATTAAATAAACAATGCAACAACGTAGTACTCTGCATATGATCATAACAAATATCAAGTGATCGGTATCGTAACATTCTCTTAACATGTGGAAGAAGTCAAAACTGAGAATAGTTCAATTTTAACAATAAAATACCCAAAGTGACATTCTAGGCAATTCGACCAATTTTATGATAACGAGTTGACTTAATTAAACAAAGTGAAGTCAATACACTTATTTAATTGATATGAAGGAAGGGTTTAACAAAAGTCATTTTTCACATTAATTATTCTTTCTATTTAGATTACGTCATTTCCGACATTGATTATTCGTTCTACTTAAACTTCACTTTTTTTTTAAAGATAAATAGGAATTATTTTTTTGGTACACTATAATCGAAAAATTTACCAATGTAACTGGCATATCTTTGTTGAATTTTTTCATAATTTATACACACCGGGCAAGAAATTAGATAGTAAATTCAATCTGTTATTTGTATAAAAATTTCTCATTGGAAGATAGGACGGCAAGGGCCATGATCATGCTATGGCTTGTTCGTAAAGCAATTAGCACACGAAACCGTTCCTTGTACTTCTCCTTCTATATATTTGACCAATTCATGGACATCTTCTCTTTTATTAGAGTTTCGAAACTCGAAGTACCACTAAAATTATCTATTTATAGGTTACTAATGTGTGTCGTAAAAATAATCACTAATATTTATATTAGATAACTGTTTATAGATTTTTAGAATGCACGACTCTTTTTGAAAAAGATCAGTGCTAAATATTTCGTACACCAAATTATTTTTATTTTAATTAGTAGAAGTAGAATAGTGCATTTTTTAACAACACACTCAACTATACCAACTCCATATGATGAATAACTCAACCCCAAGAAAGAATATATATTAATAATTCATCACGCCATAAATATTTTGTAAAAAAAGAAAAGAAAAAGTAAAGCTTGATGATTAGAATAGAAATTAGAAACACAACAACGAAAAAACAAATAATTTGAATTTAGTTTTCTATTTCATGGTAGATAAAATAAATAAGTACCTATTAAAAATTTCGGACCAATTAAAATTATTTTATTTTAAGCCAAATGCATAGTAAACGTAAAATTTTAAAAAAATTCCAATCTTTTGAGTTGTTCTTTTTGGCACTTATAAGAATATAAAATAGTAATAATATGGTTCATAGATCACGAAAAACTAAAATATTTGATTTTTCACAATTTTGATTATACTTATCAAGAGCCTAAAATAAAAATATTTTGATATATTCTATATACTTTAGTTTAGACTACAAAAAAAGATTATTTTTTTTTACTTTTTAATTAGACTTCATGTCAAATAAAAATCAGAAAATAAAGTAAAACAGAGGAAGTATACATTAATCATTAATTAATGTCATCAGATTTTTAATTTTGCATTAGTAGTTCTTACTTTTATGCATTCATCTTATTAAGAGTATATTCATCTAGAAAAATATATTACCAATTAGATGCATTTGAAGGTGCAATTGTAATATCTCTAGGTAGCATTACTCATTACTTTAATTAGCGTAATTTCACTGTCTAAAAACTTTTTAATGGTATGATTATTTATCTTATGAAATATAAATCATTTTTAGCATTTATTCGTACTGTTAATTAATATTAATAATACTTGATATGAAACATTTTCAATTTCCATGCTTACTTATCAAGAAGGAGAGGGAAGATTTACCTATTAATATATTTTTTTTAAAGTACATATAATATTTTGCTCTGCCTTTTTGGATCTAATCATATATTATTATAAGTGGGAAGATTTTAAGTTTAAAGTTAGATTATGAAAATGTCCTTCATCAATTTTTTAAATTAAAAAATCTTTTACTAATTTTTAAAATTAAATCAATAATGACAATTAAACTAGACCAAATACATGATTAGATGTTACAACTTATTATTTTTCATTTTTTAATGAATTTGACTGTTAAAACTTTTTAGCTTCTACCATTAAACACATTTATGCACAAACCTTTCATGTACTTAATTTCTCCCTTTATAAATTGAATAAAAAATAATTAATCCACCACACTTTGTTTTCATCATCTAATAGTTTTTTAAGGAGTATTTTTTTATTGGTCACTATTTTTCTTATTGATTTGTGCCTTCGTTCATTTTTTATTTTCACGATTATTGGAGAAACACATAATTTAATAGTTCTTGTAATATCTTTTTGTTGGTCACTATTTTTCTTATTGGTTTGTGTCCTTCATCCATTTTTTATTTTTAATGATTGTTGGAGTATTTATGTCCCAAGAAATTTTAACCTTGGGGCTTAGTTCTAGACTTACAATTTACTCATCATTCACCCAAAAATTTGTTGATATTTAAGTTTTAGAAAAAAGTAAACACTAAAAAAAATTTATTTTATATGCACAAAAAGACACATAGGAGTACGTCAGACAATGTTAAAGAATTTTATATTTTAGGCCTATATAAATTATAACAGCAATAGAGATCAAACGTGCAAGACACGTCTTTCAGTGATAGCTGAATCCATATCTCCCTGTGCTTTGCCAAATAGAAAAAGAAGCTTCTATTTATAGGCGTTGGTAGAACTAGTTATTAAAAAGTCAGAAACATTTAATTTCATAATTGTCCTTTAAACAGGCTAGATTTTAACTTATATCCTTTAAAAAGGTTAATTGTTAATCTTTGTTCTTAAGAATCAAACTTATACCTAACATAAGTTATTTATGGACATAAAATATAACTTTGTGAAATATTATGACAAATTTTTACACCAATCCTATTTTGGATGTATTTTTTTTCTTTTTTCCTTTTTTCTTTTATATGCTACTCATTTAATAAAATTTATAATCAAAATATCTTTATCTATCTCCATTAGAAATATGTTATTCCTTTGAAATTATCATAAATCTTATTTTTGTCTTTAGTTAAAATTTTCAAACCAAAACGTTCTCTATTTTAAAGAGTTATTAATCAAAATCAAACAGTAACTCTTAAATAAAATATTTGAGACCTCTCAAAAGAAAATGAAGAAGCAAAATTAGTTTATTTTGTAGTGAAGTTAAAGCTTCTGCAGCAACTTTTTATTTTTTGACGTCAATTTTTCAGGTACCAGCACGTTGATCTCAGGTTCTGTTGCCTTCAAAGCAAGTTTTTGATTTTTTTTTTATTTTATAAAAAAAAAATGATTCTTTTTGCTCAATCATGCTTAATACATGCTCTTAATCTTTCTTTAATCACACTCAAATGCCTCTTCTGAACAACCATTTTCATGAACTTTCTTTATCTGTTACTGTGTCAGTCAAAAAAAACAATTTTCTTGTTCGGTTACAATGTAATTTTCCACATGAAAATTACACCTGCTTACCTCTGTTTTTTCATGCTTTTAATTAATTTGGATCCACAAAATAAGGAAAAAAGTTTTTGTTTTTTACAGCTTGTTTGACTTGGGATTTGTTCAAAATCCATTCTTGAAAATTGAGTTTATAGGGAAAGATTAAACAAAAATGTGTTTTTCTTTCTTTTGTTTAAATGGACTTTTTTTTTTTGTGATGGAAAACCAAAGACGTTTTTTAAAATACTTTTTTGAACCCCTTTTTAACATATCCTACTTGGGTTTTGTTCAAAATCCATTCTTGAATTGAGTAAAAAGATCAAATTTGTGAAAAATGTAATTTTTTTTGTCAGTAGCTTAATTGATTGGCTATTTAAATTTTAATTTATTGATAATTCCCTTTCACCTGCCCCTATGAAATGGAAAAAATACTCATATTTTAGTTCTCACCCCTTGTAAACTACAATATCATATCTAATGAAATTCGATAAGTAGGGTGACGATACCGTGTAAGCATACCTTATGTGCTTTTTTAAACCCCTTTCTAATTTATTTTTTACCCCCTTTCTAGGAGCTCTCATCCCTTTTTTTCAGTGACTCCAACTCACAACTTTCGAATTGGAGGTGTTTATCATTCGAGCAAACTTGCTCTTGTCAACCCTTTTCTAATTTATTCCATTGTAATTTTGATAGAAGTATTGTAGAAAAAGTTGGTAAAAGCTCAAATTGAACCTTGATTGAGGGGTTGTTGTGAGAAATTAGTTCAAAGTGTTAATGTCTTTGGTTTATTTACTAGAGGTAAAAAGACAGAGATGGTGGAATTTCCCTTGTTAGTTACTGAAAGGTCCCTCTTGAAAACGTGTTAAACATTCCAAATCAGACTTTAAAATCTTACATTTGGCACTTTACTTAGTTTTTGAGAGTCCATTGGCACACCCTTGGTCTCTTTGCCCATTATATAAAGTGGTCCTTTCCATTTCTTTGAACCATCACTGAGTCTCTTTTGATTGATATTTCAGTGTCAAGACATATCTTTCTTTCTTGTGATAATTTTCCACTTTTCTAAAAAAGTTAGTGGGAAGTCCTGTTGAGGTAACTTTTATTGGTCTATAGTTCTTGTTTTGTTTCTCCTTGCAAGATTTCTAGTTCAGTTTTTATGTTATACACTGTCTTAGTTTGCTCCTTTCTTTGTCATCCATTTTCAGCATTTTCTTTGTGTATTCTTGTGCTTCCTTTTTTTTTTTTGAGCTGAGGTCTATTGGAAACAACCTCTGTACTTTCTAAGGTAGGGGTAAGGTTTGCGTGTAATCTATCCTCTTCATAGGCTCGGACCCCACTGTGCGATTACACTGGTTATGTTATGTTGTTGCTGTTGTGTATTCTTGAGCATTGCTAATAAGATCACGTCATCATTTTTGTTTTTGTGTCAACTGCTGGTGGTAACATATGCTCTTTGATACTACATATTTGTGCATTTGATGATGCTTGCAAGGCTAAACTATTTGCAGAACTCCTAATATACAGTATCAGCTTTGTAAAAGTTAATGACAATCTTGAGTATGTCGAAGCGACCCTTTTACCGGGGTATGAGAAAAAAGATATATGGAAGTCTATCTAGTTCTCTTTTTATATTTTATTTAGAGGACTTACATATGGATTCATATTCTGGAGACTGATTAGGACACTGGGGGAATATGTTGGTTGTTAATTGGATAAATGAAAAGGATGTTATTTGGAATATGATTCCTCTAATAGATGCACTTTACTTTTCATCTTACTAATGCATGTTCAAGTGTAGTGATGACATCTAGACAGCACTCATACAGCTCTTTACTGGATGGATTTCTTGTTTCTTTACAGGCTATCGTTACATCAGACCACACGGAGAATACATTCTGTTTTGGTTATAAATAGGATGGAGCAAACGAGCTTGATATCGCAACTTTTATCAGTCCTGAATATAGTTCTTTCCTGTTTTTCCAGGTTTCATACTACAGGAAAAGATGGTGAAGATCTGTTGCATTGGAGCTGGATATGTTGGTGGACCAACTATGGCAGTCATTGCCCTCAAATGCCCCTCAATTGAAGTGGCTGTTGTTGATATCTCTGTTGCCCGAATCACAGCATGGAATAGCGATGAGTTGCCTATCTATGAGCCTGGACTTGATGATGTGGTGAAGCAATGTAGAGGAAAGAACCTTTTCTTCAGCACTGCGGTAGAGAAACATGTCTCTGAAGCAGACATCATCTTTGTGTCGGTTAACACCCCAACAAAGACTCGAGGACTTGGAGCTGGAAAAGCTGCAGACCTTACATACTGGGAGAGTGCTGCTCGTATGATAGCTGATGTATCCAAGAATGATAAGATTGTAGTGGAGAAATCAACTGTTCCGGTTAAAACAGCTGAGGCAATCGAGAAGATCCTCACTCATAACTGTAAGGGAATTAACTTTCAGATCCTTTCGAATCCAGAATTTCTTGCTGAGGGAACTGCAATTCAGGATCTTTTTCATCCAGACCGTGTTCTAATTGGAGGAAGAGATACCCCTGAAGGGCAAAAGGCAATCCAGACCCTCAAAAAAGTTTATGCGCATTGGGTCCCTGAAGACAGAATCATCTGCACCAATCTCTGGTCAGCTGAGCTCTCGAAGCTCGCTGCCAATGCCTTCTTGGCTCAGAGGATTTCATCAGTTAATGCTATGTCAGCCCTTTGTGAAGCTACCGGGGCTGATGTTACACAGGTGTCTAATGCTGTTGGTAAGGACAGCCGAATTGGACCCAAATTCCTCAACGCCAGTGTTGGTTTTGGGGGTTCATGTTTCCAGAAGGATATCCTCAACTTAGTTTACATATGTGAATGCAATGGCCTCCCAGAAGTTGCCAATTACTGGAAGCAAGTGATCAAGGTGAATGACTATCAAAAGAGTCGTTTTGTTAACCGTATGGTCTCCTCCATGTTTAACACAGTTTCTGGTAAGAAAATTGCCATTCTTGGATTTGCCTTCAAAAAAGACACAGGTGACACTAGGGAAACTCCTGCAATTGATGTCTGCAAAGGCTTGTTGGGAGACAATGCTCACTTGAGCATATATGATCCACAGGTCACTCAGGAACAAATACAAAGGGATCTTTCAATGGAAAAGTTTGACTGGGATCATCCAACTCACCTCCAGCCAGTGATTCCTTATGGAGTGAAGCAAGTTAACGTGGTGTCCGATGCTCACGAGGCAACAAAAGACGCCCACGGTCTATGCATTCTCACTGAGTGGGATGAGTTCAAAACACTTGATTTCAAGAGGATTTATGACAACATGCAAAAACCTGCATTTGTGTTTGATGGTAGGAACGTTGTTGATGCATCAAAGCTCAGAGAAATCGGGTTCATCGTCTACACCATTGGGAAACCTTTGGATGCATGGCTCAAGGATATGCCAGCAGTGGCATAAGAAGCTTCAACTTCCTATATTCCCCTGGTTTAAGCACTAGAAATGAGAGCAAGATACAATTCTTTTTCAATTATTCTTTTTTCCCCCAGTCAGGCCATATACTTCTTATTCCTATTAAGCATGCTTGAGAATATGTTTCTCTTGATTACTTCTCTTTCATTATAAATTGTTGTTTTCCCAGCTTATAATATAAATCTCCATATAGTACAATAATAAAAAACAAATGTTGTGATTTACTTAGGCATTTCTTCTTGATATGTTTTTTAACTCATACTAGTCTCTGGGAACGTGCATCGCACGTTTATCCCAAAATACTTAAAATAATTCTTCTATGACAAATGATAAAATTTGAATGATATATATATATATATATATATATATATATATATATATATATATATATATATATATAATATATATATTACTATAGACTTCTTATGTGCTACAAAAAAAAAAATCAAATACAATAGAAAACAAAAATAACAAGTCCATAAGTTGAGATTAGAAATTCTTGCAAATTCGATAGTACTTTTCTGACATATATATAGTACTCTAATTTAAAGATAAATACATATTGTAATGAAAATTTATTTATCTTGCATATATTGGATTGCATCATGACCAATCCAAATGTGGTTAAAAGTCATAGAATCTTGTATTGATTCAAATATATGGAAATTAAGAAAGTAAGCAAAAAAAGAAAAAAGAAGGTGGGGTGGGTGTAAGGGATGGGGTTGATAAGTACATGAAGCCGAAGATGGTGGAGAAAAAGACTCAAGAAACTGTGAAAAGACTTATTTATAACGTGATTTTAAGAGTAGTAGAAAAGACAATTTATTATGAGATGTTAGGAGAAATAGAAGAGATTCACATTATTATAAGATGTTTGGAGTAGTTGAAAAGACTTAAATTATTATGAGATGGTCTTTTTTTCATTATTTGAAACAGAGATTTAAGTTCTAAACTTAATGCATTATACCTACATCCAAAGAGAATGTTAAAAGCCTAAAGCATTATCATATTAAAAGTAAATGAACTATTAGTCAAATGAAACTGGACTATAATTAATTTAATTTACTCAACTTCATCATTTTTGGATTTTACAGGAATAATTAAATAGATTTTTTAAATATATTTTTTGATACTTTAATTAAGTCTAGGGATAAATCATAATTTAACTTTTTATTTTGAAGCTTTCCATGTTTAGTTTATATATATATATATATATATATATATATATATTATATATATATATATATATATATATATATATAATATATTAAGAATGTTATACAATGAAAACAATAAAGAAATCGAAACATTAAACAAAACAAATAAAGAGATAACTATTTTGAGTGTGTACAATCTTGTGTCAAATGTCACTATTTATAGATAGGATCGAAGAACACAAGAGTTGTCATGGCTCATGTATATGACATTAACTCATATGAGATCATGAATGAGAGGTAGGAGTAAAAATCATAATGAAAATAATTAGCGAAAGTTATTATATTTACATAAAGGACCGTTAGTGAAACATTAATACAAATATTTATATATATATAAACTATATATAATATAGATCCAATTTTTTTCTTTTTGGAGGACAAACACAACCATTCATATTTTCAATTGGAATACAAAAAGAACAAAAAAATTTCATAATTTACTCCAACATGAAATCAATAGAAATATATTTCATAGACATTATGGTGGTTGATTCATGACTAATGTGATGAGTAACTATTTAATATCGAATTTATTAAATGGTTGAACATTTTAATTTAATATAGAAGTAAAACGGTCATCTATATTTTGTCTAACATTCTTTCTACTTTTAAGCGTATGTTACTCTTACGAAGCAAATATAAACTTCTTAAAATCCACAAAGACATTATAAAAAATTCTTCAATTATTAAAATAATAAATTCAAGTTCCTAACAGTAATGAAGGTAAACACTAAATATCTATTTAGCAAATAAAGAAGTCATATCCAATACTTATCATGAAAGATAGAAGCAACAAAGTAATTCAACTGCCTGCAAAAACATCATATATTTATCCCTGAAATTAAAAATCTACCTCATAAATGGTGACAACAAAATTTTAATAGTTTATTTTCATGTGAAAGATCAAATCCTTAGACAACAATTAAAGAATTGAGCATGATTTATATGATAAATAAAAAATTAAAATATTAGACGGAATACAAAATACGATTTTTTATACCATATAACTTTATATAAAAAAGGAGAGGAAGATGAGAGTCTTAAATTGTCTAAACCAAATTCAACTACACAATATTGTCGGTAAAAGAAAACCTGAAAGAGAAAACATACAAATTAGGGATGAAGAATAAATTTTTGAGGATTGTAATATATAACAGTTTCTTTTCATTTGAAATGTTTGAACTTCCTCCTAGCAAATTAATATAACCTATTTCATTCAGTTGAATGACCTTTTATCTTCCATTATATCTTAATTACAATTATTTAAATTGAATACTTAACATTGATTATTTAATTAGTTATTAAAATACATTTTTACATTTTGTACATTAAAAAAATTATTTAAGTGAAGGACAAAATGATAATTCAACTTTGAGGTTAGGAGCTTCACACTTTTAATAATACTAGTCTCCGGGCACGTGCGTTGCACGTGTATCGCAAATAAAAATTAATAAAAAAAATAAATGAAAAAGTATATAATAAACTATTAGGAGAATTATGACGTTTTTTTCGAGTTTTCTCTCGATATTTTCGATCTACTGCACATTAGATAAGTCTCCAAAGCTTATCCATTTATAAACAATTAAATATACAAACAGTCATCAACAAGTAAAATTTCCAAGAAAGACACATCAAGTTAAAGAATTAAAAAGGGAAAATACGACGTTACTTAAAGTCATCTTGTATCCTTAATGTGTGTCATTACAAATGTAACTACTTCGTTAAAAACTTTAAGACATACCCAGACTTACATTTACAGGCTTACAACTACTATCCATTACTGTTAGATAGAGAAGACTTGGAATTGCTACATTTGTTGAAGAAAATGTGATATATTTTGCTAGCAAACAGTTGCAATTTCAATTTATTATTAATAGTTTAAAAGTTTAAACATGGTTTCTTTTCTGTGGGAAGCTATGCGTAGAGAGTTTCAAAGAGAGTTGAACATCATTCAACATCAAACCATATGTGTACAAAAAATTCAATTTTTGATATGTGTGATTATACCTTTCAAGCTATTTATTTTACCTATTAAAAAAATTAGAAAGTTATTATTCAAATGAAGTTAGCAAATCAAACGGAAAATCTAGACTTAATAAGATTGTACCTGAAAATTAGAAGATATTTTTGTACCCACTTAACAATGGAAGCTTATGTTGAATGACTAATATTGAGTATGTTTATATAGTGTAGTCTTGAAGATTTGTTGATAAAAACTCTTTGATATTTCTCAATTACTTAATTTGATCCCTTTCAACTTCTCATAATTAGCAAAATACGTTTCAACTTCTATATTAATTGAAACTTTATTAGTGTTCATCCTATTTGGTTGTTTCACACATAGTAATTAAATAGACTACTGAACTTTTCATTTTGCTCTTCTATTATGTAATTCAATATTACTATTTAATTAGATATTTAATTTATGTTTGGGTAAAGTATTTTATTACTTTTTAATTTAATATAGGGGCAAAGTAGTAATTCAACTTTACACTTTAAAGCTTCATGCTTATAATAATATATGATATGATATGATAATAATCCATCTTTTCTTTACCAAAACATTGGGTGCAAGAAAGATCAAAAGAGAAGCTAATGACTTCTGAGAACTTGTTGAGTCAAATCAGATAAGCTAAAAGATGCATAATTCAATTATATGACATTACACCATCAAATTTAAAGTAACACATAACAAGAATAGTTTTCTTCAGGACAAATGCATAGGCATTGACAGCAACACACTTTTGATGGGGTTGAAGAACACAATAGGAACTAGTTTTAGTTGAGGTGCCAAAATGGGAAATTGGACTTTCTTAAGTAATTACCAATGTTATTCTTGGCAAACTCAAAAACCATACCAAGCTCATCACAGTGTCATCTTGGATAAACAAATGGCTTAACCACAATATAACTAGCACACCGAGAAGTTACTAAAAACGCGTAGTTCATTAATTAGACAAGTTTGTGCAACATAGTGTAATCAGAAAGAGGCACGAATAGAGATTCACAGCCGTTAATCTACATAAATGAAGAATCTACAAAATTGTATATACAACTATCTAATTGTATCAGTTAATGTCCATGGAGTTCTTCAGATAGCAAAATCCTTCCACCTTCACAGTATGATGATGGGCAAATAATATCCATGTCTTAACATAAACCATTCTCTTGAAACTGCTCTTTGCCAAAAAAAATAGGGGGGTATTGGTCTTAAGATGCACGCCCAGTTCCACGAGGCATTTTCTTCGAGCTAGCTGCATATGGCATATAAACATCGAGCAACAATATTAGGTTATTAAAATCAACAAATGGAACAACAAAATCATATATTTTTTCTTAAAGTCAAATCCTACTGCCAAACCTCAAAACAAAATATTATAATTAATTGCCTCAACATTAGATATTTTGGTTCAAGAGGATGTCTCTGATAAGAATTTAAACTTTCTAGGATTATCCTTTGAATATTTTAATCCCCAATATGCACCAAGCACGTAAGCATTTTAAATTTCCAATGACTAACTCCTTCAGATTACTCTAGTTCAGCAAGGCTTACTAGATCTAGTTCTCTAGATTCTAATTGTCATAAGCTATTAATTCTCTTGGTAAATGAAACTAGTCACAGCTCATAAGATATCATTCTAGTAGGTAGGCAATTAGGCATTTGACTGCCAAAAGCAAGATGTTTCTGCAAAAGTTGTTTTTTATCATTTAAACAAGTGCAATTTAACACTCTTCCAGTGGAAACAACAAATATTTTATTGAAAACGAAAATGTCTATAACTAGTCCCTTGCTTAAACCCAGCGTCCAGGTTAGGTTGCAGGTCCCTCAACAACGAGATGGAAAGGTAACTCTTAGGGTCGATTGATCATAGATATTGCAAGCACCTTTTGGGATTTTTTTGGCAAAATCTGTTTGGCCATAGAATTTGTTTAGTTTTGAGGAAAATTTTGGTTAAAAAACCAAGTCCTACAAAAAACTTGTTTTGGGGCCAAAATCTAGTTGTTGAATTCTTTTAACATTTCAAAACTTACCCCAAACTTTCTTATTTTTTTAATTAAAACCCCCCCATCTATTTATGACTCCAACTAACTCTATCTACCCTTTCCCCTAATTTAAAGGCACTCCTGAAAACTTGTTTTGGGGCCAAAATCTAGTTGTTGAATTCTTTTAACATTTCAAAACTTACCCCAAACTTTCTTATTTTTTTAATTAAAACCCCCCATCTATTTATGACTCCAACTAACTCTATCTACCCTTTCCCCTAATTTAAAGGCACTCCTGAAATTGATATCTACTCCGAAGCAGCTGTGACTACCAGTTACAATGACTTGGAAAAGCCAACAAAAGTTTTTCACCGACAGTTGCTTACTTGCATAAACCCCAGCGTTCGCAACATATGACCGAAAAAGAATCAAGTTCAATGATAAATTGAGCTAATTGTTATTTTAATTTGGTCATGTTATACTCTAATGCGTGAAACGCTGAAGCTAACTATAATAGATGTTCTTTGTTGTGGTGCAGACATGACTGTAATTTGCGATATTACTTTTGGATAATGTATTATCTAGTTCATTATAGAATGATGATTTTGTGCCAAACTTGTGGATATAAATCATGTTCCATATTATATATTTTTTTTAAAAGTGACGCGATACCAAATCTACGGTCGAACACGTTGAAACTTCAATCTAAACTTCACCCAAATCTGGTTGCACAAAAAATATTTGGGAATCTATAGCCAAACGCTAGCATAGCAGTGTGTCGTGAGGCACCAATAAAGCAGCCAGACATACAGAAACTGAAAATAACAAACTAAAACACCTGCAGCCGTAAAGGAGAGTAAGAGAACTTACAGTCTTCGACATCTTTCAACTGATAGTAGTGAGGAGCTATTTCCACAAGCCAGTCTGGTTTAAGTTCAGTAACCTGCCAGGACAATCCCCAATTAAAATCTCAGTGAATCATTACAGCTAGAGTAACAATAAAACTGATAAGAAACAAAAAAATAAGAGGAAAAAGATGGACCACCTGCCGCATGTACTCCTTAGTTGTCAGGACCAGCTCATGGTAAACAACCCATCTGGGAAGCACCTACAATGTGCAAGCACAATGATTTTCATGAAATTGCTAATATCATCAAGGTCACGTTTCATTTCTTGTCAACATAAATATACAAAGCAAAACTTTCTCAAAAAAGAAATATACAAAGCAAAATAAATATGAGCTAGGATTTTAAAGCACAGAAGGATTGAAATGGGAGGGCCGGGGAAGATAAGACCTCATTGGCTGGTTGATATAGTCAAACAACATGAATAACATAACCTTCATCGTAGGGGGTGGAAGTAGAATCCACTCGTGGAGATGGATGCTTTGCTTTCACTAGATGCACTATATCACAAGCTGTCGGTGAGGGAAAAATTTGAGTTCTCTATAGTCTATACTTACTAGAATTGATGTCAGGGAAGCTATTTTACTTGTCAATAAAGGAGGCAAATGGTCTTTAAAAAAAAAAAGAAAATGCATGTCAATGTAAATGTTCACATGAACATTTAGACCCCCTAAAATTGTTTGCGGTGTGAGATTTTGAGATAAAGCAGTAATGTGTGATGAAGGGTACAACAAAAGAGGCACTCCCATCTGAAAATTTAGGAGGAGGAAGACAACTTTAAGAGCCTGGAATGTTGCCCCACTAGCACCATGTAGGTTCTCTGTGTGTGTATGTGTGTGCATGGTGGTGGAGAGCTTTCGACGGGATAGAGTACAAAGTATGTACATTTGATCCCGGTTCTTGGTGCACTCATGAGATCCCAATTAGTCAAGATGATTCGATGTTATAGTAGAGGATCATATTACGTTGTAGATTCTTTGCCTTTTGGTATATGCTAGTGTACAGGTGCTTTTCCATTAATAATAGAACTATTTACCTCATCAAAAGAGAACTGGAAGAATCGAAATGGGAGGGATGGGGCAGATAAGATCTCATTGATAGGTTGATAAATAGTAATTATTCAAACAACTTGAACTATCAAATCTCAGGGATGATCATCCGAAGACTAGTCAATCCTTGGAAGGTAACCATGAATGTGCCACCAGATAAGCTCAATAGGTGGTTGATCTACAATCACTAACCTTAAATTGTGTTAGCATCTCAACTGTTAAGTTGTCAACAAGAATACCATATCTTGGGTCAAGTAAAGTGATGAAGCCAAAAAAAAAATCATAAGATGATAACTTGTGCACTCAAAATGTCCTTTATTTTATCAAAAACAGCAAGAGAGTTTGTTGTCTCTGCCAGGAAATTTAGAGCATCTAGTAACTTGCAGGATCTTCTTTTTCTATTTATTTTTCCATTTTCTTAGTAAACAAAATCCTTTACCTGTGCTAAACCTGAGCTGGGGTGAACATTAACTGTTTGGGGGTGTTTAATAGTTCGATAAGATCCATTCTTTTGTAGTTTTGCAGAGTGGGGGAAAAATCCTGATGTAATAGCCTTCTTTATAGCTTCATAGTCATTATCATTTGAAGTCAATTCAATTTCCACCCTTTCTAGCAGGCCTTCCAATTGATCTCGGATGTCCCTTGCTCTTTTCATGCTTCTGACCTGCAAAGTTAAAAAAAACAGTTTCATTAAGCATTATAGGTAGTAATGAAGAATCAACTTCAGTCATACTTTAAAGCTAAAATCCCTCCCCCCAAACCCCTTTTGTATAAAAGGGACAGTAAGTCAGGAACAGTTCCTTCCAGTAGTATTGTCTATGATACAACAATAACTATGCCCAAGTCCCAAGAAAGTCGGAGTTAGGTTTGTGAATCCTCATTGTCTATGTCTCTCCATTTAAGCCTGTCTCAATGCAATAATATAAATTTCTAGAGAACAGATAAATACTAAATGACAGTAGAATTTTCAAACAAAGCATGGTTTCACTAAAATATCTTGTAGCACCAGAATCACAAGTCATAGCTCAACTCAATAAGCATTTTATTGGTCTAGATGGCTTCCTCCAACAAGGAAAAGAAGAGGCTATCTAAACGTAGAACAAGAATTTGAAAATGATCTGCATGTGTTTTACTCAGCCATTAGATGTCTTTTTTCTAACAAGAAAAAGAAAAGACTATCTCAGCATAAAAACAGAGCTTCATACAAACCTGGATATAATTTTCATAGCACCACTGAGTAGAAAAGTTTGTTTCCCTCCAGGAACTGTAAACCTGGAAAACAACAATAGATAAAGAAGATCACCTTTTTAACATGCACCCAAGCAGCACCTCTGTATTTCCTTTTGTTCATTAAAGGTGGCAAGCTAAATTTTCAAATAACTAAATAATGATGTGTATTCTCATGACATAGCAATTATTTACTATTCCAACAAAGACAGTATTTTCCTTAACATCCTACAGATGTACCCTCCCCATACACCAAATGATAGCACTTATTTTCACCTGATCATATAAAATATTTCTTTATTCTGGTTTACCTTTCAACTCAAAAGATTTGTCATGTCTACCTCCAACCCGTAAAACTTCCTTTTGGATACAAGTCTGCCATATACACTTAATTCTACTTGGTCTATATGTGGATGTACTTCAAAGACAGCATTGATCATTGATCAAGGAAAGATAAAAATGTGAAGCAGACATGCAAAACACATTATCATGCGGCTAGAAAAACCTATACTGACCAGGAATATGATGTGTCAGAACAAGGTTGTTATCATTATGAACTAACCTTTAGCAGCGCGATATGATCCCCCACATTTCCCACATGAAAATTCATCCGTGCATTATCTGCATGGACTTGTTTGTCCTTTGGACGATAAAAGATTGAATTCCCCACAGAAAGCATGGCAGCAATACTTATTATTTCATCAGAGCACTTGTACTTGTCAGAGGCAACAATCATCTTGGACAGCATGGGATCTAGAGGAAACTCAGCCATTCTTCTACCAACTTTAGTCAACTCGCCAAGCTTGTTAAGTGCACTAAGGGCAAAAAGCAACTCCAACGCTTTGAGTAGAGCTTCTGCTGGTGGGGGATCCATAAAGTCAAAATTTAGCAAGTCATGAATCCCAAGGCTCTTGAGAGAGAGCACCACATTTGCAAGGTTGGTCCTTTGTATTTCTGGAACTGTGTTATCTTCCAAATCATTCATGTAATTATACGCAGTGTATAACCGAAAGCATTTTCCAGGACCTGTTCTTCCAGATCGACCAGCACGTTGGTTTGCAGATGCCTTTGATATAGGAGCAACCAATAATGACTCCATTCCTGTCCGAGGGTTGTAAGACTTCATCTTAGAAAAACCCGGATCAATAACATACTTAATCCCATCAATTGTCAATGATGTTTCAGCAATATTTGTAGCTAGGACAACCTTACGAGCACCTTCAGGAGTGGGCTCAAATATCTTGGCTTGTAATTCTGTTGGCAAATTTGCATATATTGGGCAAATTATCAGCTCAGCAATTTTTGTCCCCAGGCCTTTTATCCGGTGCTTAATGATCTCCTCTGCTGTTTCAATCTCCTCCTGTCCAGTCAAAAAGATTAATATGTCACCATCACCTGGGGGTTGAGTTACATGGATCTGAAGAGCGGTGACTACTGCAGCATCCAAGTAATCAGCCTCTGGAGCTTTCGTATAGTGTATCTCAACTGGAAACCGCCTTCCAGGAATTTTAAAAATTGGAGCACAGTCAAAATAATCACTGAACTTCTCTGCATCCAGAGTAGCACTTGATATTAGCAACTTCAGATCAGGCCGAAATCGAGAAATATCCTGTTATAAAGGAAGTAGATTGTTAGCAACAGGAGGACCATGGGATGCAGTTTCACACCACATTATGCGTTGCAATTGAAGGCCCAAGAGACTAACGCAAATTTGTACACTCCATCTTAGTTCACTAATCCGTAGAACTCACCAGCCACCATAAAAAATGAGAAAGAAAAAGTATAAAATTATTAATCATTTGTTTGACTAGGGAAGGAAATACAAGAGAGAACAGTTTATGATGCCTGTTTCCTATGAGAATGTTGAAAAAAAATTCCTTTTCCTTCCCTAAAGCATCTAAGTGAGAATATTGGGGAGCCCCATGGAAAAGCCTTTCTACAAAGAGATTTTTTAATTAAAATTCCTCCACGTTTCTTTCCTGAAACGTAGAGAAATTAGGACGAATTCAATACGCAAGCTACATTAACAAACAAACAAGGAAAGAGTTAGCAATTTCGGTTGCTTCCCAGTTTCTAAACAAAGGTAACTCCCAATTATATTAAGAGTTAGCCATCATATTAATCTAAAGGCTACAAATTCAAAAAAGATTTAAAAACTAAACTAGGGAAAACTTGCCTTAACCAAGCCAAACAAAATGTCCGTTGAAAGTGTTCTTTCATGTGCCTCATCGACCATGATGACACTGAAAAGCCAGGCACTTGTTTAGAGAGATCAAAAGGTTTGAGAGTTAGGTAAGGACAAGATCATTTAGTAGAGCACAAACCTATAACTTGCTAGATCAGGCTCACCAAGGAATTCTCGTAACAGCATCCCGTCAGTCATATATTTCAGAATCGTTTTCTCAGAGGTGCAGTCTTCAAACCGAATAGAGTAGCCAACCTGAATATGATGGATTAAATCATTACATATTGGTCAGCTGAAGTAAGGATTGACAAAAAAGAAGTCCAAGTTCTAAGATACAAATATCATTTGAGCAAGACAGCTTTAACATATTGTTACAGAAGGGTGAATATACCATCTCTAACTAATAAAAGAACAAACGTATCATCTAAAGCATACCTCATGGCCAAGTTTGACTCCCATTTCTTGAGAAACACGTGCAGCCACACTCATTGCAGCAACTCGACGAGGTTGAGTACATCCAATCTATGAGAAGCAAATATTAGTTTCAGAGACTAGAGACAATATATCTGATCCCATTTCTACATTGCTAAGAACAGGCGTTTGATGGCTTCAACATAAAGGAGATAACATTGCCTAGAAAATAAGATCACTACCAAAAAAATCACAACAAACTTATGGCTCAAGTTCAAAAACTGTTAAGTTGTTAAAAATATAAAGAAATTGGCAGAGGACCTAGCCTGTCGAACATTACAAGATTACAGGCAGAAAAGTCCCTAGGACCCATATGTTCATCTCCTGAGAAACATGACCCTGGGATAGACAGATATTCTGCCTTCTATTTTCCCCTTCTTGAGGTTCCTCGCTTGCTGCAAGGGCAATAGGGGAAGCCTGTCTAGGAGGCTCATTCTACCACACCTTTAGTTAGGGCAGAGACAATTATCCTTCCATGTTATAACCACTGAACATGAAAGAGACACGGAAGTAACAGGCAACAAATCCCCAAAAGTAAGATGAGCTAAAACAACTCGAAAGGTAGAAAACACAAACATTAAAAGTGACAATCAAATAGATTTTACAAGCCCTGACCATGGAAAAGTCCTCACAGAATCAACAGAAGTTAAAATAAATAATGCAGGATACTTGAAAAAAACTCCTCATACTACAAAGGTGAAGGTCTTGATTAAGAAACTCTTCCTGTAAAATTACCAATATAGTGGCAGGCAATCCAAATTATACACAAGATACATGACTGCCCTTAATAATTCATAAAAACTACGTTGAAACATTTCAAACATCTTTGACCAGAAGAAGAGAGATAACTGTCAAGAATTGCAGAAACAAGACCCACAACCAAACCTAAAACAGCAGAAAGCCAAACAACAAAAGCCAGAATAATTGAGAAGTCCTCAACATTTAGCATAAATAGAGTCGAGGAGATTTTCTCAACAAGAAAAAAGACAGGTGAGGAGACCAATTGTAACTCCTCCTAGGAAGCATATAAGAACTTTCTGTAGGAAACGTTTATGTACTCCTGGCAGTTTGGAGACAGAAATGATAGACTAATTGGTGGGATTTTTGGACTTCTTCCTTGATCTTTTTGGAGTAGAATGGGCAATAAACAGACATCAAGGATGCTATATAGCGGCTAGGAATAAAGAGTTAGGAAGCATATATAAGCTCTCTGGAGAACACCTTTCTGATTACTCTGCACAGTCCAGAGAGAGACAACAAAGGGCAGCCCGGTGCACAAATCATCCGCGTTAGAAGAGAGAAAGGATGATTGAAATTGAATACAAAAACAATACACTATGTCGATTTTAGGTGCTTATTGATTAAAGCTTCATTGGGGTAAATTAATAAGTGTAGATGATTTTACCTAAGTGGTGGACTTCTTGGACTCCAATAACTAAAAGGATAAGTCCTCTGAACTTTTGTAGCATCAGCACTTTCTTGGTGCTTGTGCGAATAATCCATACATACTTATCAAATAGAAGCTGTAAGGTAGCATATCCCCCCTCCACTAATTATGTGACATTCTCTTATAGTTCCAACCACATCCCTTTGTATGCTAGCAAATGCCATATCAGAAAAGTCTCGGCCTCTAAAAAAGAAAACATCAACTTCAATTTTGGAGGGTGCGGTACATACTCTACTCTATATAAGAGAGATCCATACCTTCCCACGTTTGGAATATCCCGCCTCATGCAGATACTGCGGTATCTGGGTGGTCTTCCCGGAGCCCGTTTCTCCAACAATAACAAGAACCTGCAACCAGCACCAATTTTTATAAAATGTAAACACAGCAAACTAAGTGGAAAGGACATTATAACTAGCCTCAAACCCACAAAGAAAAGTAAAAACATATGCAAGCAACCGATCAACCCAACCTGATGATCATTAATAGCTTGGAGCAAATCATCCCTGTAGGGATACATTGGTAGGGTCTTCCTATCCTCCTAAAATGTATCCATGAAAGACGATTAGTATAAATGAAATTCAACAAATCAAACATAAAAATGGAAGGTATAACCTGTGGTCTATTTAGCAAAATTGGTCTCGATAAAAAATAAGAGGTCATGATAACTTGCAAAAGCCAGAGAGCAAAAGCGAATGATTCTAACAGATGAGGCAAAACTTTATAGATGCAGGACTTCGTATTCAATTTCAATCTAACGAATTCTACAAAGAGAATCACCTATTTTGGCAATATAAATTTAAATTTCTAACTCAATATGATCAATGTAAATCCCTCAGTAAACTCCCACCTTGCAAAGCACGAAAAAAAACTAGGCGAAACACTTAAAAGGGCTATACATATAATCTACACACATGCACATATGTATAGTAGATTCGTGCTTTTTCTTCCAAAAGTATAATAATAACTTAATTACAGAACCTCATTTTTAGTGGGTGAGTAGCAGGGGAGATGATACTGTCCAATGTCCATGATATACTTTTTTTTTATAAGGATAGTCCATGATATATTATATGAAAGAAGAACACAGAAAGCATAAATTTCATGATCACTTGATTTAACACACAGATATACATTGCTAGTTAGAAGCCCAAAGCACAACCCATCATAGTAAAAGGAAAAGAAAGACCTGAAAGACCTCTAAAATAAGCCAAAGAGATTAGAAAACGGTTTAAGCGGGAAGGAAAGGAGAGAACATTGGTCGCTGTAGTATGCTGATGTTAGACCTAAATGTCCATTTTTAGTTAGACTTGACGCCCCTGTGTCTTCCATTTTATCCATATCTACACTTCAACCCCTCTTCTTCAACCACATTTTGATTTATAAAGCAGTTATACTGATGTCGTACTTATATATTCGATATATTACAAACGAAATTCAATGTTAGCAGTCTCGGGCATATGAGAGAAACTATAAAACAAAGTAGTGGAAAACCATAGAATCAATCGTGCTGATTTTATTGCACAGCATGATGCTGATAAATCAATACCTGGAGTTTTTCAAATGCTGACTTAGCCATAGTTTTCTCTATTGAATCAGTGGAAGGCTCTTGGTCAACCTGAACACAAACCAAAGATAAATCTTAAAACAATGATCAAGAAATTATCAAGAGAAGATTTAGCATAACAACACGTCAACAGGGTTGAATAAGCAGGCGTACATTAACACCATCCATTACGGCTGCCTTTATGAACTCAATTTGGTCTTCAAACACAAATCTGCACCAAAGTAGCTCTTAGGTTTTAAATATTAAGATTTAGGTATAAACATCTTAGTGATCTTACCCTCGGATTCTCATTCCTAGATATAGCAAAATACACTATCTGTAAAGCACAGAAGAAAATTTTCCATACCGTGCAAATTTTCCATACCATCCTATATGCATTTACATTTTACGCATACATGGAAAAGGGGAGAAAGGGAGAGGAGAGAGAGAGCGCGAAGCTAGAGCTTACTGGTAGTCATCAGATCTTGACTTCCTATCTTTTGACCCAAATTTAAGGTTCGCCTTCCCTGTGTTGTGATGAAGACCAAATTTAAAGACTCGAAAACTTCTGAGTTCATAAAAACTTCAACGAAGGTGAATTAGCGATTACCAATCTGATGTTCCTCCCATGCCTCTTGTTCAGCAAAAGGATTCATCTTTTCAGCAGCATCTGGATCCCTGGAAATGTCAAAACAAAATAGAAGACCATATAAACTTCTCAAGTAATAAAAATTGACTCTCTAGAACCCAAACACACTTTGCACAACTCTATGCTAGACCAACTGTTAGAACTATCTTTGTCAATATAACTAACCTGTATCGCTGCGAAGCCACCGAAAACCTCTTTTCCTGATTTACACCACCTTCAAGATCATAAGCATCAGGTATCCTATACTGTATTTAAAACAAGCAACCATAAGGGATCTTCATATGAGAACTGACAGAAACTGGAGAAAGGCATAGGAGTTCAAATTCCATCTCTCAGAATCAACTTATTTTATATCCCCTATTTCTAATATTTACAATTGGTTCACATATTTTTCAGATTGGTGGCACTAGTAACAAAGCATCAAACTCAACTCGACATGATTAGGGACATAGCCTACCTTTTGTAAAGGGGGTTCAAATGAATCCCTTAACCAAAAAATTTACCCAATGCAATAAGGTTAAAACAGTTCTTTTATGTATATATTAAGTTGTTGAATCCCCTTGACATAGGTTCATATCCAAAATGTGACAATTATTAAACTTTTTTAATCCCCTTAATCAAATTCCTCTCAGCCACTAGCTATGATTTGGACTTATCTTATGAATTATTTGGTACAGTAAACATTGGATACGAAAATAAACCACGTATAAATAATAATATAGGGCTTACAATAGTTCATAATATTCAAATTACAGTGCCCCCCCCCCTCCCCAAAAAAAAAAAAAAAACACAATATCATATAATATATTCGGATAGGAAAGAGTGAAAACAACATTTGAGGTTTTCTTTTCCGATTCTTGATACTTTTAAGGAGGCCTTCGAGAAAAGGTAAAATCATTCATTATTTTAACTATGAAAGAAACATATAATTTAGACAACAAATCCATAAGTGAAGCCTTTTCATTCGAAGTTCTGAATTTAACTGGACTCAAGCTTTAACAGAGGTGTTTTTTCATGAAGTAACAAATTTTATTTACAAAGGGCGGAAAATATCTGAATACAAAAAGTACACTAAAACAGTAAAAGCAGAAAACGATAAAAAAAGATATAATTTCCTAAAAATAACATTGAATCATCTATACATATAATAACCTCTTGGGTGCATCAAAAAGAAATAAGGAATTGGTAAAAGGCTATTCCTCAAGTTCACAAAATTATTATCAAGCCTCGAGAAAATATATAAGGAAATTATATTGTTATGGGATAAAGAGAAGTCTTTCATAAAGGAAGATTAGCGCAAGGAAAGCTCATCCTTTAGGTAGAAGTACCCAGATGTAGCCTTTATTGGATCAAAGCACTAAATAACTCATATAGAAAACAATAGACAAAGATACAGTGATATCTAGACCTCATTTTTCTTTTTTACTTTTTTGTATGTATGTTGTGGGGGAGGGAAAGCAACGGAGATACTAGCGACTATGACAAGCAATAAATGACAGAGACAATAAAATAACGAATGTAATGAGACATGTTCTTGGAACGATAAAATATTCAGAATATTAATTACCTCGTCCATGTCACCGGTATCTTCTGATCGTTTCTTAACAAGTTCATATATTTCCTTCTTATATCTGCAAATGTACAGGTTCTGAGTACACAACAGCATGCATATACAAAGCAATCCCACATTCAACCAGAGCCTATTATAAAGAATGGTCACCCCCCCCCCCCCCACACACACACACAAAAAGAAAAAAAAAAGGAAAATGCAGAAAGGCACTAACTCCACGTTCACAAGAATTCAGTAAGTAATCATCAGAATCTTCATATGATAACGGAACGATGAAATTTTATCACTCTGAATGATCACAGGAATATGTATTTCATAACCAAACAGACAACCGATGAAAAACGCTAGATGATTTCATGTTAACTGGAATTAGGACTTGCACTGAAGCAGGAAAGATAAGCATGTATACCCATCCATATATAAGCTCCTAGAAGAAAATGACAAACACGAGGCACTTTAGGATTCACTTCAGGATTCAATACCAAAACAGTAGATGCTCTTCACAGCATGCAATCTCTAAGTAGCAACAAACAAGGCTTGAAATATACAAGTGCCACAGAGTGAATTCACTATATAATCAATTGCAAGAAGAAATCAGTACAAACAAAATCTCAAATTAAGAATAATTCTGGAATGGGCATCAAAACAAGGGCGGAAAGTGTATCTCCTTGCCTTAGCTCACGTTCCTCTGCTTCTGTCAGCTTCACTCCCTCAAACAAGTATTGTTCATCTTCTAAATCGTCTCTGGAATACCACAAATATGGTTAGACATTGACCAGTAACCAGAATGGAATATTTTCACATTATATCACATAGAACAATGTAAATTACTTCCATATAATAAGTGAAGGTGTGAGCTATAATGTACAATCATGTAAATACCGGAGTTCCTCTAGCTTCTTCTGCTCCCTTTTCTTCAAGTATTCTCGTCTTGAAACTTTCCTGGATCAAATAATATGTGAGAGTTATTCAATCAATAACATAATATCAGTCTATTTTCAACAAGACCTTGTTCTGCATTAACACCAAGTGCTCCTCATTTATATACCTAACCGACCCTAGAATTGATGAATAGGAAAATAGTTCTCTAGTACAAAACGCAACGATGTGTCTTTTTCTGTCCATAGTACTACCTCTCCTCTCAACTCTGACATGCAAGAACTTAAAGAGGAGATGGGATTGTCATGAACAGGTGTTGTCAGGCAGGCACATGTCACACTGAGGGCACAAACCCCCACCGGATGCATTGGAAATCCAATAGGAACTCCCATATCTTGATGTTCAACAATTCATTGGTATTAAAAAGGACAGTAGAAGAAAATATCTCTAATTCTTTGTTTTTATGAAGAATAAAGGACAACGGATGAAACACCACGAGTTGGAGAGTGCAGAAAATAAAAAGAAAGAAAGTTGCTTGAAGAGCAACGCCATTAAATCTTCTTTAACTTGTTTAGAATGAAAGAAGTATGAGATTATTCAGACAGACCCACTCCATATTTTTTAAAAATTACTGTTCCATCTATACTTTTGATGCAAACTAAACAGTCAGGATGATTTGACAAATGACTTTGGTTAACTGAGTTCTTAATCTGCACGTACTTGTCAAATTGTCTGCAGATATGCCTGAATTGAAATTTAACTGATATACCATAGCAGATCTATCTATTGTTTGGTTTTTCTTTAAGAGTGAAATATTTAAATAACCAAAAAAATTGACATCCAAGCTCTAAGCCAAAAAAGTTGAAAGGCTCCATTATAAATCCGTTATTATCATATCTACCACCAAGCAAAATTATGTTTTCCCAAGATCAACAACATTGAAACTACAAGACCTATTTAATCTACCTCCCATTTCTTTCTTCTTCTTTTCTTTTTTGTATGTTAACTACTCAAATACACCTCAATTACTTTCTTTGAATAAAATAGACAAGTAAAAGAACCACAAAAGAAGAGGTATTCCAAGTTAAGGATGGATCAAAAAAAATTTTGGTAAGATACAAGATAATAATAGAATACTGAACCAGATTCTATGGTCATTAACCTTAAAGATCCAATGTCATCTTGCTCAAATGCATCAGCCCTCCTGATTGCTTCTTCTGTCATTTATTAATTATTAGTGTGTGAGCTCATTTGCATAAACTGTTCTTTCTACTGAAAAAACAGGAAAAATAAACAAATAAATATACAGCAAGAATTGTAACTACAATAAGGTACCTTCCTCCTTCCTTGTTAATTTTGGCTCTGCCAACTGTTATTGAAGACAAAATACCGCATTATAACAAAGACGAGAAGTTAATGTTGGCATACAAGAAACAAGTCTGACCTTCACTAATAGACACAAACGAAATCATATCAGGTGATTTGAACAAGAAGTTTCGTAAATATGTGAAAGCAGAAACACAAAAAGGGGTGTGATATTCCAACTAAACCAATCACAAATGGTGTATAGTAGTAAAATAACACAGAAAATACGGCTGCATGCGTGCCTCCATTTTACCGCTTTAAAAATGAGAAGTCCAACTAATCAAGAGAGGCCTTCAAAGAATTAGCGATATCAACGCAAAAAACAATCAAAGCTTCTTCCTTTTATTTTTTTTGAGATGAAGTGTTTACTAAGGCTAGTACCAAGAAGGTACCACGAAGATGCAAAAGAAAACACAATTAAAGCATGTGATGCTCAGACTGGCAACCTATTAGAAGATAATGAATATGACAGCAAATAAAACACAGAAATACCTAGTAGTAGTGAATATATGCCACAGTTCTACACTTCTACAATTAAAAGAAACAAAGGCGTTCAAATAAAAAAACTTTATCTACAATTGCATTGCTGGCTTCAGATGCTTAACTCCACCATTGTGAGCTTGCTCACTTAGCCAGTCCCAAGCCAGGGAAAAGGACAAGGGTTGTGGTATGTTGTAAAACTGGTCAAACTAGTCAATGCATGATAAATCCTCACATAGGTTGGACTGAGATGAATTAAATTGGGGAACATGGCCAGAGAGGGTTCATACAGCTGATCCAAATTTGTTAGCATTGAGGCATAGTTGTTGTGTCATGTGTGTTTGTTGTTGCTGGTTTAAGATGCTTAAAATTAGTTAAATCCACAAGACAACCCCACTTTATTTGTAATTGTAAGGGACCAATCTCTAACGTCGAGAGTGCATTCGCGCTTCAATTTTACAACTCGGAAACGGTCAAGAACAAATAGATTTATCTACCAATTACTTGAACATTCGTCTCCACCGAAAACAAACTGACAGCGAATTCAAATCATAGAAGCACCGCCTGGTATCTAAGCACATAGAGGTTCAAACAAAGTTAAGATTGCTCACCTTTCTAGTCCCGGCAGCATCTCGCTCTCTGATATGTCGTTCTAACTCCTCCCTCTCTCTTTGGTCCCGAAGTATTTCTTCTTCCGACTGCAACCGAAAAACATGCAGTTGACGTCAAGTGGATCGGGATTCTGAGTACAGAGAAAGGTGAACAAGCAAGAAAGTCAAAACAATACACCATATGTCGTACCTCAGAGTTGTCACTGTCATCTTGGTCCTGGGATGTTCGTCTCCGAACCCGTCTATCATCCTCCTCATCCTTAACTACCTGCACCATCATTTTCAGTCAAAACAAAGCAACTTGTTAAAACAAGATTCAATATTACAGCAGCTTACCATCAGAAATAAAACTGAATTCTATCAAGAAGAAGAAGAGTATAAGCACTATGCCTCATCATCTTCGTCTCCATGGGTCTCAACCCTCTTCCTGAACTTCTTTATACGGGTATCCTCTTTCCTAGTCTGAGAAGGAACAGAATTACTTTCCACACCGACAATATTGTCATCTTCATCATCAGCCTCCAAAAGTGAGTACGTCTTTTGTTTCCTCGCCA
The DNA here is from genome assembly GCA_027704765.1 of Solanum habrochaites. Lineage (NCBI taxonomy): Eukaryota > Viridiplantae > Streptophyta > Magnoliopsida > Solanales > Solanaceae > Solanum > Solanum habrochaites. Next base: position 61,650,505 of record JAKWJA010002491.1, read on the forward strand.
ACATAGCAGCCTCCCTTTCTTGTTGTAAATATAGCTGGTGAACAAGAGGCACCAAGTGTCACGAGATAAAGCACAATGTTTTACCCAAAAGAATGCTCGCTAGTCTGACCCTATGAAATAACTGAAATTGCAAGAGAAACTAACATTTGGCCCTGTCTTCTTGCGTTCAACTCTCTCAAAAATCTCTTGAGCAAAAACTCTTGTTTCACTAGAGGATGACATACCCATATCATCTACAAGTTGACTTGTTAGATTGGCAGCTGATGAAGCTTTCTTAGCTGCATGAAAATGATGTTATGAACAATGTTGCCACAACAATTGTTTTATTAAAATGTAAGAAAAAGACGTACCCAGATTAAGAACATAAGAGACAACTGTGGACTGTGAGTATCCCAGGAGAGACATCAATTTGTCTGAAACCCACATCCTCAATTCAGACCCCATTTTTTACTGCATTAAGCAACAACAGACACAACAATGGAAGTTAGATTTACTAATTTGCATCTTCACATCAACATTGCTAGAGTTCCTACCTCTCATCATGGATCCTCGACATAACATGCTGGAAAGAGTATTTTGATCTTAAATTCCACCCGTACAATCCCAAAGGTAATTTTGAGTTATTTCAATTGTTTTGGCGTAAGTTTTTTTTTTCTAAGTTCTGCTATATAATCATAGTTCAGACCTCTCTTATTTGGGTGACATATTCCTCATTAAAAATAAAATAATTTCTCATATATGTATAAAATGGGTCAACCCATTAGTCACCCACCCATTTTGACCTTCAAATATGGATGGATTGGGCTGTGACCCATTTTTAACTCGCACAAACTCTACCCAACCACCCATTTGCAACCATACTTAGGTGCATTCCTTATCCGAATAGATCAACTTTTTCAGGTTGAAATACTACAGACAATATTTTGTGCATTAAAATTCAATCAGAATGCCATAAATCATAAATAGTGGTTCATTGTCTGTCATGAAAAAAAGTCAGGAAAACACCAGTAAAGTGAGGCCAACAAATCAAGGACAGACCTTCAAAAATATACTAATTGAGTGTAGAACACCACCACAGAAGACCCATAAGGTAGTTTAAACCGTATGTTTAAAAAATCAAATATCTCAACAAGAGACTAACTCGATAATAAATGTCAACTCCATTTTTCAAACCCCCTATTTCAAGGAGAGGGAAAACAAACTAATTTCCATCAGCGTTCAATAATAATAAGAGGTGGTAGAATCAAAAACAAAATTTCTTATTTACCATTTCAAGTAGTCAAATCTCATAATCCGGAAGGTCTTTGCAACTAGCTAAATTATAGCCCCACTAGAATAACCAACCTGGATTAGTAGACTATAAACTACAACCTGATAAAACTAACATACTTACAAGTTCATTAATACATTAACACTAAACACTGTAAACTGGAAAATCAAACCTCTGTCAACGCAATTTACATGTAAACACTATTGAATCGGCGGCACTGAAACCCATTATCTGATATAGCTAGAAAGATTTGGTCAATTACTTTAAATAATATAAGTTTCTTATGAAGAATTGAACATCATAGTACGATGATAAACATTCATCTTTCATTTTCTTGATTTTTCTTGAAGTAGATATTCAGAAAGGAAGAGATTGAACTAATTTGAACCGTGTTGAGTTCACTATAACATTGTAAAGCCATCACACATGTAAAACAAATCAAGAAGTTATCTCGTAAAATAACATATAACAAACAAGTGAACTAGGGTTTTGTCCATTGCATGATGGGAAAGGGACATATAGCTCTAGCGACATAGAAGGACAAAGAAGGACAGGGAAATTACCAATAAATTGCCAGAAATTCACCGGAGATTAGAAATCAAGTTCAACGGAAGAGTCGAAAAATCCGGCGACGTTTAAAATTGGCGGGCCAACGGAATCTCTGCTCCGTCAAGGAACCGGTAGAAGGGTTTTGGCATGTAAATTTTGAAACTCCGAATGGGGCTCAGCTTGGTCGCCCAAAAACTCTGTGATTTACTTTCTATGAGAAACTAAGGAAAATAATTATTTATGCTTTGGGCAGATTAATGATCCTTTATCCTTTGAGCATTTTAATTTGTCGAAAGCAAATATTATTAAGCGGCATTTTAGTCACTTAAATATTTAAAAAGATTTTTAATAATTTATAAATTTAAAAATTATCGTAGAAAAATATTATAAATCACAATAATATAAAAATTATATAGTCAATTAAAAATTTGATTGACTTTCAAATTTATCTATGTGAGACAAATGAAGTAATTATTTGAAATGACTGAGAAGTATTGTGAATAACAATAATTAACAATTTAAAAGGCGTAAAAAAAAAGTTGATTGACTCTTGTCTATAAGTGTCTCGTTAATTGAAATAGAAGGTGTGACATATCTTATTTGAAAATGACATAAAAAGTAATATAAATCATAAAATTAACTGCTAAAAACTTTTAAATGACATAAAAAAAATGGTTGAATCTAGTAGGTACCACATAAATTGAGCCAAAAAGAATTACATGTTTTCATTAAGTATCAAAAAGAGTAAATTACATTTGCTAGAAATCAAAAATACTAATTTTTGACGAACTTCAAGAATTAAAGTCGCTTATAAATATAAAAAAATATTAAAAGAATAATTTTTGAATCTGCCTCAAACATGAAGAACTAATTATGTTATTTTCTCCATATTTAAAAAGGGTTTATTTTTTTAATTATTTATGTGGCAAACAAGATAAGAAAATTAACACTGAATTTATTTGAATGTGTGAAGAGATGGTGTGTGGATTGATACATATGCATGGATACACCAAAAAGAATGTGAGACGCTCGAGATGTTATGAGATGAGTGTCGGGCGAAGAAAAACTACGAAGATAATTCGACAAGATAGGATACATCTTCAATTTTTTTGAAGGTATGTAGGTTGAGGATTAAAATAAAAGGGTATTAGATAGTAATTTTTTTGTATTTTTATGTGTGAGAGAAACGGGCTGTATTAGGCTTATATTTTTTGTAAATTAAAAATAAATCTAAACTTATAGTAGGCTTGCAATGACGTACTCATGTGAAAATATCTATTGAACATGTGATTTTTTTGAAAGAATTAAGTTTGACTACTATTTGCGCAGTGCATGATATGTTGCCCACAACTGTGTTAAGGAAAGTTTATTAGTTTAATATTGGATTAATTAGTTTAATATTGAATTAATTGCAAAAATTTCGTCTTTTAGTTTATTTAATATCATTATTTTTTATAAGTTTTGTAAATTTTCAAATTCTTTATTTTCACGCATCACATTTATGTATCTTGCACATCAAATTAATATATTTCGCACATTATATTAGTGTATTATGTATAAAATGTACATCAGATTAATGTATTATGTATAAAATATAATGTATTTTACTTAACGATTAATGTATCTCGCACATTAAATCAATGTATCAGCGATTATATTATTGTATCCATTTTGAGAGATCTTTATAATTATAAACTTTTAAGAAATAAATTATAAATTTTAACTTAAAAACACGTGATTTCTGTAATTTGCCCTTAAAAATTTAATTATATCTATCATTCTCTCAAGGTTTCATTTTTTCCTTTGAATTTGGATATTACACCTTCCTTCATATGTCAATTTTTTTAATCATTTTTTGAAACTATTTAAAATAGATATAAATTAATTATGATTTGAATAATTTGTCCTTATTTATATTATAATAAAATATAGCAACTTATTTATCTTTATAATTTTTTTTATTAATTAAAAAGATACATAAGAAAAATGTGTAAATTATGGTCACCTAGTACAAGACCAAGAAAAGGTAAAATCGTGTACTCCGTCCGTTTAAAAAAAATGACTCTATTTCCTTTTTAGTTTATTTAAAAAAAAGTGATCCTTTCCTTTTTTGTTAACATTTTAACTTTAATTTTTCACGTGACACCACAAGATTAAAGAGTATTTTGGTACATTTGACAAAACTTTAAATTAGAACCATAAAGATTAAAAAGTATTTTGGTACATTTGACATAACTTTAAATTAGAATCACATGATTAAAAAGTTCTTTTTCTTTTCTTAAACTTCGTTCGCGGTTAAACTAGGACAATTTTTTTTGAAACGGAGGAAGTAATATTTATAGGGAAAATTAAATAAATTAATACATTTTAAAAAATAATTACTGATTTTAGCGATACGTTTTGTTTATTACCATTTATAGCAATATTGTGATAAATCTATAACATGTAATTAAAGTGAATTATGTATGAAATGTATTTGAATTATAATTGTTTTTGAAATATATTATGTTTGTTCGGTAAAAAAATTATCACATTATATTATAAGTGTATTAAAATGTATGATAAATATATTATTCTATCATTAAAACTTATATTATATGTAAATAATAAATTATTCTTTATAATATTTATTAAATTTATATTATAAATAAATTAAAAGTGATTAATTAAAAATAATATTATTATTATTATAAATAATAAATATTTTTTTATTATAATATATTTACGTAAGTTTCCATATATGACAACAAGAAAAACGGAAATAGAATCGAAACCCCACCTCAAATCAAAAGCAAACGCGCTTTTCCGTTCAAAAGTCGTCGGGATTTTTTTCTCTTCTCTCAACGGTCGTCGCCGTCATCGCCTTTGGTGTCCCTTCGGGGATATCCAATCTACAGAAAAAGGTCTCCGACGCCTTTTCTTCTCTAAACAAATTGAAGACCTTTTTCATCTTATTTATCGATATCGCCAACTTCTCCGATAACTCTGAGAAGTTGGAGGAAAATCCATCAGTTTTAATTATCGATAATAATGGGGTGCAGCAGCAGCAAGACCACTGATGCTGGCACAATTTCTCGATGGCGGTCCACTGGAATCGTTGCTTTACGCGACTCCAAATTGAAGGCATTTCCTTTTATTCTTCGTGTTTCTGCAATAGTTTAATTTGACATCTAAAATTTTTTAATTGCAATCTCACAATGTTTATCTCATGATCAATTATGTGTGACCTCTCATTTCACTAATTCTGATTTTCATTGAATTCTCAGGTTTATTTGATTAGCATACCAAAAATGTTTTCTTAAATAACAATTTCTATTTAGATCAAATTCATTGAACTATTCAAAATTTAAAGTATGAAGTCATGAGTTCTCTATAAAGACTAATTTTAAGTAACTTTTAGTCATACATTCTTTTGAGCTAAGCGTCTATTTAAAAGAACCTCTCTACCTCACAAAGGTAGAATCACTCTTGTGGGATTATGCTGGGTATGTTCTTGTTTTTAGTCGTACATGAAGTCTTTTAACTTCTTAACTCTTTTATTAGTCAAACACCATGACATAAATGAACATTGCTAGGTATAATAGAGCTTGACACGAAGCTTGGACTCTATAGGCATGCGTTTGTAGTTTATACACCAAGAGATGCTTTAAGTTAACCAGGATAGTGAAATATAATCAAGCGTCTTTATAGAGGAGATCATCCCATGCAAATCTTTTTGTTGTTTCTTGTTTGATTCTCGAGGCGGTTAAAGTGAACAAATGTTGATTGTGGGAAGTAGAGGCGAGATGGTAATTAACTACTCCCTCCTTTTCCATTCGAAACAAGCAAATCATTGTCCGAGGAGTTACTTTTGCTTGTTTGTTTGTTTGTTTTGATGAATGATACTTACCATGATGAAATGCTAGAACAGTTAAATAAGGCAACATATTTAGTCCATTGAAAAGGCCACATATTTATGATTTCCTGACTAGCCTTCTTTTGAACAGACATTTCCTGATGAAGTTTTTGACCTGGAAAGATCTGTACGGACCCTTGACTTAACACACAATAAAATGGGTATTGTTCTCCAGCTTCTTGAGCTCCTAATCTGTCTTCTTTTCACTTCAGAGTATTAAGACAAATTCTATTAGAAGATTGTTTTTGTATACTTATCTTATTTTCTTAAAAAAGGTTGTTTTCCTGGAAACTAATTCTCACTCTTCTGTTGTGACAGTTGAAATTCCAATGGAGATCAACAAACTAACCAATTTACAACGTCTTGTAAGTACTGCATCCTACTCTTCCTCTCTTTTTTTTCCTGCTGTCCGTTAATGTATTAGGGCCTCATTTATTAGAAAAAATTGTATTCTATTTGGAAAGAAAACTCTACTGTTATTGGCGTCAGATCATATTATAAATGCTAGCTGTCAAGAAGGTATCAAACTCATAATCTCGCAGCCAAAATGCATATAAAGATAATGAAAATGATTTAGGGAGCAGAAATGGAGCAAACAATTATAGTGTTATTTGTTGTTTATAGTAGAAAATTTACTAGGGTAGAAAAAGTTTGTACAGAAGGCAATGTCAATAGAAATATAAGAAAAACAATTCTTCATTCTGTCATAAAGACTTCGATAAGTGGGATACCGTTGATACTAATGTTGAGCAAATACAACGGAAAAATGATCCTCCCTGAAAAGAAAACAACTTAATATGAGCTCTTGTAAAGGGCACAAAGAAGAAGAGAGCAATATACCTGAAAAAGTAATTGAAGGATCTGGAATAGGCAGCACTAATACTATATAATTATCTATTTATTCTTGATTGGGACCTAAGGAGGGTAGATTAAACTGTAAATGTAGCAAGACACAGAAAAAATGTTTGTTGAAGGGGAAGAAAACTCTTGGTGATTACTTGATTAGCCACTCCTAAATCTTGCACCATAAATTTTGAAATATAAAGCATAGAAAATAGCTGTTATAAATGAGGGAGAACCACACCCTAAAAGCTAACTATTACTTTGGGAGAGCCCAAGGCTATAGATACCCCACACAGCACTCTGTAGTACTGATCTGGGACTTTGCAATGGACCATAATAATAACTCTTCTACTTGTCCTGTTACTTTTCTTGTTGGATAATTTTTTGTAGTTTTTCCAAGGACTTTTATCGAATTTTTCTTGTTTATTACTCATAATGATATCATTAGTTTTTTACTGTATTAATGGTGAACATATTTCTTAAGTTTATAATCTAATACTAAGAGCAAAAAACTTGTATCTCTAATTATCTGTATTCAGATTTTAGCCAATAACATTATTGAGCGCCTTCCCATGAATCTGGGATTGCTCCAGTCTTTGAAAGTGGCAACATTTGATGGGAATCGAATCACAAACTTGCCTGATGAATGTAAGTCTATATATGTTTGATCACTCATGTTAGGTGGATTCTTTTTTCTTTTATATGAGCCAGGCTCTCTGTTCTAACTACACAAACTTTCTATATTCAGTGGGGCAGTTGGTGAAACTTGAGCGTCTGTCTGTCTCAGCAAACCTTTTGACCAGCTTGCCTGACACAATCGGGAGCTTGCGGAGTGTGAGTCATTGATTAAACTCTATATGTTACCTGCTTTCTCTGTTCTATTTAATGTGCTATAAAGATTTTACTCCTACATAGTTTTATTGTTCGTTAAAATATTTTTACTGTAAAGATGTTTAGCTAACAAAAGAATTATTTTAGTTTTGATCTTGCCAATGCCTTTGATTGGAGAATTATTCTGTAATATGAAAGAAACCCCAACCAATTTATCAAGTTGTGCTATTAAGCCACCTTATTCTGACATTTATTTAGTTTTCACACCTCTTGCTTCATGTTTTAATTTGTTTCCTGTTATCTTTTTTGTCGTCACTGTTAAACAGATAAAAATACTGTGAAGACTTGTTATAAGTTATTATTCAAATTCTTGTTCTTGTGTTTTGGGGGTTCTGAATCAAGTTCAATGGTTCTATTGATTCTGGAACTGTTATACACTTGTACATGTTATTATAAAAAGATTATCAGCTACTTGTGAGTTCTAGTATTTACGGGGATGCTGTTGAAGGAAGCTAGTACTGATTAGACAGGCATCTTAGCAGTTCCTTTTCACTGATAAGTTTTGAGCAGACGAATTGATAATATCTTTTGGCGATGCAGTTGGTTTTGTTGAATGTTTCAAACAACAAGTTAAAGTTTCTTCCTGAATCAATTGGAAGTTGCTGCTCATTGGAAGAACTGCAAGCAAATGGTACCTTCATTCTTAGCTCATGATTCTTGTGATTTTTTCTCTCCCCTTTTCCTTTGGTCTCCTGGGTGTCGTAGCTTTGTATGCATATCAAATTGACATTAGCAACTCTTACATGTGAGATGACTAATCTTTGTGGAATACTTTTTTGAGGTGATATACAATATCATTTTTCTACTTTTCTTAGATTCACTGTTGGTACTTTTACTGACTTTAATGCCTTTATTGAAGTGATGAGCTCTGTTTCTCCTAAGGCTCATGATTGGAAGTTTCTGTCACAGATAACTCCATTGAAGAGCTTCCTGGTTCAGTTTGCAATCTCATTCAGCTAAAATCACTCTGTTTGAACAATAATAATCTCAATCAGGTAATTTCAAAACTTACGTCGCTGTCTCTTTCTTTCTGTCTGTCTGTCTCTCTCTCATTCACACACACACACAGAGTCATGTACATATGTAAAGGCATGCTCAGCATTAGTGGATCTAAAGTTGTACGGTCTGTCTCACATAGTGTAACAAAAAGCAATATTTACTTTGTTAGACTGATATTTTCTTTGAACACTCTCACTCACACTCTCTCACACACACAAGGCTATTCAACTAACTCGTGTATAAATATGTTATATAACTCTTCATCAACCTTAAAACATGCACAAAATGGCATTTCCTTAAATTAAACATCCTCATGTCTTGGACTTGATATGAAATAGTCATTGTGTCAAATATAGTTATTTGCAAAGTTTTGTTTCTTGTCTTTAATGTGCTATTCCTGGAGTTCACCTTCTCCTTGCTGATCTGCTTATTTTACAGCCATATTTTAGCTATTGATTTGTTGGTTCTCATTTTTATAGATGCCTTCAAATTTATTAAGAGAATGCAAGGGCTTGCAGAACATAGCCCTACATGGCAATCCCATCACTATGGACCAATTTCAACAAGTAAGTCACTATTGTGCTCACCTCTGTGCATCCTTAAAAGGTCACTTATGTGGATCTCCGACTGACCTTTTTCCGTTCAGATGGAAGGATTTCAAGAATTTGAAACCAGGCGTAAAATGAAGTTCGACAAACAAATTGATTCAAATGTTATAATTAGTTCTAAAGGGCTTGATGAGGGTGTTGATCTGTGATACCAATACTGCTGTAATTTTTGTAAGCCCTTTCACTCTGTCTTATTAATCTTGTTTTTATATCCTTACTTCCATTTTTTTTTTCCGAAGGAAACTTATCCCATAATACACGTTCATGCAAATAACCCCATTTCGCAAAAAGAGGTTGCATCAACTTGTAATTTCTGTAATATCTAAATTCACTTACTTCATTGTTGTCAAAATGCTCATGGCATTGCTTGATATGCATGTTGGCGTTGATTTTGCCTCCTTATTAATTACCATATTGCCTCTGCTATCATATATGCCTCAATCAATGTTTGTATGACAGTTATAGTCTTATGCTCATGTCTCTGGGTTGATATGCATGTTGGCTTGCTCCTACTATCATTTACGCCCCAACCAATGCTTGTATAACAGTATAGACTTACATGGCTGCCAGTGAAGGTATCCATTGTGGAAAGCATGCTCAATCTAAAAAAAAGGTGCACCATAATTGTTATAGACTGTGTCCTTTGCAACAGAATTATGTTGTCTGGCAAGTTTCCGAGTCTGATAGATATATCTCCCAGTTCATTTGTGCCAAAATTAGTTTCAAACGATCAGGTGATGCATTTTGATTAACTGCTGGCCAATTTTGTTTGTTGCAGTTGGGTGGAAACGTGACGCGTTAAAATTGTTTGATTTCAATGAGCAGTTATTGCTGCTGACTGCGAAGAATTTGCTCAGGCCACTTGGACAAACTGGGCAATGTATGTATGATGTGTTAGAATAATTGTACATGGTCTGTATCACTTGTTTCAATTCTTTTTGTAAAAGCTATGTATATATTTACTCAAAACTTGTTATATGTGCAACCTTTTGTAACATAAAATTATCAGTCCTTATAACATGCACACAAGTATCTACAGAGCTCCATTATTATTTTCAGAAATGCAGAACTCCGTTGAAAAATAAGACTATTGCAGAATCATTTGCATTAAATGAACCCCAAATTTTGCACATTTTGCATATTTAATCAATCATTAATATTTCAGCTTCTTTTGAACTAGGGTAACTCTGTTAGTTAGCCTGCTGCTATTGATTTGGCTTTTAACCCAATATTGTTAGCTTTCCTTTCATGACTTTGATGGAGGTTGACTCAAGAATGGAAGTATGAGCCTCCATGGCTCATCTCGAAAATGCAAAGAGGGAAGACAGTCCATAGCTATAACTAATATTAACAAAAATAAGACCCAAACAATAATTCTTTAATAGATCATTCAAAATAAAACAAACAAGTAGCTAGATCATCTAATCAGAGTATGAGCAAGCAAGTGATCGAAAGATCGTGATCAGTCCAACATACCAATTAGTAGAGACTCCTACACAAATCCAACAGTAACAAACCATGAAGGTTCTGATGCTTAAAAGTCGAAACTAGATATAAACAAAAGTGAACAGATGCAACGACATTCAAACAAGCTGATTCAGGATGAAGAATAACAAAAACTCACACTTAATAGCTTTGCTAGAAACAAAATTCTGGGAATACAAATAACTAGTAGGCTGACTCAGACATTTAGGCTTCATACAAATGAAAGCAAACTAACAACCATTCATAGACTTGGGCATGAATTATTTGTTTTTGTCGTTCATTATGTAAACTATAAGTAAATTCGAACAAGTCATAGCGGCAGTTTGATCACACATGACTAGAGAAATCTGATAAGAACATGATACAAAATGATCTTGAATGATATATTTGAGATCTCAGATTTTATAAACTTGTAACAAACCCCTATTTCACTGAGATGCAAGTAGAAATCAGAGCGAGAGGTGCTCAACTGCATAGATTAGCTAAGTTCCCAAAGGAAAGTAAACATGTTCAACTACGGACTTCTCCTATAGTTATAACAAGTTGTATTTTCACACACTAATCCACCTGAATCCCACAAATAATACTCTCTTCTAAGTCACTGACTGAGTTTCACATACTCAAGGAAGTATAACAAGTTGTATTTTCACGCACTAATCCACCTGAATCCCACAAATAATACTCTCTTCTAAGTCACTCACTGAGTTTCACATACTCAAGGAAGTATAACAAGTTGTATTTTCACGCACTAATCCACCTGAATCCCACAAATAATACTCTCTTCTAAGTCACTCACTGAGTTTCACATACTCAAGGAAGTATAACAAGTTGTATTTTCACGCACTAATCCACCTGAATCCCACAAATAATACTCTCTTCTAAGTCACTCACTGAGTTCCACATACTAAAGGAAGTATAACAACTAATTGGATTACATTTTGTCCAATAAGAAAGGTACATCAACCAGTTTTGTTAGTAAATAACACTAATTTATAAATTAAAAGCTTAAAAAGTAACCTAACATAACAGAATAAATAAAGGATGAGTATGTATGACTCAATAAGGAGTTGGTGTTACCCAAATTGGAGGACAAAAACTACTAAGGGAAACACCTTTGTAGTGCGGCTGGATGCTGCCATCGGCTAAGTTGAACACCCCCATGTCCAAGCCTCCTCCTTCATCGTAGGAGAGGTATGATTCATAAAAATCGTCTGTAAAATAAATATGATTGGGCTTGATTCCTGGACATTGAGAAGCTTGGACTGAAATAGAAGCATTAGCACCTACAAAAAAAGCTGCGTCCCCTAATTCCCTGGTTTCTGTCAATTTGACAGCAGCTGAATCAAACTGGAAAACTCGAAAACTTGTTGTCCCATATGTTATATCCTCCCAAAGCCCATCCTCTCTTATATTTCCTTCTGGTAAGAGCGTTAACGGAATCCTGTCGCTATCATCTTGGACTAACCTAAGTTGAACACCATATCGCCCAATTACAAATAATGATCCTAGTGATTCTAGGATGTACAAGTGATCTGGCGTATCCTGAGGTTCAGTTGGTATCTGAGCTAAGGTATGGCATTTAGTGAGTTGAGGGCCAACAACTTCAGCAACATCACAAACTAAGAGACAGCCCGATTGATCCACAGAATAAATTTGGTCATTAAAATATATTATATCAGTAAAAGAACAGTAATTGCTTCCTTCAAATTTAATTTTAGTCCATCTAATATCTCCAGGTCTCCAGAATCTGAGGTCCCAGAAGTTTCCGTCAATGACCATGAGAATGTAGTCGGATGAGTTAGAAGGACTAGCTGACAAAACTGCCTTACCGATAAAGCAAGTCACTGGGTCAATCTCTTGATTGTAGTAGTCTTCTGTTGTATTTACATGAGGCAATTCAATGTGAACACCAGAGAAGGGATGTAGCAGACTAATTTCACCCTCTTCTCCTACCGTGACAAGCCATCCCATAGACTCCAAACACCGTTTTCTGCTAGCTTTGGGCATTCTCTTGTTCAAAATCATGCCATTATAGAGGCTGAAGAATTTCCTAACCTCATTATCCTCTTCCTCCGCTAGCATCAACCAAGGAGCTCTAGTTAAGTCATTGTTGAAATTGTTCTTGGTGGCCACAGAGTGCCAGGATTTGCAAACAGAGCCAAAATTTAGGTAGTCTTCAATAAGATTCAAACAGCTACCTATGGAAACCAACAGTTCAGGTGGAAATTCCGACCAATCAGGCATCTTTCGCGCCATCGGAAAATCTATCTCAACCGTTCCGATCCCAGCCGGCAGCCGCCTTACATAACGGGAAATCCCTAGATTTGGTGAACAGAATTAACAATTCGAACTACAATTGGAAACCCTAGTTTTGTTGTGGGTATCTGTTAGACCCGCAAACTACTTGATCTAACTACGTGCAGACATGTCAAGGACTTGGGCATTGGTCTTGACATGGATGATGGCAAACAGTGCAACACAAGTTCAAGTGCTTGGGTGTTGGCAAGGCAGCTTGAACGTGCATGGCTTACGTGCGGGCTAAGGGCGTTGGCAAGACAGCATGTTGGCTTGATGAAGCAAGGCTGTGAAGACTTGGCAATGTCAAGGACAAAGGCAGTTCACCCGAAATTGCTGAAATAAAACTAAGTGTGGAAGACAGCTAAAATATTCTAAGTGTTGGAAGCTGGCAGAATTATTCTAAGTGTTGGAATGAAGCCTGAAATATTCTAAGTGTTAGAATATTAGTATTTCGTGTAGATAAGAATGTAATTTGAATTAAATTCTATCTGTTGGAAATATAGCTGTTGGAAAGTTAGTTTTGAACCCTGGGCTGACATGTGTCGGACAGGTGTCATTTGTAACTGCCGCATGTAACTGCCATTGTGCAGAATTTTGATTTAAGGTGGAAATTCGTCTAAGGCAGAACAGTGTGTGTTTCTAGCCTTAGATTAATTTGTGAAGCCTTCCTTTGTATTACGAAAAGGTTAATAAAGGTTGGGACGAGTTCCTGTAAATTCTGTGGGTTGTTTGACATTACTGTTTTAAGTATTTCTATACTTAGTCAATTTTCGTGGGTGTAAGTAGGCTGAAGTATTACAGACGCTGTAAGACTGCCTAGAGTGGTGTGCGAGAAAAATAAATCGACCCTCTTTCAATTGGTATCAGAGCAAGGTTAAACAATGGTGAAAAACGCAGAATTGTGGGAATTGGCAAGAAGAATTGAATCCTTCGTCGGGTTTACTGAAGATATCCTGGCAGACCCTACGTTTGTGGATTTATTCACACAAATCATTGAGTTGAGAGTGGACGCTGAGAAAGTTCAGGGGGAAATTGGTGGATATCGACAGAATGTTGATAACCACATTACTGAAATCTTGGACTTTCGTACTACAACTACACAGAAACTAGAGGGACTGCAGAAGGAAAATGAAAACCTTCGTGCAGAACTCGTTGTTTTGTGTCGGGCTGTGGCTACGTTGAGTTCGACTCGTGTTGAATCATCTAAGGTTAAGATTCCAGACCCTAAAGCCTTCAGTGGCGCAAGAAGTGCTAAAGAACTTGAAAATTTCATATGGGACATGGAACAGTACTTTACTGCTGCAAGAGTGCCAGACGCTGACAAGTTGAATATTACCACAATGTATTTGTCGGGTGATGCAAAACTTTGGTGGAGGACTCGAAATGCAGACGATGTGAGTGCTGGTCGTCCTAGAATTGATACATGGGATAAGCTTATAAAAGAAATGCGCGATCAATTTCTTCCTAGCAATGCATCTTGGCTTGCAAGGGATAAGTTGAAAAGGTTGAGGCAGACGGGTTCAGTGAGGGAATATATAAAAGAATTTACCTCTGTGATGTTAGACATACAAAATATGTCTGATGAGGATAAACTTCACAATTTCATTTCGGGCATGCAAGGCTGGGCTCAAAACGAACTACGAAGGCAGAATGTTAAAGATCTGCCTGGGGCAATTGCTTCTGCTGATTCGTTGGTAGATTTCCGGACGACTCGTCCTTCGACAGATGTTCCTTCTACTTCGAAAAATAAGAAAAAGAATGAAAAGAAAGGGGAATGGAGAAAGGAAAGTCGTAAAGAGAATGCAAATGATAAAGGAAAGGCACAAATGAAGGATGGGAAAGACAGACCAAAGAGTAAAGATGGAAACTCTAAAGGCTGTTGGACTTGTGGTGGTCCTCATTTGGCCAAATCTTGTCCAAACCGGGAAAGGTAAATGCTATGCTTGCTGGAATATGAATCAAAGGGAGGAGGAAATGAAATTGTGGCTGCAATGGCAAATCCATTGGGATTGTCTTTTAATCACATTATGGGGATCAACACTGTTGGGGGACTCTCCAGCACTTCGAATCCTCATGCTTCCTTAATTCATATAGAAATGAAAGTAAAAGAACAATGTGTGATGGCAATGGTTGATACAGGGGCCACACACACGTTTGTTGATGTGAAGGTTGCTGCAAAATTGGGGCTTAAGTTGTCTAAAAGCCCTTCCTACGTCAAAACAGTCAATGCGAAGGCACAGGCCATTGTGGGCATGGCTTATAGTGTGTCTATGTCGACTGGAAATTGGGTAGGAAAACATAATTTGATGGTGATGCCGCTTGGAGACTTTGAAATTATACTTGGGATTGATTTCCTAAGAAAATACCAGTTTGTTCCGTTTCCTCACTTAGATGGAGTGATGGTAATGGGTGGAAGTGATGCTGGTTTTCTGAAGGGTGTTCATCCGTTTGGAAACATTAATAAAGTTGCGAAGAAGAAAGACAAGGAAATGTTGTTGTCTGCTATGTCGATCGACAAAGGGCTGAAGAAGGGTGATGAAACCATACTTGCTGCCTTGGTCGAAATTAAACCTGATGTGAAAATAGAAGTGCCTGATTGTGTTGGTGAATTGCTTAAACAGTATGCTGATGTTATGCCTCCTGAATTGCCAAAGAAATTACCACCAAGGAGGGACATTGATCATAAGATTGAGTTGCTGCCTGGTACGGTTGCTCCTGCACAAGCTCCCTATCGTATGGCTCCTAAATAATTGGTTGAACTACGCAAACAATTGAATGAATTGCTAGATGCTGGGTTGATTCAGCCGTCTAAGGCTCCGTATGGTGCTCCTGTTCTATTCCAAAAGAAACAGGACGGAACAATGAGAATGTGTGTGGACTATCGGGCATTGAACAAGGCAACTATAAAGAACAAATATCCGGTTCCGTTGGTGCAAGATTTAATGGACAGGTTAAGCAAGGCATGCTGGTTCACAAAACTTGATTTGAGGGCAGGCTATTGGCAGGTTAGGATAGCAGAGGGTGATGAACCAAAAACAACATGTGTAACTAGATATGGTTCCTATGAATTCCTTGTAATGCCGTTTGGGCTGACTAATGCCCCGGCAACATTCTGCAATTTAATGAATAATGTACTGTTTGACTATCTTGATGACTTCGTTGTCGTTTACTTAGATGATATTGTTATATATAGTCGAACGTTGGAAGAACATGTTAATCACCTAAGTCTGGTTCTGTCTCAATTGAGAAAATACACACTTTATGTCAAGATGGAAAAGTGTGAATTTGCTCAACAAGAGATAAAGTTCTTGGGGCATCTTGTTAGTAAAAACCAGGTTCGAATGGATCCTAAGAAAGTGCAGGCCATTGTTGATTGGCAGGCACCTCGTCATGTGAAGAATTGGATTGGGTCGTTTCTTGGCTTGGCTAACTATTATCGAAAGTTTATTGCTGGTTACTCAAAGAAGGCAGCGTCTTTGACAGATCTGTTGAAGAAAGATGCAAAATGGGTTTGGTCTGAACAGTGTGAAGAAGCATTTCAAAATTTAAAGAATGCTATTGCATCAGAACCTATACTCAAATTGCCTGATTTTGAGTTACCATTTGAAGTGCACACTGATGCGTCGGACAAGGCGATTGGTGGTGTATTAGTGCAGGAAGGTCATCCAGTAGCCTTCGAAAGCAGAAAGTTGAATGATGCTGAACAAAGATACTCAACACATGAGAAAGAAATGGTTGCGGTAGTACACTGTTTGCAGATTTGGAGAGTTTACCTCTTAGGTACTCGATTTGTGGTAAGAACTGATAATGTAGCAAATACATTCTTCAAAACACAGAAAAAGTTGAGTCCTAAACAAGCACGGTGGCAAGAATTCCTGGCAGAATATGACTTCATGTGGGAACATAAACCAGGAAAACACAACCAGGTTGCTGATGCGCTGAGTAGAAAAGAATTTTGTTGCAGTATATTCAATTTCAAAATTGGAAACTGATTTCTATGATAGAATCAGGTTGTGTGCTGCAAATGATTCATTATATGTTAAATGGATGAGTCAGGTGCAGGAGGGCACAATGAGACGGTATTGGATCGAGGACGATCTGCTCTATTTTAAAGGGGGGAGAATCGTCGTGCCAAATCAAGGTGGGTTGCGCAAAGATTTGATGAAAGAAGCGCATGACTCTACTTGGGCTGGACATCCAGGTGTTGAAAGGATGTTAGCCTTATTGTCTCGTGCGTATTTTTGGCCGAAAATGGAAGACGATATAGAGGCGTACGTTAAGACTTGTCATGTTTGTCAAGTTGACAAGACAGAACATAAAAAGGAAGCAGGTTTGCTGCAACCTTTGCCTATTCCTGAAAGGCCATGGCTATCGGTAAGCATGGATTTCATTTCTGGATTTCCTAAAGTAGATGGCAAAGCATCTATCATGGTGGTAGTTGACAGGTTTTCAAAGTATTCTGTTTTTATTGCTGCTCCTGAGTTATGCTCATCTGAAGTTGCTGCCGAGTTATTCTATAAACATGTGGTTAAATACTTTGGTGTTCCGGCTGACATTGTGAGTGATAGAGACACAAGGTTCACAGGTAGATTTTGGACATCATTGTTTAATATGATGGGAACCGAATTAAAATTTTCTACTGCAAATCACCCACAAACAGATGGACAGACGGAAAGGATTAATCATTTGTTGGAAGAGTACTTAAGGCATTATGTGACTGCAAGTCAACGGAATTGGGTGGCATTGTTAGACACTGCGCAGTTTTGCTATAATCTGCACAAGTCGTCTGCAACAGAAATGAGTCCTTTTGAAATCGTCTTAGGCAAACAGCCTATGACTCCACTAGATGTTGCTAAATCTAAAAATCAGGGAAAGTGTCCAGCAGCATACAGAGTTGCAAGGGACAGACTCGAAATGTTATCCGAGGCACAAGATAGCTTGCGCAAGGCTCAGCGGCGCATGAAGAAATATGCTGACCAACATCGTCGCTCAGTTGAGTTCAATGTGGGTGACAAGGTGTTGCTGAAACTTACCCCACAAATCTGGAAACAGATTGTGAGTAAAACCAGACATCGGGGTTTGATTCCTAAGTATGATGGTCCATTTGAAGTGATGAAACGAGTGGGCGAAGTTGCTTATAGATTGAAGCTGCCAGAAAGGTTGAAAATCCATCCCACTTTTCATGTGAGTTTCTTAAAACCTTACTTTGCAGATGCGGATGAACCGGACAGAAACAGATCAAAGAGGGCTCCTCCATCAGTACCTACACAGTATGATGCTGAGATTGAGAAGATTCTTGATCACCGGGTTTTGGGCACAAGTAAGAAGAATACTAAGACTGAGTTCTTGGTTCACTGGAAAGGCAAGAGTGCAGCAGATGCTGTTTGGGAGAAAGCAAAAGACCTATGGCAGTTCGATGCTCAAATCGATGACTATCTCAAAACAGTCTCGATGAGGACATCGAGTTCAAGTGGTGCGGGTGGTCTGTTAGACCCGCAAACTACTTGATCTAACTACGTGCAGACATGTCAAGGACTTGGGCATTGGTCTTGACATGGATGATGGCAAACAGTGCAACACAAGTTCAAGTGCTTGGGTGTTGGCAAGGCAGCTTGAACGTGCATGGCTTACGTGCGGGCTAAGGGCGTTGGCAAGACAGCATGTTGGCTTGATGAAGCAAGGCTGTGAAGACTTGGCAATGTCAAGGACAAAGGCAGTTCACCCGAAATTGCTGAAATAAAACTAAGTGTGGAAGACAGCTAAAATATTCTAAGTGTTGGAAGCTGGCAGAATTATTCTAAGTGTTGGAATGAAGCCTGAAATATTCTAAGTGTTAGAATATTAGTATTTCGTGTAGATAAGAATGTAATTTGAATTAAATTCTATCTGTTGGAAATATAGCTGTTGGAAAGTTAGTTTTGAACCCTGGGCTGACATGTGTCGGACAGGTGTCATTTGTAACTGCCGCATGTAACTGCCATTGTGCAGAATTTTGATTTAAGGTGGAAATTCGTCTAAGGCAGAACAGTGTGTGTTTCTAGCCTTAGATTAATTTGTGAAGCCTTCCTTTGTATTACGAAAAGGTTAATAAAGGTTGGGACGAGTTCCTGTAAATTCTGTGGGTTGTTTGACATTACTGTTTTAAGTATTTCTATACTTAGTCAATTTTCGTGGGTGTAAGTAGGCTGAAGTATTACAGACGCTGTAAGACTGCCTAGAGTGGTGTGCGAGAAAAATAAATCGACCCTCTTTCAGTATCCCACTCCTATTACTTTTCGTATATTACTACTAAATATGTAGCGCTTCCTCCGTTCAGAAATGTTTGACATGTTACGCTTAGTGAAAGTTAATTTAATTAATTTTTAAAGATAAATTAAATTACATTAATTTGATATTTTAAATAAAAAATTAAATATTTTAAAACTATATAAAAAATATTATAGATTACATTTTTTTCATATTTATATGATAAAAAATGCATTTTAAAATGTTAGTCAAAAATTTTATTATTTAACTCTAAAAAGAAAAATCATGACAAACAATATCGAACGGAGGGAATAGTATATATATTAGGGAGCTGCTAGGTTGATAAACATAATTACAAATATTCATTTATTATTGGTAATATCAAAATTTAACTTATTATGAAATGAAATCTTAAACTTATTTGATAGAAGGTTAACATTTAGTACCTTGATTTGTTATAATAAATATTTGGATAAATTATCTATATACACATCTTTTCTTTTCATAATCTTCATTATTCCCTATAAGTTTTAAAATTTTTCATAATTCCTTATTTTATTCCCAAATTCCAAACAGAAAAATAGAATCAAAATTTCAGAAAATAATTTTTATTTCTCAACAATAGAATTTCATATTATAATAATAAAAAGTAAAAATAACATCAAAGTTGATAAAAATCAATCGTTATTTAAAAAAATCAGATTAAGAAAATGAAAAAATAAGATAAAAGCAAAAAACTTATAAAAAAAGCAAAAAATAAAATAAAATTCATTGAATCATAAAAAAATTATATGTTGAATCAAGATTTAGAAAAATTCTTTTACTTTTTGGTGATGAATTTGAGAATAACGTGGAGAAAGAAATAGGAAAAATAATAGCAACAAAAATAAAAATCAACTAATAGAAAGAAAATCAATTGATTGATATACCTTATCAATCACAAATTACTATATTATGGAAGAATATTTGTTATTTAATTGTATTAGGATTTCTTTTCATATTTGATAATTTTATTATTAAATAAAAAATTTCTTATTTCATTCATATTGTTAGAAACCTTTTGTTATAAATCAAAAACTAGAAAGTCGTATTTGATTTGCAATGTTTATACATGTTCGAATTTTAAATCTACATTAAAATACAAGTTCAAAAAAAAAATAAAAATGGTTGGATCAATCATTACACGATTATCACTACCAAAGACACACTATTTCTCATTTATTTTGATTCTTAAATTAGTCTTGTTAGTGTTATTATTGATTCAATACATCATTGCTACAATCGTTGTTTGTTCCACGCATCTGATACTTAATTTTCAATGTATCTCGTTTATTTTGATAAAAACACTATGTATCAAATTAAATATCTTGATACATAAATACGTAAACATTGATTATCTTATTGTATCAAATACACAATCAACTACTAAATGATACCTTTTCAGATACACTTTATTTCAGCTTACACACACTATTCTTTCACAACCTTATTGTATATCAGATACATTATTATCAACAAAAAAAAATTTATAAAAAAAACATCTGATCAACTTGAAATCTTTCACAATTGCATATTTATCTTTCAAGGCAAACAATATATCTTTCTTCCAGAATAATAGACTAAATAAAGATACTCTGATGATTCAAAAAATTGTTAACATTAAAGAAATTAGTGATACATTCCCTAAAACAGTTATTTCTATGCATCAATTACAAACAATCAAACAACTAAACTTATATCAGGTAGAAAATATAACTTTAATCTGATACATACCTCATTCTTGAATATTTTGATGCTTTTACAACAAAATATATGCATAATGTATCATCTATAAAGTATAGTATTCCACAAACAACAAGATGTACAAATAGTAATGTATCATGTTAGATATTGTATTATGAAGAAATAATTTAAATTAATATTACATGTATCACACAGTAACTTATTGATTATTAATTTCAAGATTAGTTACTTAATGTATCTAATTAATAGGAGTATAGTACTTATCAATTTATACAAGAAACACAAATACTAATGTATCACGATTGTATGGTCATCTAAAAAATATAAATAAAAATCGAATTAACAACACAATATATGTAGTTTCATACCTCTAATTGTCAAATCTATTTTACTATGCAATTAAAACTCCGTTCTATTTTATAAATTGCAAATCGAGACTCATATTTTTTTTCAGATTTTTGAATGTCAGTTTTTTATTCCATGGACCATAATAATAACTCTTCTACATGTTCTATTACGTTTTTTGTTGAATAATTCTTTGTAGTTTTTCTAAGGACTTCTGTCGAATTTTTATTGTTTATTACTCATAATGATAACATTAGTTTTTTACTATATTAATGGTGAACATATTTCTTAAGTTTATAATCTAATACTAAGAGCAAAAAACTTGTATCTCTTATTCTCTATATTCAAATTTTAGCTGATAACATTATTGAGAGCTTTCCCATGAATCTGGGATTGCTCCAGTCTTTGAAAGTGGCAACATTTGATGGGAATCGAATCACAAACTTGCATGATGAATGTAAGTTTATATATTTTAGATCACTTATGTTAAGTGAATTCTTTTTTTCTTATACGAGCCAGGCTCTCTGTTATAACTACACAAACAACCTGCATTCAGCGGGGCAATTGGTGAAACTTGAGCGTCAGTCTGTCTCAGCAAACCTGTTGACCAGCTTACCTGACACAATCAGGAGCTTGCGGAGTGTGAGTGATTGATTAAACTCTATATGTTACCTGGTTTCTCTGTTCTATTTAATGTGCCTTTAAAGATTTTACTCCTACATAATTTTATTGATCGTTAAAATATTTTTACTGCAAAGGTGAGAAAAGAATTATTTTAGTTTTGATCTTGCTAATGCCTTTGATTGGAATTTATCAAGTTGTGCTATTAAGCCACCTTATTATGACATTTATCTAGTTGTCTCACCTCTTGCTTCATGTTTTAATGTCTTTATTTTGCGAAAATGTGCTGAGCAAAACATATTTGATCCGCTGAATATCGACAGTGATAATTATGAGTGGCATGATGCAGTTGGTGATGCTGATGAGGGAGTTAAAATGATGGATAAAGATGAGGATTATGTGGTTTAATCTCCAGCATATCACAATGATTTCAGCTACAATATGTTTAATTTCATGAGGAGCATGGTAGACAAATATGTGATGAGGATGTGGGTGAAGCAATATGGAAAGATTTAAAGCCTGTAAATTTTGATAGTAGAAAGGTTTTCACTGATGTACAGAAATCATGTCCCGGTAAGGTGTTTGATAGTAACACCAGTTATAAGCTTGGTATGTAGTGTGCAAGACCAAGGACTATCAAATATAGTGTTTGAGCTAGAAGTTCAAGGTGGCTCCTGTACCACTGGTGCAGCTCGAGTTAATTCAGAATCATCACTAAAAAAGAACAACAATGATAACCATTGTGAAAACGATATTGAGTACTTTACCTATGCTAGAAATGAAGTTGATTTGGTACCAACACACACTATAATAGAAGTTTTTGGTGATGGAGCCTGGATGTACTAGAGCAGAGATGGTTAGGGGTTAAGCTTTAGTCTAACTCTAGTTTCTCTTTCAACAAAAAAAAAATAGGGATGCTATTCTTTGCACACTATCCTCTTTTCTATACATTGATTTACTGGGTATATGATATATCAGTATATGTTATCTTCTACTTACATATATATTAAGTAACTTTGTTTACAATATTTTATATAATCCTTTAATGCAAATTAATTTTTTTTCTTACAAAAGTAAGAACAAAAGCGTGTACGTGTAAATTTATGATTATAAGAGA
Source organism: Solanum habrochaites (assembly GCA_027704765.1). Classification (NCBI taxonomy): domain Eukaryota; kingdom Viridiplantae; phylum Streptophyta; class Magnoliopsida; order Solanales; family Solanaceae; genus Solanum; species Solanum habrochaites. The sequence continues at coordinate 61,673,415 of JAKWJA010002491.1, forward strand.
TTCATTTTATTTTATTATAGGCTTGTAACTCACAACATAGCTGAGTTCTCAATTTCTTTATTGTCTGGATTTCATAAAAAAAAAAAAAAAACTCTTCACAACTTGATGTTGAACTTTCCTTTTGGACATATTTTTAAATTAATATTGGACAATTTTTTGGGATTAAAAAAAGTGATAAAATCATTTTCCCATAAAACAACCATAAATTATTATTTTTTTCGAGCACGTGATATTCAATGTATATCACCACGTGACTGACCAATTAATTTGTAAACCAATTAGGCTAACAAATTACATTTGGCGCAACTTTTTTTTGGACCTCCCCGCGTTACTAAATTCGGACCCGCCCGATAACAGATTTCCGCAACCCATTAGGGCTCTACCTTCACCTTTTTATCTTCAACGACTTTTCCCCAATTCTATTCCATCTTCTTCGTGACCTCGATTTCTCATCTGAAACTTCAAATCAATCTCCGATTCATCTAATTCGTTCTCTCCCCTTTCTATTGATACCTCTTTCGGCTATATCCGTTAGGTAAATAGAATTTCGATTTTAGGGTTTAGATCTCTTTCTGTATCTGTTAGATCTGTTCGATTCGTCGTTTCTTTTGTGAAATTTATCGGTTGTTATATCTTTATTTTGTTTTTATTTCCTTGATTTCTCTGTTTGTTTGTGAAAGAAAAACTGGGTTGATCTTCTTACGATATAATTGGTTTGTGGATTTGGGGTTTCTTGTTTCTTTCGTGTTGAATTTGATTTATGTGAAGCAATTTTTAGTTGAGTTTGATTATTCTGCTTTTGATTGAAGAGTTGAATCTGATTTCGGGATTTGGGGATCTAGGGTTAGGGTTTTCGATAAAATTTGCAATTTTTTATTTTTACCCCTCAATTTTCCAATAAAGTGAAATTATTTTACCCGAATTCGTATCTCTGTCCTCGAGTTGTTCAAATTGAATAATTCGCTACCCCAATTTTGAGATTCTATTCATGGTACCCTAATTTGTCAATTTTGTTGTTACATGTAATTAGTCAAAGCTTATGGGTCTCTTTTTCAGTTTTCTGTTATTTAGGGCTATGATGATAAAACTATTTTCAGGGTCGTCACTGTTTTATCCCCTGCCACGTGTCATTAATTAGGAACTAGAACCTTAATTAGCTTCATGATTACTGTATACAGTTATGTTGTTAGCCTCCTTTGGCAGGTTGATATGTTGTTAATATAGTCTTGTATTTATATGTTGTGATGAGATGGCCAGGCGTGTATGTTAATATTTCAATTTTCATGTAAGGGTCTGTTGTGTAGTTCCGAGTCCATAGTCGAATAGGGCGCTTCTTCTGGCTGCTATGACATGCTATTATTAAGCTTGTATATCGAAATGCCTGTGTTGGTTTTTCTGTTTATTGAGAGTTGATGTGGTGTTTATGTTAATATATATATTTCTTTTCAGCTAGACAATGCAGTTATACATGATTCAAAAAATATTCGTCTGAGATTGTAGAGCTGTGGGCTGTAGTGCTCGTCTTTACAGTTTTTGTGTGTTTTTGATTCAGTGGGATTCCTCCTCTGCTTTTTATATTTGAACTTTTTTCGTTTTATGTGTAAATATCTCATATTTTGTAGTTCCTTGCAGCTAATTATGGTGCAAAAAAGACCTTTCGGTGAAGAGGATCTGTATGAGGTTTCATCTAAGCAACCAAGGCATGAACCCAGTTGTCAGCTAGATTCGGTTTTGGAACTTTCTCGTGAATCAGTAGCTGTGGATGCTTATGCTTCAGGTAACAAGAAGTTATTTTGTTAGCTCTAAGATATTCTTCGCTCTGTGTTTGCTGCTTTATGTACCATTGTTGAAATGCTTCAAGTCATTGGTGGAGTGCAGTGCGCTGTAAGACCTGCCAAGTATTTTCAACTTTAGATTGGTTTCCTTGACACCTTACTTTATGGTCTTGTAAGAGTAGATTTTGGATCTTAAGTGAATATTTTTGCTCCATACTCTGATCAACTGTCTGTTATCTATGGATTTTTGTAGGTGGTGATGAGGACAACTCTTCGAAAATCTTCCCTGATGCAAACAAGAAATTTGATAGTCACGTTGTGGCTGAAATTCTTTTTTCTTCTGAGAAGGAAACTGAGATGGGCGTTCATGGATCTGCTTCAAACTCTTCCTGGCCCACCAGTAGCACCAGTGAGGAAGACAACAGGCCTGAGGCTCCTTTTCACAGATCGACGTCTCCTGAATATTTCTATTTTGATCATTCGTTCAGGGCTGCTGCTCATCACAGGGAGATATATTCCTCTCTTTCGAGTAATCCTCAAAAGATGGTCCCTATTGGACCAGATTTCCAGGCAGAGATACCAGAATGGACACCATATAGTAATAAGGATAAACCGTGCATAGAAGGTATACATGAAACTGTGAGTTCTCCATCTCAAGCCAATGAAAATAAACTTGCTGGAAGGATTATCATTCCGATGCCTAAAATGGAGCTACTTGCAGACCAGGTCGAGAATATTGGAGAGAGAAGAGTTGAATGTTCTTGTGAAGATAAAGGTTCCATAAGATGTGTTCAACAAGATGTCATCGAAGCAAGGGAAAAACTAAAGCTAGCCCTTGGCGAGGAGACATTTGTTAGGTTGGGGTTTTGTGACATGGGAGAGGTAGTGGCAGAAAAATGGAGTGAAGAGGAAGAGGAACTATTTCATGAGGTTGTATTGTCCAATCCTGCCTCGTTAGGCAATAATTTTTGGAACCATCTTGCAGTTGAGTTTCCTTCACGGCGTAGGGAAGAACTTGTCAGCTATTATTTTAATGTCTTTATTTTGCGAAAACGTGCCGAGCAGAACAGATTTGATCCACTGAACATAGACAGTGATAATGATGAGTGGCATGACGCAGTTGATGATGCTGATGAGGCAGCTAAAATGACAGATGAAGATGAGGACTCTGTGGTTGAATCTCCAGCACATCATAATGGTCTCAGCTACAATATGATCCATGAGGAGCGCGATAGACGAACATATGATGAGGATGCGCTTGAAGCAATATGTGAAGATTATAAGCCTGTAAATTTTGGTAGCAGGAAGGTCTTCACTGATGTGCAGGAATCATGTCCTAGTAAGTTTTTTGATAGTAACAACAGTTTTAAAGTTGGCATGCAGCCTCAAGACCAAGGACTATCAAGTAAAGTGGTTGAGTCCTGTACAACTGATGCAACTGGGGTTACTTCAGAATCATCACTAGGGAAGACCAACAATGATAACCATTGGGTAAGCGATATTGCTGATATGGGCAGTGGCACCAAGCATGATAGTCTGTTGGAGTCATGTAATGGCAAAGAGTGGGATGGTGGGTACTTGAACTGTGCCAGAAATGAAGTTGGTTTGGTTCCAACACCCACTATGATTGAAGAAGTCTTTGGTGATGGAGCCTGGATATACAAGAGCCGAGATGGTTAGAGGGTATGCTTTAGTCTAACTCTAGTTTCTCTTTCAACAAAAAGAAAAAAAAAAAGGAATGTGATTCTTTTATTCAAGGGTTTAGCTAAGTTTTGACACATTTTACGTTCATGCCGCAGTAGCTGGGCTGTGTGGTGGAATCATCTGGTAATGTTTCATGTGCACGTTCCAGTTTTCCTTGTATATTCATAGTAGTGGGAGTATTTTTTTTTAAACCCAGATGTAAGAAATTGCATTGCAAGGGTGGTGTTACATAAGCTGATGGATGCTAAACTTTTGGAGCTGTACAGTAGCCACTATTTTGTTGTCTTAGCACCAGATTCCTAGGAAGCTTTTGACTGACAGTAGTTTCTTAAAATAATATTTGTAAAGTTAAGCTATATGGTCAATTGATCCATATTTCAAAAAAGGAGGATAAAGATCCGTTTAAATTATTGAAGTTTAGTTTTGTACAGAATATCGTCTCTTTTTGTTTGTTGCCCCTTGTACATCATCCTCTTTCTATTTCGCAGCCTGCGAAACTCAATTGGTTGTTATTACCTTTGTTGAACATTGTTCACTATTCAATTTGTTATATGTATTTGTACCAGAAGTCTTGACTGATTAGGCACCATGCCAGTCTTCCTTTTGGCCTGATACTTCAAGATACTTCCTTTTTCGGCGTATTATTCGACTTAGAAGGGCTTGTTGCATTGATAGTGAAGTGTTAACTCCTTGATTGACTTGATGGCCTCAATCACTTCAAGTCAAGTCATGTAGTAAAGAGGAAGCTCAAGGCCTTAGCAGGTACTGGTTTGTGCTCATCACTTCTTTTACTATGGGAATGTGAATTTACTCCATACTTTCTGAATATATATATATATTAGAAAACACTTGCACCTGTTATGACATAATACACATCCCACCCTTAGATACAACTGTGGGCCATGTAGATTTTTTTAGCCCTTAGATGCAGCCGGAGACAGTGGGTAATTCCAGCAGGATCTGCGTGTGCTTTTTAGTGCTTATGGGTGCATTAGAATATACAAGGGCTATTTGACTCTGCTACATCTCAACTTTTTCATTCCAGTGAAATATTGTTTAAAATTCTACTTTCCATTTGACGTAATAAAGAGGGAGTTGCTCGGATTGTAAGAACACGTCATCTCGCTTCCAATTTTAAGGTTGTAAGTTCGAATGACCAAAGGAACCAAAAAGAAAGGGTTGAAGCTCGTAGGGAGAGATATTAAAAGATAATATTGTTAATGCATCTATCACTATATTATAGTCTCTATTCTCAAAAAAAGTAGTTGTGCGGGCAAGTTGCTCAAAGTTAAACCTAAATTGTTAAAGAGATGAAATATGATCAATGTATAACTTTTTTTATCAATCGATTATTACAAGGATTATTAGGCCAAAAATTTGTATACATTCTTAGATCTAAAAAAAGAAGAAGGCAATATTGCACTTTTCAATACATTCCATTGTTATGCAGTAATTTAGATCATGACAATGTTCAGACATGAAAGAAACAATCTTTAAGTCTGGCACCCCACATGGGCTTTTTACATAGAAAGGGGAAATAGCAATTAGTATCAAAGTACAGGTAGCAAGTACCCTTAGGGGGTGGGGGGTGGATAAAAGTGAAGGAGTCTTTTAATTAACAAAATTATGAAGTCAAAGAAGTAGTGGCAGAGTGCTCTACCCTAACTAATTCTTGCATGATATCCATCCAAAGGAACAGGTAAAGCATAGGTCCCACAACCAACCAGGTTGTGATAGAGCGATAAATATTCTTTCATCCTTAGTCAAAAGTTTTCGTGGTTGAGTTCTCTTGGATAGAGAGTCGTTTCTGTTAGAGCGATTCACCTCCAATGTGAGACTTTTTTCAGCGTGGATTCAAATTTAATTAGACTTTAATGTGAATACTGGACACCGAGTGAAAAAAAAAAGATAGGTCCCACACAAATAACTTCAGTTGGGATTTTATAGTACTATATGATATGAGTATTCTCTAAGCATTGCTGGTGAGAAGAGAAGAGAAGTTGCCATGAATGAACCATTATCTATCTGTATATATATAAAAAGTAACACATGCACCCTTTATCATTATTAGCATTTTTTATAACTACATACAATAAATAAATAAATAAAATAAAAAATAAAAAAGAAGAATTAGCTGTGTATGGGTTCCTAGTAGCTCCATTTATATATGGATTAACTTGCTTACGTGAGACACACATATGTATTATTAAAATATAAGTTATTTTCTTGAATCGAGAATTTATCCGATACAACTCTTTATATCTTAAACTGGGGTTTATTGGATGGTAATTACTAATTATGTATTCAATATTTGATATCTTTCACCAATATATGTATCGAGTAGTTAGTTTGCTCATGACTAATTGCAAATGGTATATCATTGTAGTTTTTTTCCTTTTTTTTGGAAAAACAAGAATTAGAAGTAGAATTCCAAATTTCACATGATTCTCTTTATTAAGTTCAGTTAGTTTTTTAAGTAGAATTAGAGGATATTTTTTTAAGGCTGTCAATAGTTTGAAGACGAAACTAACAGTTTCCATCAATTATTATTGTATATTAATTTGAACGTCGTTATAAAAACTTAAAAAAAAAAAAATCAGGACAAATGTTAAACTATTGAAATAACAAGTTACTGTCTATCTAACTACTCTCAACTTAGAGATACAGTTCAACATGAACTCTCAAGAGCCTAACCACCAGCAAATACTAACTAATATTCTTGTTAATTCTGTATTTTTAATTAATTAAAAGGGTTGACGTGCTTATCATTAATGAACTTTACTTATATTCTAATATATCTTTAATCATGGAAACTGTATATGTCACCTAGCTCTCCAGATCTCATATTCACACAAAGTGGACCAATTAAGCTTAAGGATTAACTTTACTTTTACTAATAATACTAGTCCGTCACACAGTAAAGTATTTCTTCATTCTTAATTAGAAATATTTTTGAGTTTGAATTCTGAATATTAAAGTCGCTTTTGATTAAAAATCTTTTACTTAGTAAAATAAAATATCTCATTACGAATCAAAATTATTCAGACTCCAAAATGAATACTGAACCTCGAATTAGAAATTATAAGACTTGGTTTTGCTTGTGAATAAGTGAAGCTCCTCAACAAGCCTCCAAATTAACAAAAGGCTTTGGTAGATCTTGCTTTGACTTGAGGTAAAAGGGATCTGTCACTAGAGTCACACTTTTTATAATAGTAGTGATCGGATTAATTTACATCCATATTGATTTATTGTACGATAAATATTTATTATTTTATCGACGATAGATTATACTTATCGAATAACTGCTTCCTTCTGGTGCCTTGTAAATTCTAATTTGGATCTTTATAATATATGGCTCGATACAGTTAGTAATTATGGCGAATTTGTGAATGTTTACAAGTAAAAGGATCAAAATTTATACATTTCGATTTAATCGAAGATAAAACACATTTAGTTAGATATCACTGAACTGATATTAGAATTTATCAAAAACCGAGGGACCAAAATGCAATGAACCCTAAATTAATTTTTTTTTAAAAAAATTTGTGTTTACATGGAAAAGAAAAAAAGAGTTAATTACGTACCCAATTAGGAAATTCTAAAAGAGTAATTTGCGTTACAACAGAAGAGCTTACTTAGGTATTACGACAAATTACGGTTAGAAAAATTAAAAATTATTAATGGAAAAATCTATGAAATTGTGAATTGCAATTTTGGATTCACAATGTATGACAAAAAAGGGAATTAGTTGCTGAAATTTAGAGCCTTGTAAAATACATTTTTGTAACAAAGAAAAGACAAAAAAATATGTTGTTTGGAAGATTTTACCTGGCGCTCGGCAGCGAAGTCAGTTATTTAAAATATTAAAAAATAAATATTTAAATAAATTTAAATGATTCAATATTTATTATATATACATATAAAATAATTTTATCCTTATACATACCATATAATTTTTCAAATTTGAATATACCTCTCATATTAAAAAAAACCAATGATGAATGCATAACGTTTACTTCCATTAACCAATATCACTTAACCATAGTTCATTAGCTTAATTTTGCTTCTTGTCAACTCATAATGAATGAAGTCAATTTTTGATTGGTTAATCACTTAATCTGACCAATTAATCTATAGTATTCATCAATATGTTAAATATAAATATCAAGAGCGAATAAATTCTAAATACAGACTGTATAAAGTTGTATACATTGTCTTAATATATAAGATATAGGGAATTGTGGATGCTAGTACCTAGCTTTGCTTCTAGCTAGTAATTTGAAAGATTCACTATTGCAAAAAATTTAGTGAAAGGGCATGATCAAGCATAAAGGCAAAGTAGGGCATCAAAATGTTTATATATAATGGGCATATTATGGGGTAGAAGACAGACAAGGAGTGGCCAAACTTTACTTGTAAGAGTGTTAGTTGTCAATATGTAGCATCCACTTTTGGTAAAACAAAATACCTAATTAAAGACTTCTTCACTCTCAAGTGAAGTCACTTTTGAGCAATTTATACTAACATATCATATACAAATGTCTTTATGTGTTTCATCATTTTCACCAATTGTCTTCTAATTAGTAGGCTTTTTTCATTTCTTACAAAAAAAAAATATAATAAAGATCTTAATGTGGATGTGGATGACCTAATCCTTTGGTCCATTAGTGCTAGTTAGTCAAGTACTAGTATGTAATAAATTGAGCCACATGGTAGAAGCTCATCAAAGTAAGTGATTAGTTGTAGGCCAAAATTTTGGATCTCTTTGTCAAAATTATGGAGTGGTTGTTGATGAGGCGATCTAATTAAAAATCACAAAGGTCTTTGAGTTTAATAATTTAACACACACAAAAAATGATTTCTCTATATAGATATTTATGAAATTAATTAGTTAAAATATGTATTAGTTAATCTATACACCAGACTTAATAGTAAAAAAAATTACCTATATGATCTAAGGATATCAAATATGTGGAATCATCACTTGATACCAATTGGTTTGGTGTAACACCTTAATTAAGGTGAAGTGGTTGAGCAGCTTTCTCACCAGACACCTAGTAAGTCAGCTTAGAGGAAATTGGGAAAACAGTGGGAATATATTATTGTTTTTTTTTTAGCATGCTTCATACATAATTACCACACTCAATATATAATAAAACTTTATAACTTTCTTTGGAAAGTAAAGTAATTGGCAACTCTAATATTGTTCTCCTCACTAACACTAACATATTAATGGAAGTTTACTGATTCGACTAATTATTTTTGCATTATCACACAAAGACTATAATTAAATATCAAATTCAGACTCAAGATATCTATCTAATTAGTCAATGCTGAGACCTATCAATAGGGTCGGAGCTATATGGGGGCGAGGAGTTCATCTGAACCTTCTTCGACGGATAAATACATTGTTTATATATGTATATAGTAGATATTGAACTGTTTTCGATTACTTCATTTATGTACTTCTTCATATTTTTGAACCTCCTTAATGAAAATTCTGACTCTGCTACTGAACTACGTTAATCAATCTAGAAAAACTTAGAAATGTAGGCTTTTAAAATCCAAGATTCTTTGGCCAATCACAAGACATTTTTGCCTCACACAATAATCATCATAAGTGCATGTAGTAGCTTCACAAGCCAAAGTTAGGCACAAACTAATGTGCAAGCACATGCATGTTTTGATCTTTAAACAAATAAAAGAGTATGGTCTTTTGTGTTCCTCGTAAACACACACAAATTAAAACATTTAATTAATATGTAAAACCAACTTAATTCACAGCTAAAGTTGCACTAATAATGCCGGCTAAAACAAGCACAAAAGGTGAGGAACTTTCATATTAATAGGCCAAAAATGTGATTACTTTGTCTACTTAATAATAACAAAGACATATTCACGTTGCGGTTAGTGCTATGAAGAGCCGGCTCCATCTGCTAATTTAGGCCGGCAACTTAGCTTAGCTTTATATATATATATATATATCATAATCATACTAATTGAAGCTAAATTCAAGAAAAGTTTTTCACTTAGCCAGCTACATTTTCCTAGTTTTTTTTACTACTACGCTCAAAAAAATAAAATTTAAAATGTTACGAATCAAATAATAATTTTTATATCAAAAAATCATCAAACTTTGTTTTATAACAAAAAAGAAATAAAATCACTCATATGTTTTTTGTGAGGTGTAGTGAACTTGCACCCCCATGTACTAAATTTTAGTCCTACTCAATCTAAATCTTTTTAGACTTTAGGGTTGGGACTCATAGACCTTCAAAACTATCATCAACTCTATTATATGTATCGTTGACTTTTAATTCGACATAAACTATTATTTAAAGAGTTACAATACCAATTATATATAATTACCGTCATACTAGAATTCACAATTTGAAGTTCATAAGTTTCTATATTAACCTGATCAAATTTATATATAATAATAATTAGATTCACAGTACCTCAATATGCAGAATCTAAACAGAAGTTATTAAAGAAAAATGTCATATTTCTGTAATTGAAAATATTTTTTACTTTTTTGTTTTTAATATAGTCAGACAAATAATTAAGGAATATCTCAAATTAAATTTTGTGTCATGTTAAACTCGATCGAATAAATTGGGAAAGTGTAGGTAGAAAACAGAAGAAGTAATAGTACATATAGTGTACAAGAATAACAGCCAAAGAGTGGAAGCTTCAGCTTAAAATTTACTACAATATTTTAGTGTTGTGAGCTTCTTTAATAGCAAAGACAAAGGAAAGAATAGTTATTTGAGAGGAGTTGTATTAATAATTATTTTATTTTTCTATCTAAGCTAAGCTAAAAAAAAGGTCAGCTCATCACAATTTTTTCACAAACAAATAAATCTCAACCGTTGGATTTGAGTTGGCGTAGAATTGTCAGTTGAGTACACGTGCTACTACTACTACTAGTACTATCTTTTCCTCTTTACCACTTCTTTTTATCTTTGCTTCCATGCATGGATTTCTCCTCCAATTTTCATAAACTATACTCTTTTCTTTAATTTCTCAAACAAATACTTTCAATTTTGATATTTTTTTCTTCAGGAGGAACAAGATTAGGTATAAAAGTTGGACTTTTGTTACTTCTGATCTGTTGATTATTAAGATTTTTCGATTTGATTCAATGGGGTATGAAGATCATGAAGTAGTAATGAAACATGTTTGCAAATTTTGCAATAAGAGTTTTCATTGTGGTAGATCTTTAGGAGGTCATATGAGGTCTCATATGGTTAATACAACTGATGGGGAGACATCAAGAAAGAAGCTTCCAGCTCTGATCGTTAGCAATTCCACCACCAATCGCAATGTTAATTTGGATATTGGAAATCAAGATATTAATTATGTGCTTAGAAACAATCCGAAGAAGACTTTGAAATTTTCTCAAGATTTGGTGGATACTTTGCTTCCTAAAGTTTGTAAGGAATGTGGCAAAAGCTTTCAGTCTTGGAAAGCTTTATTTGGGCATATGAAGTGTCATTCGTCATCATCTTCAGTAGAAGAAGATTCTTGGAACAGTGTTAGTGAATCTGATACCGAAGCAGCGGCTGCCGCGGCGGCAGCAGCAACAAATAAGAAGAAGAGATCATCTAGAAAAAGGTATAACATGGCCCCTGCTGCTGCAACTTCCTCTTCTTTAACTGTTGCTGCTAATGGCTCCTCCCCTTGTGTATCTGAAATTGAGCATGAACAAGAAGAGATTGCTATGAGTTTGATTATGCTATCAAGAGATGTAAGCAATTGGGTTGGTAGCAATCATGTCACTGATCAATGTTCTGATAACAATTCACAGTTTTTGACCAAATCAGAGCTGATGAAGAAAGTCAAAAATGGGAAAACAGAACAAGGTGAGAGTTCTAAGTCTCTAACAAATGGTCAAAAAAGGAACAGAACAGAGGTTTTAGATGATGAGAAAAAGAAGAAGATGAAAATGGAGAATGAAAACAGAGTAGTTATCTCTGATCCAAAAATAAAATTTGAGTGTACTACTTGTAACAAGAGCTTCCACTCTTATCAAGCACTTGGTGGTCACAGAGCAAGCCACAAAAATTCTAAAGGTGATCAAACTTGTGCTGCCACTCATATCGATCTTGCTAAACAAATCAAAACCGGCGATAATGAGACTGAATTTGGGCAAAATTGTGGATCCAAGAAGCAACTAAAGATGCATGAGTGTCCAATTTGTTACAAGATTTTCCCATCAGGACAAGCATTAGGTGGTCATAAAAGATCCCATTTGATTGCTGAGGCCAAAAAAAATAACCAAAATCAAACTGTTGAAGTACAAAAACCAACACCAGAAATCAAAAACTTCTTGGATCTAAATTTGCCTGCTCCTGTCGAAGAAGAAGATAACATATTGGAATCTAGCAGCACTCATGAACAACAGCATATTGAATTTCAGCAATGGTGGATTGACAGTACACACAAACATGAGCAACTATTGGGCCTTCTTTCTAACTAATCATTGGGGAATTTCATATCAAAGTGTACAGATTCATTGATTCTTTACATTTGGATAATAACTACGTCTCAGTCCCTAACAAGTTGGAGTCGGCTACAACAATGTGAGTTTGATCATTGAACTATATATTAAGTACCTCTTATTTTATTTTTTTTTAGTTGAATTTCTTTTACAAATTTTAGTTAGGGAATGGTAATTCAATGTGTACAAGATGTAACCTTTTTTTTTTTTCTTTTTCCTATTTTGCATTCTTTTGTTGAATACATTTTAGCTTCATCTTGAGCTAAACATGAAAGAGTAAATTTTTGTTCTAGTGTAATAATTTTATCTTGTGATTGAAGGAAAAATGAGTGAAAATGGGAGTATATAGTATGAAAAATAAAATAAAAAGTTATAGTCCATTACAAGTGAGCTTAAATTAAAGTTGGTTGTTTAATTTAGTGACCTACCAAATAACATGACAAGTTGACAACTCATCTTATTAGTCTCACAATATGCTAGTGCTTTTCAATAATCTTTTAATGCTATACACAAACAGTTATCACGCAACTGAAAAAGGAAGACTTAAGTAGATTGGACCACCTCTATAATTCAAAAAGAATATTTTTTTTTATATTTATCTTTACAGTTCTTACACTCCACAATATTATTCTATATTGTTTATCTACCTAGTCCACTTTAATTACAACACCTAATTAGACGTGCATTTCCTTAGTTGACAAGGTTTTCGTGTTTGGAGACGCAGTATGATCGAGCTGTTAAAGACATAATTAAGTAATTTAAAATGTAATTTTTATTTTATATTTTTGAATAAAGTTTTCGCACATTTTAACGTCGATGAAGTGTACTAGTGGCTAACAGAGCATCACAAAAAAATTAATGTTCGAAAAAGTCGTAATTGAAGTGACTAATTATTCATATGTGGACTTAATCAAATATAGAACGTGTAAATATATTTGTTTGGCTGTTACTTTGATTGATTTTCATATTTTCTTTGGAATTAGCACTTGGCATTTTGATATAGAACTTTATATGATAGATTAAAAAGAAATTTTTATCATGGATGTGGATTCAAGATTATCAGTAAAGGATTCGAAAATAAATTAATAATAGCATGTAGGGTTTGAAATTAGAACTTTAAGATAAATTTTAAACTACTAAATTAACTTTTAATTTTATGCTTAAAGGATTAAAATCTCTCTCTCTCTGTACGAAATCACATCGAAAAATATCGATCACATACCTATATTGAGAAAATAACCTCTTGGAAGACTATTATTTGAAACATAATAGAAAATTATAAAATATTTCGTATTTAGCTATTTGAGAATTAATTTTAAGTCTTTGAAATTGAAGTAAATTGAAAATATGACTATTAAATTTCAAACTTCAGACATATTGGGTTGAAGTCAAATTCAACTTCTAATTTAGTTTTGATTTGAATGAAATACTTCAAAGGCTTAAATTTAAAGTTAAACATGTAAAACTCAAAACTCAAAAACTAATTTCATATCTGAATATCTAAAGTTCACATTAGCATATATCTATAGCTTAATATGGTAATATCACAACATTTACATCTCTATAAATCAAAGTAATATAATATATACTGATTAGTTTTGATTATTTCGAAATTTAGTTTTGAGCGAAGCAACACAAATACAAAAATTTTATCAAAATTGCCTACAAGTTAAATACTTTAGAAAAGCTAGATAAAACATAATTAGACATGTAAAACTACTAAATGTACATATATATTATATATAATTAGTATATATATTTTGTATACTTCAGCATATCGTCTAAGCCTTACGAGTTACGAGTTATCAAACTACTTTATTTCACGTCGAAGATGAGAATTGAAAACTACTAATAAATAAATAAGGAGCCTTATTCTCTTCGAAATGGAAAATACTAAAATAGATAAATAAGAAAACCTGTTATGTTGTTGTTATAGGTTTTACATAATTGATCGGATTAGATTGATATCCCTTCTCATTAGACCCACCATAGTATGAACTTTCAGTAAACGAATTCATTAAATATACATATATATTATATATAGTTAGTGCATATATTTTGTATATTTTATCATATTGTCTGAATCTTACGAGCTATCAAACTACTTTATTTCACGTCGAAGATGAGAACTGAAAACTACTAATAGATAAATAAAAAGCCCTGTTCTCTTTGAACTGAAAAATACTAATAGATAAATAAGGAAACCTGTTATGTTGCTGTTATAGGCTTTAAACAATTAATCGGATTAGATCGATATCCCTTCTCATTGGACCCACCAAAATTTGAACTTTCAATAAACGGATACATATATATTATATATAGTTTGTGTATATATTTTGTATATTTTATCATATCGTCTGAACCTTACGAGCTATCAGACTTCTTTATTTCACGTCGAAGATGAGAACCAAAAACTACTAAATAGATGTATAAGGAGCCCTGTTCTCTTCGAAGTGAAAACTACTCCATAGATAAATAAGGAGCCCTGTTCTATTGATGTTATAGGCTTTACACAGTTAATCGGATTAGATCGATATCCCTTCTCATTAGACCCACCTAAGTGTGAACTCTGTGTAAACTGGACTCCAACTTGGGTCACAGAAGAGAAGCAACAGTTCGGCCCATACGAAAAATGCAAAATACAAACATAACTTGAGCAAAGCAGCCATTGACTCCGATCTTCTCTTTCTCAGCTTCTGCAGCTATGGCGTCTACAGTGACTCGCAGATTTACAAACAAACTTCTTAGAAATCCTTCATTTCTCAGAGATTCCCAAATAAACCCAAAACTCTCAACCCCCTTCAATTCGTATGTCAAATCAGCTCATTTTAGCCAGAGTCAAAATCATCCACCATTTCTTGGGATGATACAAAAGCAATTTCATTCTTCTCAGTATCTGGAGAGTCTCAGATTTCAAGTTCGTGGATTAGCGTTGACGAATCACCAAAACCCTTTAAAGATGAACCCCAGATACTTTTCATCTGAGGGTAGTGGAAACCCTAAAAGCCCTAGCGAGCATCCGAGTGAAAACCCTGAATTTAAGCACCAGGAGATCACAGGACCAACTGTAGAACGTGACGTTACGCCACTTGCGAATGAGACCCGTGAAGTGCTTGAGAAAATGCTTAAGACAATGTATAATTTGAGTAAAGCATTTGCTGTACTTGGGCTTGTTCATCTTGGTTTAGGAGCTTGGCTTACTTACAAGACTCAGTCTTCCCCAATTCCTGAGATTTCGATACAGAGTTTCTTGGCTTTTGGGTTGCCATTTTCCTTGGCATTCATGTTGAGAAGAGCGCTGAAGCCGATTTACTTCTTTAAGAAAATGGAAGAACAATCTAGGTTGCAGATTTTGACTCTCACTCTACAGGCTGCGAAGCAATTGAACTTGTTGTTTGTTCGTGCTCAAGGTGTTACTTACTCTTGTGTTGCTGTTACATCCCTTGGATTGATCCTTGTTGTATTCTCTAGATTGAGTAATTAATTTATACATCAATATGAAGATCAATAAGAGTTGCCAATTTGAATGTTCTAATCTTTTGATTTGAAACACGCGATTTAAGTAGTTGCAACAAGTGTTTGATGTTGAATTTATAAGCTAAATACTGATCAAGATCAGATTTTCTGGGGAAGTTTTAGCGAATAATGTTGATTACAAAGAAAATCTATCATACCTTTTGTTTTGCAATGTCACTGTTCCATTCCATTGATGGAGATATTTGGTGCACTTCTGATCTATCTATTTGAAACAGAGCTGTGTTGATTGGTTTTCCGTTGCCCTGTGATTTTAGTAGTTGCAAGAAGTGTTTGATTGTGAATTTGTAAGCTGAATACTGATCAAGATTAGATTTTGACAGCTTTAGCAATGACATGATTACGAAGAAACTCTTGTCATACCTTTGTTTTTGCTGTATCATGCTTCTATTGACGGGGATATTTGATCTTTACAATATTGGCTGTTCCAAAATCACCAGAACTCGATGTCATGGACAACATGGAGAAATTTGCTGGTCAAAGTAAAGAACTGTGCGTTCTCGTGAAGTAACTTAAGCTATATTTGTATGTCAACATACATGGCACAGCATTTTCATCTTGCATGCATTGAACAATTATCTTTGCATTTGTGGCTTGCTATGTTCCTGACGAATGTAGTTCCCTATGGAGATTGAGTTATCAGGATTGAAAAAGAACAGAGAAATCATTCACTGATGGACAACTTGGTACATTCAGCACCAAGCTCAGACATGTCTGCAGAGTGTAGATATTGATATAAACGTGTTCATTTCAACATAGATTGGTGGAAATGCACCTCCTTTAGAGTCAAAAAGCGTAAAGCAAATACTTTGAGCTATGATTATCCTTGAACCTCTCTAGTTGTGCTTGTGCCTTTTTCGCTTAGGATCTTTTGTGTCATTCATGTGTTTGGTTTGACTGTGTAACCAAAACTCTCAAGAAGGTATGGCCTAAGCCCTACTTCTTCAAATGTAATTTCTTTCTCAATGGCAATATACATTGTGTTCATTTCAAGCATGTATTATGGTGGAGAGTGTGCTTTCAAGTTGTTTGTCCAAGTCTACTCTTATTTCTTTTAGAGGAGTTTGATAAATGCTATTGAACTTCGATTTCAATATACAGTAATTGACTGTGCTGTATTATGCTGTAATTTAGTGATAGCTATACCATCATGCTGAATTCTATTAGTAAATATTGAAAAAAAAAAGCTCTCCATCTCGCAAGACAGGTATAAGATTTGTGTACATACTAATGCACTACCCTCTCTTGAGTCCACTTGGTGGCATTACACGGGTAAGTTGTTGTAAATATAAAATATTCTACGTTATTCCGATACCTAAATGTCTAAATCCAATGTATCTAAACATATTGCAAGTCTTGATACGTATTAAAGATTATCCAAGAAGTGCTCGTATCACGATTGGACAGAGTAGTTATGTGATGCAGCCTCTGATGTGATATCAAATTGTTTATTCTTTCTCTGTCATAAGATGAAAGTAGTTTGAATCTTATTTTTCTTGCAACTATTTTTTCTAGCATGTGAAGTGCACTGTTCGTGCATTGTATATTAGTGAAAAAAGAAATGTTATATCATAGTATATATCTAGTAATTTAGAGATGATAAACTTAGTAGCTAAGAATTAGGGATTCGTGATCTGTTTGCTTGTTTCCTGGAAAGTAGTTGGAAATTAGTCAAAAGGTTTTAGTATTTCCTAATAAAATGTAGTACTAGTACTATTTTCAAGTCATGAAAACAAAATAAGGGAAGTTATTCTGTACATATGCTGGTGGGAAATAACAAGTTAAATATGTGAGGTGCGTGAACAATATGAACGGCATTTAAAATGGAGAGTCCACATTCTTGGCCATATACAAAGAGATAACATTCTTCTGGGGACATAAAAGATTAGATATTGAGCAAATGAATCGATAAATCACACACTTGATAAATCACACACTTGAAGACGAGAACAATTGCATGACGAATCTTTAGAAAATATACAAAGTGTTTTAAAAAATGGAGTAAAGACACCAAATTTCTTGTGCCCTCTAGGAATATGCTGTTCAATTAAATTTTTCTATTCATCCTACCATTTAATAACTCATAGTATGACCTTTGCTTGCAATGTGAGCAAAACATATTATGTCGATAGCTCAATCGTACTTTGGCTATCTTTCATGGAGCTAAATTATGTTTTTTTAGTGTTCTTGTTGAAACACACGGATACATTCCTGACTTCTGGGGACATTGATTCAAAGCTCGAGTATGGTTTGTGTGTCGTTTTTCTTGAAACTTATTTTTTTTTTTTGAGATAAAAGGGTAACTTAACTTATAGTATGAAACTTAAATTGATTCTAAAAAGCTCGGATTACTTTCAAATTTCAATTTCAAAATCTATGGCTAAACGAAAAGTTGGATGCAACAATTCTACTGCATCAATGTACTAGTAATAAGTTCAGCAAAATTTTCATTGTATATATACAAAAAAGAATTTGTTTGTTTACCTTATTTACACGAGATTCAATTGGAAGCACGAACTAGCCATTAATCTGAAATTGAGTCATGGAGCGAGATTTCCTCGATACCGTATCACACGTGACAAGTTAGTATGAACAGTCGTCCGGCACAAAGGGCACGTCTCGTTATCTTCTAACCAAGGACGAACACAACCAACATGAAATCCATGGCAACAAGGATGAAGAATCGCACAAATTTCTCCTATTTTAATTTCCGCAATACAAATCGAACAATCACTGTTTTTTACTGCTTCATCGCAAATACTAATCATCGCTACATCACCAGTTCCATTTTCCGGCGGACATGTGGTGGTTCCATCGGCGGGATTATTCGATTCTTCGGCACAGCAAACGAATTTTTTCTTCAATATGATGATAAATGGAACAAGTAAAATGGCAAAAGTGATGAGGAAGATATAACTTCCATTGATATTTGGCATCGATTTTGAAGAGTATGGAAGAAGACAAATCATCAATTGATCATTTACTGAATTTATTTAGACTTTTTTTTTTTTAATTTCTTAATAAATTATTATGAAAAAAATGATAAATAATTAATTAATTTTTGTTGACGTGGAGTGGGTCAGGTGACTCTGGTCTGACGTAATATGGAGAAGAAACGGTCCAATTTGGCTAAATTCGAAAGTCGGTCCTATACCATTTCTTTATATTTATTTATAAATTGTTTTTCTTTAAAATATTGAAAGTTCATATTAATTTAATTTTTTGGTAACCTTGGGAATAAATACGCATATAATAAATTTATATTTATGTAATAATTTATTAAAATCACATTGAAAAAGTATAATCACTTTGAAAATCTCGTCGACAAAATGATTTATAAACTCTCTGTATTTTACAAATGGAAAGATTCATGTTAATATCTAAAACTTTTAGAAAATTGATAATCATTTAATGTACATCGGGTATATTCGTTTTTTCGCAATAGCTTATAAATTACTTAGAAAACATAAAGAGAACTAGATAAATTTAGTGTAACAAGTTCGATTAAGAATTAATCCATATTCTCTCTTTTACAGGGGGATTACATGGCACAAACTAGTGATTTCTATAGATATATATACTATAAAAAATATATATGATTTTTTTTCTATTTTATAGTTTCTTCGTTCATTTTTATTTTGTCTTGTTACATTTTTTAAAGTTAATTTGGTTTATTTTTAAAAATAAATTAGATTACATTAATTTAATATTTTAAATAAAAATTTAAATATTAAAAAACAATACAAAAAATGCTATAAATTACAATTTTTTTACATATCAATATGATAAAAAAATATTCTAAAATATTAGTTAAAGATTTCACAGTTTAACTTTTAAAATAGAAAAAACAACAATTAATAGTAAATGGAGAAAGTATTAATTGAATTTGCAAGGCAATGCAAACATAATAAGAAAAGCATTTAAGGACATAATTTTCACTATTACTTTTGTGTGAAATCATATACTTTGAAAATCAATGCAAACATAATAAGAAAAGTATTTAAAGACATAATTTTCACTATTACTTTTTGTGAAATCATTGTAATTTATCTCATGAAAAAAAAAATGTAATAAATGAATAGGCAAACATTAAAAAAATATATCAAACATTCATCTTCAATTTAATCAATCAATTATTTTGAAAAAAAAAATTAGAAAAAATTTACGTACAGATAGACAGACGAATTCTGTCCCATTTGTAGTTGTCGTCGCGTTGCGTTTTCAAAATTTAATTTAATTAATTATTAAAATTAATTAAATTATATTAATTTAATATTTTTAAAATTAAATAAACGGACAAGGGCCTAAAATACCCTTAAAGTATTGAAAATGGTACAAAATTACCCTTCATCCACCTATTGGCTCCAAAATGCCCTTTTCATCCACCTATTGGCTCCAAAATACCCTTGTCATCCACCTTTGGGTTCAAAATTGACCACTTTTTTTAATTGTTTTAAAATTAAACTCTTTAAATATTTTTTAAAATACTTGGTGTTCAACTATTGATTATAATTATAATTTATAAATATAATTTATAAATCAACCTACTACCCACTCATTACTAACTAAACCTCACCCAATTAATAATCCAATTATAATATCTAAATTGTCATAAAAACTACTAAAACACGATAAAATTATAGATTTCTGAAAATGACATTCAAAATTATTCGAGTCCGAATCGAAGCCCAAATTAAATTTAGGTTGAGCCGCTTATTTAGGAGGACACTTTCTTTCAAAGTTGAATTTGACATTTATGATTAAAGGTAAAGAAGTAATACATCCCGAATTAATTCATGCAATTTTTTTAAATATAATTTTATAAATATTTATGATTTGTTTTAAAACATTAATATATTATTTTGAAAAAAGTTACTTATGAAGTAACATCACATAATTGATACGTAAGAATAATTAAGATGAACATAGTCAGACTTTTCACTTTATCGGTGATTTTTATTTAGCCACTTGAATGTATGATAATTTACTTGTATAATTTTTAAAAAACTCAATTGGCAGTAACTTGCATTAATAATGTGACGGGTTCATTAATTTAGAGGTAATTAATTAGTAATGGGGTGGGTGTGGATTGATTTGTAAAGTATACTAATAAATTAAATTATAACAAATAGGTAAGCGCCACGTATTTTAAAAAATATTTAAATAGTTTAAATATAAAACCGTTAAATAAGTGGTCAATTTTGAACCGAAAGGTGGATGACAAGGGTATTTTGGACCCAACAGGTGGGTGGGAAGGGTATTTTGGAGCCAATAGGTGGATGAAGGGTAATTTTGTACCATTTTCAATACTTAGAGGGTATTTTAGGCCTTTTTCCGTTAAATAAAAAAATTAATATAATAACAATTTAATAAAAAAACTAGAATATAATACTATTAAATAAAAAGGAAACACAAAAGTGAACAGAATGATTATAGTATTTAAATGTGTTCTCACTTCTCACTATCAAATTTAATAGGCTCCTCTCTTTCTCTCTCTGCCCTCTCTCTTTCTAAATTTTCTCAGTGGATTGGTGCTCTGAGAGAGGGGCGTTGGGCGTTAATCTCGGTGCTGCAAAATCCTAATCCATTGTGTTGCTTCATTTTCAGGTATTTATTCATCTGGGTATCTTCAAATCGCTAAGCTTATAGTACTGATTTGCTTCTGTTACTTTGTTTCTTGTTGCTATGGTTTATATCTGAAGTTTCTTTTCCGAAATCAACACCTGCGGTTATCTTTTCTACTCTTTAAGTGAAACAATCTCCACTTATCCTATTGTTTGTCTTACTTGATTTCTGGAGGGTTTTGAGAATTTAGCAGGAAGGAATACGGTAGATTAATTGGGATTTTTCATTTGATTTGTCGAAAAAAGATGAACAGTAAAGATCATTGTTGTAGGACGGTTTTTGATGATACAATGTGCACTTTTCTATTGTTTTAGTCTTGCTTGATTTCTGGGTTTTTGAGAAGGAATACGGCAGATGAATTGGGAATTTTCTTGACCCTTCATTTGATTTTGCGACAAAGAAAAAAGGGATGAACAATATAGAAGTTGAATAGAGAACAGGACATAATATTCCTTAAATGTTCAGATCGTTGTTGTAGGATGGTTTTTGGTGGGTGTCTTGGATCTCCTTTCTGTAAGCCCTTGCGAGAATCCTGTATTGTTCTTGTTCATTACTAACTACTGGTTTGTGTGCTTAAATCTTGGAATTTAAGTCTTGAATGTTCTTGTCATCAATTCTGAGCATTTTTTATATTTTAAGTGGTTTGTTAATTATTTTTTTTGTAGAATCCACCAACTTTGGCTTTCAATGCTTGTCAGCAGTATGGTCAAGTGAATTTTCTTGTTATGACTGATTCTTGATAACTAATTTGAACTGTTGTAAGACTGTTAATAGCTTTGTGTTGCTTCTTTCTCCAGGTACATTCCCTAATTAGTTGAATATTTCCTACCAAAGCAAGGTTACCTTTTAATTTTTGAAAATGTTCGGGCTTAAGAAGTCGCCCTTGCAAAGGAATGCTAGGAATCACTCTGTGAATCCTGGATCCGGTGGTTATTCAAGTTCAAATCCTTTTGATTCTGACAATGAATCAGACAACAAGGAAACTATAAAACCTGCTCGGACGCCCTTGCATAGGAATGCTAGGAATCACTCTGTGAATCCTGGATTCGGTGGTTATTCAAGTTCAAATCCTTTTGATTCTGACAACAAAGAAACTATAAAACCTGTTCGGAGAACTTCGTCAGAGCCTTCTCCAATTACCCCACATTTGAGTAAAAACCCTTTTGATGATGATGATGATGATATTAAACGGACTCATTCATCTGCTTACTCCGTGACTTCAACAGAAAGAAATAAATACAAGAATGAGTTCAGGGACTCTGGAGGATTTGAGAACCAAACTGTACAGGAGTTGGAAAACTATGCAGTACACAAGGCTGAAGAGACAACGAAATCTGTTAACAATTGCCTGAGGATTGCAGAAGACATTAGACAAGATGCCACAAAAACTGTAATCACATTACATCAGCAGGGTGAACAAATTACAAGAACCCACTTAACTGCAGCTGACATTGATCATGACCTTAGCAGAGTATGGTTTTTAAGTCTATTACATTTTCTAGTTTGCAAAAGAAGAACTTGTTGTGGATTAGCATTGCCAGTTTATCATCATGGACTACTAATACCCATCTGTTGTTCTTGTTTCTGCAAATTTTCATTCTTCAGTCATTTAATTGAATGGTTCATAGTATTGTTGGAATTTATACTGAATGGTAGGTTATTTCCTTGTTCATTTGGAGATGAAACTTTATAGTCTTTAGCAGGCAATGTAGATTTTGTTTAAACTTTGCATTCACTAGTCTGCTTCATGACATTCACCTCCTTAATCTACATTTGCCTCATAAATCATAACTAGAAAATTGTTTATTACCATTTTCTTGATCTGGAAGATTTTATTTCTGTTATTTCCTTTTGCTATTGTACTTATCATCTGGAAACTAAAGCTTCAAATTTAATTACAGAGTGAAAAACTTTTGGGTACTCTTGGAGGCTTCTTTTCTAAGACTTGGAAGCCTAAGAAGACACGCTCAATTACAGGGCCAGTAATTACTAGAGGTAACTAAACAGATTTTGTTCTTGTTCATTATATATGCTTTTGGTGTTTGTGAGCAGGGAAAGAAAAATCTAACAGGACATTAAGATAAGAAGGCATCAAAAATATATGGGGAGGTCTGGCTGTTGAGGAAACTGCTGATTATCTGTTATTGTGGCAGATGATCCAGTTCAAAGAAGGGGTAACCACCTGGAGCAGAGAGAAAAGTTGGGGTTGAACTCTGCACCCAAGGAACGCTCAAGTTCACGAACACTACCTCAGGAACCTACTAATGCACTGCAGAAAGTTGAGGTACATACAATGTTACTTGAAAAAACTGAGACTGGTATTCAGAACTATGGTTTAGAGAATTGATACTGGCTTTAAGCTGTTGCATGATAGGAAGATATACTTTGGGACAAAATAGTGACTGGCATTAAGAACTGCTTTATATAATTGGTTCAGAGGTTGATATTGTCTCTAGGATGTTACATGATAGGAAGATAAACTTGCTCTCACTTATGCGTCCTAGTGTTAGAAAACAAGTTGATTGGGTCTATTGACTGACTCGTTTTGCTTATGAAGTAAGGTTAGCAATCTCTGAAGCTCAGTCACCTCTCAATCCTGGAAATTCCTCCTGAATTTCAATCCCAAAAAATCCTGACCCCTTGTGTCCCCTAACCTGTTGAACAATCTGTTTGCCAAAATGTGTCCCCCCTCACCTGTTGAACAGTCCATTCCCTTTGGCAAACGACCCTAAACAAAATAGGGATTTAAGTTCCCCTTTATTTGAATGAGGACAGCAGATAAGTTTGATATTAACATATTTCATTGACAATTTGACTGTAAATTGTGCAGTTTGAAAAGTCTAAATGTAAAAGCTTAGAATATGCGAAATACCCGACGATGGGGGTGGGGGTCAGAGAAAGCTACACCGCACCACACATAACCAATTGAATCAACATTGTCTTTTGTTGCATGGCTGCCGATTTAGCAGCAGTTGGTTTGTTATAGGTTTAGGATTTGATTGGATTTGGAGACCATTTTCTATTTTCATAACAATGGGAAATTGGGAATGTCCTCATTCTAATTTTTTTTGATGAGTCTGAATTTTTTGTTGAGTCGAAGGTTTATCAGGAACAACCTCCTTACTCCACAAAGGTGTAGGGATTAGGTTTAGGATTTGGAGACCATTTCTATTTTTATATCTATGGGAAATTGGGAATGTCTTCATTCTAATTTTTTTTATTTTTTATGAGTCTGAATTTTCTGTTGCGTCGAGGTTTATCGGAAACAACCTCCCTGCTCCACAAAGGTAGGGATTAGATTTAGGATTTGACTGGATTTGGAGACCATTTTCTAATTTCATATCTTTGGGAAATTGGGGTGTCCTCATTCTAATTTTTTTTTATGAGTCTGAATTTTTTGTTGAGTCGAAGGTTTATCGGAACAACCTCTCTACCCCACAAAGGTAGGGATTAGGTTTGCATACACCTCACCCTTTCCAAAGACCCCATTTGTGGGACAACACTAGGTATCTTTTATTTTTTCTTACCCCTCCTTGAGCTTACATCCTCTTTGCTCCCTTGGTGATTTGAACCCTCAATTTTAGGGTTGGAGGTGAGGGTGCTTACCCATCCAAGCAACTCCCTCTTGTCTATACTGGTTATGTTGTTGTTGAATTTGTTTCTAGTGACTTCATTCTTAGAGAACTTGTTTCTTGAGTTGAAAGTCCTGTTAATATTTCTTTCGGATACGCAGAATAACATTTGATGATTTATAGAAACCCTACTGCTTTCTAGCTTCAACTCTTAGCTAAATTATAAGGAATTAGAGGAAAAGGGGGAGTTACATTTTGACAGAGGACTTCATAGTTGAATGAAAGAGTGGGTCTGCTTTTCTCTGTGGTGTTGGGAAAGAGTGTTCTATTCGTGTTTCCGTGTGGAATGTAAGAGTGGGTAGGGAACGAAGCAAAGTGAGTTAATCAATTTTGAAATGTTGATAGGTCGAGCATGCGAAGCAAGATGACGCATTATCAGATCTCAGTAACCTGTTGGGAGAGCTCAAACATATGGCTATTGACATGGGGTCTGAAATCGAAAGGTTAGTGTTCAAGCTAGTGAAATTTTCTTTAGAAGGATCAATAGCATCCTTACTCTTTTCCCCTACTCCTTTCCTCTTCTTGTTGTACTTTAATGTACCGTGTTATTATTATTCCTCTAAGAATTTCTGCATATGATGTTGGATATTGCAGGCAGAACAGATCCCTGGATCATTTTCAAGATGATGTAGATGAGCTCAACTTCCGAGTTAAAGGTGCTAACCAGCGTGGCCGCCGCTTACTTGGCAAATGACCTAGAATTTATCTCATGTATTAGCACTAGATGTTAACGTGCTCATTTTCTTCATAATGCCAATTTTTTCATCTGTTATTTCTGATTTTTTTTAAGTACACCTGGTGATCGGCTTGCAAATCAACAAATTCCTGAAATTTACTTGCTTTTACTTTCTCAGTCAAGCGTATTATGCATTCCTTGCACAGTTTTTACCTTTTTTTTGGACCCTGTTCTGGACAAGAGGAAGTTTAGAAACCATCAAAATCTTTGACGTTGGCAACATACTTTTAAGACACATAGTACAACAAAAAGCGCCTGTTCCCACAATTGAGTGGAGAAATGATGAACAATGCTCCCACGATGACAAACCCTCACATATCTTAACACACTAAACTTCAAATAGCAGAACTGGGAAGTACTCTTGTTGCTTTCCAAGATCAAATGCCATAAGATTCAAACGATCCCGGCATAGATCAGATTTCACAGTATCCATTTCATGCACATTCGAGATATAAAGCAACAAATATACCAGTAACAGGCACAAGCTGGTAAGGAAAAAAAGAAATTTTCATAAAGAATGACTTCATAAATTTTGTTTAGGCAGCAATAGCTCTAAAGCCATTGATATAAAGGTCTTTGCGTAATCATGGTCAAAATGATTATCCTCAGTAAAGTAACATACACACGAGCAGACTGCAACTCCAGTTAAAGCATAAATTGGAAAGGTAAGATGGTTAGAGCCCTTCACATCAATTTTGAAGAAAAAGAAAAGACATTCGGATAAGAAGAGAACTAAGCAAAGGCAAAGGGATACAGAGTTGAGACTTCCCTTCTGCGGTTCCCTTGAGCAAAGGGAAACAGGAGACTGAAAGCTTGAGAAGGAGCATGGGAAAAAGGAAGTACACTCAGCAAAAAAAGGAGGAGAAGGGAAGCATATCTAATCCTAACTTACGGGTCAGCATAATATCAATTGAGAAAGATAAGAGATATCATAACCTTCTGTGAGTTTTGGTTTCATTCCAAAAATTGTTGAAATTAGCTTTCCCCTTTCAATTGCTATTCCTCCAACATCTTTAATCCAAGTGAGGACTTACATATAGTCCTATCACAGAAAGACAACTCTCACATGAAATAACTGAGTTCGCCTTTGGTTCAATTCTTCAAGGGTACTGATACTCGAAACCCTCAACAACATTATCGCAAACTGGAATTTCTAGGTTCAAGTACTTCATAAAGCTACCCTCACTGGTTTGATAAAGCTGCTAAAGGTTACACTAGTTTGCCTTCAGTCATCAAGGCAATTCTTGTTACTATTGTACATTCAGTTTCCTGTTCCCGCATAATTCATAATATCAGAAGTTACAAACTTTTGCAGAACACACTGTAAAATCTTACAATGCGTATACAGCAAACAAGTGCAACATCAGCTAAAACTGAATCAAGGTACTCTCACAGTCACAGTTAATAACCTGAAGAACTTAACCAAATCCCATGTATACAAGCAATCAAGAAACCAAGACTTATCATAGATCACCAGCCAACAATGCATAAGGGCATAGTCCAGCAACCAGCCAATCACCGGGTACACGAAAACAATAATCTCCAATCTATCTACCAAATAGTGTTTATTAAATTGTGTTAAGCTAACAAAAGCATTCACCGGGCACATGAAAACAACAATCTCTAATCTATCTACCAAATATTGTCTATAGAAAGCATTCAATTCAACTCAAAACAAGGCAGGAGCTTTATGAAAAATCGATTCTTTCAAATACATAACCGAGGAATATCAGTTAAAGAACATCAACAATACACAGTGCAGTGACATTCATCACAATTAACGTTTAATTGTACAAAAAAGAACCAAAACCCTAGGGTTTCTACAAAACACCATTCATAACTCAAGGGATTCACATCCATCATTGCTGAAGTATTCAACGTTCACAGAATTATTCTATTGTTCTAAATATAAAAAAAAGGATTAAAAATGAACGAAGATTCAATGGTGTTACTGGTTCAATTCCATAACGCTTTTGACCTTGGGTGCGTAGAGGGAGTAGACTACGGCCTGTCTCTTGGCAACCTCAAGCTGTGACCTACCATCGGAGAAAGCAGCGGTGACCTTAGATGGATCCGAGAGGTCTTTGTTCTGGCGAAACCCATCGATTGTTCGGCGCTTAGTGTATTCCCTAACGTTGTAATCGGGAAACTCACGCGCCGTCCGTAGAAGCGACCGGAAAAGAGTAAGGACTTCCACGCGTGACGGCGACGCCATTTTTCCTTTAGAAACAAAAAACGCCGAGAGGTTTTCCGATTCAGGCGAACGATTGTGTGAAGATGCGCTGAGGTTTATCTAGAAAATCTGGGGTTTTAAGAGCAAAAAAAGAAAAATATTTTCAATATTCCACCTTTGGTCCCTTAAATATGACCAATTATTTTTCGTGATAAAATTACAATACATTCCTTAAAGTTTATAACTGTAGAATTTCTTTAAACTAATATAATAATATAAGTGTTGATTCATTAATTTGATACACGAGGTACATTAATCGTTAAATAATCTACATTACATTTTATACATTATACACTAATCTAATGTACCTTTTATACATGATACACCAATCTGATGCGCGAAAAAAGAGAGATTTTAAAAATTTATAAAACATATAGAGAATAATGCTAATAAGTAAACTAAAAGATAAAATTTTGAATCTCGTGGACATAAGAAGATAAGTTGAACTGGTATATTTGATTCTATAATGAATAATGAGTTATTCCATGTAAAAATTATAATCAGCTATAAGGGGCTGTTATTATTGTAGCCACATTTATATTTTGTATTGAAGCTCTCAATAATACCTATGTACAACTGGGAGAAATAAAATTAGGAAAAACAATGAACTTGATGGACAATGGTTCAATAGATATTGGAGAGTTGAGATTTGTAAAGACTGGAGACAAGCTTGGAATGTCTCCTGTTTCTGTGAGTTGCAATAATTTCCCGTTGAGGAGCATTGTTCTGCTTCTAATGTTGCCACCTTCTGGTGTTAGATGGTATTCTTCTCGCGATAGTGTAATGTCTGATGATTTGGTTCCTACCCACGAAACACTTTGCTTAATACTGCGCGCGAAGGACTTCTTGTTGTGATCCATTTTTTTACCAACTTGCAAGCTGGTTTCTGCAGTAGAGTGGATGTTGACTTGGTACTGAATCTGGGTGCTTAAATTTATCAGAAGTAAAGTCACACCTGCCTGAAGAAAGGTAACACCAGTGAGTTGATACGCGATTTTGGTCTTTCTAGTAGTATGCAGACAGTAGCACATACACATAAATGAGAAGAAAAAAATGAGAGTTCAGTGGACTAAGGGACACCAGATAAGGTTGATATTTGCAGGTAAAGAGGTTGTTTCCGAAACTACATGGTGCTCCTAGACTCCCACGAAGCCTAACCCCACCGAAAAGTGGCAATGCATAAGTTGACATTGGCTGCAATTCTGATATGCAAGAATATGAAGGTTGGTTTTCGAAATAAGGCAAATGACAGAGTCCGTGGATAAAAACTCAACCAGACCCGGTGTTCAGAACAAAAAAAATAATTTAACCTTGACAGTGAAAACCTAAAGTTGAAAAACACAAGTCATGCATTAGTTGGTTTAGTGTATATACCTGGTGCAGATAAGTTCATAATCAACTAAGTCTTATTGCATAGCCTACAAATGAAGGAGTGAAAGATATTATATCTAGTTAGCTCTAGTTATAACTGCCCCTGTAGGGTTCACAAACCTAAATAGCATATGGTCCTTGTGTGTCAGAATTCAAAACAATATCAGAGAAACACTAGAGCAATTGCATCTTTGTTGGTCTAACTAAGAGCATTTCTGGTGTCTGAGGCTCCACAGTATATGTTATATTGACATGATAGATTATGCAACAGAAAGAAAACAAAAGAAGCAGTTAAACACAAGAATTTCATTTTGGGAACCTATAAAGCACTTGTTATCAAGACAATTTTCCAACGTAGTAACGCATCTCATATTGCATAAATGAATCAGGAGATATACACATACTCTATCTTTTGTACAATGGGCATAAGTGCGCAAATGTGGTGCTGCGCTGTTGACAACACCAAGAACTACTTTTCCCATCAGTCTATTCCAAAGAAGTGCACTGTATCAAATTGAAAACAGGACCAAAACTTTTTTTCTTAGATTCTCACTGAGACTTTAAAAACATGACTATGAAAATTAACAGCCTGCTCCTTCTAATGATAGAGTGAAGCCAAACTTGAATAAAGTAGTCAAGCACCTCACCTATAATAATCAGGATTTGGAACAAATGTAGCGGTATCAAGAAGCCCATAATTTCCACCTATAAGCGTCTGTCTGCAGTATACTTTAGTATGGTGCTTGGCTGCCATCCCAAGCTGATCTAAGTACCTATATTCCATATTATAAGGACTTTAGAATTGTTTCACTTGACTGTTCGCTAATACTAAAAGTCACATCAAGCAAGAAATTTTACCAAAAGCTATCTACGAAGGCGTTAGACACATCAGGACCTCCACTGTTGAAGGCTCCACCAGATTCTCCAACCCAAGCTGAAGCCCAAGGACCATTTCTTAGAATGGTTTGAGTAAGACTGCTGAACGTGCCTTCTGTTCTACTCAGGTATTCAGGATTTAAAATTTTATCCACTAGCTTCCTATCGGACCCTGAAACAGAACACTTCTGGTTTAATTAACATAAATAAATTCAGCAGTTACGGAATCTAGTTAATAGAAAGAAACTACATAAGAATAAACCAGAACGATTGCTCTATTGCTAGAGTCTTTTGAACTACTAAACAATAATGCTGTCATTTTTCAAGGATGTAAATGAAGTACTAAGATTACACCAGTTAAAAATTCCAAAAACAACAGCAAAATGGAGACCAAGTGTCATAAACAGAGAAACATTTAAGATTTCATCTCTGGTTTTATGAGTTTAAAGTGGTCCATTCATAATTAAGATTGAAGCTTATTTTTCCAATACTAGCTACTAGATTTTCTTAGTCGAGGAGGCTTTTAATATAGCTCCAGTCTTAAAGGGAAAAAGATTCGCACTAGCTCACCCGAGCCAAGATTATAAATATGATGTGTCAAGACATTGACAGTGCCACGCCCTGAAACCTGAAGGAGCTTGCCGAACCACCCAGGATCATAGAATCCTCCTGGTGCTAATAGTAGAGGACGTTCGGGGGTGTTCTGATATACTTTGTTTATGAGATTGTGCAGCTGGATAACATCTTTTCCATACTGTGCAGCATCAACACTTGCACCAATCCCGCTACCACTCAATTCATTTCCTACAAAATGAAAAAAACATGATTAAGGAATGGAGAGAGATTTACATCAAGTTGCAAGAAGAAAGAAATTTACCAAATTCCCACGAGTGTATGTGGTAGCCCTTGGCAACAGTGTATTTTATGAAATTACGCGCATTGCTGGAATCCCAATTTCCTACCCACACATGCCTATTTGCCTGTCGTCTCCCATACAGTGCATTCAAGCCGAAAGTCACAAGTACTCTGCAGCAAATGCAGTAAAACTCGAATGAACTTCAACGGAGAAACTTTAGAATCATGGAAGTTTTCAACAGTCCTAAAGTTATTCTACTTTAATTTTTTGGTATAAGTCATAGTCCTCAGTACAAAAAAGAAATATAGATTTCAAGCACAATATTCCACATTTTTAAGTTTCTCGAATTTATGGATGCAAATTTAGGATTCAGAAGTAGTGACATGAAAGAGTCATGGATTAGATGTGGAATGCCATCAATTTAGACCTTCAAAGAGTCATTCGAAAAGATGAAAGTGGAAAAATTTGAGCATAAGCCAAACTTGGAGGCGAATGTTTCCTCTTGAAAGTGGTAAATGGAAAGAAGATAATAGAAAAATAAGTAAAGAATCAAGCCGTAACGTGCAGCCTAGGAGAAGACCAGATTATTAGCCAGGACACGGTTACATACATTAGGAGAAGTACAGAATGTGCCTATCTTACCCTGTCTTCTTGAAAAGGTTATTTAGCTCATCCCATCTCTGCATAGGTAAGCATCCCTTAGAGAATCCAAACAACCCATCCTTCTGCTGGGTGAATGGTCTGCAACGAGATATTAAGTTGCCAACGCCATATATTACTTGGTCTTGTAAAGAACCTCCAAGCCGTAATCTCAAACCCTTGAAAGCTGTATCACCAATAAAAGAGACATAGAGAAAGAAGTTCAGTTTGCTCATCATATCTTAAGGTGAAATGACAGCATCTTGGGGTCTCAGTTTCCAAATTATGGTAATAACATAAACAACTTGGAAATAAGTTGAAAATTATGGCATAATGGTACGTGCAAACCTCGTATAGCATTCTCCAGATATGGATGAGTTAAATCCTGACAAATCAAAACACATTCATGAACACAGACTTAATCAGAAACTCGATAAGATATTTATACTTTTTAGTATTAAAGAACAACATATTCCATCAACAACAAGCTAGTATGAGTTACCAGATTTAGAATGGATGCTGAACCCCAAGGACATTGCTTGTAGTTACACTTCTCTTTAGGCCACCAATCAATGGTAGCACAAATGTAATTAGCATCTGTCCAGGCAACTTTCGTAGATGCATCAATCGTAAGTACTATTTCTTTAACTGTTTGTGATGAAAGTGCAGGGCATAGTGCCAAAAAGATTAACAACAAGGTTCTGAAGTTCATTAGAAGATTAACCCACCACGAATTCACCGCTGTTTGAACCTAATCAATCATATACTGCCAAAGAGGAAGCAACCAAATAAATGTTGAGACTTTTAAAGAGCAAGTTATTCTTTCAAACAAGACTACAAATATAGCAACAATCATTGTAAGTTATTCTTTCTAACAAGAATACAAATATAGTAAACATTCATTGGACAACATCATACTCAAGTGCTGTGTTTTGACAGCTAAATGTAGATTTAACAAAACACAACAACGATACGTGTAGTCTCACAAGTGACGTCTGAGGAGGGTAGAGTGTACGCAAATCTTAGCCCTCGGGTAGATAAGTAAGAAAATATGAATTAGAAAATGAGGAAGCAAACCAAATTGTTTTCTTGCTAACATATAAAAGAGTCTTTGCCACTCTGAGTCAGTCAAGTTTAACCAGATCAAGAAACTTATCAATAAAGGACAATAGTAATGTAATGATGGAGACGAAAATTCCAAAACTGGAAATTAATTTAAACACTGCATATATAAATTCAGAACCAATTAAATACTTACACTTTTTTGTTATTAGTTTTAGAAAACTTTTTCTTCACGTCTAAGACTAATATTCCACCAGCAGTATAAGTAAAGTCCACATCAACACACAATACACAAATTCACCAAAAAACACTCAGCTAACAAGATCCAAACATAACCCAAAAAAAAAAAAGCCCCTTATTTTCTATATTGCTCGAACTCTTCGAGAATGCTTTAAAGATAATATTTTTATTAAAGATTCAACACAAATGAAGCATCATTTTTTAAAAGTACGAACAACGTAGCTTATACTAAATCTAAAGAATAAAGAACCAATGGAAATTCACCTCACAACCCAGATGAGTAATACTAATAATGACACTAATCTGAGCTCAAATTCCAAGAAAAAACAGGGTAAATGACAAGAATAGTGAGTAAAATGAAATGGGTTGGGTTCAGATTTGTGAGAGATCAGATAAAGATTGAATCTTTTTGGGTGAGAAGTGTCAGAATCAACAAACAGTCATCATTCATTCATCAGTTTTTTTTGGTAGATATGTACAGAAACAGTAGCTCGTGTAAAGTGCAGACAAATAATTGGAGGAAATAGAAATTAAACATAATCCCCATTATTTCAAAAAATTTAATTTTATAATTTTAAATATATCATGTGAAAAATTAAAATTAAATAAATTTTTTTTTGAGATTACATTAAAAAGAAAATAGAGTTATTGTTTATGAAACGAAGGAGTAATTAAACACTACCACATATGATGAGTCGGATAGACCCTTTGTCCAATTTATTTATTTTTTAATTTTTTTGTTGAATTCCAAGTTGTCTTCAAGTTAAAGTCAAGCCTTTACACCCAATAAGCTAGCTAGATTTTTTGCCGCAAAATATAATATCTTGGTTTTTTTTAGTTTTATATTTAAAAATTATATGAAAAATAATATAGATTGTAATTTTTTTTAAATTAATATGATAAAAAATATATTTTAAAATATTAATTAAATTCGTATCATTTGACTTTCAAAAAGAAAAAATATGTTAACTAAAAAGGAAAAAAGAAGGAATATTTGTTAATGAGAATTATCATTCAAGATATGAAATTCTAAAAATCTATTTTTTTTTTAAAATGTATTTTTCCATACGAACTGTTTTTATGTATATTTTTATATTGTAAGATTTGATTCAGTCAATAACAGCCGTTAGATCCAATTTCATCTACTACTGCCTACTGGTAGTTCAACCAATCATGATCCTTTTATTTTACTTTGTACCTAGTTATACTTTAAAAAAAAAAATTACTAACATTTTAAAATGTATTTTTATAATATTAATATATAAAAAATTATAATTTATAAATACTTTTTATATAGTTTTAAAATATCTAACTTTTTTATTTGAAATATTGAATTAATGTAATTCTTTGAAAATTAGTCAAATTAACTTTTGATAAGCATAATATAACAAATGTTTTCGAATAGAGTAGTTTTTTAAAAATATTGTATTTTATTATTCTAGAGAAAAGGTTCTGATATACCCCTCAACTTTGTCATTTAGAGCTGATATATCCCTTGTTATGAAAGTGGCTCATATATACCCCTACTTGTAAATAAATGACTCACATATACCCTTTTCCTCCAACGGAAATGAAAAAATAATAATTTTCAATCTAAATTTTTATTATTTTTTTCTAAAAAATATAATCCCATATTAGTAAATTTAATCCTCGTCAAACATATTTTTTTTGACTTTTTTTATTTCAATGACTAATTTATAATTATGGTAATCAAATTTATTTATGTTTCACTAATATTCTTGTAAAAATTATTGTAGATGAGCAAATTTTTTTTCGAATACGAAATTAAATTACAATACACACAAAAAATAGTTTAATTTTTTTTAAAACTAAGGAATGAAAGAAAAAAATAAAATAAGAATAAGAAACTCAAATAATTATAATGAAAGAAGTCAAAAAATAATTTATGTATGAAAAAAATTAAAATATACCTTGAACTTTTGTAGAAGTGTCATATATACCACTAAATAATTTTTTTAAAAAAATTATAAGTAATAAATATAAATTTAAAACTAATTATTTAAAATTCCGTTAAATGAAGGGTATATGTGTGCCATTTTGTAACGACAGGGGTATATGTGAGCCATTTTTATAACAGTAAGGGTATATATGAGCCACTTTTATAACGAGGGGTATATCAGCTCCAAATGACAAAGTTGAAGCGTATATTAGACCTTTTTCCCATTATTCTAATTGGGTAAAGATTGTGATAACTATAGATTATATATAGTAAAGTAAAAAGGTCAAAATACTTATCAACAGACAACATCAAATAGATTTTGGTAAAACCAAGGTGCAAACAAAACCACTTAGCTTGTAGTCAATTATTGATTGATATTTATTGATATATAAAATAGGGACTATGCTCGAAATCTCAGAGACACACTTATACTATACTAAGGTCCTATTAACCCCTGAACTTATTTAATTAGCCTACGTGACACTATTTTGTGGGCTCAACGATGGTTGAATTTTTTTTTCAAACTAGTGTCACGTAAGCTAAAAAGGGATAGAAAATTACTTATAAAATAAGTTCAGGAGGGTAATAGGACCTTAGTATACTATAAGTGTGTCTCTGAGATTTCGGGCATAGGTTGAGGGGTACTTGTGCATTTTCCCTATAAAATATAACATAATATAGGACGAAATGAAAGAACCTTTTAGAATTTCGCTATTATAATTTGGAGAGGAATATACATTTTTAATGGAGAAAAAACAATAATAACAAACAATACAATAAACAAAACAAAAATATATAACAAACGAGTAAAAAAAACTCACATGAAAACGAAAAATAATAATAGAGTATTATTATTATTTATTAATAATAATACAAACAAGGAGATCTCAATAATATCAATAGATTATCTACTAATTCTCTATTTTAATTCTCGATTATCATATTTTTCTATTTAAAATCATGTTTCTTACTTACGTATATTTTTCGATTTACTTCTATTTTTTTTAAAGATTAAAAAACTCGATAAAAAAACCAAGCAGAATAATACATAAGAGAAAATAGAAATATATACCTAGCGAAAAATAGCTGTTGATCAATGATGAGGCACCAAACAGTGAAAAATTATATAAAAAAGTGTATAAATATAAAATTTTAAAGTGGTTTGAGACGTATAAAATTAAAATTCAATGAGTGTAATTATAGTAAGAAGTTCAAGCATTAATTGAATACTTTGCTTATTATTAATTTTGGTAACAAATAAAGTGTATGCTACTTTTTATCTGTAAACACCACCGACATGGCTAATTTTAGTCATTATTATTTACTAGAATTAAATTAAAATCAAGATCTCACATGAAATATTAAAATTGAGGCTAAGGTTTTATCTCTAAAAATAAAATTCCAATTGAATTATAACATATTTATTACATTACACCTATTTATAAAGTCCAAGTAAATTCTAAACCTTATGAATTCAAAATACTAACTCTAAATTAGAATATGTTCTAAATTTATATTCTGTCTATTCCATAATAAGTAAATTGTTAACATTTTTGGTATTTTAAAATAAGTAAATTATTTAAAGTTTGAATGTTTTTTCCATAATTACACATTATTTTATAAGGCTATTGATTACTTATATTTTCTCAAAGGCTAAAAAAAGATAGTCTTAAATTTGTATCTTTCAAAAAAAAATTTCTATTTTCATAATTTATTAAATATTAAATTTTATTTTTATAAAGTATTCGATAAAATTATTAAATTCAATTAAAAGTCTTAAACTATTAAGTTATGTTAGTATATAATTACACGTTTTCTTTTTTAGTACACCTAACTTAGTAACTTACCACCTCCCCCAAAAGTTTGTAATGCAACAAGGTCAAAAAAACTGTTTTTAACGTTGGTTAACTTTTCGATTTACATGACACTATGACTTAAATTATTGTAGAGTTTAATTAGCTTAAAGTTTGAAGAATTAATATTTTTCTATGGAAATTTAGGTAATTCAATTTATTTTTTTTATTTTATATAAAAGATTTGGTTAAAAAGAAATAGAGCATCGACTGTTTTAAATTTACATGTGAATTTTATTTAAATTTAACTATAATTTATTTCAGGTGAATAAATGATAATCTGTTGTTAATATTTTCAATTGAAAATTTTTGATAAGTTTTCTGCATATGCTCGCACAACTCATTTCGTAAATATGCTAACTATTAAAATATATGTTACTACACATATTAGCCTCAAATGAATTGTAAAATCTTTATTTGTTCAATTCATGTACATGTGTATAATTAAACGAGGAAATATATTTAGGGCCCGTTTGGATGGGCTTTTTAAAAGCAGCTTTAAAAAAGTACTTTTGAAAGTGCTGAAACTTATTTTTAAAATAAGCAGTAATGTGTTTGGATAAAAGTGCTGAAGTTGCTATGTCAAACGTGAAAAGGGAAAAATGGAAGAAAGAGATGTTAGGGTTATGTTGTAATTTGGAGATTCTATAAAAATATTAAGGGCAAAAAGATAAAAATGTGGTCAACTTAAAACAACTTATAAGCTAAAAAAAAAAAGCACCTCTACCCCAATTTTTAACTTTTGGCTTAAAATAAGTTTTTTTAAACTTAAAATAAGTTATTTTGAGTATTGCCAAACAGTTAAATAAGTCAAAAATCAGCTTTTAAGTCGGTTTGACCAGCTTTTAAGCTGAGCCAAACAGGCTCTTAATGCTATTAACTGTTTTAACGTAATTTACACTTGATAACACGTGTTAAGAGGATTTCGAAACATTTATCAAAAATATCTTAGTATAAACACTCTATCGTGTACATAAATGCTCAACCATAACAAATATGACACTTATTCTCTGTCGAAACTTGATCAAACAGACTATTAGTTACTCGTTTTAGGTAGTTATCAATGTACTTTAAAAAAAAAAGGGACATAAATGTCAATATGGACAAAATTAGAGGATATATTAGTGAAAAAGAAGTCCTCAAAAACACCATCTTCTTCCTCACAGAAACAATGCTTCCAAATAAAAAATTGGTTTCACACATTCTCTTATGCAGTTAGGTTCTTTAATGGAGGTCTCACTAGTCACCCTAAAAAAAACCCTAGAAATTCAAAAAATGAAGAAGGAAGATAAATAGCCCTTAAAAGTTTAGCTCTTTGGAGTTTTCCACAAAACTTCTTTGGAAAAATTCTTTCTCCCTGACTGTTAATTTATATCAAAATCAAATTTTCAGCTATATTTATTGAAGGAGGTAATTTCGGGGTTCGGATGGAGAGCAATGAAGGAGGGGATGATCAAGAAGGTTCTGGATGGATGCAAGTGAAAAAGGTGTGAACTTTTTGCTAAATTGAGTCATTTTAGTTTTTATCTTTAAGCTGAAAGATGATTAAGAAAAATGGGGGTTACTAATTAGAACTGAAATCATCAAGCACCATGTTTAAGCTGTGTTATGGGCCTAAATCGAGAAAGTACAGCCTGATAATCTGTTGTTTTAGGTATTATTTTGGATTAAAATCTTGAATTCATGTAGATGGATTAGTTATATTTTAATTATTTGAGAAAGAGATAATCATTTTCAATATGTTTCTGAAATTGGATTAGTGGGTTGTCTTAGAATTGGGGATAATATTATTGGACCATTTAGTGAAGAAAATGGTGAATTAGCTAGGTTTGTTTCATAATCTGGGATCATTTTGTCTATTTGTTAATCAATGTGTGAACTTGTTGTGCAGAAGCACAACAGAAACAGTTCAAAGTTTTCGCTGCATGGTTGTGTTGGAGGATCATCTCAAGGAACTTCTTCTTGTCATCCAGACAATCAGTCTTCATTGGCTGTTAAAAATGAGGATCTTAAATCGTCTCTTCAGCATTCAAAAGGAAGTCGCCCTGGTATTATACATGATGGTGTAACGTCAGTTCCGAAGGAGGATGCAGTGATTGTGCACGATAAATGTGTAGTTGGTCATTGTAGTACTTCTGTTAGTTTAGGCTTTTCCACAGATTCGAATCAAGGAGTCAATAGGGAACATTCTCAAAGAATTAACCATGAGGTCCTACCAAAAATCAAGTGGGGTGACTTGGATGATAGAGCTCTACCCTCTCATTTTGGAAGTACTGTCCAAGCAGAAATTAAGTTTGGTGACATTCAAAATCATGATCTACTTAGTAGAAGAACCAATCAAACAAATGATTCTTTTGCACACACTTCTATAACTGATCTAGAGCAAAATAGATTGGTTGCAACCACTGAGGATGAAAATCATCAAATTCTCGATTCTCATCCTTTGTCTCCAAATATGAAGGAATTATCTTCAGAAGATATTAATGCTACTGCTGCTTATACCCAGCTTGCAAATGGTGACACTTGCAACAGTCCTGGCGAAAAGGTTAAATGTGCTGCCAGAAAAGGGCCTAGTGGCGTAGTTATGTGCAATGTCGAATCTGAAGAAGCTTATATGGAAATCCCTGAAGTGTCTAGTCTTGATCAGAATATAAAAACAGTGGTGGTTTCTCAGGATCCTGAGTCACTATCACCTACTAAAGGAGGATCAGGAAACATTGAGCAGTCCTTTCTGGCGTCCTCTAATGACGAGTTTAGGAACAAACGAGTTAATTCAATCATTGAGGATTTATCTAAAACTAATTCAAGCAGTATTGATACTGAAGACAGTGGTGAAAGTAAAGAAAGATTCAGGCAACGCCTATGGTGCTTTCTCTTTGAGAATCTTAATCGGGCAGTAGATGAACTCTACCTACTCTGTGAACTGGAATGTGACCTGGAGCAAACAAAAGAGTCCATTCTTGTTCTTGAAGAAGCCACATATGATTTTAAAGAATTGAGCTCAAGAGTGGAAGAATTTGAGAGACTGAAAAAATCCAGTTCTCATGCTACTGATGGAACACCTTTTACCATGAAGTCTAACCATCGCAGACCACATGCTCTTTCATGGGAGGTCAGTACTCTATCTGGTCTCATCTTTCAATGTTTCATATTGATACCCTAAAACAATATCACATAAACAAATAAATATCTGCCATTTGCAAGTTGAAAACTGCAGTATGAATACATGCAAGCATATCTAAAATATCTGCTGACCAGTCATTATTATTCCAACTCCCCTGGCATAAGGTATATATCGATGCTAAATGAACAGTTCACAATTGCTTTACCTTGTTTTGGGTTCTGCAGCACGCACAGTTTGGGCCTGGGAAGTCCTTCAATTCTTTAAATGGAGGAATTATCCTGTCTTTCAAATACTTCTGATATTTAATTATAATTTACTATTACTTCATTATATAATATTGGATGAACAATCATGATAGGGGCACCCTCTTCGGGACCTTATTAGAGGATAAATGATTTTGTTCACGCATTTCCTTTATTTGTTGTGGGGAAGTGAGATTATTCTTGCATGATTGTTGTTCTTGCTGAAGCATTCTCTGGCTCAGTAATGACCAACTTTTTTTTACCTTGAGGGACAACGTGAAATTACAGATGGAGTATTGCCAACATAAGTACAGCTAGATAACTTTGGAGGTTCTCATTCAGAGGATAAGATTCTCCTCTACTCCCTTTAAAACCTGAGATACGGAATTCTACTCCAATGAAATTAGGTAATAACACTCTAGAGAAATACCATACGTCATCAAAAAAAGAAATTAGCTATAAGCACGAGCACAGTGATGAATGCCAATACTAGGAACTCAACTCTCAGTACTAATATAGAACTGTTGGATTATAATGTACTTGCAAAGAGTTAGGTTAAGAGGAGTGAACAGAGGACTTGACGAAAAAAAATTAGAAATGTTGACATCATTTAAATGAATATACACTGGTTTTGATATCTGGGAAAGAAGATACCCGAAAAGTGCGTCAAGGTGCACTGCCTGAAAGTGGAGAAATTTCTAGCTTTTTTAAGAAGGCTGAAATCAGCTAAAAGAAAAGAACATTTAATCTTGGCATAGATGTTAACCATCTATTTAGCATATAAAATTGAATATGTGCTTCGCCTCTATCCTGAAGTTCTGTTCTGCTAATCAGTAATTGGTGAAGCAGAACAGAGACTAAACTTGATCTGCTTGGGATTATGTGTGGTGGTTTCATGTTGGGGAACTACAGGAACAACTGCTGATGGGAGTGCAAGTGTTTCTGGATGCTTACAATTTGCTGCTTCCCTTCTGTAGTGTTGCGTAGGAAATGCCGTTTATGTCATTAATAATCAGTACAAACTCTGTAGGAAAAAGACACAGTGAAATATGAGGTATTTTTGGGAAATGAAAGCTATGAATGAAAAGCTAAAACAGAAAACTTACACCAAATCCAAGATATTCTCATTCTAAATGAAGTGAGAAACCTCTTATGACCATTTCTCAAATTTTCTATATTCTAAACAAGCAACCTTTTCCAATCTCTTCTTTTGTTTGTGGTAAGGTTTCAAAGCAATATGGAAAGTAGCTTCATCTGTGGGCCTGGATAACTGCAGCATCTTTTAGGAGTACCAATGCATATCATACACACAAAGACACATGGATACATTGATTATCTACTCCGTTTTCAAATTAACAAAATCTGTCTTTCTTCTGAATGCAGGTCCGCCGGATGACAACTTCACCGCACAGGGCAGAAATACTGGCTTCATCTCTGGAGGCTTTTCGAAAAATTCAACATGAAAGGGCTTGTTTGTCAGCTACAGTTGTGGAGAAAATGGAACCTAATTGTTATGATCATCATTGTGGAAGTATTAGTGTTTTAGAGACCTTTAATGAGAAAGGTGACAAAAAAAGCTGTTCAAATGAATTATTAGAGAAGAGTACGAAGCAGAGTAATGCATTAAATCCTTCTCATGGAAATTTGAGTAGAGAGAAGAGGCATATTGACTCGGGCAAGTCTGCTTCTCATGCATCTAGATTACCTCTTAAGGAGGGGGTTTCCACATCTGTCAATGGAAAGAACAAGAGAGACAATGAAAAAAATCTAAAGCCTATAGATCACTTGAAAAGACATTACGAAAGAGACAAGGAAAAGCGAAATGGAAGCTCCTGGAGATCAATGGATGCTTGGAAGGAGAAGAGGAACTGGGAAGATGTACTCTCCACACCACAACGAATTTCATCTCGCTTCTCATATTCACCTGGCTTGAGTAGAAGAAGTGCAGAACGTGCACGCACTTTGCACGATAAACTCATGTCTCCTGAGAAAAAGAAGAAGTCAGCTATTGACTTAAAAAAAGAAGCGGAAGAAAAACATGCACGTGCAATGAGAATTAGAACTGAACTTGAGAATGAGAGAGTTCAAAAACTTCAGCGAACATCTGAGAAGCTTAACCGTGTAAGTGAATGGCAAACAGTGCGTAGTCTGAAATTACGAGAGGTGATGTACGCTAGGCACCAGCGTAGTGAATCCCGCCATGAAGCTCACCTAGCTGAAGTAGTAAGAAGGGCAGGTGATGAAAGCATTAAAGTAAATGAAGTTCGATTCATTACTTCACTCAATGAAGAGAACAAAAAGCTCATCTTGCGCCAGAAACTCCATGATTCTGAGTTGAGGAGGGCTGAGAAACTTCAAGTGCTGAAAACTAAACAGAAAGAAGATATGGCAAGGGAAGAAGCTGTCCTGGAACGCAAGAAACTAATTGAAGCAGAAAAGTTGCAGCGCCTTGCAGAGACACAGAGGAAAAAGGAAGAGGCACAAGTAAGAAGGGAAGAGGAGCGTAAAGCATCAAGTGCCGCACGTGAAGCGAAGACGATGGAACAGATGCGGAGAAAGGAGGTTCGAGCCAAAGCTCAACAGGAGGAAGCTGAACTCCTGGCCCAGAAGTTAGCTGAAAGACTCAGAGAAAGTGAACAGCGTCGTAAAATTTATCTGGAGCAAATACGGGAAAGAGCTTCTATGGATTTCAGAGATCAGTCTTCACCACTATTTCGTCGTTCTGTGGCTAAGGAGGTTCAAGGTAGATCTACGTCGATCAATAACTGTGAGGATAATAACGAAAACGATGGCTCTACTCCTGAAGGCTCTATGCTTGCTCCTGGCCACATCACTACTCAGCATTCATTAAAGCGGAGGATCAAAAAAATCCGCCAACGACTTATGGCATTGAAGTATGATTGTCCTGAACTTTCAATCAGTACAGAAAATGCAGGTTTTGTATATCGAACTGCAGTGTCAACTGCAAGAGCGAAAATTGCGAAGTGGCTTCAAGAACTTCAAAGACTTCGCCAAGCAAGAAAAGAAGGAGCAGCGAGCTTTGGACTAATAACAGCTGAAA
This sequence comes from Solanum habrochaites, assembly GCA_027704765.1. NCBI lineage: Eukaryota > Viridiplantae > Streptophyta > Magnoliopsida > Solanales > Solanaceae > Solanum > Solanum habrochaites. Next base: position 61,716,441 of record JAKWJA010002491.1, read on the forward strand.
TAATTAAGGTGATATATTACACTTGTGAAGTTTATTCATTTGCATTCTTGTTCATAATGACAAATACAGTGGCATTAAGATAAATAATTACTTCTTCTTGCTGTGAAGAACTGCAACGTACACTAGAATAAGTTCTTGAATCTATTTTGGCTTTAATAGTTCAATTTTGTTTCATGAATTTATTATTGCTAACTGCTTCTGGCGTTGTGTCGTAACTAGTTTTTGGAGGGAAGGGATGCTGAGCTGCAGGCTTCTCGTCAAGCTGGTCTGGTTGATTTTATTGCCTCTGCTCTTCCCGCATCTCACACATCAAAACCAGAAAGTTGCCAGGTCACAGTCTACCTTTTAAGGCTTCTGAAAGTTGTACTTTCAGCAGCTGCAAACAAGTCTTATTTTCTTGCTCAAAATCTACTGCCCCCCATCATCCCTATGTTAGCGGCAGCTCTTGAAACCTACATCAAAATTGCAGCCTCATCAAATGGCTCTGCTTCTGCCAACCTGGTCACATCTAAGGCATCAACTGAAAGGTTGGAGTTAATGTCTGAAGTTCTGGACGGTTTCCTTTGGACAGCAGCAGCAATTATTGGTCATACAAGTACTGATGAACGTTCCCTTCAACTGCAAGATGGTTTAATTGAGCTTGTAATTGCTTACCAAGTTATTCACCGGTTACGAGATCTTTTTGCACTTTATGATAGACCACCTGTAGAAGGTTCTCCTTTCCCTTCATCAATTCTTCTTGGTGTAAATCTGTTGGCAGTTCTTACATTCAGATTCAGAAATATGTCTTCGTTAACATGTGAGAACTTTCCTGGTGTATCAACTCATGAAAATGAAAAGAATGACATTAAATTTGCTGAAGCTGCTGACTTGAAGTCTTCTTCTTCTTTGTGCAATTACGGAACTGAGGGTAAATTGGTATTTTCTGGAGTAAATGGAGGTGTAGCCTTGGGTTTGTCGGATGTACCGGAGGATAGCCCCCTGGATGAATTTCCTAAAATAAAAGAGCATCAGGGTGCAGTTGTAAATGATCTGAGCTCTGACAATGTTGACTCAGTTGCTGTTAGCATGGAAACTGCAGATGTACTTCAGGAATCTGCAAGAAACGGGACGTACAATAACCTTCAGACAGACGAGAAGAAATATCAAGATAATGGTAAAGGTCACATCGGTGGAAATGAATCAATGATGAAGCCGGTAGTGAAGTTTCTTCTTTCAGCTGTATCTGAGACTGGCTTAGTTTGTCTTCCATCCATGTTGACGGCCGTATTATTACAGGCTAATAATAGATGTTCTGAACAGCAGGTAAAACTTTCTGGTTACCATTAAATTTCTTTGTAAAGTCTAGCTTTTAGGTTTTCTGCAGGATTTAGGTTTTGTGCAATTTCAAAAGTTCATGAATCTTACTGGCCTTTGTCTATATTTAGGATGTCGTGAACGTCATATTTATTTTGATACTTTTGTTCTTATTTATCAATTCTCTATCGTAAGCATGTAATATCGAGTCATTTTAGGACCAGGAAGTAATTGTTTGAAACTCTTCATATGTTAACAATAAAGTTGGTTGCTTCTAGCTTTATAAAAAGTAAGCTGAAACCTAAGCTTGAATTTACTTGTGATCATAGTCTGCTTAGCTCTGTGTCTACTGCATATCTGATTGTATTTCTTTGCAGGCCTCCTATGTCCTTCCATCCAATTTTGAAGATGTGGCAACAGGTGTATTGAAGGTGTTGAACAATTTAGCATTAATTGACATATCTTTTATCCAGAAAATGCTAGTAAGTTAATTTTCAACTATTTTTGCCAACTCTCTCTTCTAAAAGTTTAGATGCAAAAAAACTCTTTATTCTCTTTGCTGGAACACAGGCCCGACCAGATCTGAAAATGGAATTTTTTCACTTGATGAGTTTTCTTCTCTCTTATAGCACAAGCAAATGGGGCACAACAACTGACCAGGTGACTTTCTGGTACTTTTGGTTTCATGTTTGGCATTCAGATTGAACATCTCATATGATTCAATGAACATAGAGAAGTGCTGTAAGTCTTTATGCTACTTGGAAAGCCACTGTCTTTTGGTTGGAGGGAAGAAAGTACAATCAAAAGATCCTCACAAATTCCCATATTTTAAGCTAAAAATTGTCCCTTTTTTGTTTTTTGATAACTGTGGTGTCCAGACCAGCTTGCGCATGCCTCAACTAATTCATGGGATACCTGCCACCTCCCATCGACAGTAGGTATCAGGTAACTTTATGCACCAAGGCTAGAAGAGATGGAAGAAATCACTTGGTGTTGTCTTTGATGGGGTTTGAACCAGAGACCTCATGGTGCTCAACCCACTTCATTGACCACTAGGCCACACCTTTGGGTGCAAAAGAATTCATTTAGGAAGAGATTGTAGACTCACACTTTCGTATTGTTTAAGCTGATGCACTGTAGGAAAAGTTGTCAGTATATTGTTCCATGGTTGTCGTGCATTTCTCAGGAACATTAACTTTTCTTATATATATATATATATATATATATATATATATATATATGTATATATTTCTCTGGTACTAAGTATAGTTTAATGTAAGAAAATCTCGGCGTTCCTAAAAACATATTGTGACCGTTGAGTAAAAGACAAGACAAGGTTTGAAAGCTTTTACTCTGTCAAGGCCTGAATTGACCAGCACTATTAATATATATATATATATATATAATATATATATATATATATTTCTCTGGTACTAAGTATAGTTTAATGTAAGAAAATCTCGGCGTTCCTAAAAACATATTGTGACCATTGAGTAAAAGACAAGACAAGGTTTGAAAGCTTTTACTCTGTCAAGGCCTGAATTGACCAGCACTATTAACTAACTTCTCGGTTATATCATCAAATATGTTTTCTAAAAATTGTGACTGGTTGAATTGAATAGACCTTATTTTGTTTGGAAGTTGGAACCTTCTGTAACTTGTCTGGCGTGACTGAAGTCTGAATGATAAGAACAGCAAGTCTGCAGTCAAACAGCCCTCTGAAGTTGAACTTCTCTGATTAAGATAGATCTTGAAATTCTATGGACAAAGCTTGGAAAGATATTTTCACTCGCATAGCATATAAAAGATCTTGGGCATACAGGGTCTACAGCAGAAATGGATCTTGGTTATTGGCTGTCTCACTATCATAGCACTGGCCCTAATTACCACCAGCCCCTCATTCAAATGAGTTATTAAGTCCCATCTGATGTTTAGGTATTTCAGTTTTGTTCGACTTCTCATTTTTTGGATTCCAGGAATAGAATGAGAATGTTCCTTGGGTTACAAGCATCTTATTAGAGAGTAATTCGATTTTCCTATTAGATAGTAGCATTAGCAGTTAACGATTTATAATTGTTGGCCTTCATGTTTTCACATGGTTTATTTCCTTGTTGACAAAGTACAGGACTAATTTATTTATTCTTTTTCATTTGGGTGTTTTCTGTTTCAGATTGGTTTGTTGCTGCTAGAATCATTACCGCTTCTTGGTTATTTTTCACTATTCCATCCTGAAAACCAAGCTGTTCTTCGGTGGGGAAAGAGCCCTACTATTCTTCACAAGGTGCGTATATCTTTCATTCCGTTTAGACTTTGCCTGAAAAATAGAAATTTAACTGCGGGTTGTGCAAAACAGGTATGCGACCTTCCTTTTATGTTCTTTAGTGATCCAGAGTTAATGCCAGTCTTGGCGGGTACCATGGTTGCTGCCTGCTTTGGATGTGAACAGAACAAAGATGTCATTCAGCAAGAACTAAGCACCGATATGCTCCTTGCTTTGCTGAAAGCTTGTAGAAGTAGTCTTCCCTCTGCTAATTCTTTTACCACACCTAATTATCCATCACTAGATGAGGCTGGTGCATCTGCTCAGCTGGGTCCTGAATCTAAAAACCTTCAAGTTGATGTCCCACTTAAGTCTAACCGCAATAGTCGCAGTGCTCGGGTCCTTCCCCAGAGAGGTAGTCCATTGCCGACTGCTAGAACTGCCAGGATCCGAAACTTAAGAGAGAACAAAGTGGTAAAGCCTTGTGAAGGCAAGAGTCTGAAAAGCATTTCACCTGTGCCAAAGAGCACAACCGCATGGATGTTACACTCTAGACTATCTACTGACGTACTTGATAAAGCAGAGCAGTTTTTTGCTGCAGTCACCTGCAATGAGAATGGAGAATTATGAATTTACTCACTGTATAGCTTTTAGTTGTATCCATTATTTTTTTTGAGTGCTTAATGTCAAATAAGCACAGTATATGACACTGTAATCTTCTTTACAGTGAGATGCTACTGGTTATTCGTTAGGAACTGCTAAAATTGAAGATGTAGGTTCCTTTAAACACTAATAAGACAACTGCAGCAGCTGTTGCTTGATTTTAGTGATATCTTACTGCACTAAATTCTAAAGCCACTCTCTTTTTTTCCTAAGAAAGCTTCATTTACCACCAGAACTTTCCATATATATTATATAAACAAAGGAGTTGTGTAAATAATGACAAGTGAAGCATCTCTGATCATCATCAGCCAGTTGAAGGAGTTTGTTGGAGTCTTAAGGATTGAGCAATTCATTAGCTTGTAGTTTCTGCTTAATAAAAACACAGAGCGGAGAATCTATCGGAAATAGCCTCTCATTTTGTAGTAGTGGAATGATTGAGATGTTGGTTGTGATCACAGTTTGAAAGGAACTTCTGGGCTTAAGCGTTTGTATATGATTTCATTGACATGAGTGTTCTAACCCCCGCCCTCCACTTGTAGAATTACACTAGTTATGTTGTATAATGATTACACTGGATATGTTGTTTAATGAGAAAACAACCTCTCTACCCTATAAATGTACAGGTAAAGTCTGCTAACCAATTTCATCAACTTAGTTTATTCATCTAATTGTTGATTTTCGAGGTTAATGACATGATCAGGATCTTCCAACCCTCCCTCCGCTAGTTGGATTACACGGGATATGTTGTTTTACGAGACAAAATAAGAACTCAGCTCAAGTAATCAAACTTCAGGACGGTGTCTCAAACACCATATCAATGATTTTATGTAGTGGATAAACAAGGTTTTCAGTACTTCAACCCTTAACTACAAGAAACTGAATATATATAAAAAAATTAAAACATAGCAGCATGATGTATAAGCAAATCACTCGGAAAATTTGCCACAAATGAGTCCCAAAGTATATTTGGCTAACCAATTCTGATCAGATAATATAATCCAGAAACTCACTCACTATACCTATTTCTTCAACAAAATAAACATCCCAAAATATTTTCAGTTAGTTATCCTCAAGACTGAGGTAAGCTCTGTCCTTTGAGCAGCACGTCATTATGCTGCGCCTCATCCAAGACATCACTGGCACTAGTTTCCAATTCTGAATTTCCTCGTTCTTGACTTGCAGTGCTAATGGAATATGCACTTCCTGGAACATTCACTATTAGTTCATCCTCAACTTTATTCTCTTCAACATCAGAATGACATGAACCCTGAAATAAATAGCAAAATAGAAAAGAGAACTTTAATCTCATAGTAACAGAGCATACGATGCCAATAACCCAGAACCGTGTGCCACAAAAATAGGATTGTCACATCAATAGGCCAAACTGATATGGATTATAATTATTTTGCAAAGAGATCCTACTCACTGAAATAAATCTGAAACTATCCCCAGCCCAACTATAGTTTCCGAGATCTTTTTGTGTACAAACTACCTTATCATGTGAGTATTCTATTGAAGAATAGAGCAATCTCAATAAAGCTACACATTAATTAATTAACCAGCGAAGTCAAGAAAAGTACACACCTCTGGTTTATCCACTTTTTGCTTGGGTTTATTAACAGTTTTGAGGTTGCTCATGACAGCTTTGAGTTTCTTCTTTGCTACAAGTCTAGTCAAACGCCGTTCTGTATGTTGAGTAGCAGTGACATCAGCATGACAAGCAACACATAATGTCCTCATGTTCTCTAGCCTACATTCACCTGCAAGAATTTCAAAAGACAAGAAGATGGGAGTATTATTTTCAAGTGAAAAAGTAGATACATAATGCATAAAAGGGTCAAAAAAAAAAGGGACTAAGTAGGAAGAGGAAGGTAGAGGGCGAGGGGAAAGAGAAAGGAAAATTGCTTGCACAAAAATAGAAATGAGAAAAGAGAGTAGAGAGAACCAGAGACCATCCGAGTAAATCTATCAAAAACTTCCAAGAGGATGACCCTTGAACAAAAACTTTGCAAGAAGGAAGAGTTTCTCTTGTCATTTACCTCCCCCTTTATATACAGGTATAATGTGATCCGCATGCCATGCATTGCCATCAATAGGGTCCTGAACAAGCTTTTGAAATCTGCCAAATGCAAACAATTAACTGGTATTCAGCAAATACCTAGACCACTAAGGAACAACAAACTAAAGCTGCTGGTTCTTTTGTGTTATTTGCCTTGCACCCATTCCAATTTTTCAAGTTTGTCCAACACTAATGTGATGTTTGTGGAGGGGGGGAGGCTGTTTAAGCAAATGAAAACTGTTCACGTAGTTTAACTCCCCAAAGCTCCCTTAGTTTAACATATAGGATTGAAGTTAATTATACGTGTGTATTAGGAGGGTGGGGGATGTAGGCATATCTTCTGAAAAGCTCCACACATCTTAAATCAGTAGACTGGAATTCTTTAAGTGAAGTATACGCTATCAAGGTATGTAGTTCCTCAATCAGTAGACTAGAATCTTTTATGTTGTTGAAGACTAGTTGTAAAATTGCCACTTCTACCTCCACGCATCTTAGATAAAGGACCAGAGGGTAAAATTGCCAGGAAAGGAGAGATGCTCAGGGTTGGATTTTAAGGATAAGGAGACCTTTAAATGATTGAGAGGTGAATAGCATGGTTGAATTTCTTAATATACTGGAACGATGCAAGGAACTCAATAACAGTGAAAACAAACTGTTATGGGCTCCAGTCTCCAGATAACCAGGGGAGATTCTCAGTTGGAGCAGCTTACAGAAACTCACAGAGAACACACACTCAACCAAGCTACTGCCCATGGAAAATGATCTGGAAAGTTAAGGTGCCCTTCAAGGTGGCCTGTTTTACTTGGCTCTTAGCAAAACAGGTTGTTCTCACGCAGGATAACCGTATGAAGAAGGACCTCCATTTGTGCTTCAGATGTTTTTTTTTTGAATGTGAGGCAGAGACAATAAATCATCTCTTTATACACTGTAAGGAGACGGTGAAACTTTGGCAGATTCCATCAATACAAGGGGCAGCAGACGGTCTATGCCACGAAACATAAAGGAAAGCTTTGGCATGTTGGAATTGGGATGGAAATCAGTCAAGGCACAGGGAGAGATGGAAGATTGTCCCAGCCCACATTTGGTGGACTATTTGGCTGGAAAGGAATCAGAGATTTTTTGAGAAGAACAGCTGCTCTATGGAGAATATGAAGCTGAATTGTTCAGCTCTTTTCTATTTTTGGTGTAAACATGGATATCCTCATGAAGATGAGGATATCCCTAATATCTTAGAATTCTTAATGAGTTCATAGGAAAACAACACTTTTGTATTTCTGATTGCAAGTATTACTAGAATAAGTCCTGCGTATTCCTTTGTTTATAATACAAGTTATCTGTTCTCAAAATAATTGCCAGGATGTTCTAGGATAGGGCCCCTATCACAGGGGGTACTATTTCAATATACCTAGGAAATATGATAGATCCTTCCCTCTGACAAAAACCAACATGTACATTCTTAATAGCCAAAACATATTCATCATAATTTTACACCAAAAACTCAATACACAAAATAATATCAGAAATGATAAAATGAAATAACATAGTTGAAGAAGGACATGAACAAAGAAGGGTACAGGAAAACAGAAAAGTTCCTTGGTGCACACGAGCTACACATTGTGCTTTTCTTGAGATGGTCCGTACATATTTAATTATGGCTTAAGACAACTACACATACACCGAGAAGAAAATCAATGCGGAAAAACATAAGACCTTGGCATGAACGGAGTGCTCTTCTAATTTGCATACTTACAATTTCTTACGCTTTACCAAATTTGGGGCAACTTTGCCGATATACTCTTCGCGACTCTCAATTGACAATGCTCTGATGCGCTCCACAAGTTTGTGGCAGTCTAGTTGGCAGTTTGTGCAAATGCCACGCTCAATTTTGAAAAGCGCCTATAAGTACCAAGGTTCAACAACTAAAGGATTTCTTGCATGAGCAAAACTCATTTAGGTAAAAATATAAGTGAAAACATACATTACGGATTGATCTATTATTAGTTCTAAGGTGATACTCCTCACAGCAGTTCAAGCTACAGAAGAGATCTTCAAAGTAGTCTGGAGTTTTAGCATTGGCATTCCTGTAAACAAAGTCAACAAAGCATTGTGACCCAAACATTATCCTCATTTTTACCCAAAATAATCATTTGAACTCACCTGCAAGGAGTTTGACAGAGCTTGCAGAGTGGTTCGTCCTTGTCGGACCACCCCTGTGTGTACATTTTCTCTTGTTTCCTTTTCCCGTTACAAAGATGGATCTTCCTCCAGACAGCATTGGGGGGTAAGGGATAGCTAAGTTCATCCAACGGTGTAGTTCTCCTCTTACTTCTGCCTTTCAGCAGTCCCTGAAAGAAAAACACCAATACATTCTAAAGAGTTAAAACCACCTTCCAGTTCTGATGAGTCAAAAACAGATATAACCAGAGGTAAGTCACTAATGAAAGGCTAATGATTTGAGAACAAACTCAAAGACAAAAGAAAAGCAAATAACATACCCCATTATCGTGATTAAGGTTTTCATTTAAATAGGATAACTCAACACATAACGGAAGTTGCAAGGGCTTTCCAATCAGTTTCCTTCGTTCGACTGCACTCAACTTGCTCCATTGTTTGAGGAATTCCGCTAGAGCATACTGACAACTCATATCCTCATTGATATTTTTATAAGCTTTTTTCTCAACTTCCTTGGGAGGGGGCAGTTGTAGAGAAACATCCTCTGGCCGGAAATTCTTAAAAAGTGGTTTTGGCCTAGAATCAATTCCAGGAATACAAGAGTACAGGTGAATCCTTCCTGTATATTGGCTGACCTGAAACCATAGAAGTCCAAGCACTCAACCAAATCAAAACTAACTCAACATCAACAAAGAAAACTGCAGATGTACATCCCCACCAACCCACCCTCTCCGATAGGAGGGAGGCTATTGGTCAAGAAACCACTAGTCTGAAGTGTCATGACTTCGAATCCTGGTTGAGTTAGCATTCATTACTTCTTTCTTTTCTACGTGGAGAAAGCTAAATAATGATTACCATTTGATGGGAAGTTGACCTTACACAATCTGTAATCTGTATAATTGATTGGATAGCTAGGTCTTCTTCTAAAGTAACATCCTCAAGACGCAAACAAAACTTAGGTATCCAAATATAACCCTTCGTCTATGCCAGCACCAATTTGTTATACTTTTGATACCATTTTTAAGAGCAGGAATGATCTCAAAAAAATGCAAAGGAACAAATAAAGTTTAGGGAGTCCAAGATTATAACCACATGTTAAACAAGGCAGTGCATGAGTTCCATTAATATCAAGCAGCAAGCACTTTATGACAAAGAGAATGAGCTTTATGCTGATATGTATATTCATCAACTAGGAACATTCTGGCTAACAGCCAAACCCTCATCCCTGCACTCCTTCCCAACATTTCAGCTGGATTGGAGGGGAAAACAGGTGACAAGGAGATAGGCATAGCCAATTAAAACAAAATCCATATAATTTTACCTCAAAACGGAGCGATTCTACTTGGATAGAACTGTTTGTTACAAGTATTTCTCCATTTACTTCTACTGCAGAGGATGCAGCTTTTCCCTACATTCTCAAATCACGAGTAGCATAGTAAGTGTGAGTCCATACAGCCCTCCAAAATACAAGAAAGAGGGTAGGGTTGTAGGCACAGAAATAAAGCTTAGAAGTATGATTAATTTTTCAACGGAAAAGGGTTACAAAATGCACTTGAACTAAGTGAAATTGAACAAAACTAACTTCCGTTAATAATTTGGTCTAAAAAACTACGGTAGGGGCATTTTTGTTCAATTTCACATAGTTCAAGCTTCAAGGGCATTTTGACCCTTTTCCGATTTTTCAATGATATAAGAACAGAAATCCAGGTAATACCTTGTCTTGTAAGTCCTGTTCTTTAGCTTCATGAACATCTGTACAATGTGAAGAACTAAAGCCATCATCCGAAACTTTAGCTCTGCAACAAGATTCTTCATGCCCTATGGTGGAAGTAGTGGGCTTCCCATAATCAAGACAAGCAAAAGAAGGCCAGATCAAGCAAAATCAGAAACAAGAAGCATGTCGAATAAACAAAAAGCTAGATTGGTCACATAAAAATGTAATTGAAGCTCCGACAGAGCATGCAATTTTTGGATTGATTCTCTAATATCACTTAAAATCATAAGCTAAACCTAAGTGGAGTAAATTTTAAAAATCTTTTCCAACTAAATAAAAAAGAGCTGGTGAAATCATGGGCTAAAAAAATGAAGCGAGTGTGAAGGAAGATGTTCTAGGGCATTGGGGGCTTTAAATGTAGTATAGACATAATGTGGCACCTGCCCGATGCAATACCTACCATATTGTGGAGGTCTGATTTCGGTGAGAGTGAGCTAGTTCCGTCCTGTTTATCATCAATCCTGTAGGTATCACAATGAGCTTCAAAAGGATCTAAATCTAGATGAACACCTTGAACTTCAGCTACAGTTGTTTTTTCTCCTACAACTTCACCATTTCCAGCATTCTCAGTTGTTAAATGCTCACTCATCTTTTCGCTGACATCCAATTCCTCAAGATGAGAAATATCATTAACCTATTTGCCAGACCAAGCTTACCGTCAACAAAAAATCACATATTCATACCAAACGACAAAAGTCAAGGACAAAGTTATGCTAATAAAGTCAAACAGGAGGTAACAGACCTTACTGTCAGTTTTTAAGAGAAATACAGCAAACAATAATGTCAAGAGTTACACAAGATAGTTGTCAGTTGCATATACCATTTAAGGCTAAAACAAGGGTACCAAAGAACACATCATTAAGGGCAACCTTAAAGGGGACTAGATTATGACCAAATACCTAGAGAGGATATGTAATCTCCACGGATTAATAAATCTACAATGCAAGTTAAACCCGACCGCATGATTATCAACATAAACCTTACTCAGGAACCAGAAATAGTAAAGAAGAACCACCACGCTAACATTCAGGAATCGGATGACATTTTAGTTTAATTGGTTTATAAAAGTCTGTCTAGACAGCCTAACTGCACAACCCAATGGAGAGCACACGCACAATAGATTCAGAAATTCACCACTCACTACCAAAATTGGAAGATTTGATTAGCTTCTATTTTTCAAAACCATTTTAACTTATTGTCTGATCAAAGTTTGTATAATTGTTCCACTACAACTTTAACTATCAATCGCAAATTACCTAGTTTACCAGAATATGATTTGATCTTTAATCTATTTAAAGAAGCACAAAGGATAGAAAATTCATATGATATTCTTTAGGAGACCTGAGTCTTCATGATAGTTTTTCTTTAGTGAGATGTTATATCAAAGTAAATTCTCATCATAGGACTTCAATTTTTACTTCAGACTTCTGATGTAATAAACAGCAAAAACATTAGTCAAGTTATGTCATATTCGAAATGAGTAGAATCAATATTATCTTCTACTAAAATTGTAGGCCTTTTAATTGAAGCAAAGAAAACGCATGGATTTAGCATTCGCAAGGCTCAACTTAAATAGAAAAATTTATAATTGCAAAGAACCATGCAATGTGCAAAAATGAATGAGTACTCCAATAATACCTCTATTGCCTGTAAAGCATCATACTTCCCATCCATTGTAGATGAAACTTGACGCAAACTTGTATTAAGTTTTTGCCATCGAAGCTCATCTGAAGTATCCTGGAAAGAAGGTATTAAGTAAAATTAGCAAAAAATAATTTCCCAAGTGAACCTCTTACATTAATGCGTAATATATATTAAATACAAAGTCACCTTTGCAATGAAAATATATACATTTACTCCCTTGGTTTGCCCTTGTCTATGAGCTCTGCATTCGGCCTACAAATGTTTAGACTGCATATAAGCATCAAACAATCAGACAAGAACTAATTCTTTTTACATTTAGAAGATGTTGCAGAAAAATGGACAAGCCAGTGAATGGGACACTGAATGAGTGAATGTTGACATTGATAATGGAGAATAGATGGTACCCAAAGCATATAACCACCAGCAAGGAAAATTGAAACCAAGCAAGAAGCCTATGTTAGGAACACTCACTAATGACAAAAGTGTAATATTAGTACACTTCAGCTTCTAATCTACGCTAAAAATTTTAAGGGCTACCTTTCCAAGGATTACCATGTTAACCTCGGCGATATAAAAGCTTATGATCTGGCTTCATTAATGTGCAGGAGCACTGTGTATTCAGCTTGAGAACAGCCTATGTTAGTCAGAACCGCTTAGTGAAATTCAAGTTTTATCTGTAGTATTCTATTGCCATTGGTGCTGGCACCTCACACATATTTGTACAATTTTATTAAAAATCATCTCCCAGTTAGACAAGTGTGCAGCACAAAGTAAAGTAAGAGATTCAATCAATGTTACAAAATCATAGATCAGTTCATTCACAGTGACACCATTGAATAGAGCGAGAAGCAAACAAAAAAAGAGTAAGAAGTAGATTAGACTTTTTTTTTTGTGATAATGGTAACTAGAAGAAGATTAGACTTCTAAGTTAATCATTTTCTTCACTGATACAACACGTTGATCAGGGTTTAACGAATTCACCTGTTGCATGTGAGCTGGTTTCGTTGGCAACTCCAAGAACACGACATGTTGTGCTGATGTTAAGTTAAGTCCAGACCCCCCTGAGAGTATTCCAACAAGCGCAATCTTAACCTGGTTATCAAAATCAGAACAAGTCAGCAAAATTGTCTTCCTTTCAACTGCATAAGGACATCCAAATTAATGGAAGAACCAGAGAACCATCAACACAAAAATAGAAAAGGAAGAAAATGATCTATATCCAATGAAATCTATTTCATTCATGAAATTGTAAATGCTGCTTAAGTCTTCAATTAGTGTCACATGTGCAGGCAAAGGAATTTGTTTGGACTGCCTCGTGACAAGTACTGATGTATGCCAAATTATCTGGAGAAGGATTTATGAACCTCATTTGCTGATTGGAATGATTGAATAGCCAACTGTCTATCTCCATGCAATGCATTTGCATCAATGCGAATATAATCAATAGCTTTCTGACAAAGAAACTCCTACACAAGAGACGACAATGATGGGAACGAGTCAAACCAAGAGATGTTTAATGACTTTGTTAATACAGCAAAAAGAAGTGTGCAATTTTCCCATGAATGTGGTGACTATTTTAACATGTATTACAAGGGATTCACCTGTACACCATCAAGAACTATATGGTGATGAGCAAATATTATCATTTTATGACAACTGTGGCTTGCTTCCATCATTTCTTCACCACCCAATTCAGTAATGATTGGATGTATAGAGAGCCACTCATAGAATCCTGGCAACTTTGCAATGCCAAGCGCTTCGTCATAGAGCTCTCTTAAAGATATAGAACAGCTAGTATCATCTGACAAGAAGACAAAAAGAGGTGCAAGTATGTTAAAAACATTTCAACAAATACAAACCTCAAGGAAATTCCTCTGTAAGGTAAATAATATTGATATTGGGGAAATCACCGTACATAAGCAATATACTAAAAAGTAGAAAGCCAACATTAAACATGGTTCATTGCAAAAGTCATGCAATCATCTATACGAACCAGGAACTCAAAGGTGCATCAATAGCAAATCCGAAACAAAAGACTATTCCTCAGATGCAAATATTATTCTTCTTCAGACTACCTACATAAAGAGCTAGGGGTAAAACATTACATGCTGAAGTGTCCTTTAACCATGTAGTACTAATCCATGAATCACACTCAAAAGCTTGTCAAAATAGCCTGAACTTTTCATTCCTTTGCCTGTTGCAAATAGTGATGCAATTCCTTGAGAAATTAAGGTCTTGATAATTGCTTTACGGTCAAAAGGTATAGGTACAGAGTGTGATGTCTCATCTTGACATTCTTCCAGGTGTATTTCCTCCACTTTGAAAATCCACATCAGTTTCAATTAGTTTAGCACTACCATAATTTGTCCTTAAATTCACAAAAAGAACCTAATTATGTTACTTTTCATTTTCTTATTTGTTTATTGTTCTTTTTGGATATGATTCAAAAGTGTCCTATGTATGTAATTCTTGTACCATTGGGGCTTTACAAATAAAACTTGACCTTATCGGAAAAGTGGCCTATGTATCCACATTTTAGCTTTGGTGACAAATTGTGTTCCACTCTTTCGCCTTCCCCATTTTAAAGAAACAAACAGATCCATGAAAAGTAGAGCTACCAGCAATTTTAGTCCCTGAATTATTGGTAGAATTTTAATTTATTCCTTGTGATATTTGACTCAACACATTAAATCTTCAATTATTTAAAATGTGCATTTTCAATCCATTTGCTTGTGAGTAGTGAATATCCACAAATTTCTAGAATTATTAACCATCCAACTATTTGATTACCTACTGTCATGACAGTCCAACCATAATATATTCCTAATATCACAAGGACCACCAAAATCAGAATTTACCAGTAATTGAGGGACCAAAGACAATATTATCCTTAAAAAGTAATATTGACTATCGCTATTTGCTACAAAACATAACAACTGGGAAAATGGATGAAAGCAAACAAGGAATAGCACCAAACAACAGAATCTAGTCAGAAAAATCTAGGGACATTTTAAAACATACCATCAACTCTTTCAGGACTTTCCCCTTGCACATCTTCAGCAACAAACTTCAAATTTTCAAAAGCTTTTTCTACATCTTTAGCACACAACTCATCACTGGTTACACCTTCAGCCTCTTTACCACCACTGTTCCCAGATGTTCTGCCTTTCAACAAGTCAATGGTAGCCACCGCCTGAGAAATATCTGATTTTTTTAAAGTCAAACTAATAATTTGGCGTCGCAAGGGGGGTAATTGCAACAGCACATGCTCCTTCAAACGGCGTATCTGGATAATATAGCAAAAGGAAAATAAGAGCTAAATCTTCAACATCTGGAGGGAAAAAAGTAGAGCATGAAACAAAAGAAATAACAGTTTAGCATTTATAATTCTAATAATGCAGTTTATCTAACTAGATGCTCATTATCTCAGCGGAAAACACTCTGTAATAAGATAGCAACAGCTTCAGTACATGATTCCATGCTACTCCACTCCATGAAAAAATAACAACCTGGCTCACTATCTCGAGAGTCAAAACGCAATTCCTCAACTGCAACCTTCTCAATTATTACTTATTTAAAGTCTAATATATATGTCAGAAAGTACATCATGTATAGTATGTTACTGAAAATAAATGTATATGTGTAAGTTGAGACAAAAAATTAATCAATAGGTTACTTGTTGGAGGGAGGGGACATATATTGAGAATTTTAGCAACAACATACCCAGTGTATTCCCAAAACTGGGACCTAGGGAGGGTATAGTGTATGTAGACCTAACCCCTAGTCCCCTACCTCGTAGAGATAGAGAAAGGCTATATACAATAGGCCCTCAGCTTAAATAAAGCCTTTCCAAACAGTTTTTAAAAGGGGATACAGATATGGGAATTACGAGAATTTTAAGGTACAATTAAATTTGGTAATTGTTATTGGTTGTCTTAGCAAAAGCTGATCCTGATTTATTGGAAAATCTGATCACAAAATATGGGCTTTATCAATTAAAAGTGCAATTGAGCGGATTTGGTTTCAGAATGAAGATATATAAGCTTATCTGGCTCATCATTAAAAATCGAACTCCAATGTACAGCAATCTTCTGTCTGCCGAAATGAAATAGTGGATAGTACACCAACCAACAGCAACATGACATCAGTGATTTGACACCATGGTACTTACTGAAGTAGCTGAGAGTTGGATAATGAGGACAAAAAACGTACATCATGAAATATACTATGAGTTGAAGCCACAAGGAGCTACAAGGTCATACCATAACAGTTTGCTTCAGTAACACATTTAACTCTTCCAAGCGAACCCCCTTTGAGAAATCCTGCGAGAACCAAACCATGAACATTTTCCAGCAGGATGGCCTCTCATTCAATATCTGAAGGAACAAGAATCACCTGAAAAACCTTCCCTTGGCAGCCATGAACAAGTCTAACGTTGCAGTAAGTCTTTGCAAAGTCATATTTAGTCTTTCCAAGTAAACCGGGCCTAGATAAAAGAAGCATGAGAAGAGAATTAATGGCTATTAAAAAATAAAATACTAATGACCATTTAAGATCAACAGAGTAAAAGGTACTCCGAGAAAATGGAGAAAAAAGGAACTCACCATACGATGTTTACCTGATGAAAGATGTCATAAGGTCTGCGAGCATTTAGGAAATCAAGAAACAAGTATCAGAATGCAATTGATACATGAAAAAATTGACATAACAGAAAAACTAAATGTACACTAGCAAGTTGAGACTGCCTTTAAAGGATAACTGAACTTCAAAAACCATGCATCAGAAGAAGTATCAATACATGCTACAACCTTGACAAAGATGGAGTCCCGGATAATAGAATTAAATGCTTGGCCTTCGCCGCAACATCAAGAACAGTTGTTATCTGTCAAACAACAAAAGAGAGCTTATGCTTGTCCAGTAAAATAATAATAGGTATTTTTTATGACAGAAATCACAAGGACTAGTGGAACGCGTTCAAGACTCAGTGGATAACAGGTCTGCCCCTCTACCCTTCTCTACTGTAAATCCACACATCACGTGGTGCGGTCTCACAACTAGACCAAAGTCCTGGAGGCTATTGCATATGTACAGTAACTAATCATAAAAATGAGGCTCTCCTTTGGACATGCACTGTATTTAAAAGATTTGAATTAATGTTTGGTACTCAGTTTGATCCATTATTTCACTTTCAACTTTAAATGGGGACTTAGCAGTTTGAGGAACCAGTTTGAGGAGTTTTTCAGGTGAAATAACCGTTTTCAATCACTAAACTTGAACTATTTTTCCTAGTGAAATTAATGTTCAGGCACTATTGAGAGAAACACTTTTTTCAATTTCAATCCAAAGTTTCAATGTCATGAATCATACCTCATAAAATCAAGGAACAGTTATTGAAGAGAAAGCACACGCCTTCTTTAATCAAGATTTTCCTTTCTCTCAAAAGTTCGCTTTACCTATATTCTTCTCTAACCTCCATGAACTATTATTTTTTGGCAAATGTATTATCTGACAGAGAACCAAGATGACAAGTCACAGACTTCCACCCATACTTGACATGGACACTCTATCTACTTAGTATTTAGTCGGAAGGTTCCTAATGCCACTAATCAAATGTTTAACATTTTTCACCTCAACCATCACTTGGTATTATCCCAATCAGTAAACAGTTAAACAAAAGTTAAAAATTAATATTGAAGTAAACACTTTGACTAGTTACTTAGAAAATAACTTGACCTTAGTCATCTAAGATTCTCTAATTTTTTCTCAGAAAGAGCTTTGTACCTCTTCATTTTCACTTGCTTTCTTTGTGCAATGCAAATTATGTGATTCATCTACAACCAAGGTGGCCCATTCTTGTTCCAGCATGCTCTTCCTCAAACGACGAAGCATAGTAAATGATGTCACCACAACTCTTGGACATTTAGGTAAACGTGCAGGGTTATCTTGGTGACCAAAAACTAGATGAAAAAATGAAAACATAAAAGTGAATGACAGACCTAAAGCAGAAAACAAGAA
Source organism: Solanum habrochaites (assembly GCA_027704765.1). Lineage (NCBI taxonomy): Eukaryota > Viridiplantae > Streptophyta > Magnoliopsida > Solanales > Solanaceae > Solanum > Solanum habrochaites. The sequence goes on from JAKWJA010002491.1 coordinate 61,734,324, forward strand.
AAAGTCTATAAGGACTGCCAAGTTAGTCATGCTAGCTCTAGATTAATGAAATTCATATATTTCGATAAATTCTAAACCAAGGAAATCAACAGTATATTTGTTGTTTTGTTTATATCGAACTCAAATATACTTAATAGCATGCAGCTGTTTTCCATTAGACTTGATATAAAGGACCCCATAGAAACAAGGGGGAGAAATTGATTATACAAGGACAACAAAGAAAAAGTTTTTTAAATCCAATTATATTAATGATAAAAAAATTATCTTCTACGATTTCTTTAGGATGAGATCAACAAGTGATTTATTTGTTTTACACAGGAAGAGGTCTGTCACTTCATACCTTGCAGTAAATTTTGCCATAATCAGGTATTCATGCATAATACAGAGTCTGATCAAGGGTTCAGTGTTTCAGTAATAGTCACAAGAAGTTTACCCTTCATTAAAAGTTTAAAACCATTCAAAGAGGAAAGTTCTTCAAAGAAGGATGAGATCAGAACTCATATTCTCCTCATGAAAGTAAAAAGTAGGCTAACTAATTGCTAATTGGATAACACAATGAGTTTAATTTTTGCCTAACTGAACTTGACTTAGAAGGAAAAATACAAGATAAATGAGAAATAAATGTTAATGACACAAATGCAGTCGTGAACAGTTAATGAACCCTAAAAATGATATGCTGAAACACCAATGTTGACAGTACCTATTTCAGGATCATTAAATCAGCATATACATGACAACAGCTTTATAATAAAAAGACCATATAACTATGACTTCACTATGCTTCATCTCTAGGCATCACTATTCAAAAAGAAAAAGAGGGAGATAAAGGAAAGCAATGTTATTGGCGGTGGACAATCTTGAAAACAGTACCCAGATGAATATCAGAAGGTAAACAAGGAAGCCAGCGCTCCAGTTCTTCAGCCCATGGATATCTCAAAATAGCTGGGCAAACAATGAGCATAGGACCTTCATCCATGAAAGAACTTGCAATGGTGATGGCCTGAAAACAAAATTTGAGTTAATATTAGAGAAAAATTATTTGCATAAAATGTAAGCTCTAAAAAAAGTTATAGAATTTAGGATAATATTTGATTTTCAGAAGAAAAAAATTTGAGGCAAAAACTCGCAGGGAGACGCACACACATTAAGACACATATAAAAAAAGAAAAAGAATTATACAATCAACCCCAATATAGACAATTGAGTTCATTGACCTCCACAAAACACCTGACTACTGTTGCACCCCAACCCCAGTCTTTGGTGCCAAGAGCTCCAAGGAAGAATTTACCGCATACCAGAAGTCTTCATCTTTAGTATCAGCCTAAAGCCATACTTAAGCGTTCCTATAAACTTCCAATTTAAGAGCATAAAACTTTTTTCCTTCATCTTTGTGATATTCAGTTTAGTGCAACTTCTACCAAATATATTCCAGTCAAATCAAGCCAACTCAAGTATCAGAACTTGAACAAATTATCTTAACAATGTAGTTTCTCATCAAGTACTTGAATGGAGAAAAATCTAGCCTACAATGAGTTAAATACATAAAGAAGTGCACTTACCGACAAAGATTGGCCATCTTTCTAAACAGCTAGTTACCTCAAACATACATCAACAGGAAGAAGATCCATATAAACTATTCACAGCGTTCTAAACAAGCGCATGATAGACTACATGGGCGCAAGATGAAGGGTGAAGCCAAGCTAAAATAGAAGGATTCTCAATCTGCTACTACTAAAATATTCAGCTATCTATTCCAGCAACATTACCTGGAGAGTTTTCCCTAGTCCCATTTCATCTGCAATGAGACATCGACCACCCCTTCTCAATCCGAATCGAACACCCTCAAGCTGAAAAGGATGAAGTATATCCAACAATCTTTTAGGAAGTTTACTGATCAACTCATCAACCTTCTCATCGGGAAGATGCTCCGGCCTACAAGGTATCCATCGACCTGCAGCTAAGGAATTAGAAAGTCTCTCAACTACATTGAATGTTCCCCAAGGGATCTCTTCACATTCAATGCTTTTAGAGCTCTTTAGAGACCTCAGAACTGCTTCATAGTCTCTAAGTTGATAGACACAAGCCTTTCCCCCAGAAGTTGTTTGAGTGCAATGCAACACCGACACCTGATCAGGAAAACTAACATGGTTGAGTTCTTGGATTAATATCTTGGCAACAAAGTAACTAAAACAGTCACTGCCAAAAGATAAAAGGTACAGTTACCCGTAAAATTACTTAATCCACCATTTACTTGATCTACGACACGGAAGCATTGGATTAAATTCCCTCCTACTGAAATTTGCCAATGCTTTCAATAGCAAAAAATCTCATCCTCTTATCCATTAACTTAAGGAGTAAATATACATCTAAGACCACAAAAGATTAAATGTTGAAATACATTAGATGTCAAATGAACAGAAGAAGAAAAAAATCAACTTATGCATACAAGTTATTGAAATTCTTGAGGACATAAAAACTAACCCTAGACTCATTCTATCCGTTGAAATTCTTGCAACCACATATGATTTCTCACTACTATAATCCCCAATGAAGACATACATGTATAGACTAAACTAAGATACTATCTTGAGAAACCCCAATGAAGACATATTTGTATAGACTAAAACTAACCTACTATCTTGATAAAGATCTTACACATGAGATTGTTGCAACCCAACATACAAGTTCTTGAAATTCTTGCGGACATAAAAATTCTATCAGTTAAAATTCTTGCAACACAACATATGATTTCGTGCTACTATAATCGTCACTGAAGACATACGTGTATAGACTAAACTAAGATATGATCTTGAGAAACCCCAATGAAGACAAATTTTGTATAGACTAAAACTAACATACTATCTTGATAAAAGTTCATACACATGAGATTCTTGCAACCCAACATAAAAATTCTATCTGTTGAAATTCTTGCAACACAACATATGATTTCAGACTACTATAATCCCCAACGAGGACATACATGTATAGACTAAACTAAGATACTATCTTGAGAAACCCCAATGAAGACAAATTTGTATAGACTAAAACTAACATACTATCTTGATAAAAGTTCTTACACGTGAGATTCTTGCAACTCAACATAAGGTCTTGAAACTCTTGTGGACATAAAAAATTCCATCAGTTAAAATTCTTGCAACCCAACATATGATTAAAGACTACTATAATCCCCAATGAAGACTAAACTTAAACTAACATACTATCTTGAGAAACCCCAATGAAGACAAATTTGTATAGACTAAAACTAACATACTATCTTGCTAAAAGTTCTTACACATGAGATTCTTGCAACCAACATACAAGTTCTTGAAACTCTTGCGAACATACAAATTCTATAAGTTGCAAACCCAACATATGATTTCATTACAATTAAAACTAACATACTATCTTGAAAAAAAATTCTTACACATGAGAGGCAATCTCTGAGTTTCTCTAAACAATTCTTTTCACCCGGATAAATAAACCCTTGCAGGGGCACGGGAGTGACACAGAACGAGTCCGGCGAGCAGATTTCAAGCCTGGCCTTAAATCTTTGGGGTGGAGGACTAGGGGTGCAGGGTTTAGGAGGTGGGTTAACAGCGGGAGCGGGTGTTTGAGGCTTATGAAAGTAAACATTACCGGAGAGCTTTCTGCATTTGAAAAGCTTCCAAGAATTGTTATTGGGTTCAGAAATTCGGTCTTTGCGCTTCGCTAAAGCAGCAAGACGATTGGCTTCGGCCCGATTTCTTTGCTCTTCAGTGATTTCTTCTTCTTCTTCTCCATTCTTCATTTTCTTCAATGGATGAGAGGAATTAGTGAAAACTATGGGGTTTTATAAAGGAAGGTGAAAGCCGCGCGACGGCATTCTTGTTTCTTGATTTGAATCGCGTCGCGTGGGTTTTGTGCTACTTTTTAAATTTGTCAATCGTATTCTACTTAGATATTTAAGTTAAATAGAGTATTAAACTGTTTTAATTAAATTTTTTCAATTGAAATTCATTTATCTATTATATATATAAATTAATCACATAGAAACCTTAATGATTAAATTCATGCTCATCGAATAATATTTCTAACTTCAGTTACGGTGAATTAAAATAATCAAAAAGTCTATTAAAATAATTAATTATGGATATGCATAGTCATGAAATAAATTGGCTTATATTACAAAGACAAATTTGCGTTACTATATACCTTGCTTCTTAATCAAAGATTTCGAGTTTGAGTTTTTCGAAATGAAACCACTTTTATTAAATAATTGTTTTACTTCATGAGATTTTCTAATGTGAATTTGGATTTAGTCTGACTCTAACGTGGATAGTGAACACCAGATGATGAGAAATCTAAAATAAGAAACTAATGACTTATACCCAAATAAGAAACTATATATTTACAAGCGGATACTTTCATACCATTGTTTTTAACTACTAATGCATATATACACACACTCTATTGGTATCAATGAACACTTAAATATTGTACAATGACTAATGCATAAATGAAAACTCTACTTAATTCCTCTTTGATACCATTAGAGTATATATACACACACTCTAGTGTTAAGAATGAAGTAATTGTGATTCCGTGAATAAAATAAAGACGGGTATATAGTTTGGATCGTGAATCCAATGAGGATAAAATATATTAAGTTAAGATCAATTTACAGATATGTATCATCTACAAAAATAAAATTACAAAACAAGCCTATCTTTTTACAGATATGTAAAAACGAGAACAAATATTAAATAACATGAGCCCGAGAAATTTCTTGGTTTGGAGCCCAATTTTAAATGGGCTGAACCCAAAGAACGGGACGGGTTTGATAGGCTTCAACTTTAATTTCATAAACAGGAAAATTATTGCAGTTTTAGCCATTTTTTACCTAATACTACAACAACTCCCCTGCCACTGATCAATATCGTCAGATACATGTAATCTCAGGAGATTCTAAGGCTGTGACAAGTGAAATTATAAAATCTGCAAACAGTTTTATTATTATGCTTCCATCGGACACGCGATTATCATCGATCGTTGGCATTTGTTTGGTTGAATTGATAACTACATCCAATGTTCTTAACTTGTCATTCTCAGTTGATAGAATGTGTATTCTAATGAGGGATGCAAGAGTCCACATCTAGTCTCATTTTTTGTCTATTCACGACCCCTGTAACAAGTCTAAGTCAAACAAAATGTTGGATATTTTACGAATTTAGACACTTCTTTTTTGTATAATAAGATCCAACACAAAATTCCAAAATGGTAGATGGACAAGAATGGTATAGTATGAGATTTAGTAATAGTACTAATTTGAATTTGCTTCTCAAGAAGTAAGCATAGCAAGTCCAATAATCTTATTTGGTGATGGATACTTTCATTATTCTTTCGAGACGAAGACAAAAAAAAATTGAACTATCTTTAACCGTTTTAGGTTTTTAGATCATAATTTTATTGGAATTTTTGTTAATTACGTGATTTATGAAACGAGTTAAACAAGTATAGTTGGTGAATTACTGCATGTATTGGTTTGAGTTGACATTAATGTAGGCCCTATTGAAGATGCTCATTAGCTCATGATGCAATTTCATAAGCAATAATAACAATATATTCAGTGTAATTTCACAAAAGTGATTAGGAAACTCTTAGAAAATGTGATTGATGAGTGATGAAATCTTTCGTTAAACTATGGATGAACATAGATAAGAATTTCCGGCTGGTTTAAGATGATGAGAAAGAAATGAAAGCCCATTTCGAGTTGATTTTCCCCAGCTTGCCCGGGAAATGCAAAAGTACCCCCTAGAATATGATTGAAATTTCAGAGACACACTTTAATTAAATTAGTAAATTAAGGTTCTATTACCCCTGAATTTTTTTTTTTTTTTTTTTTTTGTAATTTTATACATCTTTTGTTTTACGTGGCACACTCCACGACTCCATGCAATTGAGATGCGTAGGGACATATTTGGATGTCACATAAGTCAAAAAAGGTGTAAATAATTACAAAAAAAAAATCATGTATCTCTAAAATTTCGATCATAGCCTAGGTCCGAAGAATCTTTCTAAATCCAAGAAACATGACGGTAAAGACTTAGAAAATGTGAAAACAAAAAAAATTAATTACGAAGTGCCCACCATAACGAAACATACCCTTTACAAGACGAAATCTAAGTACACGCACAAAATTGTTGAAATATTCAATCTTGTATAGAAAAACATTATAAAATTTATCCGTTCAGACGATACTTATATGTGATGCATGAACACGTTGCAGAATCAACAATTGTAGTAGGGACAGGGGACCAACCTAAGTAGGCAGGATTCATAACTATGAAATTATCAGCCAACCTTGCACTTGATCACAAAATGTTGCCAATTTACTTGACAAGTTTTAGCCACAAGGATGGATATCATGGATGCTACTTAATTTTTACAGAGTGTCTCTGTTTCTTCCTGGTGTCCAAGCTGGCAAATTACACGTTTCTATCTGCACAAGTTTAGTGATTAGAGTTACTCGATATTTATACTGGGGTAAAAAGTACATATTAGATAAATTGTGCACAAGCTAGCTCGGACGTGTAGCACAATTATATTGGCAAAAAAGTTTGAGTTTTATATGCTGAGATTTTTACATCCTTTTGGAAATCAGCAAAGAGAGTGACAAGGCATAACTATTAGTCATACTCCCTCCGTTTAAAAAAGAATAATCTAGTTTACCTTGAAACGAAATTTAATAAAAGAAAGAAGATTTTTTAATCTTGTGGTTCTAAATTAAACTATATCAGATGTATCAAAATGCCCTTTTAATCTTGTGATTTTAAATATGCCACGTGAAAAATTAAAGTTATAATGCTTCCAAAAAAGGAAAAGGATCATTCTTTTTTAAACAAACTAAAAAGAAAATAGTAAAAAAAAAATTAAACGAAGAGAATATTAGATATATAATCATCGCAAAATCCTTTTTTTTTCCAAAGTAGTCCCTAAAATAAAAATAATCACACTATGGAGTGTTTTTCCGTATATGTATTTTTAAAAAATAACTATTTGACATGAATTCAAATTTGTTAAAGATCCTAATATAAATATCGTGCACAAAATTCTAAAAAAATTAATTGAAAAATGGGGTCTCCAATATTTTGGGACCTAAAACCCATGCTTTAGTTGCTTCACCCCCTTGTAGCCGGCCATGTATTGGACCTAAGTATGGAATGGACATGACATATAAATGATTGAAGCTTCAGTAAAATATACCACAGTCAACTTATCTGGATATATATTTTTGGTCACTGGTCAAATCAGCCTAAATCCACGTCCAATGTATTCATTTTAATTTATTTATCTTATTTCAATACTAGGATGTATCAAAATATCTTTTAATTTTGTGGTATTAAGCATATCAGATGAAAAGTTGACATCAAACGTGTAAGAGTTGGTGTTTCAATTAATTTTGAAAGAAATTAAATTCACATGTTAAAAGTTTTGAAAAATACAAAACACATGACTGTGAATGACCACATTTAATTTTAATTGTACATTATAAATTTACTCATGAAAAAGATTAACAATCTCGAAAAACATATTAGCGTGCCTCTAAACCAAACAAATTTTATTTTGAATTACTTTGTGTTTTTGTCATTCTTTGTTCCAACAAAAACGAACTTTAAAAAAAAACTTGGGTCCCCCCCAACCACCATAGCTCTTCCCCTATATTTATCTGAGTCTTATGCTAAAAAGGGGATTTTTTTTTTCTTTTTTGTTTCGCATTTCTCATCAAAGGAGCCGAAAGCCACTTGACTGTAAGGAAAGGGGATTTTTTCATTACTTCAACTAGTACCGATTGATGGGAGAGAGACATATGTGGATTAGTACGTGTATATATATATTGTTTCTCTCGTGGAAGTTTAAGGCCATTTAACTTTAACATATCAAAGTACTTTCATTATCTACTTGCTGCAGTAAGAATTCAACAAATGCAATAGCACTTATGAAATCTATTTATGTTGGTGCATAACGCAATCAGATTTGATTGCATTATGCACCAACTTGATTTTTAATCCAAAATTCATACTTATAAAAAAAACAAAGTTGAGCAACTTTCTGTTAGAAAATCAGTGATATTATTTCTGATTAAGGGCATCTATCAAATTTTAAGGCCCCATCCTAGCAGGTTGTTGTTCAACATTAAATTCGATGGATCCCGCCCTCTAAAAGCTTGTGGTGGAGGAATAGTATTAGCACTATATATGTAGGTCCAAAAACAGTGAAACACTAGAAATGTAAATGCATTGAGTGCTTGTAACCCCACCTAACATCAACAAAATCTTAATTGGAATGAAGGTAAGAAGAAATCACATATATGAAGCGATATCCATTTGAAATCCAGGCTTTCTTGCTGTGTCACATGTTGTGTGTTTCAGTATATAATTGGTCATTTGAATGCGACGATTCAAAAAGGGGACCAGAAAGCAATAAGAATAATTAATTTTTAGTATATAAAACTGAGAAGAAGGAGAGAGTTCAACATTCGGGAACAGAGAAAAAGAATAGATTACTCAATAATAATATTAATCATCATGAGTCATTGTACGGTGCCAACTTGGAATCCAAGTTATCAAAGGCAAGAACATGTCGTAGAAGCCGAAGAAGCTAACAAATATCCTCACCTACATAACCAGCAGATTCAAATTAATCATCTTTTGCCCATGTATGACTCTTTTCTTGAATCATGTTTGTTCTGCTTTTCTTATCGTGATCAATATAAGAGCGAGCTGCCCTTTTTACTGGTTTGATACGTGTGTTATATAGTCCATTTCAAAGTTTTCTACCTTATTTAATTTGAACTTATTCTCTTCTTAAAATATTACGAGCAATTCCTGATGATGGTGATTTTGTATGCTTAATTTTATCGAAAAATTTCAGGTCTAGTAAGTGTGAAGAAGTTGCAGAGCTGACATGGGAAAAAGGGCAGTTAGGAATGCATGGACTAGGGGGGATCCTTTCCATTTCACAAGCAAAACAGACACTGGGAAGAACCGGCGATACATTAGAGTCCATCGTGCATCAAGCCACACATCACGCGAAGAATCAGACTTCAATACATCAAAATTATGACCAAAATGAAGATCAGGATCTGAAAACTGGGGTGCTGTATAGTGGAGGAAAATGGGGCGAGAGTTCACAACAAATGGCGCCTCCTCGAGCAACAGTGTTGGCAAAAAAGAGGATGAAACCATCAGAATCTGACCCTCAATATGGTGGAGCTGAAGATCATGAGTATGCAGAAGGTAGCGCGTGTGCAAGTGCCAGCGCTACCTTCTATAGGGAGAATGATACCACCATGGTTACATGGCCTTCCTTTGACGAGTCTTCGCGTAGCATCAAGTCTAAAACCACTTGTGATGAGGATTCTGCTTGTCATGGTGGTGGCTCGGTAAGTTTATTCTTTCTTCAAACAGATTTAAACTAGTGTCATAACTACGTATACGCCCCCATATACAAAAGAACACATGATACATCAGTTAAAGATTTTGTCTTTCATATAGAAAATAAGACTAAACTAGCTATATGCCTAGAAAATATGTTTTGAATTGATTTTAGCAGGAAAACAAGGAGGAAGAACATGAAACAAAAAGGTCTAACTCATCAAGACGTAGCCGAGCAGCAGCTGTTCATAACCAGTCAGAGCGGGTACAATTTGCAAAAAAAAAATTATTTTCTTTATATATATCGATATGTGGTAATCCCTTTAGTAAAAGTCCTGACTCTGACACTACTAGTTAGCTAGTGGAATAGTTACTAATATCATGTGTTGTACTGTTTTATTATTTGGTACAGAGACGTCGAGATAGAATTAACCAAAGGATGAAAGCTCTACAGAGATTGGTACCAAATGCAAGTAAGGTGTGTTTTTTTATCAACGTTGAAACATAACAAAAATAATCAACTTTCCCCTAAATGATGAACATTCATTCATCATGCACAAGATCAGATACAACAGTTTCGAGCCTACGATTAATGCTGAAATTTTGCAGACAGATAAAGCATCAATGCTTGATGAAGTGATAGATTACTTAAAGCAGCTACAAGCACAAGTTCAATTGATGAGTAGTACTCCAGGAAACATGGCACCACAAATGATGATGCCTCTTGGAATGCATCAACATATTCAAATGTCGTTACTAGCAAGAATGGGCATTGGCGTTGGTCTTGGCATGGGTATGGGAATGTTTGACATGACTGCTTTAGCTCGCGCTGCTGCTGCTGCTGCCTCTGCCACAACTCATCCAAATCAAATGACTACAGCTCCCATCAATATTCCATTCACCCCATCAGGAGCCTTCGCGCTGCCTGCAGCCCCGGCTAATTCTGTTAGCCCTGCCAGTGCCACCACCAGTACTACCACCAATTCCATTCCTTTTACTAACCCCTATAGTGCTTTTCTACCTCAAGTAAGCAATTTATGTTTGTTTCAAATTAGAGTTTAACTTTTGTACACTAGTACGTCAATTAAAATGTATAGAGCAAAAAATAAGACAGACAATCTGTTATAACACGTTTAGCGTAAAAAATCTTTACATGTTAATTTACTAGTACGATACTTTTGTTTTAATTTTTTTTTTTTGGTTACAACGACGAACAGTCGATGGACATGGAGTTCTTCAACAAGATGGCAGCTTTGTATCGGCAGCAATTAGCTACTCAATCTACACAGATAACAGGCAGCAAGTTGAACCAGGAAAACCAGACAGAATAGATATATCCAAGAATTGCAAGGTTTTAGATATAAGATGAAAATATGTATATTGCTCCTCAAATATATAAATATACTAGAACATATTTTAGAACATATTTTATATTGAGGAAATTATTATTCCCCTGTTTCAATGTATGTGACACTTTTCAGATTTTAAAATTCACACAAGTCTATCTTTGACGATGAGATTTTCGTATATCTTTTAAGTATTTTGAATTGTCAATTATTGTTACTTACAACACTTTTTAGTTAGTTTATAAATATATAAATTCCCTTTCAAAAGATGTGAAGATTTCATGAGCAGTTTCTATGTCAAATTGAAATTATTTAACTCTCAAAAAAATAAAAAATATCATGTAAATTAAAACAAACATATAGTTATCAAATCTATTGAGACAATTAGATTTGATATACTCAAACAAATAGGTAAATGAGAATTCTAATACTAGTAAGTAAACTATAAATAAAAAGAAATAAATGTTTCGGAAATTAATACTATGCCGACAAAGTTTATAGTTGAAATTAATTTGTTAAGTGAGAAAATCTTAAATGAGTTTGGTGAAGGTCACTTTCAACCAAAACATCAACACATTCCTCCCCTCCCTTATGCATTATTTTACTCTGTGTTTAGTTTAATGTGTAGTTTAAAAATAATAATTATGATAAAATATAAGATTATTTTATTTATTTTTTGTTTTTTGTTTTTTTTACACTTGATTATTTCGAAATCGGCGTAGCTAGGGCAGGTCTGAATGGAAGTTCTTCCTATCAAATAATAATTTGTGTTTAATTATGGATGTATATATATTTATTAGTTTTGAAATGATTTATATCAAAAAGATACGACTGATTATCCCAATCAATATAATATTTTATCTATCTCATTTTGCGTTTGAAATAACCTCTAAATGACGTGTAGGAAATAGGTCTTCACAACTTTGAATAACCAGAAGAGTTTCTCCACGAGTCCTCGACCTGTTTTTCTTTTTTCAAATTTAATTAATGAAAACGTTACTTTTGATTGACTAGTTTATTGACAATTACCCATTTAACTCGAGATGTCAACTATACATCCTTTAAAAGATATTTTTAAAGACTTGTACTTTTCTTATTCCAATATAATGATATATGTGTTTCACTATCTATATTGGGATATTGTTCTATCGAATAGTAATATTTGCTCACATAATGTGTTTACATTAAGAAATTTATAAAAAATATGTGTATATATTAAGTTTAGTATTTTGTTATTAACACTTGAATTCGTCGTTATAAAATTTAAAATTCATAAGATTGAAATTACGGTTTCGCCACTCTAAACATAATATTTTCACTATTCATATAACTATTTATTTTTCAAATCATTTTCAATGCCTAATAGTATTATAATATAAGATACTCATATCAATTATTTTTTTAAGAGACGTGCAAAATTCAAAATGAACAAGCACAAATGAATGGAGAGAGTACGTAATTTTGCATTAGCATCTTCAACTTGATATACGTAAGACGAAATGAGCATAGTATTTAATTTTGAGAACGAGATTTGAGACTTTTGAATCATGTCAGGGTAATTAAAATAAGTCGAAATCAAAACCATATGAAGATTTTTTTTTATTTTCCACTTCAGTATTGAATCGTAAAATACTAGTATAGAAGATTTATAATTTTTTTCGTAGGAAAAAAAGATTTATAAATAAACACGATCCATGTCATCTACGTTGAAACGAAATGATAAATTTGCTTTGTTCACGATTTAGATATCCTAAAGGAGATGCCATTTTTTCTGTAAACCCTAACCTTAACCTATATATAAAATATATTATCGGTGGAATATTTGTTTCAACAATAATAGTATTATGTAAAAAGACCAAAAAAAGAAAATAAAATAATAAAAAGGAGGACCAGAGGTGTTGATCCTAATTTTAATTACAAAGATTTTTTGTGGGTTCTACGTACAGGAAGAAAACTTGTCATGATGACTTGATATGACTATCTCGAAATAAGAAATGGTGATAAATTAAATTCAAGAAATGAAGGAGGGGATCATGACTCCGAGCTCGGCTACTTGATCCCTCGTGAGCTTTGTCATATACAGAATGTTGATATTATTTAACAATCTCCCTCTCAGCATCTGTCTCATGCAGAATGTTGTCCTTGAGAATCGAATCCACGAATCCCCCTCACAAAACCTACCTCATGCAAAATGTTGCTCTTGGGAATCGAATCCACGAATAACACTCCCAAACACCTGTCTCATGTAGAATATTGCTCTTGGGAATCAAACTCACGAATCTTCCTCCCAACATAAATCGGATCCACAACCTTGACTCTGATATCACTTGTTAGTATCAAACGCTTATCATCATGTCAAAAAGTCATAGCTGATAGCAAAGATATAATTTTATTTCTTAACTAAGTCCACCAAACAAGGGTCATGTTCGATCATAACTCCAACCCGCACCATCCAATCCCTCGTGGGCTTGTCACAGGCAGGATATATGTTGACATTGCTCAACAGTGAATTAATTGAAACACATAAAAGCTGACATGAACACCACGATCATAAAAAAAAAAAAGGATCATGAAGTTGAAGTTGAGGCTATTGTTAAATTTGGACCATTTGCATCTTTGTCAACAGTCTGGACCTAATTATATTATTAATTAATACAAATGATTGAATTGTATTTTGAAAGGAAAATTCTATCCTTATTGAGAGCGACTCATCTCTGTAATGTTTTAATTAACATTCCATGCCACGAATAATTGCACGATTCATTTTGTTCAAATTTTAGATTTTTTTTCTGAGAGGCTTCACGTCATATTTTTTTTCCTTGTATGGTTATTACAAATAAGTCATTTATTTTATTTTAATAAGAAGGTTATTCAATTTTTATCTGATCTCTTCAGAAGTTATCTTATTATTATTTTGTCAACAAAATATGACAATATTCACATTTTTTTTTATGAATTAACGAGTTATTGTAAAGTAAGCAAGTTATTCCAAAATGCTCACTAGAGAGTGTTCATCCGAAGAAAAAAAACTATCACATAGATTATATTGTGGATTTCTCTGAAATTTTTTAAAAAAATAAAAAAATAAAAATCATGATTTATTTAGTTTAAATAAATCTTCTTTTTCTTAGTCCACGTGAAAGTAAACCACAATTTGACCTGACTCAATCCAAATCTATAACCCTATTCACTTAGACTCGACCCCACATCATTGTCCCTCCAATTTCTTTTTATAATTAGTTGATAATAAAAGTTATTTTTGTGTAATCAAAAGGTTACGAGTTTAAAATTTTGAAATTAAAATAATCTTTTACTCAATTTAAGATGAAAATGTGTACATTATGCATAGAGAAAACTATTTTTTAATTTTTTCATGCTTGGTTAATCTTTTTTTTTTTTTCATGCTTGGTTGCTCAATAGTTTTTTGAAAAAAGTTTTTTCTTAAAAGAAAAATAACTTTCCAAATGTGAGTAAGGAGGAAAAATTACTTTAAGTGACATTTTAAGCTTCTGCCTCACCATCTTTGACATTTTTCTACATATTAATATAAATGTTTTTGTTGTAGTTTTTTTTTTTTTTTTAACTATCTCTATATATATTGGAAGATCAATGGGGCTGGGCCAGGTTCAAATGAATAGGGTTAATATAATTTTGTATGATGAATTAATTTTGGGAAGTATATAAAATGTTATGTCATATATTGTATAGTCAAAATATTAATAAGATTGGCCGTGTCTCAGTTTCAGTGTGGCTGATCATCCTCTCGGACCAGCTACTGATCATCGCCTTGGTAAGCTATTGCCTCACCTAGTAGATTACTTTTGAAAAGATATGTCCAAAGTTTGATCTTATATATTAAAACAATGCAAAACAATAACAACATGATTTTATTAAATAATTATTTATAGTAAGGTGATCTTATGGATTACTATCACCTAAAATATCTGATCTAATGCAAATTGAATTTAAGTTATAAATATTTCTGTTTAATCATAATGCAAAATATATTTTTTATATATCAGAATTATTTTACTTTAATTTAATTTAATAAAGAATAAAAAAGAATTTTTAATTGTATAATCTTTAAATTAAAATTCTATAATTTTTTTTAAACGAAGGAAATATTTAAAAATTATTATAGCTTAGTTAGTTAGTTATCTAAATTTTCGAGGAAAATTAAATTTACCAAGTTGTAATCATCTCTCCCATTTCTCCTTCCTCACGCTAAGTTTGAGACAATTGCTCCTCCATTGCAGACGCGGGAATCCTCTCGTCATAACTGGTAAAACTGTTCGTCTTCTTCCTCTCTGAAAACCTTAATCTCTTTTGAAATCAAGTAAGTTTTGGAATGGTAGAAAGAGGGCGTAGTGAAACTGAGCAAGTCTAGATCTGAAATTTGATAATTTTTTGAGTATTTTTATTTTTGTTGATCAAGTTTGATAGTAAAAGTATGGTAGTTGTTGCTGAAATTTGGAGAATTTGAACTCAACAATGTGAATTGTGATATCCTGTTCTATTTTTTTACTATACAACAGTACCTCCAATGGTAGAGGAAATCAAATCTCTATTAGACCATGATGTGTTGTAGTAGAAGAGACTAGTCCTTCCTTCACCTGAGTTTTCGGGTTCAAATCCTGAAAAATACTCGAGAAGCCAGCTCCAATGCGGTTACCGAGCATCGGATTAAAAAAAAAAACCAAAAAAATAATCTCCGATTGGAATAATTAAGTTCTAAATCCATCTCTTTTGCTATACTCGAACTGATTATTTTTTTTTTTGAAAATTTAGTCGAACTGATATTTTGCATCAAAATCAATCAGAATAATTAAGTTTAGCAATTTCTTCTTAGTAGTCTCTGGTGGAAAACATGTTTCTCTGTCATCTTATTTTAATTCTCGTTTGTTTTGGTTATGTAACGCGCCTCGTTGTGTTATGTAGTTATTGCTAATCTGGATACAATTCAATGCATATTCCCTTGTTTGAACATTATACATTAGAGACATCATAGTGAAAAATCTAGTTCATATTCCTTGATTGTTCAACTCTAGGAGGATGTTTAAAGAGTTGGAAAACATTATTGATACTATCTACTGCGTTATTAGTAGTCATTGATAACTATAAAATTCTGTTCTTAGATGAGTGTTATCTTTTAAACCGCAACAACAGAGGACAAACAATTGATGTTTTAATTATGATCAATTGTCATAGACACAGAATACACAAGTATAATTAATGTGCAGAAGTGTAATATGTTATGTCACATTACAAAAATAACTTACAACTACACTACTACACTTGTACAATGACATTTACGGAGTATGTAGAATCAGTTAGGTAGTATACATGTATTTAGAAAGAGTAGTGCTTGAAATCCTGCACCTACTGCTTCAGTTACGTAACTCAAGTTATCTATTAATATATATATATATATATATATATACAGATTCTTTCTGTCATTGAACATAGTTATCATCTGGAAGTAATTGGCGGTGAGGATGTTGGATCCTGAAGGGAGATTACAGTTTCAAAAGCACCCACCAAAGCCTGGACCTTGCTTCTCCTGGTCTCCTCAAGCTTGGTTGCAGTCTCTTCGATCACATTGTTGAACAAGATTGGAGCCTCTTTTTTGCCTCGTTTAGATTGGTGTCGAAGATTAACTCTCATAGTTTCATCTTTAGCAGCATTTGACTTTCCATAAGCAATAAATCTCCTAGAGCTTCTTCCTCTAACAAGAGCACTTCCATTTCCGCCGTTCTCTAGTATTTTAGGTGGCCTGAATTTTAGTCTCCTTGGACTGAGTTTCTCTGACTGATAATCAATTATGTGTCCTCTCCTGAACTTGAGATTTTTAGGACTGCAAATTGCAGCCCTTCCAGCTTTTATATCTTGGTTTGGGCTTGTGGTTCCACTTTTCTTGGAACTGCTGAATATTGCATCACCATTAACAGACTCGCATGCAGAAGTTGATGATAGGGAGGATTTCCTGTTGCCAAGGTTTCTGGAGCTACTGCCATCAGAATGTAGAGAAGATGATGGGGAGAGATGGGGCGACAGTTTTTTTCCTCTAATTGGGGCATGCCTATTTAAAGGCGAGACTCTGGCCTTCCTGTTTTCCAGAGAGATCTGTATGGTCTGGATTTTTGTCTTTGATTCTTTGATGTACAATGTCCCCTTTGGAACACTCCTGTTACTTCCTAGCTCCATCTTGCCTCGTTTAAGACTAGCTGATTTTCTAAGTTGAGATGCCTTGTTTGCAAAGCTTTCATGACTTGGTTGCACTTTCTTTTTTCGTGCAAGGCTAGTCAAATTATTCATATGAGACACCTTGTTTGGATCATCTTCACTAATCACTTTGCCTGTTTTATTGGGAAGAGATACCATTCCGGGGGAATTGTTATTTAACTTTTTGCCTGATACCCTCTTCAAGGAAATTCTTGTAGAGTGGGAAATAGTTATGGCATCCTTCTTCTTGCTCAACCCGGAGGATCCTTTTTCGACAGCTATTTTGGTGGATGCTGGGATTTTCTTTCCCTGGGTTCGAAAGGTTGTCGGGCTCTTGAAATTTGGTAGCTGGCTTGAGCTTAATGGTTTCTTCCCCATCTGCAACTTCACAGTTCTAGCCATTTCTGGGATTTCTCCTGATGCAGCTACAGGTCTTGTGCGCTGGAGAGTCCTCGCCTTCTTTTTAAGATCACTTGCAACTGTGTATTTGTGAACTTCTTGGCGAGAACCTGTTGGAACACTCGTAGAACATGACAAGACCTTGGATTTACCCATTTCAATAAGTGAGCTTCCAGTTGAGTTCCTTCTCAAATAGCGGACTCCGGACTCAATTTTGTCCAGGTTCACTGGCATGCCAACATCCTTTTTCTTGCTCAACTCATAAGATGCAGTGTCATTATCCATCCTGCTTCCTGTGTTTGTTTTGGTGGTTGCGTCATCCAATATAGACCCCTTAAGTGTTAGTGAAACCCCTGTCATAAGACTGTCACTGTATCTTCTTCTGCTTAATTTGTTGCTTCTTGACACAGAATAATCATTTTCTTCAAGAGGCTTCAGCTTCAAATCACTTCGATGCCTTGCAGAAAAGGCTAAGGTTTTGGTGCATGCTTGCATTTCCTTTCCATGGGAAGTTTTCAGCCTTCTGAAATTTGCAGGTAGTTTAGTTGAGTGTAGTGGTTTCTTCGGTATCTGCCACTTCACAGTTGTAGCCAATTTTGAATTTTCTCCTGATGAAGTTACAGATGTTTTGGACATGTGAGTCCTCACCTTTGTTTTACAGTTGAGTTCCGCACCATCTTTACTATCGTCAGAAGAACCTGTTGGAACACTCATATAACGTGGCAAGACCTTGGAGTCACTCATTTCAATACCTAAATTGCCAGTTGAGTTCCTTCTCAAATAACTGAGTTCATGCTCAATTTTCTCCAAGTTTGCAGGTTTTCCGACAGCCTTCTTGTTGCCCAACTTTGAAGACGCGGTGTTCTTGTCCATCCTGCTTCCTTTGTTTGGTGTGCCGGTTGCACCATCCAACGGAGAATTTTGAGCAATTGATGACCCCCCTGGTATGCTAGTGTTGCTGTATCCTCTTATCCTCAGCTTATAGATTCCGGACATTGAACTAGCATTTTCCTGCAAAGACTTCATCTTCAAACCATTTCGTTGTTTTACAGAAACAGCTAATCTCTTGGTGTATGCCGGGATCTCCTGTCTCTGTGATTTACCAGTTGTACGCCTCTTGAAATTCACAGGCAGCTTACTCGAGCGTAGTGGTTTCTTCCGTATCTGCACCTGTACAGTTGTAGCCGGTTCTGGTATTTTTTCTGATGCTACTACCATTCTACTCAGCAGGGAAGTCCTTGCTATTGTTGTTTGATCATCACGTTCAGCACCTTTGCAAGCGTCATGGCAAGAACCTTTTGGATCACTCAGGTAACGTGACAAGACCTTGGATTTAGCAATTCGAAAGCCAAAGCTGCCAGTTGAGTTCCTTCTCAAAAAGCGAGCATCACGCTCAATTCTCTCCAGATGTGCAGGTATGCCAACAACCATCTCACCCATTTTGAGCTAGAGCATTGAAACTAATATCACTGCAGATATATCATGTGATACAGAGAGGTTTAGTAAAGAATCTCACATTGCTTGTTTCCTTTTATGTTTTCATAACTGTTAAATTCCAACACTTACCTAGAAAAACTTATCAGAAGCAGAGACCCTTTGAAACCTTGACCTCACAAATGCAGCACCCTAGTGTGAAAAAACAAACAAACAAGGACCTGTGAGAAAATTGATACTGATTAAAAAGCATGTGGTGGCATTCATGGTTTTCCATCATGATTAAACATAAACCATTTTGTTCCCAAAAATTGATATCTATGTTGTTCGGACTCTTTAAAAATGTTAGACATGTGCCTGTCGAATCTTCCAAAGGTAGGACAGTTTTGAAGGATCCGACATGGGTTCAACAACATTTTAGGGAGAGTCTGAGAAACATAGGTTAAATATAAACCCCTACCGTTATCAAAATGATTCGAAGGATATATGCTATTGTGCATTTGCAGGACAACAATTTTAAAGAACAATGTAATAAGGATGAAAAGAAAGTACCTATTATGCAGTTTGCACTTCTGCCTCCATCTGAATATTCCTCAAAATGCACTGTTATTCTTATTACCTAAAAAATCAATGCATCCAAATTATTGAACTTTTATCAAGATATAACTAACAAATTGTATCTAATTATAAAGACGTAAAGATATGGAACCTATATGTATTTGACAACAATTTTTTAGTAACATGAATAAGTTGTGGCATATAAACGTATGAAGCACCAAAAAAAAGGAAAATGTCATTTCGTTTCAATAGATAAAACAATCCATAATATCCTTTGATAAAAAATTAATTAATATGTTTACTTCCTAAATCATACATTTCCAATTATCATCTCCATTATTCTGCAACAAATTCAGCATAAAGGAAAGTGAAAATCGTTATTTAAATTTATTTAAAAGGTACATTGAGTTCGTCCTGGAGCTGTAAAATTAGGTTGTGTTATTAATTCAAAAATTACCTCAAGAAGCAGAAACAAAACCTAAATTCAGACAAAAGGAATTGAACATTTCATTAACATGGATTATTTTCATCTTCAATTTGAGATCAATCTTTGAGGAACACAATCAAGAATCATTTAACACCAACAAAAAAGAAAATTATACCTATTTCTTGATAAATTGGGAATGAAAAACCAAAGAAGGACTCTTAACAATTAGTTGGTAATTTTTTAGGGAACAAAATTTCTAAAATTGCAAAGAAAGAAAACAAGAAAAAAAAAGAGAGAAAAAACAATAAGATAGATAGATAGATAGATAGAGGGGGATTTTAAAATTCATAGACAAATATTTTTTTTTGTAAGAATAAGCGTGATTAATGCATGAGATATAGTCATATAGATAAACTTTGATACTAACAATAATAATTAAAAAAAATCACAATTATCAAGATTGTAGGTTGCGATTGGTCCTAAAGAGTCTCCAAACGTATTTTTCGCGCATAAAATAATTCATCACTAAACAGATATGCAGAACCGTTAAAATATTAACAAAAAATATTTTAATTTTGAAGAATTCGACCAGCATAATTCTAAAGTGTGTGGATTCAATAAACTGGTGCTTTAGAGATGACATTAGTCATTAATTGCAGATAAATGTATATTTCGAAGTGTCTGAATCATCTATTTTGTTAAAAACAATTCATCATCATTTTGCAAATTTATATGGACAGTAGGGCTATGTTTAGGTGGAAAATTTTTTGGCTTATTTAGCAAATGTATCTTAGTTCCACTCTTTGAATTGGAGTTTTGCAAATACTGGCTATATTTTAAATAGCAGTCCTTAAAAGTAGATATATTTGAAAATTGAGTAATTAATTTGCTCAGTCAACAACGACAAAGAGAGGGTTGCTCAAGTGATAAGTATACCCCATCCTCCAATTTTAAATTCGAGTCAAGAAGAGAGAAATGAAATGCACCTAGGAAGATTTTTAAAAAATCATCAGTTGCTTGATCGACAAGAAAGGGCTGCTCAAAAGATAGACACCCTCTACCTCTAACTTTGAGATTGTGAATTCGAGTCAATAAGAAAGCAAAATAACAAGCTCCTAAGAGGAGTTTTTAAAAAAGGAAAAAGTTAATAATTAAAAGAAAATCAATTCTAACATCCCACGTTATAAACAAGAAAGAAAAGATTTACAAAATTTGTGCAAACTACTTATATTATTTCCTTGAAGAAAAATTTCTAACTAGTAAGCCAAGCATTATTATACGATGTACAGTATAAAATAAACTAAATTCTTAGGCTCGTGACTTTAATAATTGCATATTTGCATGATAAAACTTAAACTATTTTTGACGTTTCAACTTTTTTTTCTTTTTTGAAACCTTGCTTTTTAAGTTTCAACAACAAGATGGTCCTTGTGATATAAAGTTGGTGTTGAAAGTATATAAAAAAAATGGTACTCTATAAATGCCTTTTCCACATCATTTTGACCAATGGTGTTTGTCTCCAAAGTTTTCAAGCAAGTGACTCATAATTTACTACTTGTGTAGTACTACTTATTTAAGTTGTAAAATATGAGTCATGCGTCCTATTATACTTGAATTGCACCCCAACAAGAATTATCACTACCAATTACAATAATGGAGTCGTAAGTATCCCTTCATTCTTAATCAAAGATTTTGAACTCAAGTTTCCATATGTACAACTCAAGTTTCCATATGTACCGAATTGCTTTTGTCTTTCCAGCACGAATCCTGATTTAATCAGATTCCAATTCAGAGATCGGACACCGAATGAGAAAAAAATATATCACCAACTATAAACTACACAAAAATTATATGCTAGTTCAAAATTATCATTAAAGTTGTAGTGAGGGTGAATATTCTCATTTCATATTTAATTAGAGATATATCTCGATTTGAATCTAATAATAGAAAAGTCTTGATAATTAAGAGCACTTCCACTTGTTAGATCACATGCGAATAAATTTGAATTAATTGAATCTCTCAATAAATACAAACATAAATTAAATATGGGGAAAAAAAGTTAGAAGAGTCATGAGTGTTATGAAAATGTACCCCTTTTTTTCCATTATTCTTACTTTAGTTTAAAGAGGACAAAAACAAAAAAGGTTGATATTTAATGATGAACTTGCATGGTGAATTGGTAACACTATGTCATGATTATTGATGTTCCCTTGGCTTCAAGAAAGGAGAAATCAAATGCTATATATATTAACAATGATAGCCTAATTATGTTTAGCATCTAACTATCATATTTATTTGCTTAAGTATTGCATTATCTCTAAAATTAACCACCATGTACCATGCATGTCAATTATGCAAAGTTAATTTTAAAATCTTTCCATGATTATATATGTATGTGTACGTGGGTGGGGGTGGGGTGTGTGTGAGAAAATTGTTGGAGAATGGAAGTTAAAAAATTAGTGAGCAAGTCAAATACAGCTGACAATGAGTGCCTTAAAAATATAGTTTGGCCTACATGTAGGTAATTATACATAAGAAGTTTATTACTTTAACCAAGTTAAGCATAAATTATTCCTTTTAAATGTATACTTCAATCCATTTTTCCAAGTCTCCAAGTCAAGCATCTCTCTCTTGTTGGTCTAAATATAGGGAATTTAAACTTTATTAATTATTTTTATTATGATAATTAAGAGGTGTGAACATGAAAGTAATAATTAAGTTGATATGATGACAAGAGAAACAATCTATTTTTGGTTTTCTTCTTTTGTAGGCTTAACTAAAGCACCCCCCCCCCCCCCCCCCTAACTCCATTCATTTCGAAACTTCTAATCAGACATGACTGAATTTGAAATGACACATAGATAAAGGAATCGTTCACTAATCCTACTAGTCAAAATAGAGGGAAAAAATTGATTTACAAGGACTTCATTTGAATCTTTACATCAGAAAAAATAATAATTATATAAATAAGATTAACCTTTTAAATTATCCAAAAATTCCCTTGATTTATTCATGTACTTTAATTATTTTTTTCAATATTTTGAATCTCCAAACTCCACCGTTGATTAAACTAACTTTCTATGTTACTGCAAACATTTCATAGACACTTCGAGGATTGTTTTGATTACTAGTTAAAGAAGTAAATTTTTCATGATTTAAAATCAGCGTAAGTAGCATTTTAATTGACATGTATAAAATTCAGCATATCGAATATAATATTTAATACTAATTTAC
Source organism: Solanum habrochaites (assembly GCA_027704765.1). Classification (NCBI taxonomy): domain Eukaryota; kingdom Viridiplantae; phylum Streptophyta; class Magnoliopsida; order Solanales; family Solanaceae; genus Solanum; species Solanum habrochaites. The sequence goes on from JAKWJA010002491.1 coordinate 61,757,357, forward strand.
AATTAAACATAAAAACTTCTGAAATAATGAGTCAATTTAAATATTAGATTTATACAAAATAAAAAATAAATAACTAATCATACATTTACTAATACGCGAATAGTTAATGGCAGCATAGCGGTAGTGGCACATTAGAACTATGAAATCCCATGGCTCGAGGGGTTTTAGGAAATTATAACATATTATTTTGGTCTACTATATTTTTTAAATCAAACTCACAGTTTTCTTACTTTATATATTATTATTATTATTATTAGGGAAAATGCACAAGTGCCCCCTCAACCTATGTTCGAAATTCCAGAGACACACTTATACTATACTAAAGTCCTATTACCCCCTGAACTTATTCTATAAGTAATTTTCTACCCCTTTTTAGCCTACGTGACACTAGTTTTTTTAAAAAAGTCAATCATCGTTGGACCCACAAGATAGTGCCACGTAGGTCGAAAAGGGATAAAAAATTATTAATAAAATAAGTTTAGGGGGTAATAGGACCTTAGTAAAGTATAAGTGTGTCTCTGAGATTTCAGACATAGGTTGAGGGGGTACTAGGGCATTATCCCTTATTATTATTATTATTATTATTATTACTATTATTATTAAGTGACATGTGTTAGTTGACAACTACTTAATTATTTTTTTATAGGGGAAAACGACATTTTTAATCCCTATGTTAAGGCTATATTCTTATTTTAGTCCTTGTGTAATTTAACTTAGCACTATTAACCTTCAATTATATCCAGTGAGTGATTTTGATCCTTCAACTAACAGATTCAAAAAAGATTAACAAAGAGTTCACTGCTAAAAGGGATAGTTCGGATATTTCATTTTAATTCTCTTTTTTTGAAAAACAAGTTAAGTCTTCCACGTCTCTATCTGGGAGAACAAGCTCATCAATCTGAGCTACAAATTAAACAAAACCAACCTGATAGGCATAAAACCTCCCTCTTACACCGACGAACGATATGTTTGCAGCGAATGATTTTTTTTAAAATTTTCTGTTTTCTCAAGCAATAACATTAAAATACTCGAATTACTCCTTTTAGCAGTGAACTCGCTGTTAACTTTTTTGGATCTGTTAATTGAAGGATTAAAATCACTCACTTGATATAATTAAAGGTTAATAGTACTAAGTTAAATAATAGAAGGACTAAAATAAGAAAGTGTTAATATAGGAGCTAAAAATACCGTTTTCCCTTTTTATAGTATAAATGGGAAAGACTATAAAAGGAATGTTTGAACCGTCTTACCAAATCAAGAGTCACCTACTAAACGAGTGTTTAGGAATAGTTTGGCAGCTGATAAAGAATTTACCAGTGTAAAGATTAGTTACAGAGAATTTACATATTATTTTATTTATGTATTTATTTATTTTATTTTCAATCATACATAAAATAATATATAAATTCTCCCACAATTTAATTATGCAATTTTTTAAATAGCAAATCAAGCACAATATTTATTTTATAAATAAATAATTCATATCTGATACCAAATGATCCATTAGAATATCATTATTCATTAATATAAAAAAAAGTGGGACGCAACCCACTCACATCATCTACAGGGCTATCGCCTTCTTTGACGAGATATTTCAATCTTTCACGATTACGTATCAATAATTCATTATTATTATTATTATAAAATAAAAAATGAGACGCAAGTTACACACATCATATATTATATAGCATTAATTCATTATTATATATATTATAAATTAAAAAAAAAAGTGGGACACAACCATACACGTAATATAATATATTATATAGTACTCTCAATCTCAATTCATATAATTTATTTCATTTTAATCCGTTCCAAAAAGAATAACATATTTTTATATAAAATATTTATTCTATTCTTAATAAAATGACTTATAATCACACAAAAATATCTGGAACGGAGGGAGTAATAGTATTTTATATATCATAAAACACAGCTAAGAGCTGTACAAATGACCAATTATGTTGGTAGCTTTACCCATCTTTGGATGAAAGTTATCTAAATGGAGAGCCTTCTACTTAAAGTCAAGTTCCCCTGACATACATTATGTGGAAATCTTGTTTAATTTAATTAATGACTAAAAAGCAAAGGCAAACTTCAAAAGAACACGTTAGTGTTTACAACTTCAGATCAAAGATATGTATTTCTCGTGTACATAATTATTGCACACTCAAATCATAGTTAAGTGCTATTGATTCAACGCTTTAACATGTGATTAATGTTGTTTTAGTTCGATTTGATGCAAAAACTTAATAGGGTAGGTATTTACCGTCTAAAAAGTCAAACAAAACGAGTTGACTGTTTCGAGAACAAGAGTTTTCTTTCCAAAATGGGAATTCATGGAGACATATGCTAACCAAAACCAAATTAACTAACTGTATTATTCAGAGTCTGTTTAACATTATTGTTGGAAGATCAGAAATACTTATTTAGAGAAAAACAATTTAATTTTTTTGAAGACAAATCAATAAAACTACTTTTGAATGAAAGCAGAAGCAATTTTTCCGTCGTGTGGAAGAGGCTAATAATTTTTTCTTTTTTTTAAAAAAAAACATAAGCAAAAAATTATTTTTTAAAGACCAAAATAACCCTATCATATATACATATTTATTAATATATCCATTATATTTGTTTATTATTGTGGTGAATTAATTTGTGAAAGAATCTTAAGATAAATAAATATATCCATTATATTTGTTTATTATTGTGGTGAATTAATTTGTGAAAGAATCTTAAGTTATCTATCTATGTGTAACATTGAATGAAAATTTGAATATGTATACTTTACTTTAATAAAAATAAAAATTAATATATTTAAAATAATTTCTCTCTATAAATAATCTTAATATTAAAAATGCAATTAATTTTTGTCTTTTTTCATAATTTGATTTTCAAACCTACTTTTAAAAAAAAAATTACTCAAACACAATTTGCTTATCAAAAACATTTTTCAAATGAATTAAACCAAACACAAATTGTTTTTTTTATTCAAAAGCACTTCTTTTAAAAAAAGTATTTCTAAAAATAAGCAGTTCTTAGTAGCAATACCAAACACGCTCTTAGTCACATGTGTCTCCTTCCCTGCAAACTCTCCATGATTAGATAGCAGTAGTATAGTATATATAGTAGCTAATCAGTCTCATTTTTTCCATTCTCAGCATAACCCCCCAACTCACCCACCCCATCATTTTTATCTTCCAAGAACTGCATTGCTTCCAAGAGATTTTCCTCATATCAAACCATGGTTTCTGAGAGAAATTTGTCCAAGAATGTGTGCATAATCGGTACGGGACCATCGGGGTTGGTGGCAGCTAGGGAGCTGAGGAATGAAGGGCACAATGTGGTGGTTTTTGAACAAAACCATGATGTGGGAGGGCAATGGCTATATCAACCTAAAGTTGAACATGAAGATCCTTTAGGAAGGAATAATGCCCTAAAAGTACATAGCAGTATTTATGCATCATTAAGGCTCACATCACCAAGAGAGATCATGGGGTTTACTGATTTTCCTTTTGTGGTGAAGAAAGGGAGGGATCCAAGGAGATTTCCTGGCCATAAGGAGCTTCTCTTGTATTTACAAGATTTTTGTGAATATTTTGGGCTAAGGGAGATGATAAGATTCAATACTAGAGTTGAGTATGTGGGGATGCTGAATTATCCCGAATTCGGTAAAGACTTGAGATGGATTGTGAAGAGCAAAGAGAAGGAAGCTGAGGAAGGGGTGGAGGAAGTCTTTGATGCTGTGGTTGTTGCAACTGGTCATTACTCTCAACCAAGGTTGCCCAACATTAAAGGTTTGTCAAAATCTCCATATGTTTCGAGTTTTAAGTTTTGTACATTGATAGAATTATAATGAATATCATCAGATTAAGTTGATCTAAAACAACAGGTAACTGATCATCAATCATCATAACAAGCTTAATATAGCAAGCTGGAAAGTAAAATACTAATCTACTGAGTTGATTAAATTGCATTGGCAGTGTAATGAAAAGATCCCAGAGTTATAACTAACACTATCAATCAAATCAATACCTTCATAGTCAGGTCATGTCAAGGTAAAGTTGTATTAGAAAATCATAAGACCTTCTTATCAAAGTTAATTACAGCATGTATTATATAATTGCATAAACACATAATGCAGACTTTGTAATTTACTTTTGTTCTTTTTATCCAATAGTATAATAATGACACTAAAAGCCTTTTTATCTGTTCTGTTTGATAAGGAATGGATGCATGGAGAAGAAAACAGATGCATAGCCACATTTACAGGGTTCCAGAACCCTTTCGGAATGAGGTAATGCAAAAATCTCTACAATCACAGACAACAACGGGTAGAGTGTACCCAGACCTTAACCCAACCTTGGCTGGCAAAGATCTTTTTTACTCAACAATCATAGACATGAATGATGATCAACAAGATGTCTTTTTTACTTTTTCTATTTAAAAAAATAATTGTGTTGCAAGCTCCAGAAACATTGTTAATTAATAAGCTATAACATCTCAAGTTGTCATAATTGGAACTCCAGTGCATCTCATGTGTTCCAATAAAAAAATAAAACAGAATTCCAGAATTGCCAACAGTGGACCACATGACTATATCATCTATGTTTTCTCATAAAGAAGTGTTAACTTTGTTTTGAAACAAACTTCAACTCACTAAATATTTTTATCTTAGCAGGTAGTTGTGGTGGTTGGAAACTCACTAAGTGGTCAAGATATAGGAATGGAGCTTGTAGATGTGGCAAAGGAGATCCATCTCAGTGCCAAATCTCTTGATGTTTCTGAAGGATTGTCAAAAGTTATATCCAAGCACCAAAATTTACATCTTTGTCCACAGGTTTGTTGAATCAAAAAACTGACCATGCGGTTAACTGAAACATGAAAACCCCAAGACATTTTTCATATTCAATAGTATAACTAATCTAGAATGAAAATGCAGATAGATTCATTACATGAAGATGGGAGGGTATTGTTCGTAGATGGTACTTCAATCGTTGCAGACACTATCATATACTGTACAGGGTAAAATGCTCTATGCACTTGCCTTTGCTAATACTCATTTTGTCTTATGTAACTTAAACACACACACACACATATATATATATAAAGAATTTTTGAAGTGTAGTAAAAAGTTCAAAAATAATTTGACTTGTATACTTTGAATTCACCAGAAGTAGTGAGACAGAACTATGAAGTTCTTAGACATGGTGTTGTCTTAAAGTGAAAACAATCTTGCTACAGCAACAAATAATGCCAAATCCAATTTATTTTTTTTGTGGGCATTGTACAGGTACTCCTACTCCTTTCCATTTCTTGACACCAAAGGAATGGTAGTAGTTGATGATGATAGAGTGGGCCCACTTTATGAGCACACCTTCCCCCCTTCTCTTGCTCCATCTCTCTCCTTCGTTGGCATACCCAGAAAGGTAACCACTTCCTGACTTTTTTTCTTTTTAGTTTCCCCGGTGTATGGTCCCACTATGGGACCTGATTAATCGGGTTTCATGCTAGGAACTTCCACTTTGGGGTAAAACCTTAGTTGCGCGGACTCTTCACTTTTGATGCCGCACCCGTCTCGGATTCTTCAAAAACACACTACTTTTAGCGAATCCGACACGCACCAGTTGGCATTTTTGAAGAGTCCGAGCAACATAGGGTAAAACGCCCCCTACCGAAGGCAATGCCATTCTCCTACCCAAACTTTAGACCTCTAATTAAATATGAACGGTAATGGATATTTCCCAGTTACCACCCCACCACAACCACTTCCCAACTGTTAACCCCTACACATTTGTACAACAATTAATCAACCAATAATTCATTGTGCCTTTAATTTTAAATTTAAGAAATAGCTTTAGTCCTAATTATATTATTGGAAAAACAGCTTCTATCATTGTTTTGGATTACTGACCATGAATAGATCAGTATCCATGTTTTAATAGATCTTCTCATTTTCATAATGTAGCTCATAGGATTTCCTTTCTTCGAGTCACAAGCAAAATGGATTGCCCAGCTGCTGTCTGGGAAAAGAACACTCCCCTCATGGGATGAGATGATGCAATCCATCAAGGAATTTTATCGTTCAAGAGAAATTGATGGCATTCCAAAGCATAATACCCATGATCTAGCTAATTTTGAGGTAAAGTTATCGAAGTTGCTCAAAAACCAATTGTCACAAGTTGACTTGAGCATTTAAGCCACAGCACTAGGAAAACCTAATAAATGTTGTGTTTGACTGATTTTCTCTGGCAGTACTGTGACAAGTATGCAGACTACATAGGATTCCCACATTTAGAAGAATGGAGGAAAGAACTCTGCCTGTCAGTACTAAGAAATGCAGATAAGAACTTGGATACATATCGAGATTCATATGATGACAGTGAGATGCTACAAGAAGCTTATCAAAGTCCACACTTTGCTCACCTTGGTCCCGAGACTTTTTGAATCTGAAAGCATAAACACAGATGGAGTGCAACCAATTTTAATTCATTTATTTCCGAAGTAGATTTGTCCAGCTATGTAGTATTTACTAGCTTCTATCAGAGTGGATTTTTTTTTCTTTCTATTCAGGAAAGAAATTTTGTTTTCTTTATTTAAATATTATAGCAGAAGGCTATTCTCTAATAATTATTGTATGATATACGAAGTGAAATCCATTTATAAGACCTCACATTTATGTTCTGATTAGCATCATTGTAATTTCATTCCTCAATACATTGTCACCAAATTAAATGAAAATGAGGCACGATACAACGGTTTCATGAAACTAAAGGATGTTCCTGCAGTTAAATAGCTCCTCAAGTGAAAGACTTTCTCTGTGATTCTAATAATTCCAGGGATAATAGGCACAGACAGATTTATGGGCTAACAAACCAGGCTGCCAAAGCTAGCCCAAGAAGAGGTCAAGAAGCAATGTATTTGTGATGGCAATAACATATTCTGCCTCAACAGTCATACAAGAATTCTAGCTGAAGATTTTATGAAAAGAAGCAATAAATATGTGAAAATAAAAACTAGGGTATAACGCGATGTACCTTTGGAGTACACATTTTCCAGCAGAGATTTAGATACTCTACATCAACATCATTGTTGTCTAAAAGGTGAACTTCTGATAACATTGTTCTGAGAGTGCACAATCCACATGTGAGACATGCCAAAATGTTTCTCACCTGACATAACAGCTAATATGCTCAAGAGACTGTACTACAAACTTGAAAATTAGTCGTCTAACTGAGATATGCCATAACTACCTAAGATCATGGATAACACAAACTGTCAGCACATCAGATTTGCCAACAAAAGTGGGCTCCAACACTTGAGAGCCTTCAAAGCACACATTCTGCAGTTCCTGAAATCTTTAGGGCCTTTGGCAGAGTCATACAGCTAAAATGCAAAAAGCTCCGTTGAACCTAGAATATTTCTCAAATATCACGTACTTAAAACTTTCACAAGATATGTTTCTAGTAACAAGCAAACTCCAGAAACTGTAAAGATATTGGCAGCATGACTACCCAAACAGAATAGAAGTTCACAATCGCCTCAAAAGGTTTTGCACAGCAGTATCAAAAACCATAAACTGTATCTGGATTTTATCCATGTCGTGCTAGGTTATGTCTGGTATACCAGGGAACACTAAAATATTCCAAGTAATCCTTCCATCAAAATAAGAAATAACTACCCAAGTCCGATGGCAGATTCTGAGGCCTCTCAGACCACTTTTTCCTAAAGGTCAAAAACAAAAGCTGATAGTTTTAATTGTACAAATGAGACATGACATCCTCAGTGAAAATCTGCCGGTCTCAGTGCTGTAAGTGCCCTTAATGTGTCAGACAACATAACATCACCTATATATATACTAGGTATCACCAATAATCTTTGCATGAACAAAGACCTCCAGTGAAATGATGGAAGCGCTTTATATCTCTAACAACAATATTTCTTTTATAAACTGCTGAAGCAAGCTTAAAGAATTGGTGGCAGTCCTGACAAATCCTTAAATTCTTCATTATCCTTAATGTAGGCTCAGATGAGTGTAGCAGCCCAAATGCAAGAGCAAGCTTTTCACTGTGGAATATCAGATTATGCTCCTTTTCCTCTTCATTAATATCATACAGAGCTATCTCTGTTTCAGGCACATAACCAGCTAACTTCAACTGATTTTTCATGTCTTGCAACATCTTATGTATTTCTTCATTCCCTGTTTTAAGTGGATCAGATGCCTTAAACTCATAAACTGCATTTTCAAGTTCAATTGAACTGCATCCAGGAATCTTTTTAATACCACCGCTGTCCATCAGCTCCCTAACTTCTCCAACTTCAGTCCATTTCTTTTTTTGAGTATGAACATTTGATATTAACACGTAGTTTTCCCCATTCGTTGGTTCCAGTTCCAGAAGCTTACAGAAAGCAAATTCACCAAGTTCTTCTCTTCCATGAAATCTGCATGCACCAAGTAGTGTCCTCCATATTATTGCATCTGGCTTTAGTTTCATAGAATGAATAATTTCCACAGCTTCATCCAAGAACCCACCACGTCCAAGTAGATCAATCATACACCCATAATGCACAATCTTTGGCTGCAATCCAAACTGATTTATCATGCTTGAGAACAGCCTTCTACCTTCCTCCACAAAACCTTGGTGACAGCAAGCACATAAAACACCGAGGAGAGTAACATGATCAGGCTTTAAGTCTTTCTCAATCATCCTATCAAAAGTCCGCAATGCAGCCTCACCTTGTCCATTCATGGCATATGCCGAAATCAATACATTCCATGTATAAATATTTTTTACCCCCATAGTTTCAAAAACCTTTTTTGCCTCATCAATGTCTCCACATTTAGCATACATATCAATTAACGCAGTACCGACATATACATTCACTCTCAACCGATTCTTGACAATATAATCATGGATCCACTTCCCTTGACCCAGAGCTCCTAAATGAGAACAAGCTGATAAAACTCCAACCATAGTGACCTCAACTGGTGTAACCCCAGAAGCTAGCATCTCCCTGAACACGTGAATTGCTTCTCTGAACATCCTATTATGCGTATAACTCGTGATCAACGAATTCCACGTAACTACATTCCGGTCAGGAATTTCATCAAACAGTTGATGAGCATCATCTGGTTGTCCACATATGCCATACATGTAGACCAGAGCAGTGTTTGTATATACATCAGAAGTGAAACCCAACTGAATTGCATTACAGTGGATGGATTTCCCAACTTCTCCACACCATAACAGAGCAACAGACTTGAGAACGCTCGGGAATGTAGAGGAATCTGGAAGGATATTCAGTTTACGCATTTGGGCATAAACGAAAACTGCACGTGAGTGATTTTTTGAATCCGTATAGCGTCTGATAAGTGTATTACATAAATTAACATCAATGGAACGAGAGAACTCGTGGAATAGAAGAGAAGTAGGAGTAAACCCATTTGAAGAAATGGAAGAATCAATCAATTTCATAAGCGAGAATTGGTCGATTGGTTTACCGGAGACTCTCTGTCGATTCATCTGGCTCTGGTCAGGGACTTCACACATTGGCAAATCGACTGAAGCTGAGATTGTATAAGCCCGGCGGAAACCATAGATGGATGAAAACTGTGTAGAAGTCTTCAGTGATGCTTTCATTGTTAAGCAAACTGCAAGCCTTTTTGCTACATCACTACTTAGCTGCTAATTATATAGTTTTTGAAATATCTAAATTTAAACTATAATAATTTATTAATTTTTGACTAGCAAAACTCCAATTATATTTTCATGTTCAAAACACAATTTCAACTTTCAAATACTACTTTTTAAAAAAATCTTCTGAATTTTTTTTCACTAATTATCTTCTGTGAGTTTTTCCATTAATTTCTAAGAAATCAAACAAATGGGGAAAATACAAAATTAGGAACGTTAGCATGAAAGGAAGAGACCAAGATTCAGCAGTTGTTGCTGCCGTTCGCGTCTCCTGTTTTAGCTTCTTCGTTAGTACTGCATTTCCCTTCTTCCTCTTCTCGTGATTTATTATTCTTCTTTCTTGTAATTTTGTGCGAGTACTTAGCAAAAGCAGCCGAAAGTGCTGACTTGACAGTCACTTCGGGTTCTTTCTTCTCACTGTTGCTTGTATCCACGATTTCTTTCTCATCTTCCTTTGTGTTGCTGGAGCCAGGATGAGATTCATTAGCGACTGAAGTTTCTGGAATGCATTGGCGTTTTGGCACTTCTCGCTTGAAAGGTTCATGAAAAGCATCATACAGGCGTTTTACCTGATCAATCACAAGTCCGATGAGTAAATCAAACTGAACAAAGAAGTAACTGGCAATAACATTGAAGCACTCTGAAGGATCTTAATAACTAGCTCATTGATTTTCTTTGCTCTTGTAAGAGATTGGTATGTCAAAGGAAAATATTAAGAACTTCTAGTGGCAGCGACTCCAGATTCTAATAAGGAACAAATAGGTTCAAATGGAGCAAAATGGATAGTGAGGATTGTTATAGCCAACCCGACAAACTTGGGATTGAGGCATAGTTGTTATCGACTTTTTGCTTCTCCACATCCTCTATAAGACTGCTTCCAGTCATAAAGCACACAACAAGAGAGGCAGTGAGATGAGACAAAATTGCCTTATTTGCCATCACAGATACTGGTAGCTTTTACAACATAGCGATGCCTATGGCTAGAAAAACATGAGCTTCCTGAATATAATTTGATACAACAACCAGCAACAAAACAAACAACCTTCTCATAGCCCCAAATGAAAAACTAATCCAACAAAACCGTAAAAATCATACAACCAACACACGGAAAAGAACAAAAAGAAAGAGAAAGAAACAACAAATTGGAGAACATGGACCACACGGAAGGATACCTTGCGCTCTCCTATGCCAGGGCAACGAGCAAGGTCTTCCATAGATGCATCCATCACATGAGAAAGAGACTGCACAAAATCTCAATACTTAGCAAGACTTGAAAAAAAGAATTAGTTCCCAAACATTCCACTGCAATTTTACTCTTACCCCAAATGTTGAGCCAAGAGTCACAACATCTGTCTTGTTAACATGTCGTATTGCCGTCAGAGCATGATTCAGCTACAATGAAACAATAAACCACAATTCAGTGTGCTCATATTAGAGAGCTTAGAGGGAAAAAAGATCTTCTTCAACTATTTTCTTTTCAGACAAGTTCCTCAACATAATTGAGTCATCCTGCATCAGAAAGTAATTTACTGTAAACTGTAATCAACTGATACACATACCCGCGATAGGTAGTCCCCATCCATTTGGCCCTGAATGAGGTCGGCGGGCTTATTTTCATAAACCTTTACCGTCTCCAAGTACCGTCCGCATTCTTCCAAACTAAAAAATTTAAGCAATTTAGTTGTTTGCCTAAAAGTGCCTTATACAGATGTTCAACTGAAACAACAATAACAAGAGTACTCTTTTCTCAACTGATCTTTTTGCGGCACAGCCACACAAGGCAGGGCATAATGATGTGCAGTGATGAGTCATGATAGAAGAAAGCAGAAACATCTCAGAGGAATTTCAAGATATTTCTAAGCAAGCATACCACATTATGAAATTAATATAACCGAACATAAGAGGTACCTCCATCCACACAACAGAGTGCAATCATGAAGGAGAGAAGTTCTGGTAACTTCAAGTAAAGGCTTCATAACATCTTCCTGGACCCAAAGACAACCATGAGCATGAGTCAAGTTATTGTAAAAGCATCAAAACGAAAATATGAAGAAGTCAAAAAGTATTAAAGGGCTTACAACATCAACATGGCACAAAATTATGCGGAGTCTAAAGTTCTTCTGCAACTCCCTTATCCGAAAATACAAGTAGTCTGGATGAAGCAGATGATACCGGAGGCTACACCAGAAAATGGAAGGAAAAATAAAGAAGGGTAGAATGTCGAGCAGTAGTACAAATGCACTACTGGAAAAAGATCTCAAATTTATATTTTTACAAAATCGTCTACCAAGCCAAGCTTAGTAACCAATATTCGTAAGAAAAGACAGCAATCATTATAAGAATTCAAATACAGGCACCTATTGCCAGAAACTATATGATTCTTCCAATAGATTGTGTGCAAGATGAACTGAAATTGGAAGCCCTTCAAACCTCAAATAAAGAGCACAAGTGTTCGGGCCCAATAAGTAGTCACAAACAATATCTGCAAAAGTCCACCTCACATTCCTGATATGTTTTAGCAACGGATTTCCCTTCTGCATCCGAATATAAAGAACAGAATAAATAGACAAAACTTAAAAATAGCTTGCTGCGAATATGCATATGCAAAATCTTCATTTCAGAGTTGCACCGCTAACTTTGGAAACTTGGGTTCACTCATTATAGGAAAAGTTAAAAGTTCAAAGAATCTCTTGTTTGTTCAGTTTCTAGCTTGTACTAGTCAGTTAAATATATTTGCTATTCATAGTCCATTGTATACAGTTAGTACACAGAAGATGGTGTTTTCTCTTTACAGTGGTAGAACAGGGTTCTAGTCTGGAGCATCAATCTGTTCTCATATGTACTACTATTGTTTCCTTTACTTCGGTTATCTTCAATATCTTTACAATCAGTACTTTTCTTTCTTCAACATTTTCATCATAGCTTTTTATTTGTGTAAATCGAGAGTCTTTCAGAAACAACCTCTCTACTCCCACAAAGTTAGGTATAAGGTTTGTGTACACCCCACTCTCCCCAGACCCTCATTTGTGTGATGGTATGTTGTTGTAGTCCATTGTCATATAGCTTGGTCGGACAACTAAGAATGTCACTTTGATATATCCGACTATTTTCCAAAGTGTGCAACTAGTCTTTTTGTTCAGGTGCTAAAAGGCCTACAACCAGTTTATAGAGGCATATGACTAGGGACACAATACTGATGCTAGTACAATCTCTTTAATTGTGGATCACTTAACTTCAAATTAAGACAGAGAATATAAAAGGTGCAGACCGAGCTTAGCAAAACAACATGAAGCAAATTTACATACTCCCGTGAAGGTGGAGGCTAATTACACATCAAAATAATAGTAGTATCATAATAGATGGACAATTTTGAGCTATTCCGCAAATGTAATGTTGATTAAATAAAAGCAAAGAAAAAGAATCTTACCTGTCTATTGCTAACAAGTATAGCATTTCGATTAGCTGAAGATGAGGGCGTAGCCGTAGACGATGATGATGAAGCAGTAACATGTGAACTATTAACCTGTCTATATAATCAAAAAGAAACTCATAAGCCAATCAGAATTTCAAATGCTACAAAGTCAAACTCACAAATTCAAACAAGACCTGGGAGTAGCGGATTGAGAGGAGGAAGAAGGCTGAGGATTAGGAGGCGGAGGAGGGGGAGGGGAGTAGAATTCGGAGTTTTTGACGAATTTGAATGCTTGAGAAAAAGAAGGCGTAGGGTTGAAGAGAGAAGATGAAGACGACGCCGTTTTGGGCTGAGAAGAACACTCCATAACTTCTTCATAGGAAGGAATCTGTATCACGAAGCTCTTCTTCTTCTCTCCTCCTTCCCGCTCTGCGTCTCCCATTTCGTTACTGTATTTTCTCCTCCTGCTTTCTTTTCTCTTTCGCCGCCATTTTCTCCCACCAAATACTATCACCGATCCGGCCCGACCCGAGTAGATTATCTTATTTTTAAAAAAAATTGAATAGTTTCGGCAAGAGTTATATTAGATTTTTTTTTTTTCCGAAAAATATTTTCATTCATATCATAACGGACTTATGCCCAAAAATATATTCTATTAAAATAAATACCAATAATAATATATTCAGTGAAATCATTTTAAGTAGAAACTAAAAAAGATAGAGCCTTCTTTACCACTCTGCCAACAATCAAAAAGAAATAATATATAAATAAAAAGCATATTAAAATCTGGATTATTAATTCTCTAAAACCTAAATCAGTTATATAATATACCAACATAATTAAAATTAGCATTTTTAAATTTGAATTGGATTAAGTCATTAGTTGTTCTTTCCTTTTTACTAGCAGCAATCTTGACATGAATATTATGAAAAAACAAACAAATGATTCTGTAAATGATATATGTATGCATCTTATAATGTTTTCACTAAGATACTGAATTCATGAAAAATGGAAAAGGTTTATCAAACTAACAACAAATTGTTGTCATCTTTGTCATTACCAAAAAAAATAAGTATGCTATACGAATTCGGGTTACTACCTGTACATACAATTCCAAGAACAGAAATGCCTCAAAAATAAACTACTCCTACAATTCGACTTTGTGCACCATATAATATTTCCATGAGTCCAAAATACTGGCTCTCAAAATAAGTAATCAGCTAAATGAGGAGATAGACCGAGGTCTTCGACTGTTTTGACGCTCTTTTGTTAACCCCCAGCCTTTCCAGTCTCCCTCTGAAATGCCCTGCTTGTCATTGCTGGGATGTGGTTGCAACAGTGAGCATGTTGTTCTTATTGCAATAGGGGACCATCTCCTACTCCTCGAACAAGCCCTGCGTGGAGTTTTCCTCGATGGACCTGATTCTGATGCAGCAGTTGCAGGTGACTCTAGACCTCCATTAAACTGATGCAGATAAACAGAGGCAACAGCAGGATGTATTTCTGTTTGAAGGACCCTCCGATAGTTTGCTCTCCTAGGTTGGCTCCTCCTTGTCCGACTATGCATAGTATTGCATACTGCTTCCTTCTCTTTTCCCCCTTTGCGTGTGAGCTTCACGATCTCATTGCAGTTGCTCCTGTCAGATATAAGTGTATTGCGATGACAATGGAGGTTCGTGAATTCTCCAACGGCTTTCTCAAGATTACTTGCCAAAGAAGTTGCAATATCAGCAAGCAAGCCCAGAGTGTCATGAGAGGCTTCAGATGGTCCACCCTTGGCAATCTTTGAATTTCCCCGAGATGATGAAATAAAAAGCAGGATCTCTGCTGCAGCCATATCGGTTTTTCCAGCGTGATCATTCATGTGGTCTATTTTAGATGACTGGACAGATTTACCAATTGTTTTGTCCAGAGAATCTCCTCTAGGTGGAGAACTTTCCTTGTTTTCTGGGCCTATAGGAGCTTCCAAGTTTCCGTCCACAGGAGTCATTATTGCTTCACTGTGACCAGATGAAAAAGTTTCATCCTTGATGCAGGACATGTTAATGCAAGAATTAGTTGTCAGAAACTTGATATCACCAGGACCTACAAAGTGACTATCCCTGCTAGATTTACCAGATTCGACTGCAGAATCAGGACTTAGGATACAATCAAGAAGAACGGTTCCACAAATCTTTCTTTCTACACCTTCAGGGAGATTTAGATGTGAAATATTGGAGGTAGGAGTGGTAAACTGATTGTCAGACAAATCGGCAGAAGGTGTGCAATTCAAGTCCATAACCTTCATTGAACTCATGCTATCTGCAATGTTAGATAGCTTAACAGCATCAGATTTTCCAGATGTAGATTCATTATCACCATATTTCATCAAGCATGAGCCTGATGTGCCAGAAGTTGGACTAGAAGCACTACTGTTGTACAGGTCACTCTTCTTTCCTGTGAGACTAGAGTTCCCAACAGAAGAGTTAGGACTCTTACTGAGTGATGAACTAGTAATAAAGCATGGAAGAGCTTGAACTGCAAAGGGTATCTCCTTCATTTTTTTCCGAGAAGAAACTAGCAATGATTTGTCAGTTCTGGTTCCAATATTACTCTTATCTACAAATCCTGGAGATGAACTTGCGGTTTGATTACATTGAGGAAGTTTCACTTCAACAGAAGAAACTTCATCAGAAGAATTCATGTTGCTTATATCTCCCCCTGTAGCTGCAGGTAATAAAAATGAAATGAGTGAGAATTTCAATCTACCTACATTTTAGTGATACATTTAATTGGATCAGCATGCGACTCAAAACAAAGAACATATAAAGGATCTTATGGAAGAAATACAAAAGCAGTCATTTTTGTGCAAACAAATGTTAAGAGCATCCTATCAGCTTACGTATTGTATTAAGAGAATATTCAGAATACCTTCGTTCTTCAGAGTTGAACATTCAGCATGCACTGTTCCAGATAGATCCTGATCCATGTTGCTGATTCCCTCATGAATGTTAACAGACTCAAGTGCATAATTTGGATACTCTGATTCATCAAGCTGTATTGGTTCATTCAGGTCAAACAAAAGAAAGCTACCCCTAGGACTTGAGTTAGAAATAGAAGAATCTCCTGGATTGGAAAAGTTGACTTTTGAACTATCCTGAGGTTGAAGCTCTGAAATCACAATATTGGGCCCTTGAACAGAACTATCCCTTACAAATTGTTCTCCATCTTCAATATCCATGTATTCTTCTGCTGGAAGTTCAAGATCCAACATTCTTTTCCTGGATGCACCGCTCTTCGAAGAAGATATTTTCCTTTCTTTTGTAACATTTTGTTCAGCCAATAAGTCAGCACTTGATGGCACTCTCTGACCAGCAATAGAATTAGAAGAACCTTGAAAAGTTTCTCCACATAGCGTAGATAGCTCAATGCTTGTGAGGTCTAAAACCATCTGGCAGTTGGATTTCTGAGAAATTTCAGACCTTAACTGTGACACAAAAGACTTCGACTCTAATGCTTGCAAGTGTAAATGATCCTCCACTAGTTTTCTCCTCCTAATCTCCTCCATTACCTCCCTTTGTCTTCTATGTACGCGATGTAGTTCATTGACCTGAGAAAGAAAACATGTTTTAGACTTGTATATGGTTCTGATCCATTCAGAGAATCACCAACTGATTAAAGCATTCCAAAGACTACTATCGCCCAAGACCAACAAAAAATATTAAAAAGATCCACAGCTCATTGCAATTGTTTGCAATATCTGTCCCGCCCCACCTTAAGCAATAAAGAAAAAAAATATCAGATAGAGAAAAGGAGAAAATCTAAAAGAATTTTGATCCTAGTACCCACAGTTTAATTCTAGATCACCTGACACTTCAACAAACATGAGAGGACTCATAGGCATAATTATTTTACATGCAAACCAAATTGAAGTGTTCAGTCAAAAGACGTAGATTGGATGATGACATGATCTCTTTCAAAGAGTAAAATCAAAGGCTCGTGTCTATACCTGATATCTAAATATTGCTTCATGCTTGAGCATTGTCTGCTTCAATATTTCCTTTTGATGAACTAATTCCAGGTTGTGGTCCGCCACAAATGGAGGCAAGGAAACATAGAAACCTCTGGCACCGTTCCAGGCGATATCATTGTGTTGTATAGACCATGAATTCCCACCAAGGCTCCCACCATTAAGATCTTTTGGATGGTATCCTGGGAGATAGCTTGTACACTGCATTTTTTGCCCCACCCTAGGACACAACAAAAAATTCAGAGTTCAGAATGATATGCATACGAAACAAGATAGTTAATACCAAAACACTAATAATACACCATTATGTTACAAAAGAGAAAGGAATATAGAGAAAGACACTGAAAAGTAGGTCACAAAAGGAGAGAGAACTATTCCATGATGCTTAATTTTCTGTTATTGCCTCTTAAACTCAAACAGAGGTTGCTTATTGTACTTCGATGTATCGAGAGGGATGCATTATTCTCTATGAATATGTCATGCACTCTCTAATCAAACTAAACTCAATTCTTCGTATCGTGTTAATCTATTACACACTGTGAAGTTCAAAGTCCGAATGATAAACAAGTTGTGAACATTATAAAATTTTGGAATCAAGCATGAAATAGATATTCTGATAAAGAGGCAACAACACAACTACAGATTCAAATTTAGCAACAATTATGCTCTGGTGGAATCATTTGTCTAAAGTTGAATCCAGACTTAGAAAGTCATACATACAATTTGACTGAAAATAAATTCAACATCCAGAAAAACACACAATTAGAACAAGAAACACTTATGAACATACCAAAAAGGAGACAAAAAGAAAGAAGAAAGAAACCCATCTTCCTTTTGACTTCGAAAACATTGAGAGAGAGGAAAGAAAAAAACAGAAAATGTCAGTACTGCAAAATCCAACCCAAAATTTGGACAAAGTCATGAGGAAGAAAGGGTCAAAAATCATAGATCCAATCGATACAATCATCAGTTAGATTATACTGATGCATAAACTCAGAATGGGCTAAGAAAAAGAGAGATGAAAGAAGAACAAAGAAAAACCCAACATTCAAATCCGCAGATATGCACAATCAGAGATGCAATCATATCAGTTAAGATTATACTGATGCATAAACTCAGAATGGGCTAAGAAAAAGAGATGAAAGAAGAAAACAAAAAAAAGACCCCAACATTCAAATCCGCACATATGCACAGACAGAGATGCAATCATCAGTTAAGATTATACTGATGCATAAACTCAGAAGGGCGAAGAAGAAGAAGAGATGAAAGAAGAACAAAAACACCCCAACATTCAAAAATCCGCAAATATTCACAAACTAAGATGCACGATTATACTGATGCATAAACTCAGAAGAAGAAGAGATGAAAAAAAGAACAAAAAGACCCCAACATTCAACTCCACAAATATGCACAAACAAAGATGCATCTATGAACATCCAAACAACCCAGATGAAGAAAATCACAAAAACTAAACAACCAAATCCACTAATTGAACGAATTTGTTGAAATTACCAGAGACGAATTCTTCTTCAAAATGGGGTTCACCTCACAGAAAACAAAAAACCAGTAACAGATCAGTAATCCAAGACTACTACCTCCACCTCATAAACTAAAACAAATCCAACCCCATTATAGATAAGCTGAAAAATCATAGACAGCTTGTAGGAAAAGCCAAGAAACAAAAGCTACAGAAAAAAAAAGTCCATTGTCAATCAAGAAAAAATGGCGTTTTCATGATCTGCTGGGACCAAGTAAAGTCCCTTTTACGAAAGAAGATGCGGGTGAAAAAAAATGAAGAAACTTACATAGGAAGAGAGAGACATATATGTTTATTTGTCAACACTCAACAATATCTTCTTGTACATCTTTTTCTTGGAGTTTTGTTGATGATGAATTGTTAAGATTTATGGATTTTTTTATTTTTGTCTTTAGATTCTTTCCACTATTCTTGTCCTTTTGTCTAATGGATCTATATACCAATAGTACTATTTCAAACTAATTTTATACTAATTTTTTTTTTAGGTGAAATAAAACTTCTTCCAAGTTTAGCATTTGATCTATTTTTATTTTTTTTACTTAGTATTGGATAGTCTAGTTGGGATTTAACTGATTTTATCTAAATTACTTTTTAAATAATATAATTAAATTTTTTAACTTGAATTTAATTGATTAAATATTGAAAATATAAAAAGATGTATTTTAATAATTTAATGATAAAAGGGATAATTTGGTTGGGCAAATACTGGTTGAACTTGTATTGTTTCAATCGTTACAATCAGTTCATGAGACCACTTTATATGGATTGGATGTACAATTATCTACGACGAGTGATCTTGATAGCTATAGACAAATTCAAGAAGTTTATGAATTTTCAATAATCTCAAATTAAAAAGAAAAAGATGAACTTCTTTTCACTATTAATGGATCAAGTGATTGTTTCATTAACAATTACTTTTGCTAATATATTTAATAATAGATTTTTCAATATACATACAAATTTTTCGAAAATTCACACCCGATACCCTAAATCTACACCTGCCATAAACCAAATTATAGTAGGTGTATAGAATAGAACTATTAAGACTTGTAGCTAATTTTATTTAATCATATGCTAACCCAATAAAAGAGCTTGAAAAGTTAGCCTAATCAGCATAAATTGAGTTAATAATGCTATGGCAATTCTTTAAAGAATCATAAGTTAGCCTAATGAAGTAAAATAATTAATATTATCAAACCAAAAAAGAGTAGCATAAAGAAATTTAAAATATAGGAAATGTTGGTAGTTGTATTAACTGTCAACTAAGAGATGATAAATCAACATTCATATTATTATTATTATTATATAATATATAGTTCTAAATAGTTGTTAGCATTATTGAATAAGAATACTATATGTAATTTAATCACAGCTTGTCATAATCACGAATAATCAATTCAGCTGGTCAATGATAAGTGATCCACTAATCACTAACTTAATCTAAATTAGAATTGCAACTTAAGGCAAAGAAAATGCAACATTCTCCACGTAATCATTTGTTTCGAAAAAAAGAAGAAGAAGAGGATATCCTAGATTAATATAATCTTGGGATATAGGATTTTGGTATTAAATTTATATGGATTTTTGCTAATATCAATAACTAAAACACAAAAATACATCGAAGTTAATATCCTAAGGTAATAAAAAATTACCTTAGAGTTTTTTTTTTAAAGTAATAATAAAAGCTAGTTCAGTACCCTCTCTATCCTTGTTTACTTCCACTTTTTTACATGACACTTATTCAGAAAATAATAATTGACATAGTAAATTTGTCATATTATTCATATTAATTAATTGATAGACTTTCAAAGTCAATTTACTCATTAAAGATGTTTTACCTTTTTCAAAAGCATTATAATAGGTAAAAATGACAAATAAAAAGTCAAGACACTTACAAAGGGATAAAAGGAACATCTCAGACGAATTGTCATGTAGAATATACATACATATATTTACTTATTTAATTTTATATAAATTTAAATATGTAATTATACACTTACTATACATAAATATCAACTGAAATAATTTAAAAACATGTTTACGCATAACAACGGAAAAGAAACATCAACTTAAAACTATAATAAAAGAAAAGTAAGAAAATAAACCATGCACTAACTTTTTTCTAACGAAATTATTGACACCTTATAAAATAAGTTAATAACTAAGAATTCAAAACAATCATAAGTAAAAATAAATATGAATTTGTTGTAAAATATAAGATGAATATCTATGTAACTCTTCAATGGGACTCACCCCTAATTCCAAGTTAAATATCAAAACTTGGTGCCCAAGTAGTATCATCACATACTGTAGCTCTCTCTCTCTTGCCCAAGTAAACAATTTTCTAGTTAATTACTATTATTTATTTTATAACAGAAATCATATCCTAAATGAAGGATTTTATATATAAAAAGATATAATTATAATTTATTAATTTATTATTGAATTGTTTTTTAATTTTCTAAGAAAAAAATCTCACATAATTTTGAAATCGAGAACTCGATAGAAGAAATTCTAAAGAAAAAAAAAAGTGCCAATGAGAGTTGGACATAAACTTGAGGAAATGACATATATGTTTACAGTTACAATTAGCAATAAATAGCCCAATATTAATTAGAATTTAATAGACAAATAAAAAAGGAAAACTTATATAAATATATTATAACAAAAAAATATTTACCATAGTAATAATATTTTTTTTCACTTGATCACTTTTAATTCATTTACAAAGAACAATTTATTATTCACATATAATAAAATTTTAATGATGAATAATACATTTATCACACATTTTAATATACTTATAATATAATGTGACAATTTTTTACCAAACAAACATGATATATTTCAAAAAACAATTATAATTTATATATATTACATACATAATTCACTTTTAATACATATTACAGATTTAACAAAGTATAGCTATAAATGATGATAAACAAAAATATCGCTAAAATCAATAATTATTTTTAAAATTAAAAAAAGGCTATATGTTGCCAATTAGTAAAATGATATATCAAGGTGAACCATTTTTTCCATAAACTTGGTACTAAAAGAAGAGTTTTTTTTTTTAAAACTTTTGGAGTCCATCATTGGGCCCAAAAAGAGAAAAGGTAAGTATGGGTTGGGCTTAGATAAGTCATAAGCTGCAGACCGGACGACAGCATCTCTCTTTTTTAAAGACATCCAACAGAAAAGTAAGGGCAAAGAAATTTTAGTCCCTTTTTTTTGTTTCACGATATTCGTATTATAGATCGATTATTTTGATTTATATTACGTAGAAGTTCATTTGTAAGGAAAGATTCCTTATTAAAAAATATTTTTATTTTCAAGGCTCAGATCGAAAATCTCTAATTAAGGAAAGAGTGGTAGATTAGTGCACACACTCTTTTTCTATTTTTGGCAAAATTATTTTATCCAAATTATGGTGATTTTTTATTTGGAAAAATTGTATATAATAGCAAACTAATAACCTAAAATAAATTGAGTAGCTAGGGTTTGATTTAATTGTGCTCCATAGCAAACGTTAGCTAAAGTTTGTCAGACGTCTCTCTCCCAAAAATCTCGCTCGTCACTCTCCATTCTCGCTCGCCTCTCTCGCTTTATATACAAAAGTGTATAAATTTTGTTTCTGTTTTGTATAAAGCGAGAAAATTGTATATACACATGCAAAAATATATATCTTCATGTTATACACTTGATTATACAATTTACAAACATTTTACTTCAAATATTGCAGAGAAAAAGGCAATTGTGAATTATACAATTGTAGTGAAATACAATTTTCTCTAGCTTTATACAACAGAAGTGTATATATTGTGTTTCTGTTTTTGTATAAAGCGAGAGAAAAACATATATCTTCTTGTTATACACTTATAATTATGCAATATACATACATTTTAATTCGATTCAATTGTATGCAAAGCAAATTTTATAAAAATATTACAGCGAAATAGGCAGCGAATTATACAATTGTGCATTATACAATCGCAGTGAAATAGGATAGCGAATTATACAATTGCAGCGAAATAGGCCAGCGAATTATACAATCTAGGCCAGCGAATTATATAATTTTATATGTATAGCAAATTATACAGTTTTATGTTTGTTATGGAGCGCAATTATGCAAACTTTGCTATAACGTACAAATATGAATTTTTTGTTTGCTACATGTGAAAGTTGTACTTTTTATTTCATTAGACACAATATTTATTTATTTTAAGAGAAAGAGGTTATTTGATATAAAGCACGATGATTTAAATCAAAATTAGGTACTTGTCTCGGATTCGGCTCCCCTCCGTTATCCCTTTCCTCCATTTCGTCTAGGGGTGTGCATCGGTCGGTTCGGTTCGGTTTTACATATAATCGGTTCGGTTTATCGATTTTCGGTTTTAAAATATGCTAACTCAATAACAAACCAATAAGAAATTTTTTATCGGTTTATCGAATTTTGATGTTATCGGTTCGGTTTCGGTTAACCCAATAAGAAAATGTCGATCAAATAATACATAATAGTACGTATGTTATAATTACATGTTATCAACTTACCGCCAAAACATAATAGAAAACTTTGAATGTTGATCAAATTACTAACATTCACAAACTTGCAAAAGCTATCTCCTACAATTACGAACTAGAATTAAAACTAAAATAAAATATTTCAATAAGACAATCTTGAACAGTTGCTTGATCCACCAGATAATCAACAAAGTTCTCATCAATTTCCTAACCAAAAAATCACATAGCCTGAAAAGCTAATATTGAATCTATTTATGTATTAAATTATGTATATCTAATATTGAGGAAGGGTAAAGTAGTAAATAACTATCGTCTTATTGGGTTATCGGTTTACCCAATAACCCAATAGGAAAAAACAAAACCGACCCAATAACCCAATAATTATTTTATCTAAACCCATTAAAAACCCAATAACCCAATAACAATAACCCAATAATATTTTATCGGTTCGGTTTATTGGTCGGTTCGGTTTTTGCACACCCCTAATTTCGTCATGTGCACCCCTAGATAAGCGGCACATGTCTTATTCAAAGTTTAAAGGTCATAATTATATTATATTAACAACTATCATAACCATAGTTAAGTCAACTAATTTTAGAAAATTACTCTCTAAAATTTGATAAAAATTATATTATATATCATACAAAATTTAATATTTATTTAATAGCATTAATTTCATCTTATATTTTTATATTTAAATATTAAAATTGTTGAACATGAACCCTTTATATTTAATGTGATAAATAATAATCTTCAAAAACATTTTTATTTTAAACAATGTTTTCTTTTATTTCACAAAAAAAATATATAAAAGAATATTTTAAGAAAACATGTATTTTTTTCCCTTCAAACGTACAATAACCACATTAATTTTCTTCTTGGAATAATTTTGAAGAAAACATGTATTTTTTTCCCTTCAAACGTACAATAACCACATCAATTTTCTGCTTGGAATAATTTTGATATCGTTTAATTCGAAAAACCTTTTATCTTTTTATTTTTTATTTTTGTTTCGTATCTTTTATTTGATGGTTTTTTATTTCGAAATTGATAATTCTTCATTTTTTTTGTTCCTCAATGTAGTATAACATTTGAAGAATGAAGTTTACTAGTACATAAAATTATTTAGTTGATTCTCACCTTAAATATCATAAGCTTTAATATTTAAATGTAAATATAAAAGATGAAATTAATGATATTAATAAATATTGAATTTTGTATGGAATATATTGTAATTTTTACCAAATTTAGAGAGTAGTTTCTGAATTTAGTTGACTTAACTATGATTATGATAATTATTAATATAATATAATCTTAACCTTTAAATTTTGAATAAAACATGTATCAGTTATCTAGAGGTGCACTTGACGAAATGGAGGAAAGGGGTAACGGGATCCACTTGTCTCTGTGTTAGCAAATAAGCACCAATTTCTCAAAGGATAAAATTAGTCAAGTCTAGATTATTAGATAGTGTTACTAAAAACATATAAATAGTGTTTAATCAAATGTATACTTATTCAGAATATTCACCTTTTTGTTTCTTATATTACTACTTATACTTATATATAATCAGACTAAAGTAAGAAGCAAAAACAAAACTCAGTAAAATTTGCAGTAGCTAAAATGTGATTTAACACCGGTAAAACTAGTACTTGAACAATATTGCATCAATATTTTGCTTAGTTTGAACATGCAAGTGATTAATGTTACTGTGTAATATGTTTTCAATCATCTAAGAAATTCAACAATCTGTTGGCAAGCTTCCGCAGTTCACCTTCTGTTGTGTGGATCCAAAATTAGGCATGATAGAGTCCTCGAGGTTCAGCTTTCTTCAGCTCCTCAAGAACACACAGTTGTCTCCGGTGCTTTTTCCCATTGCGGTGTGATATGAAATTGTCTTCATTCATGCATGGAACTTGACATAATTCACACCACAATAGTTGCCTTTTCTCATCTTTGATCTTCTTTCCGTGTTGTTTAGCCTTGTGTTTCTGACCTTTAAGGTGCATCTTCAATAAATTTTCGTCCTGGCAGTAAATTTCACACACGTCACATCTTATAACTTGCTTGTTTTCCCCCCTGACACTTGAACATCCCCGGCATTGCAGTTTTACCTTGTGCTTGTTACCTCTCAAGTGAAGCTCGTAACATAGATCTCCAGAGCAGTAAACTTCACAGTCTTTACAGTAGTGCATTACGTTTGGTGTATGCTGCTGTTGAAGTGACACAAAGCCAGAGTTACTGGACTCTGCATTTCTCTTCCTACGTGAGTAAGTATACGTAGGGGTTAATGATGAACGTGGTGGCGATGTCATACTCTTGATGATGATACCTATCAGGATGTAAAAAAACTGTTAAAGAGGAGCAACAGGAACATTCAGCAGTACTTATTTACTTACTTTGTTCATCAGATTCCAAATGTTTTAACGTTTCCTGAGAAGCGTCCTTGTGTATATAAGTTGGTGCACCGCAATCAATTACTCTAACATCGGATTTCTTGTTCTTGGAAATCAAAGCTTTACGTCTTTTTACCTAAAACTTGGATAAGTTTCCATTAGATTTTGAACATTTGACACTCAGAACACCAGATACACTAAGTTAACTCACACAATTCAGTGAACAAAATCAGTGAGCACTTACATTCGAGTTGTTCCTTGAGATGTTACCTAGACAGAATGACGAGAGTAAACTTAAAAGAACAGCAATAAATCTATACAATGTGTGCAAATAAATGTAACATTCTGCAGATATTAGTCTGATCGTCGTAGAACTTAGTTCTACTAACGCGTGAAAAAACTAGAAAGGAAAATTGAAGATGAATTACCTATAGCATTAATTTCATCATCAGATTCATATTTACAGGTTGTTGTTGTTTGGCTGCAATCTGTTCTTCCATCAGTGGTAATGTTTCTCTTCGAAATCATAGCTTTCCATCGTTTTACCTAAAACTTACGATGATGTTCTATTAGAAGGACAAATCTATCACAGGAATTATCAGATATGCAGAGTAAATCCCAAATCTAATCTCTTTCTCATTCAAGACAAGCGTATTATAGTTAAGTATTGATGAGTAGCAGTTATAGATAAATTGCACAGGATCGGGAATCTTAGTAGCTCAGTTGAAACTTTCAACTTGTTGGTGAGAGTTCGATTCCTCAATCTTATAATCCCCTTCTTATCTCCCTTTTCCCTTCCCCTCAATTACGACAATAATAAACCTAGTGAAATCAAATCACACAAATGGAGTCTGTCTAGTGAAATCAAACCACACAAGTAGAGTCCGAGAAAGGTTAGAACTTTGTACACAAATTTTACTCCTACCTCATTAAGGTAGAGAAGTAGTTTCTGAAAGAAAAAAAAACTCCGCTCAATAGTAAAGACAATAGGATAACAAAAAAAAAAAAATAACAACAAAATAGTGCTATAATCAAAACACAATAAACATACAAACATATATCACAAATATTTAAAGCAAGAAACTAGTAGAAGAATAGGCTAATGCTATGACTGACACCAACAAACCTAAATATCGTCAAAAAGTAAGACAACACTCCACTACCTACTAACTTTCTATCCTAATCTTAATATGCAAACTACACAGACTATCTTCGATAAATTGAAATTACATCATATCCTGTTTAATCACCGATATAATATCGATGCATGTAATGAAACAAAGTAACAAACCTACCTCCAAGGGAAGAACATCAATAGCATCATGATCTGGAAATAAATTAGCAATCTTCTGTTTAAATTGTAACTCCCGCTGAATTGCATTCTCCATTGCCCTGTCTTCATTAATCATGTTTAATTAATCATTAACATTCAGATTTTAGTTTCTACAGCCATAGAATTAGAATGGAAACTTTACTAGAATACTAGGAGTTAAACAAAAATAGAGATCTATTATTATGAAGGGTATTATTGTCAAGTAAATGATCAGGCGTTAATAGTGCACTTGGTACAAATCAGTACGAGCATTTTGGCCAGCGCCACGTCCTCACCTCACACCTTTTTTTCCAAGAAATTGTGATTATAATCTATAGAATAGTATAGTGAATTCTAATTAAATCTCTATTTTTATCAAAATAGAAAGAAATTTCATTTTCGATTAATCTTATACACTAGATTTTCGATTTTAAAATAGTTTTAAGTCTTTCCCTATAGGTGGTATGAGCCATGTACTAGGTTAGCGGGCCCAAGTCCCCTGGTCCTCATAATCTGTTTATGGTAATGATAATAAGTTTTAGAAATTGAATATTAAAATTATGATATCAAAACTTTTAGATACCATATCGTACCATATCATGCTCACTCATGTACGAGATTTACCAGGCTCACTATCAGGGCGGTCTATCGGGCCCAGGTCCCCTAGTCCTCATAATCTGTCTGATCTGATTTGGTCCGGCCTGTTAAAGGCCCACTTAACATTGGGGGTTTTGATGGGCACTTTTAGTGGTTCGTGTTAGCATAAATCGGTACAATTTAGTTGATTTCACATTTTCCTTGACATTACCATCAAACGTGTCCGCTAATAATAGCCTACTTTGAAACTAGGTTTGCGTGACTTTAAAACCTATTGATAATCGGTGAGACTTACTTATTTATATACCCAATATCTCCGGTATTTTGGGATTTGTTGTCACAATTGATAATATGAGTTGGTGGTCGATGTTATGAGTCTATAAATATGTATACCCTACTTCACTTTAAAGAATTATTAATGCCTTCCATCATTTTTCTGATTAAAAAAAACATGGTGTTTTATAATAAGTAAAAAAATTCAATGCAATATAATAGTACGTCCAATTTGTGCTAACTTAATTAAGCTTCTACATCCACTTTAAATGTTCATAATTACTCCAGTTTGGGCAAAACCCACCATGTTATTTGTAAGTCATTAAATTTTATTTAATTTAGCTACTGTTATAAGTAGATAATCTTGAATTATGGGGACAATAATCATGTATTTCATTCAAGTGCTCATTTTCATCTCTTTTAGTCATCCACTATATAAATTTTTTTGGCAATTACAAGACCTGATTATGACATAATTAATTAACAACAAATTCCGTGTACTAGATAATTAATTATGAATTTATGATGATGATCACCATAATCATGCACTAATCCATGACATAACTTTGTTTTACACTTGCCTTATAGGTTGGTTGGTGGGTCTCCTTCACTTGCTTTTACTTGGATTAACATTTCATTTCCTCTATAATTAAGTGCAATTTAAACTACAAAACGAGGTCGAAGTTACCATATCAGGCTTGATATGTAGAGTTACTTTATTGTCGTACAAAAGAAATCTTTACGATGCTCAGAACATAAACTCTAAAGCAAAAAATATTGAAAAGTTAATTCACGTTTAAACTCTTATGATCCTAACAAAACAAGAGTGCCAAAACAAAGAATCTAAAAAGAACTGTTTACAAGAAGAATGTAATATGTGCGTATGTTACAAATGTGTAAAAGAAAAACAAAAAAACTATTGACACTTTGCTGTGTAAATTTGAAACAAAAATTGATCAAAATGAAGGAGAAGTGCTACGACTGGATCCTGATCTTTGGCTGCGCGAAATCGCGATTAACATATCCAATACTTCCTTCATGTTAGGCCTAGCATGAGGAATATCAGCAATGCACCTTATTCCTATTCTAAGCAATTCACATAATTCCTCTGCTCCTTCTGCTAGGCCTGATACCAAAAGAGAAACTGGTATTATGGCTCTGGTGAATCCTTGCCTTCCGTCTCCCATCACACGTCTCGCCCATTCAACTAGACATTCCTCGCCTCCATCTACAGCGCGTCTCCCTGTGGCTAGCTCCATTGCTAGCACACCATAACTGTAGACATCGCCTTTTGTTGTGGCTTGCCATGTCTGTCCATATTCTGGTGCAACGTACCCGACTGTACCAGCAACCATTGTGCTAACATGACTATCTCCAGCATCCATGACCCTAGCTAGGCCAAAATCTGTGACTCTTGCCCTTCCGTCTTTGTCTAGCAGCACGTTGCTAGCCTTGACGTCTCTGTGGACTATACAAGGGTAGCACTCGTGGTGTAAGAAGACCAAAGCACGTGCAACATCAATTGCCACGTTGATTCGTTTCTTCCATGTGAATTTGGATCTATCTGTGATGATCTCATCTAAGCTTCCACCTCCCATGTATTCATAGACTAACAATTTCTCTGATCCATTAAGGCACCAACCGTAAAGTGTTACAAGATTCGGATGCCAACCAAAGTCATTTCCACTTAGTACTTCCATTTCAGCTCTAAACTCTCTTTCCCCTTCAATTCCCTCTCTTTGTAGCTTTTTCACTGCCACTTGCCTTCCATCAGGCAAGACTCCGCGATACACTGTCCCAAATCCTCCCTTCCCTATAATTCTGTCATTCGAGAATCTGCCTGTGGCCTTCAATATGTCAGAATGTGTGAAGCTTGTTCTGTCCAAACGGATAACCTTAACATCATTAGACAACCATGGGGAGGATGCACCTGAACTCGATGCAAGATCATGTCGGCCCTTTGAGTCCTCCAGTAGGTATCCTGGTGTATCTATCGGAGATTTTAGAACGAGGCAGACAACAAGTGACATAAGTCCACAAACTAGGAAAGCTAGTAGCAAAGCCATGAATACCAAAACTGTACCAACCTTTGTTGGCCTTTTGAAACTTCCACCCTTATTTATAGCATTATTCATAGTGTTATTAAAGAAAGGTGGAAGGTGCAGCAATGGTACGCCAAGATATGATGACTTCTCAAATGTGGCTAATTGCCCATTTTCTGGTATAGTACCATAGATGTACGCGTTGTAAGAGATATTGAACTTGCTTAGATCAGTCAATTTACTAAAACTAGCTGGGAACAGACCAGAGAAATTGTTGCTGGACAGATCAAGATTCAATAAGCACTTAATGTTGCCAATCTGGCTTGGAATCTCACCAGATATTCTGTTTTGCGAAACATTAAGGACTACTAGCTGCATTTTTCCAATCTCTGAAGGGAACGTGCCACCGAATTCATTTACACCCAAATGAAGCATACTGAAATTCTGCATGCTGCCAATTTCAGGGGGGATCCCACCAGAAAATTTGTTCATACTAAGTTGAAGATAGCCTGATATCTGATTTGAACGAACATTACTACCCGGTTCACACACTGGAAATAAACCATACCCTTTGAGCAACTTATCCCATAGGCTTCTACAATTCTTCCTGGTAAGGAGAGGATATACAAAGCTAAATGGAGGATAATCAGCTGGTATCCATCTCTTCATAGCAAAGCATTCCCCCGAGCCAGCAGTCACCTTATCCTTAGCCCTATTCGACAAGAAAGTAGGCATAGGATTCGAGCCAATTCTTGCTAACTGAGGTGGAATTGAACCAGAAAGTTGATTGTTAGCAAGATTCAACCACAATAAGCTACTGCAATTTCCCAACTCGGGTGGGATTCCACCGGTGAGTGAATTGTTAGCAAGCATCAACCACAAAAGTGAGCTTAGCTTACCTAAACTTGGTGGTATTGAGCCAGTTAACTTATTAGATGAAAGATCAAGGGCCTGAAGTGTCGGAATGTCTCCGTATACTAATGGTATACTTCCATTAAAGTGGTTGTATGCAAGAATCAGAAACTTCAACCCTTTCATCTTAGAAAGTTCAACTGGCAATGGACCGGAGAATTGGTTATCGCTCAAGTCCAATCGAGAAAGGTTCAGTAAATTGGGAATTCCAGAGGTAACTATACCTCCAGTATAAGAATTACCATGCAACAGAAGAAACTTTACCTGTGTAAATTGCCTGAAAATTTCTTGTATTTCTCCTCTGAAGTTGTTCCTACTAAGATCAAGAAACACTAAGTTACTTAAACTTAATAGACTCTCTGGAATATCCCTTGAAAAATTGTTGCTTCCCAAGTAAAGTGCTTGAAGACTCGTAACTGATCCAATTTCCTCAG
Organism: Solanum habrochaites; assembly: GCA_027704765.1. NCBI lineage: Eukaryota > Viridiplantae > Streptophyta > Magnoliopsida > Solanales > Solanaceae > Solanum > Solanum habrochaites. Next base: position 61,788,494 of record JAKWJA010002491.1, read on the forward strand.
GAATTGGCCCTGAAAAGTCATTTCCAGACAAATTCAAATCCTCCAATGTCTTACAATTCGATATCTCTTTAGGCACTCCTCCAACAAATCCATTTTCTGATAAATCCAACACCTGCAAGATGCAGTTTGGAGTGAAAAACGACGAAGCCAGAGAGCCATTACACTTGTTTTTAGACACCGAAAACTCCTTAAGCTTATCAAAACCAAATGACAATCCTCCAGTCAAGTTATTGTAGCTCAGATCAAGATACCTAAGATTCCAGCACTGATCAAAAGTAGTTCCAATCTCACCAGTAAAATTGTTATTCGAAATGTTAGCAACCACCAAACTATCACAAATTCCAGGGAAAGTTAAACTGATCTCACCATGAATCCTGTTCATGGTCAAATCAAGAACTTGCAAATTGTTCAAACCAGTCAAATTAAGCTCACCATCAATAATATTATGAGACAAATTCAAGAACCTCAGGTTTTTACATTGGCCCAAGTCTGCAGGAATAAACCCTCCAATTGTATTCATAGACAGGTCAATATATGTCAACTCTGTCATAGCTGAGAAGTTGTTAAACATATTCCCAGCTAAACTATCACCAGAGAGATCGATTCGAGTAACACGATCAACATCACAAGAAACTCCACTCCATTTACATGGAGAGGAATCAGAAGCATTCCATTTTGTATGTCTGTATCCTTTATTAACCGGATTTTGCAGTTCAAGAAAATCCTTGTAACTCAGTAACACTTGCTTGTCATTCTCCAGGGTATCTCCACAAACTATAAATAAAAATCAAAAGCTTTAGTATTACAAATTATCTAAAAAGAACAACACACCTAAAACAACGGTACAGACTTGAAAATTCGAGAAAAAAAAAACTCAGAATTACCAGTAGTAATTAGAAGCAACAAATGGAATAATGCAACAGGAAGAAGAAGAATATCAGATTCCTCTTCTGACATAACTCAATCTTGAATCTTGATTTCTTCCAGTACTATTTGTTATATTTTATTTTATTTTGTTGTTGCGCGACAGATGAATTGTTGTTGTTATAGAAATTTGTGCAAAACAAGAAAGAAAGGGTATTTTTACTAATAAGTTTAAGAAAAGGGGTTTTGGTAGTTCAGAAACAATATCTCTGTGCAAAGAATAAACATGGGAAAATGGAGTTGAATTTCACAAGGGGAGGGCCTGCAAAAATGGACCAAACCAGACTTTTTAATACAAAAATGCACGTACGCAAGAATAATTTAATACTATAGGTTATATGAAGTAGTACTAGTTTTTGTTTTCTTTATTATTAAAAATTTGAAAAGGGTTTGTTTTGTTGTGTGTGTTTTGTAGTTAAAAAGTATTGTTTTTTTTTTTTGGATGGATTTTGAAATTTGAAGGACCAGAGCTTTTTTCGGAAATAAAAAGCCGCCCAAATTGACCATTTGAAAGGAGAAAAAAAAAAGGGGGTGATAGAGTTCATATTTTTGTTAATGAAAGATTTATTAAATTATTGTTATTCATGATTTGTTATAGTAAGTAAAAAAGATTCATTCTCCAAATTAATCAGGTTAATTCCTTCGAATTAATAAATTTCTGAAAATAAAACAAAAAGTTAAAAACTCCTTTTGAATTAAAAAGATAAACTGTTTGACATTCAAAAACGAAAAATATCATATAAAATGAAACAAAAGAAGTAATAATTTGTAAATCTGTTAAGACCAAAATCACTTTCAATACAGTAACTTATTATGATATAATATTTACGATTATTTTTTTAATACATTTATTAAATATTTCTAGAGCTTAAATGACCCCTCACCCAAACCCAAACACTCATTTCTTCATAGTTTCAGTTGAGTCAAACTTCCGCAAGAGGCGGCGGGCGCATTGACCTTCAGAATGAAGAAAGATTTGTTTTGGTCTTAATCGTGTGTTCCTGACATTCTCTGCAAACAATTTTATTTGTGTTGATATCGAATTTTTTAAAAATAGTGTATTTTTAATTTTTTCACTATTTTTAATATTTGTATATTATTTTTTTAAAGTGATATTCTGTGTATTCAAGTTTCATTGGCTTGATTAATTTAAATTTAGAGATAAAGAATTTGAAAAATATTTTAATTTTGATTGGAATTGTTGTTTTGATATCAAACCTTATGGAAAATCTTTTACCTCCTACACTATTTAATAGCGTATTTTAAAGATATATATGAGCCAAAATAGACACATTACTATTTATAATTATGCAATATTTTTTTATATCTACGTGGACAAATATATAAATTTAAAATACACTATTAAATAGTATAAGGATAAAAGGTTATTTCCAAAGTTTGATATTGCTACAACAATTTCGATCAAAGTTCAAATATATTTCAAACCTTTTTTCCTTGAATTTATGTTGGTATGATAGAGGAATTGTGTACATTCCATTGTATATTTTACATTCCTAAATCTTCGTTTTTCATATTGTCAGAAAAAAAGGTTAACTTAGTCTTTCGTTGAGTGAACAATAATTTTAAAGAAAAGAAAAATATAAGGCTATAATAATTTGTTATATACGCAGAAATTTGTGATCATCAATATAGCTTGTGGTGGACGTATGAGATCCTTCAATTTTGAAGTCGAATTTAGAAATGAATCATATAAAGAGTAAATCTGAATTAATTAAATTTTAATATCAAATTGAAAATAATAATAATTTGTAATCCACATTGTGTTAGGTGGTATCTAACAATAAATTGGCAAGGTTTATATCTAATCAAATCGTGCTAATTACTATTTGTTGATAAAACAAGTTAAGCCGATCTTTTTGAACAATGTAATGTGTGTATGTGGAATTATAGTAATATTGATTTTTCTGCTTGAAATATTTACAAGTGAGCTGTCACTTATAAATGTGTTTCACGCCATAAAATTTTATTCAAAAATTAATAATTTATTTGAATTACAAAGTTCGAAAGTTTTTTTAGTAATTTCGTGTCAGATCAAATAACATATCATAAATTAAATATATGGAGTAATATATATTAATAACACTCAGAAATACATGAGACATTTACCATTCAAAATAACTTTTAACAATAATTAATTAATAATAATAGTTTTATTAACATTAAATGTATTTATTTTTTTAGAAGTAATTAGCAGTCTTAATATATTTACTTAAAACCTATACTAATATTAGTTATAATAATAATTAACTAATATTAATAAAAAACTAATTTCCCTTTTTAAATAAACATATTTATTATCATTAAAAATTATTTTTATCATAATGAATCGTCACAATAGATAAATATATATAGATGATAAAAAAGCCATTTGTTAGTTGGCTTAATTTTCAAACAAAAACATTGACAGAAAAAAGAAAAAGACAATTTATAAAACTCATTCAAAGCAAATGTTTGACTGTCTCCTCCACCTTGACAAAGTTATGATTAATGATACCCATGATCATTGCGTGGGGGAGATCTTAAATTGATATTGTTCGATAAAAATTGAGTTTACGATTAAATATTTAAATATTTAAATATTTAAATATATAAATTTGAATGAGTCACATTGATTTTTGCATGTGAATTTCTACATTTACTAAAAATTTTATTTTTAAATTAAATTAAAATTATTGGTTTTAAGTTCTAGGAATAGAAAAACTTTTAGTAGATCAGAAGCATTTAGATATAAAAAAAAATTCACTTTTTATTCGAGTTGAATTTCAAAAATTTATATTTAATCATAAAATTTCATAAAGTTTTAAAACTTTCAAGGATTTGTGAAAAACAACAAACAAAATATTCCACTTAACAAATAATTTTTTTTACTTTAAATTTTACGATGAAATATGATCAAGTACCACTTTATTTCTCCTGAATTGTTTATTTGCAACACATATCTCATTTAATTATAATCTACCAGCTATACCAAGAAACATAAAAAAAAAAAAAAAAGGAAGTTAACTCAAGGTTTACAATGGTCAATTAATTTTTTATTTTATAGTGAGAAAGAAGAATAAAATGGTTCAACAAAATGTTATAAATAAATAATTGATAATTGTTAAACTCGGCATGCATATATGAGCTGACTTTATAATTTATTTTTTATTTTAATATATTAAAACAATTTAATTGTTTTTTCCTTGATGGATACACATGGACAAATTAAAATTGGTCAAAGAAAAGATATGTTTCTTTGAATAGTAGTTAGGGTTGTTAAAAATATTTCTTCACAAAAATATTTGTTTAAGCAAATAAAAAATTAATTTAAGATGGATCTACATCATTTTCACTAAGCTTAACTTAATTTTGGAAATTAGAGACAAAATTAGTAGACAAAGACATGTCACTAGTGGATCAAGCTTCAAGTTTATCCTTATTATCTTAACCATATATTATCCTCCAAATTAAGTTTCAAAGGATGACTATTAAACCAAATAATATATACTATAAATTATTTTATTTAATTAATATAAAAATCCATGGGTAATTTCCACAGTTAATTATGAACTTACATTGATTGTGATTGAATATAATGAGCTTGACTTAATTAATATAAAAAAAAAACTAATCAAATGATAATGTAAAGATTTTCAAAGCATACCGGCCCTAAGTATATTTAAGTGGTTATCTTTGTTCTTTTTCACTTGTAATTATTAAGTATTACTAATACTAAAATGTACTTATTTAAGTGGTTGTGATTCCTTCAATTTTTAACGGTCATAAGCTTTGGGAGTAGAATTTTTTTTTTCTCTTCAGAGTATTGCTTCAGAAATAAGACCTATAATGCATGAATTTAAGTATAATTGGGCTTCAATATAGAACGAACAAAAAAATACATGCATTTGTTTCCCTTATTTTTAATCTTATACTATATTATCCTCTTGGTTAGCTTTAATAAATTAATTTTGTTTTAATTATTTAAGATATGTTGCATGTTTAGGTCTAATAAGATAATTTTTGCAACAAATCTTATCACAATTACGTTAGATTCTGTAGATCTTGTCATTTAAAACAATAGCATGAAACGCAACTTAATTAGTTATTAAATAATTAAACCTACAAAAGCGTATAGTAATTAATTAATTATAATTGCCGTTTCTGCTGACTTTACTTTTTCCATGATTTTGTTCTAATTAAACGATTATGTAAACTAAGGACCCGTTTGACTCTAAGAATATTTTGGGGAAAATTTGAAAAAAAAATTAAGAAGGGGTGTGTTTGGTCCTATATAACTTGGCAAATATATTTGTCAAGTATTCCAGGTCTTCGAATACTAGAAAAAATTAGTGTTTGGGCCAAATTCTAATATTTGAGAATTTTTTAAAAATTCAAAAAATTACTCCAAACTTTATATTTATAAAAAAATATCCATTATTTATTAATTTCAGTGCTTTTCGGAAAAGCTTGAGTTCTAATTTGGGTGATAAGATCGAGAAAAAGGAACAATTTGTGTTTAATGGGTTATAATTATAACTTAATCAACGACAAGTTTAAGTATGTGATTACGTATTATCTTGCCTATATTGTTGTTTTGTTATTATTGTTGATTGTTATCAATTATACTATAAGGTTATTTTTTTAACAGAACATATTCATTATAAAATAATAATATAAATTTATGAGATTTTAAATAATTTTTAGAGCTTTTGGGTGTATATCATATTTTTTGAAATAGTCAAATAATTTATGAAAAAATATTTGGGCCAAACACATAGTGATCAAACTTCACTCAAATATGATTTGCAAAAAAATATTTGAGAACTTGAGGTCAAACGCTAGCTATGTCTCTGACTGTTTTCACCAAATTCCAAATGAGTTAATGACAAAAATCACAAGGATGGACCATAGTTAATTAAGACCTTAATCAAGTTTTTCTTTTGGTTAATCAATTTGCCGGAAATTCAGACTTCATCAATGTGTACAACTTGTTACACACAAAAGATATATTCAAAATCACGTGTGAACAATTAGAATATCCATCCATCATTATTATGCATTTAAAACATAGAAAATTATGAGGGGGTGGGGGGTGGAGGGGAGGGGGGGCAAAAATGTCTTAGTCTCTCTCTCTTTTGTTTTGAATATTGACGTTAAAAATTTTTAATGAAAATTTTATCGCACATATTGATTCGATAAGTGAAACATGTATATTGAATAACACAAGATATACGTGGGTTAGTATCAAAAATAAAATTCATTCAAATACCTACTTTGAATACTTTGAATGTTCTAGAATTTCCTTTGTTTTATTTTGTGTGTCAATAGTCCTAGTTATTATTAGTTAATTTTAGAAATCAAAAGATGCTTTCTTTGATCAGGATTATTTTTTGAAAATATTTTAAATCGTTAATTATGTAGATTCTAAATATAATATAAATTTTTTATTTGAAAAAGTTTAAAGATTGTATATTCAAATTCATATAAAAATAAGTTAGTGTGACCTCATACTCCGAATTTTAGATAAATTGAAATGGAGATTGGAGAGGATATTAATTTTTAGCAAAATAAAAATTTGAGTTCTGTTCGTTCAAAATCCACTCTCCAATAGTTGGCTTGCCTTTATTTCACGTTTAAAATTTAAAAATTAAATACATATAGATTTCTTTTGTGGAGGGAAGGAGTTTGAGATTTTTTTTTAAAAAAAAATTAGGTTAGATTCATTTAATATGTTTGAGATTTTAAGATAGGTGGGTGTAGTAAAGAAAAATAAATTATGAATAAATTTTATTAGAACAATTTCATACAGTATATGACCTTTTATAATATCTCCTTTTCATATGATCTATTGGTCCATAGAAAATATGTATTTTATAATACTTTGGAATAATACACAAGTGCTTTCTTAAGCTATGCTCGAAATCTCAGAAAATACCTATACTATATTAAGGTCTTATTATTCCCTGAACTTATTTTATTAATAATTTTCTATTCCTTTTTGACCTACGTGACACTATCTTATGGGTTCAACGCTGATTGATTTTTTCTTCAAGCTAGTGCCACATAGGTCGAAAAGGAGTAGATACTTACTTATAAAATAAGTTCAGGGGAGGTTATAGAACCTTAATATAGTATAAATGTGTCTCGGAGATTTCGGGCATCGGTTGAGGAAGTACTTGTGCATTTTCCCTAATACTTTAGCTATAATCGACTGATAAAGACTCTTTTGTTCTTAATTAGAGATTTTAAATTTTAGTTTGAATATGAAATCGTGCTTTTGTAGAAACAACTGTACTTCTAAAAGTGAGTTTTTCCAATATGAATTTAAATTTAATTTAAACCTCAAAACGGAATAGACAAATCAGATTGGATGGGGAAAAAAAGTATGCCACTTTGAGAAAAAAGAAAACCAAAAAAGGGAAATTAAAGAGAGAAAATGCATGGAATATATACATATAATATAAAATTGGAATTTGAATTTTCTTTTATTCTTTTTCCTAAAATGTAATTCATGATGTCAAAGTTCCAACTTCCAATTTCATGATGCTAAAAAAAAATCCAAAAGTCTTGAGTGGACATCAAGGAACATTCCAGAAGCTGATTTAATAAAATAATAAATTAAAAAAGGAGAAGCATATTGTTTGCTTTTTTTCTTCTTCTTTTTGATGCTCCATTACCAATAAATAAATAAATAACATAAAAATAAAGACATTATTAATTAATTAATTACTACTAGGTTATATCATGGGGCATTACTTTGAAAATATTATCTTTAGACTATCAAAGCATGTTGTTAATTGGATTAGCTAATGAGTTAAGTAAGCTTTTTATTATTGGAGACTTGGAGTTGTGTTCATATAAAATAAGTTGGAATCAAGAGAAAAACTATATCAAGTGAATCTACATGGATTTTGGATTTAGAACAATGATTTTGAGTCCGAATAATTGGATTCTAATATTTTATCTGTCTCATATTAGTTTTTCACATTATTAAAAATAGTCATTTAAATTACTACATTTCTTATTTATGAATTCTTTTGAAGTACATAAAGAAAAAATAAATAACTAACATGATATAGAGATAATATATATGTATTTAATGAATTTATCAATATAAATATATCGTTTAAGTAAAAATTATTAAATTTTGACAAATTTTAAAATGGTGGGGTTTAATTTGACGTAAATAGCCTATCTCGAGGGGGAAAAGGTATTCCATTTTGGCTTGTGGTGGGACAATTATATATATATATATATATATATATATATATATATATGCCTTTTTAACACAAGGCAAAATGAAAAATGTATACAACTAATTTGGTAAACTAGATAAATAAAGATGATTTTGAAATAAAAAATTGGATTAAAAAAATTAGTAACTAGTATTTTATTCCTTCTTTGATATTAATTTGTATCGAGATAAGTCATTCTTGTTAGAGTATGAATTATGAGTACTAAGATTAATTACTTTGGCGTAATTAAGACTATGAAAATAATAAAAATATCCTTATAAGGTCCTCAAATTATTTTATTTATTAAAATAAAGTGGAAGATATTTTAATTTGGCAAGCGAATGACTTCTTTTTTTGTAGTCACACTATGCAAGTTATTTTAATATAATAAATTAAAAAATCAATAAAAGTAACATTAGAATAACGTAACTATTTCTAATAGTACAACTAATATTCAAACCAAACAATCCCTAAGGAAATATAACTATAGCATGATTTCTTTTACAACATCATACATTTGAAAAGACTATATTGTAAATAAAGATGAATTTTTCAAATTTAATTTATAATTTTTTATAAGAATCTCAGAGTTAGTATACCATCGTACCAATTGAGTTCATAATTAAATATTTATTATAAATATTCAATAAAGAATTCAATACATTTACAATATGTGATCTAAACAAAAGTTATTCACTTCGACTTTTTATAAACCCACAAATTATACACCGACCTTAATTGTAAGTTATTCTATGTACTAACATTAATTGATTTTATCTTTAAAAATGAGAAGCAACTTTTTATAATTTTAGCTCAAACTTTATACGAAATATATTTAAAATCCAGTAAATAAAAATGGTAGTGATCCATGACATATAAAGTAAAATCATATATGTATATTTGTCAAAAAAAAAGATGGCTTAAGGTCAAAAAAACACAGAGTGTATAATGGAGAAAAATGATTCAAAGAACTAAAAGAGTGCTTGTGTTCAACAAGATTACATCTACCATTTTCCCATTGACCTTTGACCATTTCTACTTTAAAACCAATACTTGCCCCCCAAGACTCTTACTTTGATTGGTGGGATAAAAAACAATAAATAGTAATTTCTATTTCTAGGTAATTCATTAAACATATACTAAGACGATATTGTTGAAAATTTTGTTATTAGACAAGCCTCATATTTGAGTTTATATGTACATTGATTCTATCGAAGAACCTATTCTAGAGCAAATACTCCACGAGTAAGTGGATAGGAAAGATCTCCAAAGACTCTTATCTCATTCCATTTCACTTGATTGACGAGTCTATGTTCTCTACGACTTCCCATTTTAGAGGCTATGTATAACAAAATAAAAAGAAAAGGGAAAAAGGTCTGATATACCCTTTAACTTTGTCATTAAGAGCTGATATACCCCTCGTTATAAAAGTGACTCATATATACCCCTACTTGTAAACAAATGGCTCACATATACCCTTTTCCTCTAACGGATATGAAAAAAAAATTAATCTAAATTTTTGTTTTTTTTTCTAAAAAATATAATCACATATGAATAAATTTAATCCTCGTCAAACATATTTTTTTGATTTTTTTTTTGTTTCAATGACTAATTTATAATTATTATTTTGATAATCAAATTTATTTATGTTTCATTAATATTCTTGTAAAACTTATTGTAGATGACCAAATTTTTTCTTCGAATACGAAATTAAATTACAATACACACAAAAAAAATAGTTTAAATTTTTTTTCTTTAAACTAGTGAATGAAAGAAAAAAACAAAATAAGAATAAGAAACTCAAATAATTATAATAAAAGAAGTCAAAAAATAATTTACGTATGAAAAAAATTAAAATATACCTTAACTTTGATAGAAGAATCATATATGCCCCTAAATAATTTTTTTAAAAAAAATTAGAAGTAACAAATATAAATTTAAAACTAAGTTTTTAACTTCCGTTAAATAAAGGGTATATGTGAGCCATTTTGTAACGGCAGGGGTATATGTGAGCCGTTTGTATAACGGTAAGGGCATATATGAGCCACTTTTATAACGAGGAGTATATCAGCTCCAAATGACAAAGTTAAGGGGTATATCAGACCCTTTTCCCAAAAGGAAATTCATGATTGATTTGAGGTTCGATGTATGAAAGATACTATTGGGGTTATATAACTATTCTTAGCATAGAACACTATTTTAAAAAAAAACACTATTTTCCTACTGAAAAATGGTTCAAAAACTATTTTCATAGATAATTTGATAATTTTTTAAAAGTAAATTTTTGACTGTTAGGCCATTTTATTTAACATAATAACGAATAAACTTCAAATTTGACTAACTCTGTAGATAATTTGATTTAATCGGTGAGAGAAGAAAAAAATAATAATAATAATATTTTCATATAAAATATTAGGATTTTTCACTATTTTCGTGCGAATTTGTTCCCCACCGTACATGTAGGCCATTTGGGCTGCGATCCCTTAGTCCAACCTTTTATGCTCAGCCCAAGTTGTTGGCCCAATAAGATCTATTGCATCCAACGTTCTAACCTTAGGCCTCGTTTGTACATGATTTGAAATCATAATTTAAAATAGGGAAAATTATATATAATAGCAAACTAATAACCTAAAATAAATGGAATAGCTAGGGTTTGATTTAATTGTGCTCCATAGCAAACGTTAGCTAAAATTTGCCAGCTTCTCTCTACCAGAAATCTCGCTCGCCACTTTCCATTCTCGCTCGCTTCTCTCGCTTTATACACAAAAGTGTATAATTTTATTTCTGTTTTGTATAAAGCGAGAGAAAATTGTATATACACATGCAAAAATATATATCTTCATGTTATACACTTAATTATACAATTTACAAACATTTTACTTCAAATATTGCAGAGAAAAAGGTCAACGAATTATACAATTGCAGTGAAATACAATTTTTTCTAGCTTTATACAACAGAAGTGTATATATTGTGTTTCTGTTTTTGTATAAAGCGAGAGAAAAACATATATCTTCTTGCTATACACTTAATATTGCAGCAAAATAGGCAGTGAATTATACAATTGTGCATTATACAATTGCAGTGAAATATGATAGCGAATTATACAATTACAGCGAAATAGGCCAGCGAATTATACAATTTAGGCCAGCGAATTATACACTTGTATATGTATAGCGAATTATACAGTTTTATGTTTGCTATGGAGCGCAATTATGCAAAGTTTGCTATAGCATACAAATATCAATTTTTTGTCTGCTATATGTAAAAGTTGCCCTTTAAAATAAGTGAATTGAAACCAGATTGATTTGAAGTTAGAATTTTATTTGGACATGCAAATTTATTTTCTTAAATTGTATTTTTCCTCATAGACATGAAAACCACACATATCTTAAAAACTATTAAAATTTCTTCAATTTTTACCGCATCTTACCAATGAGCAAATGAGTTCAATGAACAAATCATAGTTTATAAATAATACATCGGAATATCCTCAAACACCACATATCTCCATGTTCCTTTTATAAATAAGCATTTGAATTTTTAAACTTTCAACTATACAAAAATTTATAAAAATTCACGTGTCCGTAATAGTATTAACTAATTGTTCTTTTATACAATCCTTTCATATGATACAAAAAATCTCTTGACACGGAGCATAAAACCTTTTGTAAAATTTTCAATTATGGTCCTTTTTAAAATAATTTGTTCAAGGATTATCCTTCCCTTCAATCACTCATAAAATTCTTCCTAGTTATAACTTTTTCTCCATTGAGTTAGTATTAACATTCCCAACATACATAGTATGTTTAAATACTATATCTGAATTTAAACCAAAAACAAGTAACAAGAGAGCGTGATATAGAAGTTATAACAAGATAAATAAATCACATTGTACTATCATTTTTCAGACTAGCAAAATTATACATTACATGAAAACCTTTTTTTGCACTAAAGTGGCTTCAGTAGCCTTGGAGGAGTCTGTTTATTCCCTCCGTTTGAGCTTTCAAAGATATACCGATGACAGTTTTCTTTCTTCTATCTTTACGCGAGGTAATTATGATTGGTACTGAAGAGGAAAGCGTCACTTATGTACTACTATCGGCCATAGGATGATTGTGGATATCATTGATATTCGTATGAATAAGTTATGCAATAGATTGGTGTAAAACTAGAACTTCATCTTGAGAACTTTACCAAGAGGTTGTAGTGTTTTCGAAGAAGTATCAGATTTGTATTCAGTGATTTCTCTGGAAATGGACTCCTCTTTAAGTGCTGCCAATGCAGCCTTTTTTCTCTCTTTATGTTCCTTCCACCTCTTTATCTGATTTTCAAGTGCTGATTTACCCTTTTCAGCTGCCTCAGCTCTGCTTATCGCCTGCTCAGCTCTCGTCCTCAGCTCGTTAATTTTCACTGTTGCTGTTTTTAGTTCTTTCTTCAGTACTTGAATTTCATTTGGTTCATCATGTAACTGATCATACTCTTCCATTTGTATTGTCGTATAGGCCTTAGCCTCTCCTTTTCCCTCTTCTAATGCCTTACCGGCTTCTTTTAGTCTCCTGTTTTCGTTTTTAGCCTCTTCAGCCTCTACGGCCAGCTGCTGTAGCGCGAGATGTAAAGCTGATTTCTCACTCTTGGCTACTGAATCAGCAACTTCTGCTGCTGCAATTTTCGACTTCCCTTTGTGAAGCTCGGATTTTAGGAATGCTATCTCAACTTGTGCTTCCGATTCCTTTTCTCTAGTCTCAATCATTTCCTTTTTAATCTGCTCTAGCTCAATCTTAATTGTTTCAAAGTCTGCATCAGCACGAGTAGACTCTTCGTTGGCTTTGTTCAGTTCCCCTTTTAATTGTCTGAGTTCTGATTCCAATAGACTGATATAACCGGACTGATCCCAATTCTTTCTCTCTTGTAATTCGAGAGCTTCATTTAACTTTTTCACCTCACTAGAAGCAGCAGCATCTGAAGGGGCTTTCTCAGTAGAAGCGCGAAGTTCTTTCAATTCTTGGAGTTCTGCTTTCATTGAATCAATAAGTGCAAACTTGTCCAATAGCTCATTCTCTAAATCCTGCATCATTTCCAATTGATGCCTCATAAAAGCCACTTCTTCCTTTGCATTTGCTGCTTCTAATTCCAAAAGCGCAGCGTTCTCTTCTGCCTTAGTAGCTGTCATTCTCAAGTGCACAACAGTCTCGTTCAGCCTTGCCATATCTCGCGATAGCTCTTCAATCTTTAACTTTTCAATGCTCAAAGCATTTTCCATCACTTCTACTTGTGACAAGGCTTCAATCTTAGCATCTGTTGCTGTCACTAGTTCTCTTTGTGTGGCCTTTAACTCATCGGTGGCATGTGAGAGCTGATCTCGTATCATTACAGACTCCAAAAGTTGGTCATCCATCTCCTGAATTCTCGACTCAAGCTTATGTACATGAATCCTCAACCCTTCACATTCGATCATGTAAATCTCCTTCTCGAGTTCAGAGCTCATTAGCAGAGTGCATAGTTCATCAACTGTATTTTCGTGATGGTCTAGCTTAAGAAGTACTTGCTTGTGTGCAGAATCCTTCGCCTCAAGTTGAATTTTGAGGTTTGCCAAGTATTTCAACACACTTTCTGTATCATTTTCTTTCTCCGTCTCCTGTTAATTCAACGAAAAACAAGAACGAATAAGTATCTTCAAGTACATCCAATCAGGCATTGTAAATTTGCTATTAAGATTATCAATTTGTTTAAAGAACATAGTATCTTACACATATCAATTAAAAACATCTAGATATGGAAAAATCAACTCATATAACCACGCGCAAGCTGACCTGGACATCATCGTTATAAGAACGAAAAAAAAAAGAAATGCTTAAGTGCAGAAGTTTCAAAAGTTATATCACCACACGCAAATATAATATGTTTTAATATCATAAGTTCCAAATCTTCATTTTTGTTCTTATTCTCCACGTCAATTCAAACTATATCACATCGAAGAGAGCAGCACTTTATATACTTTAATTCTAGTCTTACAACAACAACAGCTACGCTTCTATCTCAAACATATCTCGAGGGAAAAACGAATAAAAACTTAACCGAAAAAATAATCAACTCAAGCAATCTATATTTTACTATGATTTTGTGGAAAAAAGCATAAATTCGCCCCTGTACAGAAAAATCAATTACACACTAAAACTGACGTGACAAAATAAAAGTTAGTAAAAATGAGTAAATTGGCTTACATTGATACATGAAGTGGATCTATATTTCTTCTTGTGATCACAGGATTTCTCTCCGAACAATGAAAGTGCAGCTTGGACTGATTCAATCGATTTCGTATCGATCTCTCCCATTAAAAACCCTTTTTTCTCTGGATCTCCAAAAAAAAAAAATCAATTAAAATTTGAGAAAGATGAAGAAGAAACTACCTGGTGAGATCGAAGCAATAAGATTGAGAATTTGATTTGATTTATAAACATGGAATAATTAGAGAATCGGAAAATCCGATAATATCTGTCGCTGCTATGGAAGGAAGAATACAACAGAGGAGCATTGTTGATACAGAAAAAAAAACAAAAAACAGAACAGCATTGTTCTATGCTTTGATATAAATTGTTATTATTCGGCCGTTTTGAACTTTTGTTTGCGCGCGCACCTTGTTTTGTTTGTTTACTGCACTATTTTATTGTGTTACTCTTTTAATATATACTTGAAATATTGATAAATTCTTATTTTGGTTTTAATAATATTTGACTGAACATATTTTAATTTATATGATTTATTTACTCAATTCAATGTTGAGTAAGAAAATATGAAAGGTTAAAATAATTTCTTAATTTAATAAATTACTTTAAAAAAAAAGTAATTACAACTATTCATAATAAGTGGTATTCTATCTATACGTGACATTTTAGAGAAAATGTATAAGTATCCCCTTAACATATGTTTGAAATTTCATAGACACATTTATATTATATCAAGGTCCTATTATCCCTGAACTTATTTTATAAATAATTTTCTACCCTTTTTCGACCTACGTGACACTAGATTGAAAAAAAATGTCAACACACGCTGAGCCCAAAAGATAGTGTCACGTAGGATAAAAAGGAGTAGAAAATTATTTATAAAATAAATTCAGGGGTAATAGGACCTTAGTGTAATATAAGTGTGTCTCAGAAATTTTGGACATAGATTAAGGAGATACTTGTGCATTATTTCGACATTTTACTTGATCGTTGATATTGTTTGATTTGAAATAAAATTTAAGGAGAAAATGGATATTTTTTAAAAAAAATTTATGCTCCGAATAGCTTTTAAGGAAAAGAGTCAAAATTATTTGTTAATTTCAAATTCAAAAAGTCATCACTTGATAAGTTTTCATATCAGGTTCAATTCAATTAAGCCCGCAGCGTCTATCAATTTCTTCTTATGTCCTAGATTTCATTTTCTATTTCGAAAACGTGTTTGCCTCTCTTCGATTTTCTTATCTATTTTCTATAGGAGACTTTTTTTGCCTAATCAAAAACGATTTTATTATTTTGAAATTCGCAATTTAATATAAATGTATATATACTCGCTTTATATGTCTCGCTTGAGGTCATTTTGCAGTTCAACTGGAAAATACTTGAAGTTTAACGATCTTGTTATTGTTTATCTTTATTTTTTCCCGGAGAATGTCTTATTATTTTTTTTAAGGAATGTTTCATTAGTTTAATTGTTTCTAATAAAAAAAAATATTTATCATTCTTTAAAAAACATACTAAAAAAAAATATGTCTCATAGTTTGGCCATAGATATCCCAAATAATATTTGGAGAAAATTTGACAAATAGTGTTTGTCCATACAATTTGTTATTATTTGATAAATTTTTGGCAAATTTTCAAATACTAGTTTTTTCTAGTATTTTGGTCAAATCTCATTATTTAGAATCTTTTGAAAATTGAATTTTTACACTAAACTTTTATCTTTTACAAAAACACTATTTATGGTAGTTGTTTGCATTGTATTGCATAATTTTTTACGTAAACGTCAAAGTAGTGATGAAATATTCAGTGAATATGAAAGTGATGATGAAAATTATGAACAATCATCCAAGGTAACAAAATCATTTGTTTTGTCTATTTCACGATGTATGGAATGATGTTTGTTGCACTCACTCCAAACTATCACATTGCTCTAGTGTCATGGACACTACTTGTTACTTATTGCAACAAAGATCCAATTGACTTGTAATACAAACTTACAGTTAGTTTTGATAGTTTCAAATACTTTATGGGTGCAAATCATATTTTTCTAAAAAAGTGAAATATATTACTAAAATACTATGGCAAAAAACATGGTGAAACTTCACCCAAATTTTCACCCAAATAATATTTGCCAAGAATATTTGAAAATCTATGGGGAAATTTCTAGCTAAGATATTTGGAGCCCCTCTTCCAGTTCTTCTCGTTGGCCTCTTGATTACCGACACGTGGCCTTAACTTTATCGGATGGTCAAAAAAAATTATGGGCAAAGGACAGAAATCACATACTTTTAAGGCAAAATTACCATTTGTCCCTTATAAGTTTATAATTACATAAATCCCTCAAACTGATACAATAATATAAGCGATGATACATAATTCTGATTCGCGAGATACATTAACCAGTTTATACATGATACTTTAATCTGATATACATTTTATACATGATACACTAATTTGACGCATGAGATACATTAATCTGATTCACGAGATACATTTATTTGATGCGTTGATAAATTAATCTGATGCGCGAAAATGAGGAATTTGAAAATTTGTAACACTAATAGGAGATAATGGTTAGAGAACTTAAATGTGAGATTTCTGTCATTTTTCCAAAATTAATAACTCATCTCTCATAATTCTTCTAACACTTCTCTCTTATCCCTATGAATCCGTTAGAGAGGACCGAAAAGACAGAAAGTATTAGGAGACACCATATATTTGAGGATTCTAATTGTAAATCTTAATTTGAAATATGGGTGTGTTTGGTGTGGAGGAAAATGTTTTTTTTTGGAAAGTAAGTAGATTTATGACTTATTTTTTCTCATGTTTGGTTAGTGAGTATATTATATTATTAGGAAATGATTTTGGGAGGGGGGGGGGGGGGGAGGGGTTTGGTAGGGGGGTCGAGGGTAGTGGTGAAAGAATGAAATTTTGAAGTTGAAAATATTTTTTTAAAATATTTTTTTGGGGTGGGGGGTGGAGGGTCCAGGATCGGGGTGAAAAAATAAAATTTTGAAATTGAAAATATTTTTCTAAAAACAGATTTAATTTTTTTGAGCGGATGGAGGGATGACCGGGGTCGTGGGAGGGCTAAGTGAAAATATAAAATTTTGAAATTGAAAATATTTTTTAGAAATTGATGTTTTTTTAAAAAAAATGTCATTTGAAGTTTGATGAGAGTTTTGGAAAATGTTTTCCTTAACTTTTGAAGGGAAATCATTTTCCTTAATTTTGAGGGAAATGAGTTGATTTGGAAAATATTTTCTAAAACTTTTGTCCCAACCAAACATGAGAAAATTGAAAAACATTTTCCAGAAAATATTTTTCTTCATACCAAACATCCCAATGTGTGTTTACGAAATTTGCAATTTCAATTTCAAATTACAAGTTTAAATTCCAAATTCTTCGTAAAATAGAATTTCAAATTCCCAATTGTTATTATATATATATTTTAAAAAAATACAAATTGACTCATAATCTTATATTTTGCAAAAAAAATAAAAATAAAAAGGAGAAACTTATACTCAATGCGAAGAGATATTGCGTACGATATGGAAGAATTTTAACAAATAGTTGCAACTATTGTTTACTAGTTGATTGTTGTAAAATTATTAGTATTTTAATATTTGTAATAAAATGTAATTCAAATATTTATAGGATTGGAAATTGATAATTTTCGCAAATTGTGAAACTTTTATGTGTTAAAAAAATAGTTAAAAAGATCAAAATTTTATGTTTGAATAAAACTTCAACTTCAAATTACCGAATTTGAATTTATATCCAAAAGATCTAATGTAACACTTGTATATGTATTTTTGAAAATAAAGAAAAATATTTGCTATACTAATTAAAAGACTTATAGAATTATTTATAATGTTGTAGATATTTAAAAATTAAATGTCATATTATATATAAGACCATGTGAACTTATAAATATCGACACAGAATCAGTGTTGACTACACAAAATTCGATGTCCACAATACACCAGAAAGTGTCTAGCTTATGTGTATTCATCCACTAGCTAATGTCTATCTAAGACAATCATCATAAGGACACACATGTATTAACAAACAAAACTAAAGCACCCAGGTAGAGATACTCGATCGGATAAAACTTTTATCCAACAAATATTTCAATTGTTCTTTTAATTCTTGGGCTAGTTGTCCCCGTTAGTAGTGCCTTGTCGTATTTAGGTTAAAATAATTTTTATCGTTTTCATATGATATAAAATCAACACCGTAATAAGAAATTCAAATTTAATGAATGTAATTGAAACTAAATTATTTTGACATTGGGTGGTATATGTTTTTATAAATTTATTTTGTCTTACTGATTTTATTTCCTTTTCCTCATAAAATTTCTTTATTGAATCGATAGATAAGTACGTTAAAATATCTGAAATAATTTTAATTTACAACATCATATGACAATAAATAAAAAGAGATATTAATTTATAACACCATAAGGACATGACATGGCGAAGGACAGAAGGAGGATCGAGCTTAGAAGGAAAGAAGTTCGAAGGAAAATATAAATAATGGAAAACAATGCCAGGTCGGTCAGGGAAATTTTCTACTAGTTATAATATATATAGTTATTTATCACGTTAGATCAGTTTTTTCATAAAAGTGTAATTATTTATTTTATAAATATAATGTGCTAGTATATGTTAAGTAATAAAAAAAGAAAATAGGGGAAATTACATGGGATGACAAACATTCCTAAGTAATTATATAATAAGGGTATAGTTTAATTTATTTTTACATCTATAATTATAAAAAAAAAATTGTTATAATTAATGGGGTCCACCATCTATTCCTAAACCAATGGTATAAAATTTTATTTTTTTTAATTTTGTATATAATTTTACATAAAATAATATTATCTCTCCTATTCATATTCCACCTTTTTCTCCTACAATTAATACTTCTATCCGATTTTGAATTTCAAATTGTCAAAAATTCAATTCCTCCCTCCCAAATTGAATTCAACTTTCGCAGGTACTCCTAAATTTTAGTCGTTTTCCATTTTTTTCTTATTCAACAATTGTATATGTATTGTGTTTCTTATGTTTTTTCATATTTTTTTGGTGAAATAATCGATTGTTTGTTCTTATTAGATCACAAATTCTTCCAAATCAAAATGAATGAATCATCTTCATCTATTAGGATTACCAGAGGTATTCCATTGCATATCAATTTTGTTGACAATTTACCCTCATTTTCAATGGGTTTAACTTAAGATTTTGGGGTTGATGTAGGGTCTATGGTAAAATCCAAACAAGTTCAACATGAACAAACAATGAAAAATTGAGATCAAAGAAAAAATATGACCCTACAACAGTTCAAGAAGTTCTTAACAATGCCAAAGCTAGAGGCATTAAAATTGTATGTGTTTGTAGATTTGATTATTTTATACATACTTTAAGTTATGTAAATGAATAGTATACTAAGTTTTAATAGTGGTAGTAGTGGTAGTAGTGGATTGTATATTAAAGGTTCCATATTATTTTTGTTTTTTTATACATATACAAAAAGTAATTGTATTTAGTTATATAGATGGGAATATTTCATATGATTACAAAAAATTATTTGTTTAAGCAAATTTTGTATTCACGTAATTGTATATAGTATATTGTATGTTTAGTACGCAAATGCTTTAGCTATTTATATATATCTTCCATTATTTATTTGTATATTCCTTTAGTTATTGTATGTCTCGGTGGATTTGATTTGTTTATACATACTTTAAGTTATGTATAATGAATAATATACTAAGTTTTAATAGTGGTGGTAGTGGATTGTATATTAAAGGCTCCATATTATTTTTGTTTTTGTATACATATACAAAAAGTAATTGGATTTAGTTATAGAGATGGGAGAATTTCATATATGATTATAATTTGTATATTTTAGTAGCCAATGAGGCCATTATCTGTACAATTTTCAAACAATCATTCACAAAAATCATATATACAATTAATACAACACCTTTATACAATCAGTTTTACACTGATCTTCTTTCTAATATACAAATACTACATAAAAATAAGTATATAATTGTATCCTATGAATTTTCTTCTTTAAATTTTTTTATATTTTTGAAATCAGTTTTCAAAAGCAAAACACTAATGTTATGGCTATATACAATTATCACCAACGATTACCTGTATTCGATTACACTGATCTTCTTTCTAATATACAAATACTACATCAACAAAAATTATATAATTGTATCCTACGAAATTTCTTCTTAAACAATTTCTATATTTTTGAAACCAGTTTTCAAAATAAAAACACTTACGATATGACTATATACAATTATCACCACAATAACGAACGCACATACATCCAAATTTGTAAATCCAATAGAACATTGTATAATTATTGCAATAATAAACATGAATTTTCATCCAATGAACGATTACCTGTATTCGATTATAAAGAAAAACAAAAAAAAATGGATGAACTATTGTTTTATAAAACAGCAAAAACAAGTTTATCTTGTGTTTCAATTGTTATATACTTCTTTTTTTTTGATTTTTTTTTGAATTTGAACGTTTACCTTAAATTATGGCATTATCTAAATTTATTGTTAGCATATTTAACGCTTCAGTTACAAATCATTTTTTCTAAAATAAAATTGTATAAATAAAAAACAAAAAAAAAACCTTATATACAAAATTAAAAATACCTAAAATAATTAAATTATACCCATAAAATATAATTAGATAAACTATACCCATATAATATTATTTAATCAATTAAGTTTGGCATAAAATTTTCCCAAGAAAATACTTAGAAAACCCAGTTGATAATAGGCCCAACCTAATCTTTATGTAATGAGCCGAAATTGAGCCCATACTGTCCTTCAAAAGTTTTCTTCTCCAAACCTTCCCCTGTCGCCGTAAAAGTTCCATTTACCGGATTTTCTAGGCGGAATTGTAAGTTTATCAATGGTTTTTTTAATTATCTGAATGTTCCTGTTGATTTTCTTCAAATTGTTAAGTTGTACTAATTTGTGTTTGATTAGTAGTAATAATCCATTTCTTTTTGTCTTTTGAAGAATTTTTTTTTTGAAGTAAGCAAGCTATGAATGATTATATGTAGTTGTTTTAAAAAAATTCAGTAAATGATAATCTATTGAGTACGTAGCAATGAAGTAAATTGCGATTCAGAATTCATAAACTAAAAATTCTGTATGTCTATTTATTTTTATGTATACATAATGTATGTATTGTTTGTTTGATGAATAGGTCCAACCTGAATAAAGGCCTAAACTATTGCTAGGGCTGAGTATCAACAGTTTCATCTTAATTGAGGGAGAAAGAAGAATTGTTTAGTTGCAGAAGCTAAGTTATGGATTGTGCTGCGAGGACTCACAGTGTTGTGTTCAGTGCCCTTTTTCCAAAAAACTCTGCAAATTCCAGAGTTTTTACTGTCAAATGCTCTTCGAAGAACCTATCGTTGGATGGTGCATCTTCTGGTTGGTCTTTCTTTTCCATCTTTGTGTCCATGAATTCATTTGCATTTTCTTGTTGTTTTCTCAGCTATTAAAAAGTGCTATGCTTTGT
The DNA here is from genome assembly GCA_027704765.1 of Solanum habrochaites. Classification (NCBI taxonomy): domain Eukaryota; kingdom Viridiplantae; phylum Streptophyta; class Magnoliopsida; order Solanales; family Solanaceae; genus Solanum; species Solanum habrochaites. The sequence continues at coordinate 61,810,452 of JAKWJA010002491.1, forward strand.
TCAGCGTTTTTTCCCCTTCCTCTTTAGGTTGTGGATTGTTATCTATTATTTGTTATTTCTGATGATATCTCAACTATATGTGTAGTGTTTGGTTGGACCAATTCATCCCCTATAATATAATACTACTAGTAGTTAACATAAAAAAATTCAAATGTTTTTGAAAAGTCAGCATCATTGGTATAATATCACCTGCAATTAGATTTTTAAAATTAGATTCTTCATCCATATGGGTTTCCTGCAACCAAAGTGACAAAACTATATAATAGAATATAGTGCTATAAGAATAAAACTTAGGAGGTTGACTGGAAAAAATGAGTTTCTTTTCCTTTTTGACTTCTTTTGCTTGTAGATACCGGTAGTTGTCAGGTCATACACAAATAATATGAGCTCAAGCACCTCTTGTTCTCCTTATTTTGGATTTATTTGAATTAATAGCGTCTATTAGAACCCTAAATGATTATATATTTTCCTGGATGAGCTACAGGTCTGGTTGAAAGACCTTGGAAGGTAGCAGATGCTAGACTTGTTCTTGAGGATGGTTCAATTTGGAAGGCAAAATCATTTGGTGCTCGTGGAACCCAAGTTGGAGAAGTGGTTTTCAATACCTCTTTAACTGGGTATAACAAAATTATATTTGTTTGCTAATTTTATTACTATATATCTTCTCAAAGGATAAGTTAAGTACTAAATTATCTTCGCTTTCGGTCTTGTCCAATATAGGTGGCAGTCAGAGTATTCATAATGAACTAGTATAGGACTATTATGGGCTTGTGAAGAATCATTCCGCACACATTCTGAAATTTTCTTAAGCTGTGATTCCATTAAATCTATTTTTATAAGATCATTGACGATCACTTCAGCTCAATAAATAAATTATTCCGTTACTGTATTTCTTGCTTGCTGTTGAAGATCATTTCTTTCCCTTTGATCTGTGTAGCCTCTGTACAGACTAAATTCTAGTGGAGCTTTGAGCTGGGACATCTGCGCTCCTCCACTTCTCATGCTCGAACTGTCTCAACCTCACCTCCCTCATCTTGACCACCATGGAGGCCACTCCAACCTTGTATCGAATATCTGATCTACCTCCTGTCTCTTTGGAGAAATTCTTTTTGAGGATATATTTGCTAAATTTAGAGGAATCTAAATATTGAATCTTACATCACAAAGTTGAGTCATTTTGGAAAATGAAAGAAGTCTCTAAATGCCTGTGAAAAGGGAAATAATGTAGAAAGGACGGAAAGTTGACACTGTAAATCCCAAGCATATATTATCTCCGTTACCTATAATTTGGATGCTTGATATATCTCACAGAGTTATTCAGAGAATGCAGGAAAAAATGAATTTATTTCCTTTCTGCTTTTATCTCTTTCTACTTGCGACTGTTTTTTTTTTCTTTTCAGATTCTTTTGAGTGTCTTCTTTATGAGATATTTCTGTTTCCGATGTTACAGGTACCAGGAGATAATTACGGATCCTAGTTATGCGGGCCAGTTCGTCTTAATGACTAACCCTCACATCGGGAATACTGGGATGAATTTTGGTGCGTTTAGTATTTTTGTTTCATGACTAATTGTTATTTTGTTTGAATAATCTTTGACTGTTTTGAAAATTTATCTGGGCAGACGATGAAGAATCGATGCAGTGCTTTCTTGCAGGATTAGTCATTAGAAGTTTAAGTATCAGGTTTGGTCGCTGTACCCTGCTTTTCAGATCAGTCTTCAAACAGTATGGTGTTTATAGTTTAACCTAGGGGTGGGTAAATTAACCATGACCCCATTTATTAGCTAAGCTCTTTCAGCCAATCAAACGACTGGGCTGATAAAGAAGAAATATAGTTTTATTAGGTACTAAAAGTTTACAAAAGAGAAAACAAAAGAAAGTAAAACTTAGTTAGAATTGAGCGAGTTGGGTCTTGACCTTCTTTCTTTTGGGAAATTCAACAACGCACCCATTTAGTAACTCAACCATTTTGATCCCGCTCAAATTCAGCCTAATCTGCTCATTTACACACCTGGATTAACCTGTTGTATATTTTTCTTAGCACCTCAAATTGGAGATGCACAGCGACACTTGGTGACTATTTGGCTGAAAGGAACATCATGGGCATATGTAAGTCCTATATTCCTGTCGTATACTTGTCATTTCCATTTCAAACTGGGAATTCAAGTTCTCTGATATATCAACCACTTTACCATGCAACAGATGATGTTGACACCCGAGCAATTACACGAAGATTAAGAGAAGACGGAAGCCTCATAGGAGTCTTGAGCACAGAAAATTCAAAAAGTGACGAAGAACTTCTTGAAATGTCCCGTACATGGGACATTGTGGGTACGTTACTGGCCGTTTGGCCATGAGAACTATTTACTTTTTTCGGAATAATTTTTTGCTCTATTTCAAACTCAGTGCTCGTGTATAAAATTTTCGAATTCAAGTTGGAGTTGGATTTCAAATTTTGAGAAGTATCCCAAACCTGTTTTCCCACTCCATCTTCATAAATTCCAAATAATGTGCTACTTCTCTCCTTCGCAAAAAGTATAATAAAACAAAACTCCATCTTCATATATCCTAAATGAGGTGAAATATTTGGAATTTCTGGGAAAATTTAAGAGTTCTATTATTAATGTGTTACGTTGTGTAGGTGTGGATCTAATCAGTGGCGTTTCATGCAAATCTCCTTACCAATGGATTGATAGAACAGGCTCAAATTGGGAATTCAATGATAATGGGAGAAATAAAGAAACTTTCAATGTCAGTATTGCTAGAGTTTTTAGATTCCGCCAAGAACATTGTTTCAGTAGAAAACTAATTACTTTTTGCCCTTTGTGTTGAATGAAGGTTGTTGCATATGATTTTGGAATCAAGCATAATATACTTCGGCGCTTAGCATCCTATGGCTGTAAAATCACTGTTGTTCCTTCAACATGGCCAGCATCTGAAACCCTAAAGATGAATCCTGATGGGGTTCTTTTCAGCAATGGGCCAGGAGATCCTTCTGCAGTTCCTTATGCAGTTGAAGCGGTAAAAGAACTTATTGGAGAAGTTCCTGTTTTTGGTATATGTATGGGTCACCAGTTGCTTGGTCAAGCATTGGGGGGTAAGACATTCAAAATGAAATTTGGTCACCACGGAGGAAACCATCCAGTTAGAAACCTTCGGAATGGATGTGTTGAGATCAGTGCCCAGGTATGTGCCATAGAGAACTTTAGCTTGATTGTTGTCATGCTGATTTCCAAATTTCTGTACAATTGCATCCCTGTTCATCAATGTTTACTTCCCTTTAAGTATTACGGTAGGTGCATAATAATGATTCTCATTTCTGAGTTTAATGGCCTGTTTGGCCATGATTTGAACTCAAGATGATTTCAAGTTGAAATTTTGTTTTTGGACAAGCATCTGGATATCAAAAGTTCTACTTTTCCTCATAAACATGAAAAACTACAATTTGTGAAGACTATCAAAACTTCCCAATTCTTACAATCGTACCAAATAAGCAAACCATATTTCAGAAACAAGTAACAGAATATCCTAGAAACCACATTAGCAAATCACATATTTTCATGCTCCTTTTATGGAAAAATGTTTGTGATTGTATGCGGTACGGTATTTCCTTTTCAAACCTGTTTTGAATTGTTATACTTGAGCCCGAGTCTCTCTCTGAAGCAACCTCTCTTCCTTCACAAGGTAGGTGGGGTTAAGGTTTGCGTACACACCACCTCCCCAGACCCCAGATTAAAATTCAAGTAGAAGTTGAATTTTGTTCAAATGTCGTACAAACACTGATTTCAAGTGAAAACTCCAAATTGCATGTCCAAGCGCCTACTAAATAGAGTTGTTTGTACTTCAATGATATTTTGAACATTTTATAATCTTCCATATGCAGAATCACAACTACGCTGTTGACCCTGAGTCTCTCCCAGATGGTGTAGAGGTGACTCATGTAAATTTGAATGATGGAAGTTGTGCTGGTCTTGCCTCCTCTAAAATGAAGCTGATGTCACTTCAATACCACCCCGAAGCATCTCCAGGGCCTCATGATTCAGATCCTGGTAAACTTATCCTAACTCGTTCCTCCTTGTTCTTGTATACAACAAACCTCGGCCAATTTGTCTTTACCTGTAAATTTCTACTACTGCTGTCTACTGTTTGTGTAGACGATAAGTACAATCTTGAGAATTATGATGTCACATGGTCAATCAAGTCTACAAAAGAAAATTCTGAAGAACAACTATTTTGATTGATTTGCTTGTATCTAAGAGCAGCTGCCTGAATAAAGCCATAATTATGCAAAAAATCTCATTGTTTCCTTTCGTTTATGTGGGCAGTATTTGGAGAATTCATACAACTCATGAAGCAAGAAAAAGTGAAGGCATAAGTCCATTTCCCAGAGTCTGAAGATGAGAGAAATGTTTGAAGGAACCACATTCCGAAAAGGAGAATTTCGATGAGATTTTCTATCTCTGTTGTGTTTCATCTCTTCTTGTCATAAACTCAAGCCGGAGCTTTCTGTCATGCTGCACATCTTCTTTGCAATTACAGTGATGGATATATATATATATTTTCTAGTCTAAAGATATACTTGGTTTGTGTAATGGTATTCTATGTCTGTCTGTGGTCTAGTAGTTATAATATACACTTTGCTTTTGTCTTGAGCAAAATATCATGCTGCTTTCTGTAATGCTGCACATCTTCTTTGCAATTACAGTGATGGATATATATATATATATATTCTAGTGTAAAGACATAATTGGTTTGTGTAATGGTATTCTATGTCTGTCTGTGGTCTAGTAATTATAATAATACACTTTGTTTTAGTCTTGAGCAAATATCATGCTGCTTTCTGCTTAAGGTTTTGCTCCTGTGTTTTGAGTAACCACTATGATCTCTCATTTTTCCCTATTAACTCTTCTAACTTTTCAAAAGAGAAACTTTGATAATGTACCATGTAAATTCAAATCTAAACATAAAATTATTTCCTAAAATAATTCCAAAATCAATTTTTTTTTAAAAAAAAAAATCCAAGCATAATGATGGGCTAATTACTAACATGGCCTTGTAAGCAAAGAAATAGAGATGATTTAAAATTATTTGTGTGGGCATCCACCATCACATGAATTTCAAATAGATGCTAAACACTCCACATGATTGCCTAATTGGAATTAAGGCAAAATCACATGATTGCTATTTGCCACCTAAATAAAGATAAGAACACAATTCATGTACCTAACTCATTCCAAAAAAAAATAATTTTAAAAAATAGATTAAGGTTACTCAAATTTCATATTTTTAATCAAGAGAAGAGTAATATTTATTGCTTTATCATAAACTTTGATGATAAGACTCGAATCAATTACAATACCATCGTTTTAATTGTTCATTTTCCATATGGTACAAACAAGTTTTTCAAAGTTGGGCACACAATTACACGTAAATTAACTAAGAAGGAAAGTTTCATTAACGTAATTTCCATTTAACTCAACGAATTAGTTGTTGATGACACTCGACAATAATTGAGAATTTCATATTTCTATTTTTCTCAAATGTATTCACTTCCAAACACAAACCTAATTTTCAAATTTTAAATTTCAATTTTTAATTTTTATTTTTTTTATGTAGCCTCACATTAGAATCGCTCTTTTTCTTTTTTTTTTCTCATTGTAGCGCCGTTATTTTTGGTAGTAGTGAGTGATGAGTGGAGATAAATAATGAGTTGTGTGAACATGACAAATTCATATCCACAGATATTTATTGCATTTTGATTTCTTCTTCCTTATCAGCTCTCAGTGTTGTTACAGAAATTGGAATGGATAAAGCACTTACAACAGTAGTGAGCTTGAAATCAAGTACATTCTGGGTTTCGAAGAAAGCCAAACAAGAGATCTCCAATATCTCTAATGACCTATCCGTATGCTTTTTCCTTTTTCTCTGCAGTTATAGTTCTTTCAATTCTGCAATGCGCGATTCAAAATTTGGAATTAAAAATTGTGGTGAATGCATATTTGTGATTTGTGTTATTGCATATTTAAAATCTCGTTTGCTCAGACCTTATCCCTATCTCGCGGAGAGGTAGAAGAAGATACAATTGGTGCTAAATATTGTGCGTATACTTGCCTCTGTTTTTTACTGATTTGTTTTAATTTTGATCTAGAGATGGAGATCTAGGCGAGAACAATAGGGGATAGTCTCCTCTCTGATCTGGAGATTTGTTACTATTTGTGTCTGTTTGACATAAAAGTATAAGACTGTTCAAATAGTAAAAATCGAAAACTTAATTGATAGTTTATGGCAGTTCAGTTTGTTAGATAAAAGTTGTAACTGGTTCATCACGCTGCTTGATTTCACATGTTTCAGAATCTGTCTAACACTGTTGAAGAAAAGGCAAAATGGATCTTCAACAAGTTAAAAGGTATGCATATTTACTTCAATCAACTCTGCATTTTCCGGTTGTCTGTGATTTAATATGTATTCATATAGTTTTTTCTCGAGTAAACAGTTTTCGAAAAATTGCATTTGGAATTCTTTACTATAATATTGCATTCAAGTCTTTGGCTATCATGGATGGCAATAACTCCGTTTTTTTCTCTACAAAGAGTAAGCAGCAAAGTCTGCGTACATTCTACCCTCTCCAGATCCCACTAATAGGATTACACTGGGCATGTTGTTGTATTATTCATATCCCTATATGATAGCATTGGCGTTGAAGGATGTGGAATAAGTCATAAGTGTAGTAGAATTATTATGGTAGCGCTCCCAACTGTATTCCTTTGTAACTTATAATTGTGTATCTCAAGGATGCAAAGTTAGTTCATAAACTTTTTTAGTTCAATAAATCCGCAACTTATAGCACCCTAATCCGATCTGATCCTGTAATTTGCTAGGCAAACCTACAAAATCTTTGCCAGATCTCTTGCGAGAATACAACCTGCCTTCTGGTCTTTTCCCCCAAAACATAACATGCTATGAATTCGACGAGTCCATTTCAAAGCTCATTGTCTACCTGCCATCAGCCTGTGAGATCTGCTTCAAGGATTCATCTGTTATGAGATATGCTACTCGCGTTAAAGGAACTCTGTCAAGGGGAAAACTCACTGGAGTAGATGGAATGAAGACTAAGGTGTTAGTATGGGTCAAAGTCACGAGTATCAACGTTGAGAGCTACAAGTCTGATAAGTTGTGGTTCAATGCTGGAGTGAAGAAATCAAGGTCGAAAGTAGCATATGAAATACCTCGTGATGCTGTTAAAGTCGAAGAGTTTTGAGGGTTCGAGGAAGTGCAAAAGAAGTAAAAATTTCTAAAGAGAATAATGGTCCTTCATTTTATAGAGAAAACAATGTGCATGTTCATATATATATCTATCTATCTACTAGAGATTTTAGCATTCTTGTTAATTGCTTGTGCATTGTGATTCTTTGTTTACATCCAACTTATTAGATCATTAGTCTACGGGTATTATTGGACACAATTGTTTTGCCATTGGCATAATTTGATCTTGCCCAAAAGTGAAAATGAGAATTTTAAATTTTGGTTAAAGGAGAATTATAGCTCATTGATGTTATCATCTAGCATTCTTGATCAAAGCATTGGATAGATAAGGAGTTGATGGTTGAAATGATTCAACAGAAATCATATCAAAGGTATTTGGGATAGTTGGAAAGAAGCTAAATTTTTCTTTGTTAAAAAAAAAAAGGTAGGATCAGAAACTTAGCATAATCAAAATATCTTTTATCCTATATCCATTATTTGTGTTTTTGGAAATTTCAAGATAATCCGCAACCGCTACAACTTCAGTCATAATGTTTTCTGTGTGAGCAGACTGTGGTGAGTATTATATAATAGCCAGGGGCAGATCCATGACTTGATAAAAAATTACATCGTATATATAAGGTAAAATTTTTGTATTTATGTGAACATATATATTTTGAACCCCTCAATGACAAGGAAAATGAGATAGCCTAGTGATAGTCCTTCTAAAACTATTTTGTTGACTTATTTACACGTTATATTTTTATTTTTCGAATCTCCTGAATAAAAATCGTAGATCCGCCATTGATAATAGCCTACAAACATGTGGCATTGAAGGGGGAACGGCGTTGGGTCATCTCCGCTGGAAAAATTTACCAATTTTGAGAAAATAATAAGGTAGTATATTTTCAAAAGATCTCTATATTTCTTTAAATTCAGATAATTTAGTAAAATATGATTCTAATGTTTTTTGTTAAAATTCAAAATAATTGAAACTCATCTCTAATTTTTCTTATTCTATCCAAAAGTACTGGTGTTATCTTCCTGAACTGCATCAAAAAATTATGAAGAGTTCTAGACGTGATAATCACTTTCTTATGTGAAACTTATTTTAAAAGGTACTATATCAACTTTAACTTCATATCCAATATTGTTTTGTCAATGGATCCACAATTTCTTCTTTACTTTGAACTTCTGAATATATATCATTTTTACTCAAATAATCTAAGATGCTATTAACATCCATTTTGTTATGATAATTGAGATTATTTATCTTGACTTCAAATTAATGAATGTAATTTCATAAAAGATTTATTGAGGTAAGTGTCAAAAATACACATAAATTATATCTTTTTTTTTTAGTTTCATACCTAAACTATTGAAAGTTTGAGTTTCATACATAAACTATCACTTTTTAGTTTGAGAAACACACCTCTCTCTTCTATAACACTCTCATCATGGTATGTGTAATACACTCTCTCTCTTTTTTATTTTAAAGAATTTTCACATCACACTCCACATAGACAAAATATTCAATCTTGATAAAAAATAAATAAATTACTAGTATTAGTTAAAATTAAAAATTAAAAAACTATTATAAAAAAATAATGTTTTCTTTATAAAGTAAAATATAAAATATTTTCTTACCCCACAGTCCCACATTATTTTTTTAAAAAAATTATTTTGTTTAAAGTTCTTTTATAAAAGTATTTCATTTTTTACTTCAACTCCTCCCCCTCATCAAATACTAATTTAGATATTATTTTACTTTCCTAAAAATATAATTCTATCCATCCCAATTAAACCTACGCTTTCAATTTTTTCCCCAGTATTTAGGTATACAAATCGAACATATTTTTTATTTGCTGCCACAAGACTTTTTTTATATTTTTTAGTTGTTTATGTTATATTCGGTACACTAAAAAATTTCTAAAAATATATATACGTGCATATCTTACACAAAATAAGAAAAACGTAAAAAAAATAAAAATTAGGAGTGAAAAATTAAATAGAATAGGGTAGATTTTTTTAAATAAAATAATATCAATTTCTAGAAAGCGAGGGGGAGGGGAAGGATGAAATATGAAATTTTAAAAATATATTATAAATAAATTTTTTTTTTAAAAAATGATGAGGTTGTCGCGGGGGAAGGGTACGTGGAGGAGCTGGTGGTGGAGTGAGATAAGAAAAATAATTTAATTTTTTATATGGATAGTAATCTCTAATTTTAATTAATATTAATTTATTATTATTTAATTTTTATCTAGATAAAATATTTTATCTATGTGAAATGTCATGTATCAAAGTTTTTTCATATAAAAGAGAGAGCATTACGCACACCACTGATGTGTGTTTCTCAAACTAAAAAAATAATAGTTTAGGTATGAAACTCACACTTTTAATAATTTAAATATAAAACTAAAAAAAAAAATAGTTAAAGTGTAGTTTTAACACTTATCTCTTTAAATTTCTTGAAAATTCATCTCCCGAATAATGTAATTGACATTAATCTTCAATAAATCTCGAAAACACTATTAATTTATTGATTAATAATATTTGTATAAAATAATATTTGTTTGGGCTGAGCACGCGTGGGACGGTGAAAAAGTGGATAAGCATCAAAAATAAAAAATTCTAAAATTTGAGCGTTATACGACTGCGTCACTTAAACGCTTTATCATACCATATATATACACGAAAAGAAACAGGCAAGCAAATCCCTCAGTCCCAGTAGTCCCAAATTTCTCTTTCTCCTTCTCCTTAATCCTCTCCACCGGCGAACCGGCGAAGATCAAAACGATGTCGGACGAAGAGCACCACTTCGAATCCAAGGCCGATGCCGGAGCTTCAAAGACGTATCCTCAACAAGCTGGTACTATTCGTAAAGGTGGTCACATCGTCATCAAAAATCGTCCTTGCAAGGTCTCTCTCTTCTCCATGTTTTAATCGCTGTGATTACTGATATTTGTTATTTTAGGTTTTGTTATACTGATAATTTGTTGACATGCTGAGTATTTAGGGTTTCATATTTGATCGGTCATGATTTTTTTTGTTTTACTTTTATTGATTGTAACTGTTGAAATAACACCTTCTATACACGTTACTCCCGGAGAATTCATATGTGGTAAATACAACTTGATATGGTGCAAATTTCAGTGGCGAAGCTAGAAATTTTGTTCACAGTGTTTTAAACTTTAGTATATGTCTCCATAAAGTTATTTTTGACTACATACACTCTAATTTTTCGATAGTGACCACCAGAGGCGAACCCAGTATTGGGAGACTGCGGAGGACTATAAAAGTTGAATGTGAGTTGGTGAAACCATGACACTTCTTCGAAAAATATTGTCAAACAAGTATAAAATCGAGTGTTTATATAAATATAAATTTAAAAAATCTAACATAATTCACTCTCTGTTTTGATGGTCTTCACCCTTAGTGTACACTCTGTGATTTCTAGTTCAAATCTCACGAATCGAACCCGCGACCAGCGAGTTGCTAAGATTTCCAACAACCAGGTTTTTGACCACTACACCAACTCAATTTACATGTCTTAGGGTGCACAGTGAGTTATATATTTCTTGTTTCAGAATATACGTATATATGCGCACAATTTTCAGAAGTGAACGGGTGCACGTGCACCCACACCCTCAAGGGTGGGTCCACCTCTGGTGATCACCCTTAAATCCATGTAGTAGCTACAATACTGAGTGCAATATGTATTAACAGAAGCTGATTTAGGACAGCTCTGTGGTTTCAACTGAACTCGTTGTTTATTATACAAACTATTTGTATATATGAATAGGTTGTGTATAATAACGTAACACTTGTTCTGATCTCGTTGAGTCTAGATTCTAGGTTCATCTCTATGCACACAATCGCACATGGAAATATGTATATTTAACTCAAATATATGTCCTATAATCCCTGAATTTGAAATGTTTCAAACCGTGCACCATTATCCTGGCGGATTTCTCGGTTGTCAAAATAAAATATTTCAGTGACGGCAAAAGTTCCAGTGCCAGAAGTTTGGAGATCCAATGATCTATAGTCTAAAGCTTTGTGGTCAAGGCTTGATAGGCTTTCTTTTCTTTTCCCCATTGTTAGTTATGGTGTATGTTCCCTGATTGATTCATAGTTACAAGTACTGATAGGTCTGGTTTGTTGTTGAAGGTGGTTGAAGTTTCAACTTCCAAGACAGGCAAGCACGGTCATGCTAAATGTCACTTCGTGGCAATTGACATTTTCACTGGAAAGAAGCTTGAGGATATTGTTCCCTCTTCTCACAATTGTGATGTAAGTAACTGGCTCTGGATATATCATTTTCATTGCTGCTTCGCTATACTCATTTTACTAAATTATTGCTAACTAATATGTTTTTGTTTTCTTTACAGGTTCCTCATGTGAATAGGACTGATTATCAGCTTATTGATATCTCTGAGGATGGCTTTGTATGTATTGTGCTATCACTTTTTCTCCGTTTGTCATTTGGATTTTGAATCTCCTTATTTATGGCTTTCCTATCTCACTTGTAATATTGTTTCAGGTGAGTCTATTGACTGAAAATGGTAACACCAAGGATGACTTGAGACTCCCAACTGATGATACTCTTCTGGCTCAGGTAAGCCTCAGTACAGTATCTGTTTTGGGCATCAGTGTTACTTTGCTACCTATTTTATGTTTGGGAATACAAGTTTTTGAAATGAGTAATACTTGAACACAAGCAAATCATTTTTAATGGAAGTAGTAACATTTACTGATTTAGAGTCATTTGAACTTAACTCTAGATTTAGATTCCGCAAGGCATTAGTTCTTTATTGCACGATCAGAAATCATTGAATTCCTTAAATGCAAGATTAACATTTGTACCATATTACTCTTAAAACACTGTTTTTTTCTAAATGATGAGCACAGGTCAAAGATGGCTTTGCTGAGGGGAAAGACCTGGTTCTATCAGTGATGTCTGCCATGGGAGAGGAGCAGATTTGTGGTATCAAGGACATTGGCCCTAAGTAGCTGCACATGGTATTGGTGTATGTTTACAGAGTTTCTAAAAAAGATGTATTAAGAACCCAAACTTCTTTACTTTCTCTTGCAGGTGCAGTTGCAGTTGCTCTATATAACTGCCATTTAACTATTATTATATGTGTTGTGATTAGATTCTTGTACTCACTACGGTATTTCCTTTACTCTGATATTGCTACCTTTCTAGTATCGTCTCTGGACGTAAAAGCTTGCTTCTGTATCTTAAAGCTGTTTCGTCATAAATTCTTTGAAGTGCTTCTTCATTGAGAGTTCAAATTTACCCTTGCAGAGTTAAGACTTGAAATTATAGTCCTTTCGCGTGGACAGTATTGTACTCTAGGCTGAGCGTTGGGCCGAGGCTGAGTACGATTTGGGCCATAAACTATGTAGAACTGTGTAGTATTAGGGCCAGGCAGAAAAAGTGCTTGATGTAGAGTTTGTGAACAGTTGAAAGCGGTGTAGAAAGTTTTATATGGGTGAGATTTGAAAGAACAGAATATAAGTCGGTGAGTTTGAACTTTACAACCTATTTGCGCATAGGCAAAATTTCAAGTTTAGTAAGTTGATTTTCAGCTTGAAAGGTTTGCCTATGGAGCAAGCGGGTCAAAAGTTCAAAACCCGCATATTTTCAAGTTTAATAACGTTACCAAAAAAAGAAAAAAAAGATATAAATATTAACAAACCGAATGGTGTTTTAATTTAAACTATTGAGTACTAATATTAGTATTGATATTTAATTTTTAATTGAAATAAGGAATAGGAAGTTAAACTTTAAATTAGTGACTAGAAAACGACAAGGATTATGAATTATCACCATGTTGGGTGGGGGTCCAATGCCGTTGTAGCACTGTTGTTGAAATATTGGACAAAAACAAGCCAAAAGACTGGGCTGCATAGCGCATGTTCCCATATGCTCAAGATTTCATTGTACCAGAAAAGTGAAGACAATATTTAATATTATTGATAAAAGATTTTAACATTTTCCAAAATTTCAATATGGCGTTCGTTATTTATGAGTAAATTTCTTTTGCTCGAATACATTATATATCAAAAGTGTAAAGTTGCGGGACAACATGTCGAAGAATGAAAGAAGTTCCACATAGATATTAATAAATAAGACAGGTGGTTTTATTATATAGTCTTGGACAATCTTATACTCATAAGTTCATAACATGATATCGAAGCAGAATTCATCTCACAAGATATTGATTCCAAATTCAAAATTAAATTGCCTACATTGTGGTTAATGAGATGAAGACTGGGTTCAACCTTCATTTTTTACACATCACTTTCCAGAAGAGATAGTAAATCAAACTTACAAGTGAGTTTAGTTGACTTTAACAATTTAATGCAAAAATATTTAATTGTTGTTAAGCATTATGCATTAACAAAGTCATACATAAAAAGAGAAGAAGTAATTGCTTCAACAAAATCTATCATAAAAATTGTCTGTGAAGCAAGAGCAATGAATGCTCATAAGAAAAATAGGTGCAAACTTGGCCACGTTATTATATGTATATGTCTATGTCTAGCTGACTTAAGAATGGATGTTAAATTTCTTAGCTAAACAACAAAAAAATTCGTACTAACCTCATTTAGCTACGAAGTAACAACGGATTACAAGAAAATTCATTTAGCTAACATGTTCTAGCGATAAATAGGATTCTCGATAAATTTCATAACTATTTTCATGTGATTCAACACTTGTTCGAATATCGTTATGGATGTCGATAAATGAAATTCTTGTATTATATAAATACAAACAATTATTTAGTTCAATTTATTTCAAAATTGATTGATGTCTTAGTGAAAAAAAAAAAGAAACTATTTTTTATATATATACTCTCTCTGACCCTATTTAGTTGTCAACTTTGAAAGTGACACAGGTATAAAGGCATCAATGATTATTATAGGTTAGTTATAATTTTACCCTTATAGTATAACTTCCAAGTATAATAAATGTATTTTTTGGTTTCAAAAGGCATGAATTACAACTTAGTAGTACTAAAAACTTTCTAGAATTAAATAAGGATTTATTAGGAAAAAAATTATTGTCCTTTTTTGATTTGTTAAAATGAACAAGTAAATAGGAATAAATATAAAAAAAAATATGGACAAGTAAATAGGGACAGAAGACGTATTTTTTTTTTAATATTATTTCTAACTTTGCACCGAAAATTTGCAGAAGGAGAAAAGAGAGAGTGAGTAGAATTTGTGATGGGGAAGCAGAATGATTAACATTATGCTAACTTGAAACATAAAGTAGAATGATTAACATTCTGAAATAATTGCATATAATTTTTGATGATTTGATGATAAAACCACCCTCACTTTTTCTTTTTGCACCCCATCTTTAATTTAGATTGACACATGTAAAAATCGAGTAGCATTTTTATTTATGATATTTTTTATTTTTAAGATTTAAATTTTTCTGTACGAGTTTAATTTTGTTCAATCTTAAATTTTCTTTCGTGAGAAGATTGGTTAATATAACCTTTTTTTTATGTTTTATTTCTTCCTTGAAGAAAAATTAAAAAATATATTTTTTTTATTTTTTTTTGGGTGGCATATTATATTGAGGAAATATATAATAGAATTACAAGGCTATTTATTATTTTGGTAGAGAAAATGATTTTTATCTGTATGAGTAGTTGTGTATATTATTGTATAAATAGACTTATAGAGTAGGCCTGTTCAAAATCAAATCTAAATCGATAAGTCGAATTGATAAAAAAGTTATTAGTTATAGTATTGAGTTGTTGGTTTAGTGGTTTTGATAACGATTTTGATTTTTTTTGGTTATCGGGTTATCGATTCTTAACGGTTTAAAGTTTTTTCTTAACGGGTTAACCGATAACCCGATAGTAAATTAAATAATTACATTTATACCATTTTGTATATAAAGTCCTCGACTTAGAGTTTAATTTCCTACTTTTATTTTTGGTTGTCTCAAACACGTGATTATTCTATGATGTAAAGTATTTGTTTTTGAGCAAGATGTAACTTGGGAACTCAAGTGCATAATTTATTTGGTTAGTCACCTTGTTTTTAAGTGATTTTCAATATTTTTTCTTTTGTGTCAAATCTTAACGGTTAAACCGATAACGATCAAAAAGCGGTAAACCAATAACCGATAACTCAATATCTTAATGGTTCTATAACAGTTTAGCATCTCTACAAATCGATAACCAATAAACTAATCTAATAGACTTTAAAATCAAACCGAACCGACCGATACACAATGTATAATTTAATGGATTTTTCTAAGAGCAACTTGCAGACCTTGTTGTTCCTGAAATACGACGACACGTACAACTTATGTGCCAACTAATTTTGGTCATGTACATTTATGGGAAGTTAGGTTTTTTTATTCATTTAGAAATTTATTTTGGAGGGAAATTTATGGTATATATTGTCAAAAAAATTTCTAACATTATTTTTTTGGTTGAAATAATTAGATGCTTTTCGTTTTCTTTTTAAAAAAATGGTCCATTTCTGACATTATGATCCCAGTAATACATGACATCATTATTCGCCCAAATGTTTATACTAAGTCGATAAAAAAAAAAATTATGTGTTAGTTGGAGCAAAGTTATTAGAAAATACGTATGCATAATTGGAAGGCAAAATAGAAAAAAAGAATAAATTAAGTAATTACTACTTTTTTCGTTTTTATGTTATTTTAGTAAAAAAAAAATTGAAATTAGTGTTTCCTTAAAAATTGAAGCCAAAGGTTGTTATATACCCTTATATTAATGTTCAATTTGAAGAGACATTTCCGAAATATGGGTGATTTAATTTCTTTCGATCTAATAATAATTATACACTATTGATTAGACATACAACTTAAGAAATAATAAATAATAGGTATAATATTCCTATAGTACCCTTTGAATACATTAAATTTATTGTTTTAGAAAATGTATTAGATACTAAATAGTATTAAAGCAAGGGCAAAATAGGCATAAGAGGATAATTATTTCTTGATTTTTCAAACTGGAATAACTATTTTTTAATATAGTGAACAAATAAAGATGGACGAAAAAATATTTACATTTTATATTTCTTAATTTTAAAATAAATATATTTTTTATTAAAATGACAGATATTTTAAGACGAAGGGAATATATTTTAGCATAATGTGCCAAAAGAAAATCTAAAGAGGAAAAGCTTTCAGAGTACAATTGATTGATAATAATTGTTCACAAGACTACAAAGTGATGCAATGATTCATAAGTATGTTTAAAGTTATTTTAATCACATTATATTCCTAATTAGGTATCAAGTCAAATCACACTTGTTCCAATCGAGTAAATTGTCAAATTACTCCCAATTTTTATGTAATATGTTTTCCACTTTATTATATCTCTAGTCTTATTTTTGTCTCAAACTATGACATTTCATTTTTTAAAATATTATTACTTATAACATTTTAATTATGAGTTATAATATATCTCTTTTTATTTATAGATCAATGTAATTCCACTTTATATAGATCATCTTTTAACTTAAAGGGAGTAAAAAAAGTTGTATACTATTAGTCCACAAAAGTTAAAACTCAAATAAATTAAGATAGTAGTCAAATGAAAATGTAATTAATTGTGACAGTACTTAACATTTGTCCTAATTAACCTCAATAAAACTAACAGACCTATTTCTTTTTTTTAGTCGTATCAAAAATAATTTTTTTATCTTTACATGAATAAGAGTAGGCTAAGACTGTAAAACTTGAGTAAAAATTATATATATATATAATTAATTGTGTACAAATTTCAACCAACTCCTATAATATATAGGGGATGGCCAATTTTAATTTCTTTTTCCCCTCCATTAAAAATCAAACAGCAAGATTTTGTGCTACATGATTAATTAATTAATTACCAGCAATTCCCGCCACATAAAATTATTAAGGATTTATGGACTTATGGCTTATACACCTACTCATTATATTATAATCAATTTCTTTTAATATGACACTTTGAAAAATTTATTTATGGACACTTAGCTTGTTGTACTATTTGAAATAAATTTTGAAGCACTGAGCCATTAATAAAGTTATACTCATTTATTTGACATATAGGTTATTGATTCGTATCTTGAAATTAGTTATCGATATTCTTGTTAGAGTAAGTCGTCAATATCACACGCTCTAAATGCGATATCCTTTTCTCAAATTACACGCAAATGGGGATAACGTGTATCAAATTTCTCTATTTTTCTCTTATAATACAGTACGTGTTTTGGTTGATTGCCCTCAGCCTAGGGTACTTGGATAGGAGAGAATTGAGGTTATTTTATTATTAAAAGAGTGTTTTGAAATTTATGTTTAGAGGTTTAGAGTTTAGAATAAATTGTAGATGTCATCTGAAAAAGCGATGTTAATGATGATTAAGTTGAAGATAATATAATATCTTTCAAATCAGTTACGCGTAAGAAAATATTTATCGCGTCTCAAACTCTTTGTAACTTTTTGGTGCATTTCGAAAAGACGCAATAAGAAAAGTTAGAGATGAGCTTTAACTAGATTTGAATTTTAACAACAAAAAAAAACAATAGAATTATATTTCACTAAATTGAAACTTCACCTAGCTAGTGCACTCCTCACCTTAATGTTGCACTTTGACGGCTATGAACTAAGATGCTTGTCTTAGATAAATTTGTAATTTTTAAAAATTATTATTTTATAATATTAGTGAAATCATATATTTATATAGCTAGGAGTCTTCTGAAATATATTATCTTATCGAAATAAATAATTTGTTTCATTGGTCCAAGTCGATATAAGAGAAAAATAATATCTGAGAGAAACTATTAATTTATCGAGTATTAATTTAATGAATTTTTACTGCATTTAAGTGTATGCCGTGGAATCATAAATATAATACTCCATTAGATAAGATAAAGAAACGAGCATCAATCGTAGTTAGTTCCTTCCTACTTTTTGAATATGAAGAATTCGATCGTATTCGTAGTTAATTCCTTCTTACTCTTTGGATATGAAGAATTTGATCGTAGAGAAAATAAAAAAAATAAAAAAAATTTTGATTAAATTAAAAGGGCGTAAGTAGAGCATACACGTGATAAATTAGAGAGAAACTCGTTTGACATGACTGAAGTCAATATGTATAGGCCTTCAAATACACATGCTCTTACTTCTTATATGTTAAAACATGAATATTATTAGCTTTAATTTATCAATTGTTGAAGACTTTGGTCATTGGTTTCTTTAATGTTGATTCATAATATGGTTGTTATTTCAAAATTATATTTTTTTAAACACTTTTATGTAACACGAGTTGTCTATAGAAATTAGGTTTCATGAACATACGTACGTTATAGTTTGTGCTGTGAAATTATTTTTGAGCGAAACTATAAATTATGAGCTCATATATACGGATAGGCATGGTTAGGATTTCGGCAAGATGATTGCACGATTAAAAAAATATATATCTTATAATATAAATTTGATAAGTTTGATTTTGAGGTTCTTAATATGAACCATTAATTTTTAAAAATTATAGGTTCAAAATGTATAATACTAGCACACTACTAGTTTTAAATTTTAATATACACATTTAATTATATTACAAGTGCTAAAACTTTTAGAAACTTTCAATGTAAGATGCTTTAAGAAAATAAACAACATAAAAAATAATTAAAATATCAAAAGTGTAATCGATAACCACTCTCCAGATACGTCCCTGCATATAGTAAACTCAATTACTCATATTTGAAGGATAGGTTATATATATCATATGCCCTTATAATACTAGTATGTGGTTTGGTTGATTGCCCTTAGGTCAATCTAGTGTCACGGACTTAGAGTATTTGCTAAGATTTCGTGCGGTATTTGACAACTTACGTTGGGGTGAAAGATAAAGTAAAAGGTGAAAAGATAGTAGTATATTTTCTTAATGAATAAGTAAAGTGGAGGCATGGTGGAGCTAAATGCAAATAAAGGTTATAATAAATTTACACTTGTGCAAATACAATAAATAAATTTTGTTATATATATATATATATATAACTACGAGTTACGAAGTCAATTTCTAATAAATTTGCAATCGCACTAAAGTTCCTCCAACTAGCTATGAAAAATTATTGTAAGTCGATATGTTCTTCAACCATCAAGTACACTAGCTACTTCCTACATTTATTATGACTATACATCAATCTTTGACAGATACTCTAATCAAAATATGTTTATTTTTTAAACGAGGTTGAAAAAGGCTAAATAAATATTTATAATTTATATTTTATTTTATGAATAGGAAGGAGAAAATGTTTTTATCCCTACATTTTTGAATGAATGGATTTGTTATAACATATCCAATTGCCATCGCATTTCATTTTTTTTATGAAAGTTGGTGGCTGAATCACTTGTCCAACATGAAAAATTGGTCCCAAACCTTTGAACCATTAAATCTTTTCTATATAATCTTTTTTTCTCAACCAACCACCCTCTCCAATATATAGATTTAGATTTTTAGATAGACTCTTTTTATATTTCATTTAAAAAATTATATTAAATATATTATTATTATTTAATTTATATTTGGCGACTGTCAAAAAAATTATGATTTCTTTATAAAGTTTAATTTTAGGCTCTTAATCTTGTTAAGACGAGTCATGGTCATAAGATTTTAAGTAAATTTTATTAAGGTTATTAGTACTTATTTTCCCTAATGATGTGCAAGGACATGTGGAAAGTTAAGTACTTTTATGTGATTAATTAGACAACAAATACTTTTTCTAATGGGAAAAGTTTCTGCATGTGACAGAGCAGCGTGAGAATTTGGAAGTCAATGCTCACAACATTAGGATTTTGGTCATCACAAATAATTAAAGTTCACACTATTATTATTATTATTATTATTATTTTAATAAAACAAGTGTTGGTTACTATAAGACAAATGGAAATAGAAAAAAGGGTAAACACTTGCCAAAAAGAATTAAATTTAAAAAAAAAAAAGCTTGTGGCACTCCACTGTATATATATATATTTTTCACATGGAGGTAATCATTATAATTAAAAAGGAAATGATTTGACATCATAATCCAGCTAGGAAATTGGGCTCAAGCATGCTAAAAAATGTTGGTCTAAGATTAATCTGTCTTAAAATTATTTATTTATTTGCTAATCAAATTTAGATATATATTTTGATTTACCACATGACATAACAAGTGATCTCAGTCCTTGTGAGAGAATAACACTCTTAATAAAATACTGAAAGAAGTAATTTGATGATAATTTAAGCGTAAATTTCACTCATATAACATTATTTAAAAATAAAATTAATAACTCAGATCAATTTTAATATTAGAATAAACAAAAGCAAAACAGAAAAGTGATATAGATCTTATCTGAAAAAGTTAAGTACTATTTTTTTTTTTAATTTATAGTTATATGGGGTATATTTTTTTCATTTTTTATTGGTATCCTATACACCCTAAAAGGAGTCATTAAATTTAAGTGGAAAAAGTAAAGAAAATAAATAAACAGCTAATAGGCATTAATAGAAAAAAGCATCTCTCATTGTTCCCTCTCTTTACATCATTCAATTCACTCTTTCTTTTCTTTTTCTTTCTTTATTCACACAATTGTCCTCTTCCTTTTTTAATACGTATATTAAAAAAAAAAAAAATTCTAATTCACTTCTTTAAAAAAATTGAATTTTTTATAAATAAACATTAACACTTTTTAAAATGAATTAATTGCAAGGATAATATAGAAAAAATTTAATTAACGTTTTCAAGATTTAGTAAGGCAGACAACTATTTTTAGTAAGATGATCCACTAACATGTGATGAAGGAAGTATCAAAAACAATTTTTCTATCTCTGTTAGACATAAATAAAGTCTACATGCATTGTTCTTTTCGGACTTCACTTATAATTGTTGTGATTTTTTTTTAAAGTCAAATAATAAGAATTTTGATTATCATTTTATAATTTATTTTTATAACATTGATATGAAAAAAAATTATAATTTATAATACTTTTGTATAATTTTAAAAGTTAATTAAATTAACTTTTGAAAAAATATAACATAATTATTAAAAATAATGAAGGGAGTAAAATTTAACTCTCTCTATATATATTATTGCTATAAATATTATTAATTAGAAGATGACCCTCTCCATTAAGACCACAACTGTTACATAAAAAATGAACCAAACCTATATACATTTATAATCAGATTAATTAAAGTAATATAAATAGAGTGGTATTTTACAGTTTGTTTGGATCATTATTATCCATTGTTTTATAACATATTGTATTGTAGATATAATATTTTGTTAGACTGTATTATTTGTTGTTGTGTAATAACATTTTAACTGTTTGGTTGGATCGTATCGTACTTTATTGTAATTTATAAATTTACTAAAATATTCTAATTATTATAGGATAGAAAGTTTGACTAGATTTAAATAATTAAGATAAAGGGTAAAATAGTGTTTTGAAATATTATGTAAATATATAATTGGAAAAAGAAATTACGAAACAATGGGAACACATCAAATTGGTTGTTCCATAAAATAGGAGTTTTATTTGTTACGTAATAACAAAATTTAACAATACAATATATTTTAAATAACAATTAAAACAAACATTATAAATATAATAATGATATAATACAATATAATGAATAACGATAATCCGTGTTAGTCAACACCAACTCAACTAACATGTTACTACCCACACAGTTTATTCCACGCGTTACATTATTGCTAAATTCACTCTCTTTTAGGACTTGTTTCTTTTGGCTCCTTTTTTTTTTTTTGGTCACACTCTCTACACTTGTCCATATACCATATAGTACTATATAAAAATAACCACTTCATATTGTATACACATCAAGTCAAATATATTATATAAAGTTTTTCAAAAAAAATATTTTTAAATTTGACATAAATTATTTTTTTAAAAAAAATTATTGATAATCTTAAAAACAGATATTTAGTTGACTTGCTCAACTTAAATAGATTGGTGATGTCACATGAGTGATAATTTCCCAACACTTTCTCGACTTTTTATTAATAATTTTACATTTTTATTAGTGTTTGAAACAACTTCAGATATGTATTTAAGTTCATTTAATTAAGTAGATGAGTATTTTGTGTTAATTTGATGTATCATGTCGGATATATATATTTAAGTTCATTTAGTTAAGTAGATGAGTGTTTTGTATTGATTTGATTTAAAAATTGAAATATTAGTGTTTACCAAATTAAAAAAAATCTTTTTTATTTTAAAATAAATTTATATTTTTTTATGTTTTATTAAAATGTATTAAAGTTAAAAAGATAAAAAATATTTTTAAAAATAAAATAGCATAATATAAAATATGTTATTTTATCATTCTAACTAAATTTTCTGACCAAAATGATTTTTTACCGAAAAGACCTACTGGAACAAACAAGAATAGAAAATTTTAAATTTGTGCTCATAAAAGTCAATAAAGACTTGTTGCTCTCAAAGACTGCCCATTCTTTTATTATTCTCATAAATAATTTATTTTTTCCCACAAAAAAAAAAAAAAAAAGGCAAATGTGAAGAAACACACAACACAGCCTATAAACAAAGGCAGCAAAACGTCAGTGTAAAAAGTGCAGCAACTTCCTTTTCTCTCCGTTGATTGCGCTTCATTCCGTTGCTGCTATTGCTATTTGCTAAGTGCTAACCCCATTAATAAACCTTGTAGTTTTCCCTTCTTGCCCACTTTCCGCAATTGCCGCAACTAAAAAGTTTTGAGAGAGAAAAGGAAGTGACTTTAAACAGAGTTTTCTTGATCGTATAAATATATTTGGGGTTGGCATTGGTTGCTTGAGAATTTGAACTTGACCCACGTCAAGATTTGGTGGAATTTCATCTGGGTTGGTCTTTGTTGAAGGAGAAAGTGTCTGTAATGGTGGTTTTGGGTTGTCTTTGCTGACATTTTTTGTTTTGTCCACCATGGGTTGTGTGGCGTCCAAGCAGACTGTGTCGGTTACTCCTGCATTTGATCATTCGGGGATTCTCGTTAGAGATGGGGAAGATGTCGGGTCAGGTAGGGGTCGGGTTGGGAGTGGTGGGTTTGGGTTGGATTTTGATTTGAAGAAGGTGAAGAAGAGGGGAGATTCGGGTCTGAGTGGTGCGGGGAGCGAGTTGGATGAGTCAGGTAGGGCGAGTTCGAATGGGTATGGTAGTGAGTCAGTGAGTTTTAGGTTGGGGAATTTGCAGAAATATGTGGAAGGAGAACAAGTGGCTGCTGGGTGGCCTGCTTGGCTTAGTGCTGTAGCAGGGGAAGCCATTCAAGGATGGGTCCCTCTCAGAGCTGAGTCCTTCGAAAAATTGGAAAAGGTTTGTTGGCAAAACCATAATTTGATTCTCCGTTTCATGGTAGATTTCGAAGTTTGAAACTTGAAAATTTGGATTTTTGTAATTTGAAGATGTGTTTGTGTATTTTACTTAATTTTATTTTTTTAAAAGTTTTGTTTGGGGAACAGACCATTTTGCTGGTAACTCGCCAAAAAGATATTTTTGATAAATTTTCAAAAGTTATGGTCAAAACTCAAGCGCTAGCTATGTGTATAAATCTCTGTTTGTGTCCTTGTTTAGTAGTTGTCTTTTACTTAATTTTGTCCTGTGCTACTGCTGTAGCTTAGGGATGTCTCAAAAGTACTTTCTCATTTGATTGTGATATATCAGGTTAACGTCTCATATGGCAGGGTACTTTTCTTAGATTCAAGACTATTTGTCATAAGAAATTTACAATAACAACAAACCCAAATGTAATCCCCCTGGGGGTGGTTGTGTGTACGTGTAGTCTTACTCCTGCCTTAGGAAGGTAAAAAAAATTGTTTTTGATATCTCTCAAGTAATAAAGCATAACAGAAATTAAGTATGTAAAGTAAAATAAGTTAATGTGAAGTCTGTTTTTCCGGCTTAATTCTCTTATTTAATTTGTTTAAGTCATCTATCTCTCTTTTCTTATCAATTGATGCATCATATCTCTTATTTTTTCTTCTTTCCCTGAGTAGGGCTTTGGGGGTGGGGTGGAGAGACAGACAGAAAACTAGAATTAAGAAGGTAAGATGAAAGATTTGTTCTTGCGGTTCTTTTGCTTGTTAGTTGAAAGCATTGTACCAAAATGGAAAAGGAATCGGGTGGTAGTAGTGTTTGCTGCTAGCTTAATGAGAAAAGTCTATCCTTTTCATATAGTTCTTTAAGTTGAACTTAAAGCCGGTGAAATAATAAAGGTTGAGTTGCTAACTTGCTTTTTTCCACTCTTATCACGGACTAATGTTTGGATTATAGTGAGTCAGTTTGGTTGGCTCATCTCGTATACTCATCCAAATTCCAAAATACATGCTTCCACAACAGGCAACTAGGTCTCTAAGTCATTAGTTCTCTAAAAAAAATCATAAGCACTGTTGCATTGATATTTCACCTGTTGAGAGTAATACATTTAACTTGGATCACTGTTCCATAGCAGCTGAGAGGTGAATTTTACCAGTTCTAAAAAAATGATATTTTCTTTACTACACCTATTTGATGAATTCATTTTTGGTATCAAGAGAAGAATGTTGCTGTACTGAAATATGAAACTTCTTACAACTGTTTTATTAACATTAAGAAATATGAAATGATGGAAACACCTTAAAACTCATGGAGAAAAATAGACCTGCGCTTTTATTTGCTATGCACCGATTCAAGTTTGCTGCTCATCAGCTGACTAGGGTCAATATGCTGCTTCTTCCTAATTGGTAGACTTTCTAACAATTTTTAATATCATTCTGTGATTTTAGGTTTTCTAACTGAGGAATGTTTTTCCTATACCATTTCACTGCTCTAACAGATAGGTCAGGGTACATACAGCAGCGTATTCAGAGCACGTGATTTAGAAAGTGGAAGGACAGTTGCCCTGAAGAAGGTGCGGTTTGATAACTTCGAGCCAGAAAGTGTTAGATTTATGGCACGAGAAATTATGATCCTCCGCAGGCTTGATCACCCCAATATCATCAAATTAGAAGGTCTAATTACCTCCAGATTGTCTTGTAGCATGTATCTTGTGTTCGAGTATATGGAACATGATATTTCAGGACTCCTGTCTTGTCCAGAAGTTGAGTTCAGCGAATCACAGGTTTGCTAACTTTTCATAACATTCCCTTGCAGCTTTATCAACTGAATCTTTTCAACGAATGGTTCATGAAAAAAAAAACTGGCAAAAAAATTGCATTCGTTTTGTTTTGGAAATGTTATTGGTAAACTTTACCTTCTCTTCCACCCAGTGAGCTCTTACTATTATTTTGGGCTAAAGATGAGCTGGCTCATTTTACAGATTAAATGCTACATGAAGCAGTTGTTGTCTGGAATCGAGCATTGTCATTCTCGAGGTGTAATGCATCGGGACATCAAAGGTGCAAATCTTCTGGTAAATAATGACGGAATTTTAAAGGTGGCAGATTTTGGATTGGCGAACTTCTGTAACCTTGGAAGGAAGCAACCACTAACCAGCCGAGTTGTCACTTTATGGTATCGTCCTCCAGAGCTTCTGTTGGGCTCCACAGAGTATGGAGCCTCTGTGGATCTTTGGAGTGTCGGATGCGTGTTTGGTGAACTTCTTACTGGTAAACCCATTCTGCAGGGGAGAACTGAGGTACCTCCTTCAATTTTTAGATCTCTTTGCACACTTTAGTGGTCGAAATCATCAATCTTGTTAAACAAGCTTGCAATTGTTATTAAAATAATTGTTTGCTCATATTACCTTTTCTCGTAGCTACTTTTATTGAATAAAAGATTAGTAACATACTTCTGCAGAGACCGTACCCCATAAAAACTTTACCGCTCATACTGTTCCATCCTCCTCTTTCCTTAGTAATGCAATGTGCCCATTTAGCTCAAACTTCACGTTTAGTCTTTCTTGGTGAACTTATTTATTGCTAGCCAATTACCCTGAATACTTCTTAGTTTTTTGCTGCATGATCAATAGCTGAACAATCACTCTTTTGTGCTACAGGTTGAGCAGCTGCATAAAATTTTTAAGCTCTGTGGATCCCCACCTGATGATTACTGGAAGAAATCTAAACTTCCTCATGCAACTCTATTTAAACCGCAACATCCTTATGAGA
This sequence comes from Solanum habrochaites, assembly GCA_027704765.1. NCBI lineage: Eukaryota > Viridiplantae > Streptophyta > Magnoliopsida > Solanales > Solanaceae > Solanum > Solanum habrochaites. Next base: position 61,836,831 of record JAKWJA010002491.1, read on the forward strand.
GCTGTCTGTGGGATACATTTAAAGATCTAACCAAAAATTCAGTCTCACTCATAGAGACTCTTCTTTCAGTGGAGCCACCGAAACGTGGAACTGCTTCTTCTGCCCTTGCATCTGAGGTATTATTTTAATATTTCTTCTCTCTTTTCTTTTCCCTTTTTTTGATATGGTAATGACAATTTCCCTTTCTTATCATTGTGTCTTGATTTTCATTTTTTAGAACCTGGAAATGTTGTTTTATTGTTTGTTCTTCGCTTTTCCATTGTTTAAGTGCATTTTGAAATCTATCTCATGTTCTCTTCTTCCAACTCTTTTTCTTTTACATCTCATGTTATCTTCTCTAAATTTTAAAAATTTAGTTTCTACTTTATTTCCTTTGTTATCTTACTATTTACGTTCCTCATTTTGTTTTTTCTTGATAAGTTATTTATGTGTATTAGTTTTTGCTAATAGTAAATCCGTTTATCCTCCCTCTCATGTAAAACTATTTCTTATTCTTTATTTTACAAGTACATAAATTTCAAAATCTCTAATTCCCAACTTTCGGATTCTATCTTTAGTACTTCAAGACAAAGCCTCATGCCTGCGATCCTTTAAGCCTGCCAAAGTATCCACCAAGCAAAGAGATTGATGCCAAACACTGTGAAGAAGCAAAAAGGTGAGAACTTGATAACATTCTGCCAGGAGAATCTTTTGGAATATTTTTCTGGTTATAATTTTACTTTTAAGGGAAAATCACAATGGTTGACAAAAGGGAAATACCCTACCCAATGCCCCTCTGCACCCTCTCCCCCAAAACCAACCCTACACAAAAGGACAAGGACGAAGCATGCTTTCCATCCATCATTTTGCTGTAAGGGTATGATTATGCTATAATCTAGTCAATGATACACTTAAAACCATGATAACTTGAAACAGAGTATAGACTTGTTTGACTAAAACGGCGAAACTGGTTTTGATTGAATGATTACTTCCACAAAATGATAGCAATATTTAAGCTCCCTATCTTGCTCTCAAGTGCTGACACCAGCTCTTGCATTTGCTACATTTTCTTGCTATTGCACAGATCTTGCTAAGTTTTGATCTAAATATATGAGAATTTTCAGGAAGAAGCCTAGTGGAAGAGCCCGTGGACCTGAGACAACCAGAAAATCAATCAGAAAACAGAATGCGACAAATAAACTGGCACCTGAAGAGGTATTCTTTTTTTCCTTTTTCCTGTAAAAAATTTAGGTGCATTTTTTCCTTCATTTTGCATATTATAGACAGAGAAAGCTAAATGATTTTTTTCTCTGCAGAAGTTACCTGTCAAAAATCAAGGTTTTCCTAAAAGTAATGGTAGTAGTCTGGGTACTCTAAAAGAAGGAGACATTATTATAGGTCTTGAGCGACCTAAGCCATCTGTCGATTTTAGGGGAGAGGCTTCCCACATTAAGAATGCATCTCAAGGCGATGTCCCCTTTTCAGGCCCTCTTCAAGTTTCAGGATCAAGTGGTTTTGCATGGGCGAAAAGACGGGTTGATGATTCGTCAATGAGATCAAGGAGTAAATCAAGTTCAAGAAGCCTAAAGTTTGAACCTTCAGGTGCAGTTCATACTAAAAATAACACGGAGCTAAAAAAACAAGAGAACTATGAAGCTACAAATGGAAGTCGCACCAATTCTAAGGGCCGTGACACCTATGAATCCACCAAACATGCAATGCAACGACATTGGAGCCAATTAGAGCAGACAGATTCATTTGATGCTTCTGATGGCTATCATTCTCAAGAACTGTCACTGGCTCTCTATCTGAAAGAGGAGACAGCTTTCAAGAGGATCAATGTGGTTAGTCAAACATTTTTTTCAGTCTTCAAATATAATAACTACACATTTTCTGTTCACATTGTTAAAACCTGCTTAAAATAAAGGGATTTGATTGTTCTAAATGGAACAGTCGGTAACAACAGGATAATTGATGAATTTAGAGATTTTCGGGTTACAACTTCTGCATTTAATTCATTTTCTGTCTTATTCTGTTATTTTTCCAAATGATGAAATTGGCGACTATGCTTTAGAATAATTAAGCCTCCATGCTTGTTACTGAAACATTCAGAGAAGCTATAGCCTATTGCAAACTCATAAAATGGAGTTGCATATTTAATCATTGAACTTAAATTGATCTTTTATAATCGTACCTTGAACAGGTTCAGGATCAAATGGACAAAGTTGAATTCTCAGGACCTTTGCTATCTCAATCACACAGAGTTGAAGAACTCCTGGAGAAACATGAGCGCCAGATCCGACAAGCTGTTAGACGATCATGGTTCCAAAGAGGTAAAATGTTTCACTACTTTGTAAAGGCCCTTTTTAATCACACCGAAGTGTACAATACATAAGGCCTCTGAATTTATAAGTTTAAGTAAGTGACCTGTAATTAACTTTTTTGCTACGGTTGTTGAATCTTTTCGCAATTGTTTGAAAGTTGAGAAGAGAAGATAACAACATGACTCCCTCCCAGACATGCATTTAAACAATTGCTAATCAGTTGTTAATCTATCGTAGATTGTCTTCTCGTCTAATTCATTTACTTATTTTGTGGGTTGCTACTCTATACAGTTGCATTAGCCAACCACCTGACTGAGCTTTTCCTTTTTTTCGCTTTTCAGTGAGGAAAAACGGAAACTGATTGTATGGTGCTCCTATTTCACACGGTATACTATACAGAAAAGAAACGAGGTACAGGAATTTTGACAGTGGATATACAACAATCAAGAAAGTCTCACATACTCTAAAGTAGCTGAACGCGATGAGCTGTTGATCTCGATCCATAGCAATGTGCAGAAGACTCACCAAGTTAAGAACCGACTCTATTCAAGGGCTGCAGCAAGTGCTTCCAGAAAATAAGCAATGGCTAGACGTCCTTCATTCGTTAAATTTCTCAAGGCCCTGAAAATAAATTCTCTGAGTATCGTCTCTCCACTCTCTTCCTCCGCGTCAATGTATATAGCTCATAGCTGTCAAAACTCACTCATTTTTGCCCTTCCATCCATCATAGAGTAGTGAGTGTATTCTGTACCTTGCTGATAGATACATATAGTTAGTTCCAAGGGAACTGAATGCATTTTCCAGCTGCTTTATCGCGTGTTATATTAGAGAAACTCCATTGTCATTGCCCAAGAAAATCCAGATATATATACAGGGAAGAAACATGTAGCATTTCCTACAGTACATATTGAGAAGATATGAATCCCAGAAGGTCAATCACCAACTAATGAGTAATTTTGTCACAGCCCAAACTCATTGTATGTATTGTCCACTTTGCCCCTTACAAACCTCACAGATTTGTCTCATGGGCTACAACATTCATCAAGTCCAAAAGTTTGTGCCACGTAGATTTGTGTTATGTCTTGTAGAACTTTTCACTTTCTTTTGGATTCACCCGTCACACATACCCCTCTATCAATAGCTTATCTTTGATCCATATTCATCAATCTGTTCTCTGTCATGAACGTCACAAATTTTATATGAGATATATTGAATGTGATTAAATGAGAGGTGGAATATTAGTTAAGTAATGCCAATAGGACCACATGAGGATTGGTTTGATAATGATTTGATATGATATGATGTCAAATCATGAACATGGGAGTTTTGTTATGTTGAGTTAATATAATTTGGCTCCACCAATGGGCTATTATTTAAAGGGTCTATGCAACAATTGCTTGGTTTTCACTTTGGGTGACATCTAATTATGCACTCTGTAAAATTATGGTCCAGAACTCACGGGCAGATGCCAAATTATGGTGCGATTCCACCTAAAGGTTATAATCGAAATGAAAATAAAAAATTGAAGTGAATTAAAAAGATCAAACATGTTCATTCTTCTTTTTCCAAAGTAGTCTGTTCCGCGTGTCGTAGAAATATAAATCTATCTAAAAAAAATATTTTTTTTCAAAGAAGGTGAAATTTATCAAGTGAAATCTACGGAGAATAATGTGTATTTTAGAAAAAGTAATTCATGAGGTAAAATTGGTAATTAGGAAACATACATGATGCCCAGCATCATACAGTACTTCTCTAATGTTTTTATTCCTCTTTAAAAAGCTTATCACCTTTTGTCAAAAACTTTAATTTATAATCTATTATCACATTCTTACTTTTTCTCTAATTGATAATTAATTTTACCATCATAATCATCATGTTCCTTAAATACTTATTACCATATGACAAACACGTGGTGGGTTCCCCCCTCCTTCTACTTTCTATCGAAACGCAAAAATAAATTATGTAATAACTCGATCATTATAAAGAAATAAAATACACAAAAAGTTAAATAAATTTGCGTATATTCATATATTTCTCACTAAATTTTACTATCAAAATATATATTATATTTGATTAATTTATTTAATCCTGATAAATTAAAGGTTTAATTCATCGTTGACCCTCTAAAGTTGACACTAATTCTCACTTAAACATTTCGATCAGACTTTGTTTATTTTAGACACCTCATGACATGTTCTGGTGTGTCATTTTGACACTTTTTTTTGCATAGTTAAATTGTCTAAGTGAAAGTTAATATCAATTTTAGATGGCCAAGCAATGAGTTAAGCTTAAATTAAATATAATTTAACGTAAACATCCATTATAAGTTCGAAAGGATCACTTTCATCAAAGCCATGTTATGTTACATGCATATTTGGAGTATATATGTACTGAGATAAAGTGATGATTGACATTAATGTCTTTTTCATTTTTCATGAACATCACAAGAAATTATGGTCACATGACTTTGTTTAATTCTTACTACATATGTTTTGTTTGGTCCATCATCATATCTTCCTGTCTTTTCTCATCCTTTTTTTTATTTTATAAATATATATATGAAAGTACAATAATGTTTTCTTCCTTAAAAAAAAAATAATGATAAAAAATGCAATGCAAATTTGTTGACTTTGTGTTACTCATTTGTCTTAATTGTATCAAATTATCTAATGTTTAAATCGTGGCCAATATTTATTTCACTATTATGAGGTATAGTTTTTATTTTATTTTTTGCTATTTTTAATTTTGTTTGTTATATATTTAAGTATTACTAATTTCTTGTGATGGTTTCCTGCTACAAATATTTCGGTTGGCCATAAAAATTATCAATGATTTTCTTAGAGTAAGTTTTTACTTTATTTGAAAATAAGCATTTCATTATGAAAATTTTAAATTTTGCTTAAAGTTGTATTTCACATTTAAAAAATAATTTATATGTTTTTCAACTCTCTTTAAAAGGTTGGAGTTATTTTTTTAATTTCAATCTTTATCATAAATTTATGATTTAATTTTCATAACAACAGTTTCATATTTTATATCATCTACCAACCATTATTATTATCATTCTGAAATTTTACATGACAATATTTTCAATCGAACACCTACCAAGTATTTACTCTCCACCCCGTGAGTTTGGTCACCTACCACAACACTACAAAGAATAAACGAGTCCGGAGCCTAAAGGGTATAAAATGTTAATAAAAATTTCAAAATGGTATATAAAAATTTATATTAACCAAAACGGTAAAATCGCTGGAACAACAGCGATTTCCTTCGCCGGAAAAAGAAAAATCGCTGAAGTAAAAATGTGATTTTTATTTTTTTTTAAAAAAGATTTTCATTTAAAAAATAAAAAATAAAAAATCGCTGCATTAGCAGCGATATTGCTTTTTTCGGGAAGGAAATCGCTGTTGTTTCAGCGATTTTGCCGTGTTGGTTAATATAAAATTTTATATACCATTTTAAAAAATTTTATTAATATTTTATATCCTTTAAACTCTGAACTCGTAAATAAACTATACTATTACCAAGATTATCTATTTGCTAAATGCTAAACTACTCTTTCTTTTTTCTTTTGGCATAAAGTCAAAATATATAAAAATAAATTTAATTTTTTGATATTGGGTTATAGAATAGAATGTGAAACATTTTATTTTTATGCCCAGCCTATCTAACGTGGCCTCCATCCTTCCCCTAGTTGGAAATGTATGGTTATTTACAACTCTTTAATTTAATGCAAGTGATTGATTGGGTGTTTAGATCATTAAAGAACATAATTGTTTTTTTCGAATATTAAAAATTTCAGTAAATAATTTAATTAGGAAAAACTTTATTAATATTCTTAAAGTGTACAAATTGTATTCATAATAATTAACTAATCAAATGTCAGAATCTAATTTTAAATTTAAATTTTTGACCATTTAATTGAATGTTTGAAAGGTAGTAGACGATATTAAGTATTTTCTGTTCATTAATGTAAATTAAGAGTGTGATAAATCAATTTTTATATTTTTAAAAAATATACAAATAAAAATTAACATCTATTTTAAATATATATAAGACAAAAGAAGATTAACAGAAAAGGTAATACTTTAAAAATTATGTAAATTCATTGATGCATAATCTTTCTTTCAAATAAAATTAATATATTCTCTCTACTAATACAATTTAGACGTTAAAGTTAAATAGCATAAATATCACTCTAAGGTTATAAATATAACTTAGATTTTAAAGTTAAATAACGTAAATATTATTCAAGATTATAACTTATAGTAATAATTACAAATCGTAAATTTAAATCTTCAAAATACAATCTATTTTTCATAGCAACAACTCTTTATTTTAAAGTCAAACTTTCTAGCTAGCTCCAAAAAAAATACATAGCATCAAATAGAATTTACAAGACAAAAAAGCATAAAGACAAAATAATATTTGGATGTTCATTTTTTTAATTTTTTTTTTATTCAAGATGTTTACATTATATTAAAATTTGATTATTTTAATTTTTTCATGTAAAATAATATTTGAAATTAAATGCTTACGATTTTTTTACGTAGATGTCAACCTTGTGATTGATTCAAAATTTGTTAATAAATTGAAATCAAGGAACAGTTGTATATTGTGATCCAAGTTTTTGCTCGACACTTCCTTTATTATTCTGTTTTTTTTTTAAATTTTATCTTCTGAACAATTTCTTTTTAATATTTTATTATTATTATTATTATTATAATAGAATAAATAAATATAAACCTTAAGGTACCGCTAAGCATTAACAAACATGCTTTCACACTGACACCCCAATAAAAAAAGAAAAGCTACCACGTGACAAAAAAATAAATCAGAGCATAGTTTATTTTCTATTTTTTATAACCTTTTAGCGTGCAAATTTTGCAGGAGCTATTTAATTTGATGAGATTATTTACAATTCTGGAAATCAATTACACAATCCAATAATCATACATTAAAAAAAAAATCGTGAAAAACAAATCAAAATAATGTGAATCTCACTTAAAGAAAATTAAAAAGAATTAAACTAAATTAAATTAATTTCTATTTTCACTTTTACCAAATCAAGAATTTAAGAATTAAATTAAACCAACTAAATGTTCCCTCCTAATCATGCTACTTCTCACAGGGTTATATTTTGTCTTTTGCATTACCAACAAATATGACAAGGAAGTTAATCATTATCGAAAAATTATTTGATGAGAAATCTCTAATAATATATTATCCTATAGTATAAAATAGTTATTGTATTTTAATAAAATGGAGGGGCGGGGTCAATTGAGTTTCTATTATTTATAATTTTTTAAATATTATTTTTTTAATTTTAATTTGTTTATTAAATTTTAACTTGATACAAATATAAAAAAGGGATTTTAAATTTATAATCGAACTTAAACTAAAAGTAAATAGAATATACTTTGTTTTCATTTTTTTTAAAATTTAAAATTCTATGTGAAAATAATTAAAATTAATTATTAAAATTAACAAAAATAAAACTAATGCATACATTAAAAGTTCCAATCGACCCATTTGTAGCAAAAGAAGTGTGCTAAAAAGGCAAATAATTTTTTTTGAAAGAAAAAAAAAGTAATAAATAAATGTCCTTTTTGATTTTACTTCGATTAATATGTATATGTTTGTACTCACTTAAATTCAGTATAAATAATCATATGTCCTACTTAACATGTTACGCATAAATGCGGAAAAAAAAAAAAACCAAACCAAATTTGAACAATGAGAGGAGTGAAACCCGATTTAATCGGGTCGGGTCGGGTACTTTGGACTTTATTGGACTTTGGGTGACGCATGTGATTAAAATTGTTTTTTTTTGGTCGGAACCCTTATACCCCAATTCCTCATCTCTCTTTTTCTGTGTCAGCCTTTTCTCTGTCTCATATACGCCACGTGTACTACATGGTCCATTTAGCCCCTCACCACTCCGCATCAGACAACGAACCAACACGGGTTAGGATCGGGTCGGGTCGGGTGAATGTGCTTTTCCGGATCCAAGTATGTACACAGTAGTTTCCTGTATGTTTACGACTATCCTCATACTTTTCAGTCCACTACGTTTCTTCTTCTCCCTTTTGCCTAATTTGCCTTTCTCTCTCTCTCTCTATCTGACTTTCCTAAAAACAATGGCAACGATCATATCTTCCATTCTCATCTAATCCATTCTTCAACTCTCTTTTTTGATATTTTGAATTTTTTTCATCTTCAACTCACAAACCCTAAACTCATTTTCACCTCGATCTTACTTTCTTCTGCTGTTCTCTAGAGAGTTTTATTGGTTGAGCTAGTGTAATTTGAAGAAATCCAGCTGTATTTTGCATTCTGGTGGTGATTATTCTACTACATTAAGTGAATTATTGATGTATTTGTAGAAGGGAGTTCATTTGAGATCAATTGAACTGTTGAATTGGGAATTTTGTTGAGAGATCTGTTTTACGGGTGAATTTGGTGGACTTTGAAGTGAAGGGTGGAATTGGAGGGTTTTGGATCCGATCAGGGGAGAAACAGCGCCATTAGATGGCGCTGTTCAGACGGTTCTTCTATAGGAAGCCGCCGGATCGGCTTTTAGAGATCTCTGAGCGGGTTTACGGTAAGCTGCTGTTTTTTCTTAGTCTGGAAGTTTGTAATTTTGTGTTTTATTCTGTTTTTGAGCTTATGAACTGTGTTAAGAATAGTTTCTAGTAGCTTATTGTTTCTGCATTTTACTTTGCTTTTATCATGTTTCCTTATTGATCACTATCCCTATTAGCTACATTTGGAATATCAGCCATTGCTTTTCTACGTAAGTGAAGTTCTAGACTAGAGGAAATGCAACTTCTTGCGATAAAATGTGCTAGTACCCTACATATTAGTGTTGCAGCTTCTTTTAGATTAGAAGTTGAAGCTTAGATGTTTTTCTGCGGCTTTGAAGAACTATATTACTGTCTTCATTATCTCAATGTAGGCAGTTCTTCAGAGCGATAGCTTCTTTGGGTTGAGAGTGTAATTACTGACATTTTCTCTTCTTTCCCTTTGTACGTCATACTTGCAGTGTTTGATTGCTGCTTCTCCACTGACGTGTTGGATGAAGATGAGTACAAGACATATATGGGGGGGATTGTAGCTCAGCTGCAGGACCACTATGCAGATGCTTCTTTCATGGTTTTTAACTTTAGGGAAGGTGATAGGAGGAGCCAAATATCTGACATATTGTCTCAGTATGATATGACTGTGATGGATTATCCTCGGCAATATGAAGGGTGTCCACTTCTGCCTCTGGAGATGATCCACCACTTCTTGCGCTCAAGTGAGAGTTGGCTTTCACTTGAGGGTCAGCAAAACGTCCTGTTAATGCACTGTGAGAGGGGAGGCTGGCCTGTACTTGCTTTTATGCTTGCTGGCCTTCTTTTGTACCGGAAACAGTACTCTGGGGAGCTTAAAACTCTTGAAATGGTATACAAGCAGGCCCCTAGGGAGCTGCTTCATCTTTTGTCTCCTCTGAATCCACAGCCATCTCAGCTTAGATATCTCCAGTACATCTCCAGAAAAAATTTTGGTTCAGAATGGCTGCCATCAGATACACCTTTTGCCTTAGATTGCATCAAACTTAGTTTTCCTCCTCTATTTGATGGAGGGAGAGGCTGTCGACCTGTACTTCGCGTCTATGGACAGGACCCTGCTTCAACAACCTCTAATAGGAGCTCTAAGCTCCTCTTTTCAACTCTAAAGACAAAAAAACATGCTCGCTTCTACCAACAGGTAATTTTCAGTTTTAAAGTTGAGACTTTTTATGAAGATTAAGTTAGCTGAAATCTCAAGTAGTCTGCTAATTCCTCACTGCAGGAAGAGTGTTCAATGGTGAAAATTGACATCCATTGTCGTGTCCAAGGAGATGTTGTTCTCGAGTGTGTCCATTTGGAAGATGATCTAGTAAGGGAAGAAATGATGTTCAGGGTCATGTTCCACACTACATTTATTCGCTCAAATGTTTTGATGTTAATGCGTGATGATGTTGATGTCCTGTGGGATGCAAAAGACCAATTTCCTAGAGGGTTCAAAGCAGAGGTCTGGTATTTATTTCCACTTTGGATCTTAGTTCCCCCTTTAATATCTACTATGAAATTGTGAAGTTGAAGAATACTCATATCTGTACCAGGTACTCTTTTCGGATCCTAATGCTGTTCCATCTGTTGTCACTGAGGAAGTGCCAAGTGAGGATGAGAATGGGACTGAAGGTGCTTCACCTGAGGAGTTTTTCGAAGTCGAAGAGATATTCAGCAATGCTGTTGATGGGCAGGATGGAAGGGGGGAATCTGGAGCCCACATTGTCAAGGAAAGTTTGCAGGATGATGATAGTATTGAAATGATCTGGAAAGAGGAGGTGGAACATCATGCATTTCAAGATTGTGCATCAGACGAAGTAAATCACAAGCAAGAAGGAAAGATGGATTCTAATCGCTCTGCATCAGACAAAAATATTTTAGGAGAGAGAGATAACTCTATACCCTCAAAGGTTATAGTTTCCAATGGTACTAGCAACATGGAATCAGAACAGGTAATATCTGGGGATTGTGTTGCATCAGAAAATGGGGAACTAAAGCAAGATAAAGAAGACACTCTGAGACAGAAGAAGTTAGAGAGAGAAGGTTCGCATCAGAAGGTGAGTGCTGATACTAGTAAACAAAAAAGTGACAAGACAACCTCATCTCTAAAGAAACAGTCATTTTCCAACGCTAAACCAGCTGCTGATGGCGTTGGTCCGAAAAATAAATCTAAACAGCAGGAAATCCAAGGCACCGTTTTACGACCGGCAAAGCCTAATGCAGTGTCCCGGTGGATCCCTCCAAACAAAGGTTCTTACACTAGTTCAATGCATGTATCGTATCCACCATCAAGGTATAACAGTGCTCCTCCTGTGCTTGCCCTAACCAAGGATTTTCAGTCTGGGGTTAAATCAAAGTCACCATCTCCTCAAGTTTCTTCAGAAGCTATAGCTTCTGCTGAAGCAGGTCGTGTTTCAGGGAAAGACTCTTCATGTTCTGCATCGGGTATGTCAATTGTGGAGGCATCTGTTGCTACAATATCTGCCCCAGAATCAGTTGAAAGCCAGGCCCTGAAGCTTTATCCATCTCCTCCAAGTCCGCTTCTCTCTCCATCTCCAATTACTTCATCTCACGAACCTTCTGATACTGAGGTAGCAGGAACTAATTCACCATCAGCGACTTCAGCTTTGTCTTCACAGGGGAGTAATATTACGACATCTTCTTTGACTCAGCCGCACCGTTATTCTTCACCTGCTCTGCCCAAACCTCCCTCATTTTCATCCCCTCCACCTCCCCCACCCCCTCCACCTCCACCATTTACTAGCTCGAGGATGACTCCGCTGGATGGCTTTTCTCCTCCCCCCCCACCACCGCCTCCTCCACCTTTGCCCTCATCATCCAGTGTAATAAATGCTGGTAGGGTCTTGCCACCACCCCCTCCACCACCCCTTTGGACGGGGTATGGGACTTCCTTAGAAGTAGTATCTAGTTCATCGCCACCTCCACCTCCACCTCCACCTCCACCTCCACCTCCTCCTCCTCCTATATATGCATCCATTTTACCAAGATTGGCTAGCTTTGGGGGTTCCACATCGCCGCCACCTCCTCCCCCTCCCCCTCCTCCTATGCATACTGGCTATTCTCCTCCTCCACCACCTCCACCTCCTACTCTTGCCACACGAATCCTACATACCTCGCAAGTTGCTCCACCTCCACCTCCACCACCACCACCACCACCACCACCACCTCCTTCAACATACGCTCCCCCTCCTTTATACAACACTCGATCTGCACCATCTCCGCCACCTCCCCCTCCCCCTCCTTTTTCTAGAGCGCCAACTCCACCACCTCCCCCTCCTCCTCCTTTTTCTAGAACGCCAACTCCACCACCTCCCCCTCCCCCTCCTTTTTCTAGAGCGCCAACTCCACCACCTCCCCCTCCTCCTCCTTTTTCTAGATCGCCAACTCCACCACCTCCACCTCCACCTCCTTTTTCTAGAGCGCCAACTCCACCACCTCCCCCTCCTCCTCCTTTTTCTAGAGAGCCAACTCCACCACCACCACCACCGCCTCCTTCACGTGGTTCTGTACCACCACCACCTCCTCCGCTGCCTGGAGCTCCACCTCCACCTATGTGGGGGCCTCCACCTCCTCCACCTCCTCCTATGCGGGGGCCTCCACCTCCACCTCCACCACCCGGAGCACCTCCTCCAATGCGGGGCCCTCCACCTCCTCCACCTCCTCCTGGAGGTGGCCCTCCTCCACCACCTCCTCCAATACGTGGAGCTCCACCGCCCCCTCCTCCTCCTGGAGGTCGTGCACCTGGTCCACCTCCCCCACCTCCTCCAGGAGGACGCGCACCTGGTCCACCTCCCCCACCCCCTCCTGGAGGGCGTGCACCTGGTCCACCTCCCCCACCCCCTCCGGGAGGACGCGCACCTGGTCCACCTCCTCCACCGGGAGCTCCAAGACCTCCTGGTGGTGGACCTCCCCCCCCACCACCTTTTGGTTCTAAAGGACCTGCAGTTGGCAGAGGCCTTCCTGCTGGGAGAGGGCAAGGATTTTCACGCGCAGCTGGTGGTGTAGCCCCACGAAGATCTAACTTAAAGCCGTTGCATTGGAGCAAGGTAACTAGGGCACTTCAAGGAAGCTTATGGGATGAACTACAAAGAAACGGAGAGACTCAATTGTATGTTTCATGCTTTTGAAGTTTGACATTGCTTATACTCTAGTCAATAAAATTACTAATATCTTTGCTTCAAATCTAGGTCACCAGAATTCGATTTTTCAGAACTTGAGACTCTTTTCTCTGCTACAGTCCCCAAGTCAGATAATGCGGGTAAATCTGGAGGGAGAAGGAAGTCTGTTGGGTCTAAACCTGACAGGGTTCACCTGGTAATCAATATGATATAACAATATGAGTGCTGAGTGTTACTGACCCAATTCTTTGTTCTTGTAATCTTTCCTGCTTCTACTTGTTCCATTCATTTCATGTTTCTTTTTACCTTTGCTTGGTACCTGCTAGATGAATGCTTATAGTTGCTTTACACGCGTGTTTAATTTTGGTGGTTGAAGGAATTCCATTTTCTTGTTTTCTGTAAGTTCAAAGTCTCTTCTTCAAGTAATTTTTTTTGGGTAGGTTGACTTGAGGAGGGCAAATAATACTGAAATTATGCTCACAAAGGTGAAAATGCCACTGCCTGACATGATGGTAAGTTTGATGTTATTTTCTCCAATATTTCTTTATTCTTTGTTTTCCTTTTCAAATAGGCCTTTTTGGTTCTCTTTTCCAAATAGAAACATCCTCTCCTGATCGCTGCAGAATGATAAGATCCTGATTGTTAGCTTGTTCAGACTACAACCAAGAATTATTTACTGTGTTCTGAGATAGGAGGAGCTTGAATCCTAAAAGTTGTAAAGTCCGCTTCCATGTTAGCTTGGAATACACATGAGAAAGCCCTTATTTCTTTTTAAGTTTTAAATTGTGGAAACAACAAGAAGAAGTCAAGAACAGTGAAATTCCACAAGTGGGGTCTGACGAGGGTGGTGAGTACGCAGCCTTACACCTAAATTGTGTAATGTTTTATAATATGTCAAGGGCCCACTCGAACCACCATTCTATGTCAAGTTATGTCGCAAAGGATCCTAAGACTGAAAACATATAACAGTATACTTTTTTTCTGGATAATTTTTTTTTAAAGAAAGTGACCTTTTTCTTTGGATAATATTAACAATACACATGAAGTAAGCGTAGTAAAATTTCTCATGCTGTTGGAATCTCCGCTTGAAAAATGTGGTATGTGGCTGTAGCTGTCCATTGTTAAGTAAGATGCTTTATTGTGGTTCTAATGCACCAGGACAAAGGAAAGATGCTTAGTCCTTGTAATACTTCCCTGGCTGTTAGAGGCCTGCTTTTTTCTGCTATTTCTTTTCACTCTATTTTAGCATAAATAATGTGGAAAGATTCAGGTTAGACTGTTAGAGCCTGTGCTTTGTAAGCCGAAGGTTTGTAGAACCTCAAATTTGGGTGAAAAGGATAGCAGAAGTATTAGTAATGAATTATTCATTATGTGGTGTTCCTTGTGGATAGTTGCAGAGCCATATTTGGTGGATCTAGCAGCTAGTTCTTACTGTGATGTATTTGGTAGACCTAGGTGATATCTTTATTCTTGAATTTTTTTTCTAGTTTGCTTGATGTTCTAGGTTCTCAACATGCTTGCTTGCTTTCTATCGCTCGCCTAATAAAGTATGGTGGTTAATTTACCTGACATTATCAAAAAACTTCAGTATGGTTATTGGGTTGTCTGTAGGCCGCTGCCCTTGCAATGGATGAGTCAATTTTAGATGCTGATCAGGTGGAGAATCTTATCAAGTTTTGTCCTACCAAAGATGAGATGGAACTTCTCAAGGTGAACTTACGCACTCTGCTGCTTTTCTATTGGTTGTAACTTTGTTTTCTTGCTCTTTTTCCTCTGGCTCCTCTACCAATTGACTTTTTCACTGTTATTTCTGCTAAATGTTTGCTATTACGACTTCTCAGAATTACACTGGTGACCAGGATCTTCTGGGAAAGTGTGAACAGGTTAGTTAATCACGTTCTTATAGTTGTTTCCTGTGTCCCTGGATGTTTCAGTTTTATTCTTTGATTGATATTCTTCATTTGCGAGTTCCATTCTTTACTGTGGTGTGTTGTCATATGTACTTTTGTATAGTAAAAACAGGGAGAACATCTGAATATTTTGCAGCAGCTACATTTATTAAAATTGATGCCCAATAGTGCTTGTGAGTTTTTATCTAATGCATGGACCTTGGTCTTATTTTAGATTTAGCCTTGATAGGTGCCGTTGAGTTACAATTTAAAAGTAGTGCAATCTCACACAAAAGGCTTGTTTTACCATTAGCCAGTATCAATATATTCAAATTCCCCTTCTGCTTCTCTTTTGGATGATAAATATTTTTAAGAGGACTTTTCTTCTCAATGGTAGGTATGTGCAAATTGACATTGATATATGATTTGATAATTACTAATTGGGGGTAGTTCTTTGGTAATTCTTCTTACTCCTCTAATAATAATTACTGAGATGAAGAACCTTCGGGGTGGTCCAGTGGTTCGGGCTTGGGACTTCCATGTTGGTGGTCTCAAGTTCGACCTCTTGCTTTCGACCCCTTGCCAACGAAAGCATGGGGTTTGTCTTCTAGGTCGAGCTCGTCGCACCAGGCTTGCCTAGTGTGAGTTACCTCTCCTACATGGATTGCGAGCTATTGCATAGGAGTGGGGTTTTACCCTGTGCGTACTCAAAGGGTAGCGGCTTCCGGTTCCCCTTGTCATAAAAAAAAACTACTGAGGAGGTTCACATCTTCTGGTATTCATAGAGAAAGCATGGTAGTAGACACTGTTGCTTGCTTTTAAGACTGTCTTTGATGGCAACTGTTCAAGCTTAGCAAAGGTCTGTCAAGTGACAATGTTGAGGTTCAGCCTCTTCTGCTATTTGATTGAGAAAGCATGGAAATTTGATACTTGTTTGTATCTTTAATGGCATAGTGTTCAAGATGAGGAATGGATTAGTGCTCGAGTGAGGAAAAGTTTGGTCATTCCAAATTTTAGGAGAGAGTTAGGTGAACCGGGGTGCAAGGTTGAATATATTGTGTAACATTGAAGGTGTTGAAACCCAAAAATTAAAACAATTGCATGGTTACTTCACACCCATATAGTTTGGCAACTGCAGTCCAGTTATAATCCCATAGGTAAGAACTAAGAAGAATAAGATAGTAGGAGAGTAATAATAGTAACAATACTGATAAGGGAACTAGACAACACTTGACTACTTACAACCTCTACCCTAATCCTCGACCCCTATGCGCTCCTGTCTAAGGTTTTGTCCTTGCTAAGCTGCAGGTGTGCATCCATCTTCAACTACAATTCCAAAAAAAAAAAAGAAAAATATGTGGAACATATGGCCAATGCCTACTTAGTTTCAACCTTGTATCACTCTGTGTATCACTTGTTTACTTAATTACAAGTATGTGTTTTGTGTGTGATCTATCAAATTATTGCCACAAGAACCAAAAAATATTATACCACACAAAATGAGAAGCAAACTAAGTTTGGCTTCTATCCGCCACGATGTCCTGTGCTATTCCAGATGAGAAATTATGGTATTTTTATATTCAGTGTCTCAAATTAATTTCTCCGAGACACCTGAATATTTTTGCCATTTTTTTTCAGTTTCTAAAAAATATTCAGTCTTGGAGAAAACTAATTTGAGAGGCTGGCACACATCAGATATTCATGATAATGAATTGTACCCTGTTGTATTGTTGTCTTTCTGTAGAATATTTTGAATGCTTTTGGTTTGATTGATGTTAGATTTGCTTGTTCCATTACCTTGTTCAGAAAATACTTGTATAACCATGGGATCTTTTCCCTGCCTTGATGGCTCTTTTATGTTTTAATGATTTGAATAATAACTGATTCTCAGGGTGCTATGATACTACCTTATTGCTCAATCTTAATGCATTGGTGGTATTTCTGATATTGTGTGTCTTCCAGTTTTTTCTGGAGCTCATGAAGGTGCCCCGAGTAGAGTCAAAACTAAGAGTTTTTCTCTTCAAGATCCAGTTCAACTCTCAGGTTTGTTTGCATCTAGTAATCTTCTGAAATAAGTATCTTCTATCATCTGAAATTATTTTCATCTCAGGTCACGGACTTCAAAAAAAGCTTGAACACAGTGAACTCTGCTTGTGAAGAGGTACTTCTCTAGATTCTATATTTAATTTGTTTATTTTCCCTGTTTTCTTAGCATAACTCAGTTTGCTTGTAGCAGGTCCGACATTCTCTTAAATTGAAGGAAATATTGAAGAAAATATTGTATCTAGGGAATGCATTGAACCAGGGAACTGCCAGAGGTAAGCTCCATCCCTGTATAATTCTTCAAAATCTCAGCTTTCTGATTATAGACTAATCCTGGGAAGTTTGATAAATATGTATGACAAATTCTGTTGCCTCCATGTGGAACTTGTGGCTTTTCAAGTTTATAAATTAAATACAATGATTGCTCGACAAGATAAACTAGGAAAAACGCTGCAACTAGAGGTTTCAATATTGTCTATTGTAAATTTACTATTGAAGTGAGTGGGACCCAATCTTTTACCCTGATTGCTTAGGTTAGTTAATGAAGTCACAAAATTGATTCTTTTTTGTTAAAGTTTGTTAATTTTGCATACGAGAAGTTTAGATAAATTGAGAGATTCATCAATGTGCGGACTACTAGTACAGAATATATGCTGCTTAGACTATTTATTAAGATGACGAGTAAAATTGCTAAAATGGGTAAGAAATGGACCCTTGTTATCAGTTACAAGTTGTGCCTGGCTTACGTTATTCCTTCATGGACTTGGATCCTGTTTGGTTTGGCTTATTTTAGGTGTTTTGAAATCAAAATAGCTTTTAAGCATCTTTTGTAGTGTTCAGATACAATTTAAAAGTGCTTTAAAGTTTAAATCACTTGTTTTAAAGCCAAAGTAACAAATATAAGCCAAAGGCCATAAGTTAGAAATTTAACTTGTAGCTTTTTGCTTATATGCCTTAAGCTATAAGCCCATCCTAACAGCCTCTTAATCGTCAGATAAAATAATACTTTTCTGTTGATTCATAAATGAACTATGTTGCCTCACTTTTTAGCTGTTCCAAATCAATTAAAGGACCAAGACATGTATCTGATGGAATAGAGGATCAACAAATTTTGCTCAATAGTTTTGTTCCTGAGCTAGATGATTTCGCATTTTGAATATCTGGAAAACTTAAGCATATGTTCTTACATATAAGTGATAGTAAGGTTGTGTGTCCTGACATGGATAATTCAGTTTCTGGGTACTTGTTTGTATATAACATCTTGCTTGATGTATTATGTTTATTCCAATGGAGCTTGTTCTTTCTCATATAAAATAGTTCTAAATAGTTCTTAAGGACCTTATTTCATACTGTGGGTTCTGTAATGTACGTGCTTAATCAGTTCAAATTTTGATTTAGAATTCCAGCGCTAAGTTCGAGAATTTTCTTTTATCCAGGTTCTGCCATTGGATTTAAGTTGGACAGTCTTTTGAAGCTCACTGATACTCGTGCTACTAACAACAAGATGACACTCATGCATTATCTTTGTAAGGTGTGGATGAGTCTTTCAGTTTCACTTTTTCTGTTTCTAAGTGATTATGTTTACTATTTCAGCCCTCTTTCCAGTTTCTATACTTAGAGAAATGGTACCCTTATATTTTTCTTTTCAGCAATGTCACCTCATGAAAAGAGTGGTGATGTTGAATTTCTTTAATGCTTCCTTTAATTTTCCTTTTCACCGGTTGACTGTCTCTGAAAAGCAATGTGAAAAGACCATCTTCAGAGGATTAAAAAAATGAGATTCTGGAAAGACGTGTTGATTTGCAAGCAGCTCCTACTATGGACTATGAAATGAAAACGTTTCATCATTTTAACATTAGCGCTTTGTTAGAAATGCTGTGAGGAAAGTCCAGGGCAAGAAGATTGATCAGTTTGATGCATGTGCGGTTTTTCTATTCTGTTAATTATATATCCAAGTGTGTACATTTCATTGGGCTTGCTATAGAGGTTGAAAATGAGATCATGCATACTACATTTTAAATTACAAGCATTTTACATGTTAGACGTGGCACTGAAAGAAAATTGAAGTACAGCCTAGTCCCTATTATGTGGATTTTCTTCAGTTTTACTTTGTACCACATTAAAGACCAAAAAGGATAAATGATATATCTAGCTATATACCTATTTATAGTTAGTGCAGCCTCGTCCAATTTATTGGTACTTATTTTATTTATAGTCTGTCCCAAAAGAATGAGATCTTTCTATATTTACAAACAATTTAACTTTGATCTTCTCTTTGTTGAGAAATAATGTGATTAAGTAAATAAATATTTGATCTCTCTATTCCAGTAAATAAGTGTTCAAATGTGATCTTACTTTCTATATATAGTCAGCTTGGGAAGTATATTTTGGATATATGTAACACAAATTATTCCTTCAAGGACCTTGACCTTGGCTTCTGATCGTTCGCTGCATCTTGCCAAAGTGCTACAGTTTTAGGCATTATTTGGTACAAGATTTGATTATGTGTGACACTATTGGAAAAGTTCTTAAACTAAGGCACATTTTAAAAGGTTACGGTGAGACACTCTTTTGTTTGTCAAGGATTTTGAGGTAGCCGTTCCTTCTATTCGTAGTTTCATTCTCCTGGCATGAGATGCCTCTTTTCTCTGTTGTCTGAACATTTCTGTAGCTGAGAAGTATATTCTTTAATATTACTTATTTGTTCATCTGCCTGAATATGTTATCTAATTGATAAATGTAAAAGGCCTCTTAATGTCTAATTGCTTTTCTTTTCTCAGGTTCTTGCTTCCAAGTCACCATCTCTTTTAGACTTTCACGTAGATCTTGTAAGCCTGGAAGCTGCATCAAAGGTTACTTGTCTTATCTCTATATGATTATATATCTTTGAATTTATCAGGATTGGTAAGAAATTTGTTTCTTCTTGCAGATACAATTGAAGTCTTTGGCTGAAGAAATGCAAGCAATCATCAAGGGTTTGGAAAAAGTTAAAAAAGAACTGGAGGCTTCGGAGACTGATGGCCCTGTGTCTGAAATTTTTCGCAAGGTATTGTGGCAGTTATATTTATTTTCAACTGTGTAAATTTTATGTGATATGTGCAACTATCCTACATGGGTGTTAGGATGTCTGAGAGCACTCCTTTGATCATCAGGTTAAGATGTTACTTCTTGCTCGGACATAATTTTTAGGACTACCAATATCCTCCTAATGTCGTGTGAGATTAAAAAAATTAATGAAAAGATACAGGAGTTCACTATTGGTGTACTTCTATGTTTATAATACCAGTTAACTTAAAAAAAAAAAAATCTGCTTCTGAAGCAATTCTCTCAGTTTTGTATCTTATATTATCCTCTGATTCTTAATATCTCTATTTGATTATTTCTTGATCTGATGGATAGATTGTGAATCAAGATATATTTTTACTTCATTATGGCATAAAGCTGCTGCAGTAAAATTCCATGTATCTTTTGATGAGAAGAGTCTGAACTTCTGTGCCACCTCTTCTATCTCTGGAAATTGGATGACTTTATTTACCTTTTGTCTCCTCTTTTTCCTTTATTCATTTAACAAAAAGGTGATGGAATCATTCAATAAGCACATCAAGGCTCTATTTCTATTGTTTCTTAAAGTGTACTAAGTCTCTGTGCACATTATTATCATTATCATTCTCTAAAAGACACAAGTGTACCCCCTGGCCTCTCCCTCAATGAAAAGGGAGAAAAAGAACAAATTTTTTGTCCCTTATAGGTTTGTTCTTTTGTCCTACAAATCAGACTTTAAAGGAATTCGTTGGTGTGGCTGAAGCACAGGTTGGCTCTGTCAAGGATTTATATTCTGTTGCGGTAATTTCCTTTGTGTTTTGTTATATCTTTGTTATATTATGGTGCAAAGTCATCTTCTATATGCCAATATAATGTTTAATTGTCATAACTTGCACAGGGCAGAAATGCAGATGCACTTGCACTATATTTCGGTGAGGATCCTGCCCGTTGTCCGTTTGAGCAAGGTAGCATATATACAATATACGTTTAATCCCCTCCACTCTACTAGCGAAATTGAGCAGATGAAAGTTTCCTCCTTCAAGAGTTTTGAACTATGCTCTGTTGTCTTCAATGACCTAGTCATTTTCAATTCTAACTATAAAATGTGAATAGGTGTGTTGAAGTTAGCCTAAAGTTAATCCTCTTAGACATAATAACTGCTCCACAATTTTATGGAACGATATGACTGCATTTTTTTAAGCTCTTCGTTAGAGTTGGAGTTGTTAATCAGTATGCTAATTTTACGAGATTTAATTGATCTGGGATACATCTGAGAGTCTTCCTCATCAAGGTTTCCAGTGTCTGAGGGTATAGTAACATATGATAGAGCTTAAGCTGTCGTTTTGTGTGGAGTGTTTATTTTGTCCTTTATGACAATTCTATATTTTCCTTCTGTCTTTGCCATCTAGTACTTTCCAACAAGTATCAGTTTCAAACACTTGTCTCCTTGAAACCACTGTGAGCTTACTGTCCAGAGAGAAACAAGTCTCTTAAGAAGAATTGTTCTCTGTACATGAATGAAGCATGATCCACCTTTTGTTTTGGCCACGTGGAATGATTACTTAAGTACGTCTACATATCTCTGGATTTTACTTCAATTGGAGTTGCATCTGATGGATCTGTTTGTTTTTTGTGCATCTGTTTGACACTGTACAGTCACGGCGACCCTCTTAAATTTTGTAAGGCTGTTCCGCAAAGCCCACGAAGAGAACTTGAAGCAGGCTGAATTAGAAAGGAAGAAAGTTCAAAAGGAAGAAATGGAGAACGCCAAAGGAGTTAATCTCAATAAGAAGGGTTTCAAGTGAATTGGGAATGCTATCATTGTTTCAGGGCAAACGATCTGTCTGTTGGTTGACCATGTTAACCGAAGATATCTACCAAAGACAGACCAAAAGGCTCCTAGTGTAAGTGCTTTGGCATTCTTTGGATTCAAGAAAGAATGTTGAGGCTTGTAAACCAGAGTGCAGTGACTGCTTTGCAGATAGGAAGCTGAACCGGAGACATCATTGTCGGGGTTCTTGGATGATGCAAGCAACCTCTCGCTCCATAAAGATCGACTTGATTTTTTGTTATTGGTAAGTGATCATGAATGCTTCCAACCTGGAGAAATTTGCTACATTATGAAATTGATGCTGCAATCAAGGGCGCGAGTTTGGATAGAGCCAGCATGCTGGACTCGGTGTTGCCACAATGTCCAGTGTTTGCCAATGACCGCCCTTACCGCGATGCAACTGTAAATTAGAAGTGTAACATCAGTTTGTATAAAGCCTAACCAGTATATCTAGATTCAAAGTTATTCTTTTCATTGTAACATAGAAATAGGGGTTTCCTATTGTGTCAGTTTTTATGGGAACCTGCCACGAAATTGATTGTACAGAAAGCATAGGAGAGAATAGGGATAGTTTCTATTAGCAAATAGTATTGTATCAATATGTAGGCTTTAGGATTAGTTTCCCTTTCCTAAATACAAATTTTGGAAAATATTCTGATATCTTCATTTTTTTTAGTCACACAAGCTTTCTTTGACAATTACTCGTAAATTTGTGGTTATTGAATTTGTCAAATGTATGATTGACATAAATTTGTTTTTTTTTGTATCACTAAAATTACTGAACTTGTTATAACATTTTCAAGAGATACAAAAATGTTGGTGCTGCTTCCTTAAAAAAGGTCATGAAATAAAAGTTATTTAAGGGATGCATAGGTTCTTATTATTTCTTAATATTTATATAAAATTTAATAATCGTAGAAAGTTGAGCACACGTGCAAAAAAGGATTTCAGTTAATTTGCCACTTTAAAAGTTTTGGGAGAAAGTCACTTTCTCATATATGTATGGTTTTTAAACAAAGCAAAGAATGATTAACAACTCTCTTATCCAAAGGAAAAAATTCCTCTAATGTTGTTTAATTAATTTAATCTTTAACTAAATTAATATAAGTATATTTTGGAAAATTGACCAAATATTATTATTAGATTTATGTAATTTGATTTGATATTGTTAATCCAACTTTAGTCAAATGTGTTTTAAATTTATAACAAGAAAATCATATCTTATTATTTACTAGATCAAAGCTTCACCATGAATGAATAATATAGCATTTACTTTCTCCATGTAAAATAGTTTTTTCTTTGAAAGTTAATATTTAAAAAATGAAGAGAAATTTATTATTGTTATAAAGTTAAGCTCAGAATAATATTATATAAAGGGAAAGAGACAAGAGAAGTAGATAGAAAAGAAAATTTTCTTTTTATTTAAGTGTGTCTTTTAAATAGGAAGTGATATCTGTATTGATAGTGTTAAGATATCACTATCAAAAGTCATCTAACTTGTAGGTGCATAATTATCTGCGTTGTTATCCAAAAACTAATAGATATATAATTATTTAAAGATAAATTAGATTAGTAAATAAAAAAAATTAATGTATTATAAAGATAATTTGAAGTGGAAAAATAAATAGAGAAATAAAAATAAAAGATTCTTATACAATAAATATAATATAAATTAAATTGCAGACCCTTCATTCAAGTACAAGACTAGATAAGTCCACAGCATTAAAGATCAAGATCGGGTCTCCATAAATTTGTAATTAGGAAATTTTTTTATAAAATTTATAAGGATAGTAACACTCATTAAATTAGATTAATTAGTGTGATACTTTTCTCTTAGATTATTTTCTTGACCCAAATTATTGTTTATGAGAAGTAATTTATTTTTAGGCATAATACATATATTAAATTCTAAACTTGATTTTAAATTTTAATTTTGACTTTCAATTTTCATAATGCACAAATAGACACTTTAACTATCCAACTTTTAAATAAATAAACACATGAGTCCTACATGACACAATACACGTAGGACACCACGTAGGAAAAAAAATAACATGTAGTATGACATGTAGGACATGTGTGTTTATTTGTTCAAATTTATATAAGTTTAAGTGTCTATTTGTGTACATCCAAAGTTGAAGGACATAAATGTAATTTGAAGTCAAGTTAAATGATGCATATATGTATTATGCCTTCTTTTTAATAAGAAAACTTTAACTGCATCAAATATTAATTGAGTTGTCATTTTTGACCTTGTGAAAATTCTCTCTTTCTCATTATCTTATTTTTTTAGTTTGAAGTGTATATCATATCATAGAAACAACCATTAGACCATGTATCAAGATTCAGGGCAGGGCCATCAATTAACCTATTACAATCAATCCACGCTATAATAAAAATACATATACACATCAATAAAATATATTAAAGTCTTTATTAGCTTTAGATAATTGTTATTAAATTCAATGTCACTAAAGGTTTTAGAGACAAAAGAGTGACAATTACCGCGAAAAGTATGTATTTAGTGACAATTAAGCTACTGTCGTTAATTAATTACCGCTAAAAATCATTTTTTTAGAAACAAAAAGAATAAAAGTTTATGTCCAATTAAACTTACGCCTTAAAAAATGTGGCAATACCAGAGTGCAATTACATAAGACTTGCTTACTGATATATCAATCTCGTGATCTCATATTTATTTATACCGATATAGGACTTTTATCGTAAGCTAAGGTGTCACACATGACCTACCCCCTCTCTATACATAACCTAGTCATCTCAAGAGGTAGTAATTTGTTTAACCATAAATTACTAACCAAACCATAGCCTCTTTTCTTCTTAAGGTAGTTTAACTTAAAAGTACCAACTTAAAAAGTAATGATGGACTCTGGCTTACTCAACTCAAGATTAACATATAACAACGTAGGTCACATTTTTTGAACCTTTATTTTTTAATTGATCATCTAATGTTTTTTTTTTAAGTATACTAATCCAAATAATTCAGATTTATATCGATCAGATAAAACACTTCCTATAAACATTTTTTATGATCAAGGCTCAAACTTTAAACAATTGATTATAACACTTGCATGTTATTGGTCACCAATTACTAGTGATAACTTTGGCCTTCTAGTAAAACAAAAGAAGTTACTTTATTAACTAAATAAATAAATGAGTCTTGGCTTACCAAAGACATTGTATGAGTTTTCAAACTCCCCAACTCCCAATTTGGAAAAAATAAATAAATGAAGTTGTTAATACTCCCAAAATGAAATAAACAAACAAGTCCAAGTATTATTAACTCTCAACCCTTCACATTTGGTGTTTTCTTTAGCTTTATTTGGCATTAGCTAATGATTTTCCGTGATCAAATTTGCTAAATACTATTCTCTTAAAAGTTAAGACAATGTTGTCCTACCTTAACCACCTCACCCCCACCCAACCAAAAATAATTAAAATACTTGACTAACTTGCACGGCTAAAATTAATAAGCGCAAATATATATTTCATCTGTCCATTTTTATTTGTCATGTTGTGCTTTTTGAAAGTCAATTTGATTAATTTTCAAAGTTAAATTAGATTACATTAATTTGATATTTTAAACAAAAAATTTAAATATTCAGAAACTATATGAAAAGTAATATAAATTGCAATTTTTTGCATATCAATATGATAAAAAAAAATACTATCTTAAAATGTTAATCAAAGTTCTTATTATTTTACTCTTAAAGCAGAAATCATGACAAATAATAGTGAACGAGGAGAGTATTATATAATTATAAACAGTATAGACGTTACATTTTGTATATATGACTACAAATATTAGCTTGACTGCTACGTTTTGCAAAGTGAAACCTCGTCTAACTTTAGGTACATGACAAGCAATCATCTTCCACCTGCCTCAATCCTAAACCTTTTTTCTCGTTCCATGTTTGATATTTGTTTTGAATTTTTCGATTTATTTGAATTTGTACATTAGGCCATTTAAAGATAAAAATACTTTCTATTATGATTCTTTTTTTTTTTTTTGCATTCTGAGTCCTCGTACACAATGACTATTACTTTTGATTATAGATGAAGAGTCACTGTAACAAAAATAATTATTAGCTGCAATAAATATTAACATTAATAAAGAGTACTAAATTTTTTATCGACATTAGTTAAAATTAGAATCAATATTGTTAAAGACTTAAAGACATATACAAAGACTGATAATTACTATTAAAAATAAATATTTAGCAATTAGTAAGAATTAATTACTGCTAATGATCATTTTCTGTGTAGTGAGTTACTATTTATCCCACTTCAATTCGTTTATTGAAAATATTGTTGGAATATATACTATTAACCATAGAATGTGTGTCAAAACATGGAAAGGGGACAAAAAGAAAATCGAACTCACACCTATTCTTTGAAATACTTCCAATGACATAACCATCACATTTGCCCGAGCTATTTCTTCGACTTGAACTCATGACCTTCTGATCATGTGATAATAACTTTTATAATGTAACCATCATATTTGCACGAGCTATTTTTTCGACCTGAATCATGATCTTCTGACCACGTGACAATAACTTTTATAGGTTAAAAATAAGTCACTGCTCTGTAAACTTGATTTCAGAAATTCATGTTTTTTTTCTCTTTGCATTGCAAATTGAAATATAAACAGTTTACAAGAATTTCATCTATACTGTATACAGAAAAGCTGTGACTTTTCAGGTTCTAAAGCTTACATCAATGGATATTTAGAGATTACAAGAAAAAAAATACAATTCTGGCTCCAAGAAATTGCTTGGTATTTGGAGACCAGATATTTTTTTTTATTATCCAATTGAAAAATAAATCAAGAAAACATAGAAGAAGAAGAAAAAAACTTAACAGAACTCCTCTAATGTCTTTATCTTCACAACTATACATTGATCTCTGAGTTGAATTTCATCTTGATATGTCGAAATGGACGAAACTGGAAAAATCCCATGTTCCTCTGTTTTACAGCTTTTGTAGAAAACACAGCTTGCTATAGTATCAAGAACAATAAGAAGTGAATAAATATAGGCGATGAACATTCCTTCTAAAGCTAGAGTAAAAAGCTCTGTTTTTTCTTGATAATACGCGTTTACGATTCTGTATTGAAACAGAGCTTCAACTGCTGCCAGAGCTAAATTTACAGGCACTGCTAGTGATAACGCTGTTGCTGTTCTTCCTCTAATCAAAACACAAGATTTGAGAATCGCCATGAATCCTCCAATTCTCTCATTTCCTGATGTTACCAATGCCAAATTACAAACAATTAAAGTGTTTGCGAGTATAATAGAACAGAGTACAGCCCCTGTTGCTGATAACAAAAGAATTGTTCTTGGATTCGAAAGCCCGAATCCATAATCAAAAAGATTGAACCCAAAGAATAGGAGAGTGAAACAGGTGGCGTTTGCGGAAATGATGAGTAATGAGTTACAGAGTTGGGTGACAAGAAGGTTGAAATACGAAGGAAATGTAGTTCTTTGAGATGGTTTTGAGTAGTTCAGAGATTCGATTACAATAGATTTGGCGAAAAGATAAAAGGAAATGGTAAAAGGGAATGAAAGAAAAGATATCAAAATCGTCTGAGAGATCTTGGAATTGAGAAGAATGAAGAATTCTGATGATGAAGGGAACCCTGCTGCATCGAAAAGTAAATGCAAACGCTCATAAATTATTGGATAAAGCGATGACGAATAGATGAATGATTGTAGTAAAAGAACAGAAGCAGCAAATGGAAAAGCGAAAAAAGCTGTTGTTGTGGTGAAGAACTGATAGTTCTGAAGGAAAATGAAGATTGATTTTCTGATGATTTTGGTTGTTTTCTCCATTGGAACAGAGGAGTAAGTTTCCATTTTTTTGGGATGTGAAGGTGGTTTGAGAAAACGAAGATATATATTGATGTTTAGCTCTTCTATTTTAATGGAGGAATCTAAATCTTCAATGGTAGTTTGGAAAAAAAAGTTTGGAGAGTTGTTCTTTTGGAAGGAATGGATAGGCCAACAACTTAAAAAATATTAACAAAAAAAAACAATAGAGGAGTTTGCAGTGGGAGTTGTTTTGGCTTTGTTTTTTTAAGAGTTGAGTTTGTTGGAGTTTGGTTCTCTATCTTAACTTCGGTTTTAGAAACTAACGGGTTCTTTTAATCAGAGGTTTTGAGTTTGAGTATACGAATCTGATTCAATTGAGCTTTAATGTGAGTAAGAAACCAAAAAAATTTTTTGGTTGTAGAAGGAATTATTTTTCATTCCTTTTTTGGAGATAAATTTTTTTGAGAAAAGGGACAAATATATCCTTGAACTATCGTAAATGGTATGTAGATATTCTCTGTCATATTTTTGGGACATAGGTACCTCTACCGTCCAAAAACTAGAGCATATATACCCTTTATACTGACGGACATATACGTGTCATAATCTTATCCACGATCCGACATTGGATCGATGGATAAGATTGCGCCACGTGTCCCTGTTTAATCTTCCGTTAGAGTGAAGGGCATACACACTCTAGTTTTTGGACAGTAGGAGCACCAATATCTCAAAAGTATGACAGAGGGTATCAACATACCATTTATGGCGGAGGGTATCAGCACTAGGGGTGTGCATTCGATTTTATACTATTCGATTTGGATTTTCGGTTTTTGATTTGGAAGAAGTGTAACCCAATCCAAACTAAAATAAATTTGGTTTGGTATTTTCGGTTTGGTTAATCGGTTATGTTAATAATTAGAAACATAACAAAATAATTTGCAACTTAAAAAATTATATATATATATATATATATATATATATATATATATATATATATATATATATCATATATATATATATATATATATATATATATATATATTTAAAATTCAATTTTTCGATTTTCATTTTTCTAAAATTGAAACCAAACCAAAAAACCAAACAAAGTAAATTATAAATTCAAAATCAAACCAAATTTTTTAAAAACCAATCCAAATTAGATTTCGATTTGATTTGGTTTGATTTTTCGGTTTAACCCAAATAGTGCACACTCCTAATCAGCACTATGGTTGATGATTCATGTTTGAGATTATTACTCCCTCCGTCCACTTTTAATTGTCATGTTTTTCATTTTTAGAGTCAAACTATAAGAATTTATTACTAACATTTTACGATATATTTTTTTGTCATACTGATATACAAAAAATTATAATTTATAATACTTTTCGTATAATTTTAAAAGTTTTAATGACTTTGTGTTTATATTGAGGAATATTATTTAAATATATAAGAAATATTTGTTGAAACTCAATAATAAAGTAGACTTTTGGTCCAGTGGCATAAATGAAACCTTGAAATCTTTAGATTTATATTAATTTATTATTACATAAAAATCATCGTATTTTGCTACGATTATCACAAGAAGTGTAACTCTAGTTGGATCTTGTAAAAACTCCACTAAATGTGATAAGAAAATGACAAAAGAAATGGTCTCTTATGTTTGCGGATAGATTCAAAATAAGTTTTTAAATATATTTTTAGCAATTTTAATTTTTAAGCTTATTAAATTCAACAGAAATTTAGGAAAATATATTGTACTTTTGGAGGGGGTTACATTTTTTTTCCTGGTGGTTAAAAGGGGTTGCACTTTTTTTAATAATGTGAAAACATTTAATTAATTAACAATTTAAAACTTTTGCTATATATAAGTAGGCTTTTTTCATGTCTTGCTTGGTGATGGAAAAGAGAAAACTTCTTTTTAGTTTTCTTGGAATTTACTTCAATGTGTTGGAATATCAATTGTTTAATTTAGAATTATTTTATCTTACACAACACTTGTGGTCACATATCCATATCATAGCATTGGAAATAAGTAAAGTGGAACATTTAATATTTTCTTCTTTTCTTAATGTTTAGTTAATATTAGTGTTCTAATTTGGAAAACAATATCATAAAAGTGGGATTGTGCCAAAGAGGAAAAACTTGAGTTGGATCCCTTAAAAATTGAAAAAAATATCAATGGTTAAAGTAAGTAGCTTTAATTTAAAACTTTTTCCATTTGTTCATATAAGCTGGTTTGATTAGTGAGAAAGGTGATTAATAGCATACTTTATTTTAAATTTATTTTAGTCATGTATTTAAAATTGGTTAAATTTTCGTATCATAAACACCGACAAATTATGATTATTGATACTGATTTGATTTACAAATACTAATCAAATTGGGAGAAATAAGAAAATTAGCACTAGTTTTTGTCAATATTATTTCCGTTTCATATTATACATTAAAATAAAAAAATTTGCACACTATTTATGAAAAGACATAATTATATTACGTGAACCTTCAATCATTTTCTAAAATGTAAAGCTATATATTTTTATATTAATTATTATTTCATAAAAGACGTGTAAAGTTTAAAATGGACCAGTTTAATAGTGATACTAGATGAGTGGTGACAAATTAGCAATTTGTCTCGGTAGCTTTTGGTTGTCATCACTTGCTTAATCATTTTTTATCTGGTCCTTTTTCTTTATTGGATATCTAAAATTTATATTAAAGTTCTGATTAAATTTTAATTATATATTTTAAGATTTTTTTAAAGATAGCGCTCTCAATAAAATTTATCCGCGAAAGTTATGTTTATTTCTTGGAGTGAACGAACATAGAAGAAATGAAAAGAAGTTACAAACCAAGCGGTGTACACAATTAGCTTTGTCAAAATAGACAAATGTATTATGTGTGCTTTTTCTTTGTCAAACATAGGCTCAATGTTCATCTTCTTATGATGTTTTTGCTGACCATGGCTTTTTGGCATTTTCCTCAACTACCTAATTGTTTGCTTTCGGCTTTTTTTATATCGCCAGAAGATAATTACGAGAAATTGTTTATAAATACTAAAAAAAATATCATCTTGTATCGAGTATCCATATTAAAGTCATTTTTAAGAGGAAGGTAAGCTCAAGTGTACTCAAAACTTTTAATTAAGGATGAGATCAGATGTTATCTATTCCATCAAAATGCTCGATATAATAAATAGAACTAGTAATTACCTAAAAATAAGCCTTGTGACCTCCTATATATATGTATTATATGTATGGCTAAGTTCTAACTACTTCATCAATAATTCCACTTATTCTTGGAGGGATTCTTGATTAATACCGTAACCCTCAAATCTATTGTCCTAATCCTACGATTAAGCATTTCATCATACTTGATTTGCCCAAAACTTTCAATAATAAGTTTATGGAATCTTTTACCTAGCAAGTACTGTAAGAAATTCTACGAAATGTGATATTTAGTAAATTTTTAAATTCGTAAATTTCTGACTTCGCTACTGAAATTATTAATTTATTATCATATTGGTATTGAATATAAAGGGAAAAAGATTTGATATATGTTCAAATTTTGATCGAAATTGTTGTTACGATACTAAACTTTGAAAAAGACATTTTACCTCTGTACTATTTAATATTAAATGTATACATGTGTCCACGTAGACATAAAATTTTTTGCATGATTATAAATAGTAATATGTTCACGTTGGCACATATATACTTTTAAATTACACTATTAAATAGTTCAGGAGGTAAAATGTATTTCATAAAGTTTGGTATCATAATAGCAATTTCGACCAAAATTAAAATATTTTTCAGACCTTTTTTCCGAATATAAATGTATATAGAGAAGTTGATTGGGGCTGAAGCGAAGGAAAGAAAAAATTGAATTAAAATGATGATTTAAAATAAGGTATCATCATTATGAAGTTGGTGCAAAGTCATCTAAACTAATTAAAATACTTGAAAGGTAAGTTGATTAATTATAAGATTGATTAATTAGTTGAGGGTCCATAATCGATATCCCATCCTTGTTGTTTAGGTTGCAAGGAATATATATAAGTATTCAGTCACTATACTTATGATTTTTCTCCTAACTTACAATAATAATAATTAGTCTTACTCACTCCTATATTATTAGTTCATATTTTAATCAATTTATATTGCATGTTAACTAATCCGTGTATTAGTAAGTGCTAACTAACATAATTAGTGGTTCTTAATCCACTTATCAGCTTTGAAAGGTTCAGATTTGGTAGCACTAGTACATGTTGTACTCTTAATGGTGTGTAGTCAACTCAATTAATTAATTCTTTTGTAAAACTAATTTAACCTTTATATTATTTTCAGGATGGTGATATTCTAACTTATAGACCAACTTATTTAAATATTTATTGTCTACTGCATGCAGCCATGCATCGCATTTTTACCTATTTATTTTAATTTCTTTAAGTGGAGTTTAATAATCAAGATATTTAAAATGTACGATGATTTTGTTTTTGTGCATTATGTATTTTGAATTGTTTATATAAAAGTAAAGTCGGTCAAAGTATTGAATATATATGACTTCTTATTTTTTTTTTTAATTTACTGATTATTGAAAAAAAAGGTCTAAAAATATTTTAATTGTTGTCAAATTATTGTTGCGGTATCAAACTTTATAGAGGATCTTTTACTATTATATTATTTAATAATGTATTTTAAAGGTATATATATGTCACGTAGACAGTTACTATTCATAATCATGCAATATTTATGATGTTCACGTAGACATATATATATACAATTAAAATACACTACTAAATAATGCATGGGGTAAAAGGTCTTTTTCATAGTTTAGTATTGTTATAGCAATTTTCGACCATAATTCAGATATATTTCAATTTTTTTTCCTTAATTATTCTAACAAACAAATTAATCTAAAGTGGTTATTTTTTTGAGTAAGTACGGGATTAGACTAATTAATGGAGGTTAATTAATAATTGATGGGAGACACATGGAGTGATGCAATGATCAAGATTGTGTTTATACGAAAAGGTTAGCAAGAAAAATACTTAGCCACTCAAACATGAAGAAAGAAAAAAATAAACTAACAATTGTACTTCCTCTATTTTAATTTTATGTGATATATTTTTGTTGTGTAAGAGTTAATTCAATTGATTTTAAAGCTAAATTGATTATATCAACTCAATGTTTTAGAATTAATATTTAGATATTAAAACTTACAAAACAAAATCCTATCAATTATGATTTTTCTTATGTCTACCTTTTAAATTCTTTGTCCAAATTTACATATGTAAACTGAATCTTAAATTGTGAAAAAAAAGTGTCAAATAAATAAAGACAAATAAAATGTTTAAATTCGAAAAAAGTATCAAAAAACACAAGGCTCAAAAATATTCATCTGTCTATGTTTAAAAACACCTTAATCTATTTCTTAGCTCAAAAATACCCCACAAATAACACTTAAAATCTAATGAGTTTTTTTTCAGTTAAAAAAACTCATGTGGCTTATTATGATTGACTACATATATTATTTAATTTAAGCAGGTTTGAATTTTAAAGGGGGTGTTAGTTCGGGATATTCTTTTAAGCCAAAAAATATATATTTAAAATATTTTTAGATCAATAAATACATATAACATATTTATACTACATCAAAATTGGTTTTTAACGATAATTAATTAATAATAATTATAGCTTTATTATAATTAAATATATTTTAATAACAATTAGTACTCTTTGGATATGTCTCTACAGCCTTTAGTGACATTGAATCTAATGATAATACTTAACTAATATCGATAAAGATTTTAATACTCTTTATTAATATATATATTTATTTTACCGTTAAAAATTATTTTTATTATAGTAATACGAATCATTTTTCATACTAAATATATTTGTGGTTTTTTATTCGATTTGAATGAAGTCTACTCGATATTTTTGTATATGACAAAAAGTAGCAAAATGTCAAAATATTCCAATGATAGTTCATAATACATACTCTTTGCTTCTTTAATTTAATTTAAAAATAAGTTGGGTGGATTGTCGGGGGTTATACATTAAATGATTTCACAATTCGAAAGCATATTATTAGTGTAATTAATATGATCATTATCTGTTTGAGATAAGATAAAATTTAAGAAATTCAATTATTATATGTTCATGGTCCATTTTGCAATTTACACCCCCGTTAAAAAAAATTATTGGTTTAAGCATTTATTTTATTGAAAATTGATAATACCCGAAAATATAAGTTTGATTACAAGTATTATAATTATTTTTAAAATGATTACATAATCATAAAGGTAAAATCGAAAGTAAAATTAATTGTTTTTTATTTATTATAATTGACAAGCAAAATAAATAATGGACAACTTTCACATATAGCAAACAAAAAAATCATATTTGTATGCTATAGCAAACTTTGCATAATTGGGTTCCATTGCAAACATAAATCTGTATAATTCGCTATACATATACAAGTGTATAATTCGCTAGCCTAAATTGTATAATTTGCTGGCCTATTTCGCTGCAATTGTATAATTCGCTATCCTATTTCACTGCAATTGTATAATGCACAATTGTATAATTCACTGCCTATTTCGCTGCAATATTAAGTGTATAGCAAGAAGATATAAGTTTTTCTCTCGCTTTATACAAAAATAGAAACACAATATATACACTTTTGTTGTATAAAACTAGAGAAAATTGTATTTCACTGCAATTGTATAATTCACAATTGTATAATTCGTTGACCTTTTTCTCTGCAATATTTGGAGTAAAATGTTTGTAAATTGTATAATTAAGTGTATAACACGAAGATATATATTTTTGCACGTGTATATACAATTTTCGCTCGCTTTATACAAAACAGAAACAGAATTATACACTTATGTGTATAAAGCGAGATAGGCGAGCGAGAATGGAGAGTGGCGAGCGAGATTTCTGGGAGAGAGACGCTGACAAATTTTAGCTAACGTTTGCTATGGAGCACAATTAAATCAAACCTTAGCTATTCCATTTATTAGGTTATTAATTTGCTATTATATATAATTTTCCCATAAATATATTATATATATAAAAGGAACAAAGATATACAGTGACTTTTTATATTATAACAAGGTAGACTGTGTAGGTGTAATTAAGTATTCCACCTTATTTTATCTAATAAAAATAAAAAAAAAATATGTAGGCCGCCAATTATTTGATTGATCAATAAAAAATTTAGGATTTGGATTATGAGCACATTATATTAATTTTTAGATGGACATTAATAGAAAGTTATATTGTCTGTATTAAGAGAATAAGACAGGTTAGCATCGTCCTTTTTTTGTCATTTCAATAATGTTTATGCCACATAATTTGGATTGTGAAAACTGTGTGCATTTTAATATGAATGAACAAATCTTGGTTGTGATATCCAAACAGCAACTTATAAAAGGACGTCCCATCCTCTATGATTGCTTGAAATTAGTCGAAGCGCATACATTACAGTCTCTGTTTTTTGGGTGAATATTTTATGATAATATGTTCATTGTTTGATAATTCGTAAACTGTACTAGACAATTTTCATGTGACGATCTCATGAATAAATTGCAGATGGAGGCTGAATTCGATTTCATGTATAATCCACCTCTTAACCACTCAATCATGTCTTAACAGGCTTACTCAAGTAGATATGTTATCTTAGAGGTTATTTTTTTAAATTTTTTTAATATAATAATTATTAATCGAATGATTATGAGAGAAATCTAACTTATAATAATTTCTTTTCCATCTCTCCTTCTCCATTATTCTTCATCTCATCCTTCCTCCTCCTTCATCTCCTTTAAAGTTATACTAAAAATATAGTTTTTAATAATTGTTTATGTATAGTTGAGATTGGATATATGTTAACCTTTTCTTAAATTTATATCATCAAGTCTTAATGATTTGGATAGTTTGACAGGAGAAAGTTATGTTGAAGAATATTATTGTTGAACTTTGAAAAACTTGTTAAAATGAAAAGTTAATCTATTAATTTTTAAAGGTTTAAGGTTGAATTTTAACTATCGAAAATGATTGATTCATTGGAGTTGATTTATGTTAACTTTGAAGCGAAACGTGTTGGTGAAATTCCCACCAAGCAAAACTTATGATGATTACTTTGGAGATTATTCTGACAATTTATTCGGATTGTAATCAAAATTTTAGCAATCATAATCATATATTAAAATTTATAATAAGACAAGTCAACCATCAATTTAGAAAACGTCAAAATTTACTACCAATATTCGTTATTCATTCTTACAATCCTTTACTTTAATTTACTATTTCTATAGAAATGATGACAATTTTATGACAAGGCATGTAATCTTAATGATTATCAAGATTTCTCTACCAAACTTTTGGCTATGAGTCTCTTATTTGCGTAAACCTTCCTAGTCGTTAAAGACTACAACTAAGACTTGGGCCCATCCAAAGAGTTGGATCTGTAGGGAATTGGGCCGTATATACTTCAGTTGTTATATGAGTCTTATCTC
Organism: Solanum habrochaites; assembly: GCA_027704765.1. Lineage (NCBI taxonomy): Eukaryota > Viridiplantae > Streptophyta > Magnoliopsida > Solanales > Solanaceae > Solanum > Solanum habrochaites. Next base: position 61,873,029 of record JAKWJA010002491.1, read on the forward strand.
CTTTTAGAAGTAGTAGGCCATGTCATTTATCCGTTTAACTTACGTCTTGCGATTTTTATTATTAGATATAATTTATGAGTTATGAAGTTCTTTAAGGCATAACGTTCTGAAACTAAACTTATGTATTGTGTTTCTCTTTCCCGCCATAACTCTATAAGACATAACTTGTGACTTATGGATTTGTTTGTAGTTATTTTGATATCTCGTTCTTCTAAGTGTTATGGAACAAAAATTAAAGACCTCCGCAAATTAGGAACATTCGCGCGAATTTACACCTTATTTGGATGGTTGTTACCTGTCGTATTGTATTGTATTGTATTGTATTTGTATTGTTTAAATATAATATTTATTTTGATTGTAGCTTAAATTTTACAAAATCGTATCGTTTAAATTCATTGTTAGTTAATGATGAAAAAACCCATTTTACAAAACCGCCAATTCGGTGTGATCGCGTCGCTACCTTAATATTTTTTCCTCATTTTATCTTTATTTATTATTTAATAATTATATTTCATATTTTATCGTACTTTTTTGTACCCCGTAACCTACTATTTCTTGTAGATTTATTATTCAAATCATAGACATGTGACATTATGTCAGGAAGAAAAACAATACAATCTATATTTAACACTGTATTCATTAAAACAATACAATACATAATGAAACAACACGTAAAAATCATTAGGCCCAAAACAATGAGATGGACTAGAACAACCTTTGTAATGGGCCTAAGTAATGAATTGGGCTAAATTTTGTCGTTATCGATAAATAGTGGAAGAGATGTAATGTACAAGTTTGTCCATATCCCGATACCGTAGTGCTGAGTCAGATTCTATGCCGAAGAACTACAAAGCTCCCAATCACTTTCTATAAAATTCTCCGCCTTCTTTTTCTCCTTCAATTTCCCGAGATTAATCCGCTCATGTGTGCCTCTTCACAAAGTCAATTCATACAGGTACTTCATTTTCTGCTACTTTTTTCTGTGTTAAAAAACTTGCAAAATTTCTATTTTTTTGTGAATAATTGAGCAAAATCGTGTTTTGAATTAGCTATTAAAGTTTTTGAGTTGAAACTTTGATCTGGTTTTCAATAGTTTTGTTTGATCATTGATTGCGGAATCTTCAATTTGATAGCTTGTATAGCAGCGAAGTTTCTGGGATCGGATTAAGATTCTGTTTTCATTTGATGCTCAAATTGACCTAATTTTTGTAATTTGAGGATTAAAGTTGTGAACTTTAGTTAATCATCTGTGTGACTAGAGAATGGATTTATCGTGTGATTTAAGATGGAATTAGCTAAGGTATGTCAACTGTTTTGACTAAATTGCTAGAGGTGTGAATCAGGTGTTCTATATTAGCAAATGAGTTCCAGAGGTGGTGGAATTGCTGAATCTCCTTATTTAAGGAACTACAGGGTTGGAAAAACTCTTGGACATGGATCCTTTGGTAAAGTTAAAATTGCTGAGCATTTGCTCACTGGGCATAAAGTGGCGATCAAAATCCTTAATCGGCGGAAAATGAAGACTCCGGACATGGAAGAAAAACGTATGAATCTCATACCTGGGTATCATTAATTTACCGACAAAATTCTGTTTTTTTCTCTCTTTCCGCCTTGATATATTTTTGTGAAGTTTAAAACAAGTTCATTCGAAGCACATCTTGGTCTGTTCCTTTGAGAATTTAGATGGTTATCCATGGAACATCTAAATATACTTTATCTTTGTGCAGTGAGGAGAGAAATAAAAATATGTAGATTATTTGTGCATCCACATGTCATACGACTCTATGAAGTGATAGAGACACCAACAGATATATATGTTGTGATGGAGTATGTCAAGTCTGGGGAGCTCTTTGATTATATTGTAGAAAAAGGCAGGTTACAGGAAGATGAAGCTCGGAAATTTTTTCAGCAGGTAGAGTTAATTTATTTTCTTGGTCTTTTGATAGTGCAAATGACAGTTTGAACTGTGATTTTAGGTCTTACGAGATTAAAGCAGTTTTTTCTTTGTCACTCAAATTGTTATTGCTTGGTTGTTTCACTGGGGACAGATTATTGCTGGTGTGGAGTACTGCCACAGGAATATGGTGGTTCATCGGGACCTTAAGCCTGAGAATCTGCTTTTGGATGCAAGACGCAATGTAAAGATAGCAGATTTTGGCTTGGGAAACATTATGCGAGATGGCCATTTTCTGAAGACTAGTTGTGGAAGTCCAAATTATGCAGCTCCTGAGGTGAAAAACCGTAGAGTTTGTAATCATTAAGATAACCATATCTCTTTTTGAGCTGGATTCCTGAAGGTCAATCGACAACATTTATTTGCAGGTTGTCTCTGGGAAACTATATGCTGGTCCTGAGGTAGATGTTTGGAGTTGTGGCGTGATCTTATATGCTCTTCTTTGTGGTACACTTCCTTTTGATGATGAGAACATTCCCAACCTTTTCAAGAAAATAAAGGTACATCCATTGATCTATTTTTCTGTCTGGTTTCCCTGGATTCTCCATTTTTTTATAGTTTGATGTAGTGGTGTTTACATGGTTGACCATGTGTCATTCAGAGTGGAGTCTACACCCTTCCAAGTCACCTGTCACCTTTAGCTAGGGATTTGATACCAAGGATGCTGATTGTTGATCCTATGAAGCGCATATCGGTAGCTGATATTCGTCAACACCAGTGGTTCAAAATTCATCTTCCTCGGTATTTGGCAGTTCCTCCACCTGATGCTAGGCAACATCTTAAAAAGGTAACTATAACATTATTATGCTAATAACAAAGGTATCTTGTACGATGCTGAAAGTGTTCCTATTGGCTAGACCCCTTTCTGTTCACTGCTACCTTTAAATCCTACAAGATATGCTGCTTTATATCTGGAAACTCAAACTGGGAACTGGCTCTTGTGGTTTCTCCATTTGTTACTCTTGTATTAATTCAAGTTGTAACATAAAAGAATTATGAAGTCCACTTCCAAAGAACATCAAAATACTGTTATCTGTTATCAATCTTCACTTCCTCTTACAAGATCAGGGAATACTTCTGTTTCTTGCTGCCATTGCGGAGGATCTCATTTGTCTGGAGATGTCAAAAAGTTGTCATATATATCCCATATATCTCGTTCCTCATGTATATGACTGTCTATTTGTTAAATAATGTGGTATGCAATTCTTTCTATTTACTCATTCTTGCTGTAACTATAAGCTGTGCTGCTGCAGCTTGATGAGGAAATTCTCCAGCAAGTAACTAGGATGGGGCTTGATAGAGACCAGTTGCTTGATTCTTTACAAAAGAGAATACAAGATGATGTACGTTGCTTCTTACATCACTAGCGGCACTCTGTTTCTTGTCGTAACTACTTTTCTTTTCTTTTGGGTTTTCTCTATTTGTATATGGCTAATAATATGGTACTGAAAAAGGGAAAGAAACTAGCAATTGTAGACATATTTGTGTTTTACATTTTCTACATTAGAAATTTATTGCAAAGGGATGAGGTGTGGTAATTGGTAAACCTTTTAATTACTTCAATTTGCTTTATACCTTTATGTATCTGTTTCAGGCTACTGTTGCATACTATCTGCTGTACGATAACCGTTCCATGGCTTCCAGTGGGTATCTAGGAGCTGAGTTTCAGGAATCTGTGGTATGCCCTCCCTTATTTTTACTTCATTCATTACTTCTCAATGCATAAACTTGTGGGGTTACATTTACTACCATTCTGTCAAAAAAGAATATGTGAACTGCAGACCGTTCATGCTGTTCTGGGATTGTCAAGAGTCAGATAGGAATATTATAATTTGTGAAATCCCATCACAATGAACTATGAAGATACTACTCCTACAGATATGCTGCTCTTCGTTTTGCAAAAATAAGGAAGAAGAGATGCTACTATGATCTGTAGTTCACCAACTTTATTCTACTTATTTTCCTTGTAATTTCTATATTATCTCTGAACTTCTTACTGATAGTATCAGAATCTATAAATAGTCTTGTTAACTCAGAAGTGGGAATTTTTGTATGTGGTGTTTGGAGTGGTAGCAGTTTCCCTGGTATTTGCTTTGATTGAATCTGTTGTCTTTCTATAATATGAAGGTGAAAATCTGCAAAGCATGTCAAGAGTCATTGTTTTCTGTACATGTGTAAATTCAAGATACACTACTATGGTTCCCATTGCCGCTCTTACTACAACTTTGAAACACTGGTGGTTGGGTTCAGGCATTAAACAATATTACTTTTGTAACTTCTGTACCCTTCCCTTAGTTTTAGAGTTGTGCTTCTTCAAATGTCAGATAATGTTTACAGTAGCCTCTAAGTGTTCCACACTGAATAGATGGTCCTTGTTATTTACATTCATGTGTTTCTTCAGGATTGTTATTCCCCTGGATTGTTTCCAAATCTTGACCTACAGCTGTCTACTGGAAACGGAGTTTCTGAAGAGAGTTTGAGACGCCCATTTCGCAAAGAGAAAACGTGGCTAGTTGGACTTCAGGTTAGTTTTTTTGCAGTATATGTATCAAAAATATTATGTGAATTTCCTCATTTCATGTTGATTACTTTTTCAGTCTCCAGCAAATCCAAAGGAGATAATGAATCAGGTTCTTGGGACCCTGCTAGAACTAAATGTTCGATGGAAAAAAATTGGGCACTATAATATGAAGTGTTTATGGTGTCATGATCTTCATCTTCATAGTATGGCCAGCAATCATATGAATGATGATGATCATTTTATTAGCAATGCAACTGCCATTAGTACACATTTACAACCACTACCTACTGTGAAGTTTGAAATGCAGGTACGGTTATCTTTTTTCCCATCATCTTTTTCTTTCAACGTAGTGGTTGTTTGCTAACTGTTGCATGATTTTGGACAACAATTCTAGCTTCTGGTACTCAAATTCATCGGTTGTTTGACTTGCGCACAAAAAAAAAAAATCCAGTTAAATACAGAATACTATTGATTCTACTAGTAGGAGCCCATTCAAATCTTGCTAATATGGATTTGCTTAAATACTGTTGCAGCTGTACAAAACTGAGGATGAGAAATATCTGCTTGATCTCCAAAGAATTAGCGGTCCGCAGTTCCTCTTCCTGGATTTCTGTGCTGGTTTCATTAGGCAGCTAGAGGGGCCACAATGATTGGAAAGAAAGAAGGATATATGGAGTAATTGTGTATTTTGTTGACAAATGTGAAACTTTGTTGTACATATCAATGTTAATAGGTTTATAATGTTCCTTACCTATACTTTAAATTTGTGATCATGTTTCTATTCAGGCTTTTGCCAGGTGTGATATTCTCTCTCAGTATAAGAGACCGCAGCTCTCTTGTTCCTACTAATTTTAGAGGTTTTGACATTCAGTTGTTTTAGTGTTTCCTTTCAATTAGAATCGTTTGATAAGATATACTTTAACCCATAATATAACTACGTTCCTTTTTAGTCTGTTTCAAAAGTTGTCTAGTGAAATGTATCACAACTTGTCCTATTTCCATTTACATTTTTCGGAGTAGAAGCTAATGTACTCATCGTGGTGACACCCCAACAAGAAAACTCGTATTTCTTAACAAATGTGAATTCATAACATATATTTAGCGGAGCTATTTATCTTGTGCTCAACCAAAGGGCAACGGATGCGGATTTCACTTGTCATTAAAAAAGAAAACATATATTTCGCCATTTTACAAGTTTATTGGCTTTTCCAAATGGTATAAGAGAGCATAATTACATTTTGAAAAATTAACAGATAAATCAGTAAAATACAACTACAAGGGGAAAGTTAATTATATCCTTGGATACAGACAAAGTTCTGGCATGTCTCCAGTTATATGAACTAAACAGGAAATCAATCAAAGATAACCCAATATTGCTTGAAAAAGTAAAGTAAAAAACATGAAAACAGAAAAAATCAAAAAACAAAAAGGCTGATCATCTTTGGTTTTAGTTACTTATTTCAGTTATTATCTTCCTTGAAAACCTTCTAAGAACATAGGAGAACCAACAACCACTCCAGAATCATCATTAATGTCAATGAGCTGAGCTTCTTTATGGCCTTTCGAATTCGTTCCAGGCTGTTCTGAAGAACTTGGCTTGGAATTTTCATTCTCATTCTCATTCTCATTCTTCACTGGAACACTACTCGGTGTTGCACTTTCAAGCTGCAAGGCATATTCTAAGTTCCACAAAACATCTCCCATTGTAGGCCTATCAACCCCATATTCTGCCAAGCATTTCTCTGCAGCTTCCACGTATTTCCTTAACGCCTCAGGGCTGATGGTTCCTGCAAGATGAGGGTCTATCATCTTCTCCAGAGAGCCCTTTCTGTGTTGCTGCATTGCCCATTCTGCTAAATTCACTTGTTCTCTTGGCAACGCAGGATCAAGTGCAGGCCTTGCACATAGTACCTCAAAAAGGACTACCCCAAACGAGTACACATCAGATTTTTCTGTTAGTTGTTGTCTTCTGAAGTACTCTGGATCAAGGTAACCAAAACTACCCTTCACTGCTGTGCTAACATGTGTTTGCTCCAGTGAAGGACCGGTTTTTGACAAGCCAAAATCAGCCATCTTTGCCACGAAGTCCTCATCAAGGAGGATGTTTGTAGTTTTTATATCGCGATGTATTATTCCCTGAGTTGAACCAGTGTGAAGGTAGTGCAGTCCTCGAGCAGCTCCTATGCAGATTTCAAGCCTTTGTTTCCATGTCAGAGTTGGCAAAGTGGAACCATAAATATGGTCACGCAAAGGACCATTAGACATGTACTCATAGACTAGAATCATTTCTGATTGTTCATCACAATAACCAATGAGTGAAACAAGATGTCTATGCCTGAGCTTGGATAGCAACTCTATTTCTGTTAGGAATTCGTTGATGCCCTGTGAGGATGATGGATTTCCTCGCTTTATAGCTAGTTTTGTTCCATCTTCCGATACACCAAGATACACTTTTCCAAAGCCTCCAACACCAATGACTGCTTTTTCATCAAAGTTTTTTGTTGTTTTCTTGATTTCATTGAAAGTAAAGACGCGGCCAAAGTTGAGGCCAGAGGATATGATTGTTGAACAACTAGTCTTGCTCTTGCTTGACATGAAGCTACAGTAACTAGCATTGAGAGGAAGCCATGAAGAGAATGTCTTCTGCTTCTCCCAACCCTTTGTTGGCTTCCTTCGCCAACGAACAATGCCCATCAAAAGCAATACTAATGCTGTAATCCCCATTGCCAATCCAAAAGCTGCAGCAATTCTCATTCCGCGTGATCTTGGCATTACACCATGCCGTCCACCAGATGAGAACAGCCCATCCAAGCTTCCCGCCATATTGCTCATCTTCATGACCTCCAATCCATTGAGGATGGCATTTGGGAGGATAGACTGGACGTTAGACGCGGGTCCCACCTGCACGATGATCGAGCCATTGGTGATGGCTGTGGCATTGAGCACAAAGTCTTTGTAATAAGGGGTGGCCAACTCTGAAGTCAGTGTTGAAAGGTCAAGACTAGAGACCCCCATCACCTCATTAACATAGACATTGAAGTACAACTCATTTAGGCCTTTGCTCACAATATCACAGAAATGCATTCTGATAAAGTAGGAAAAGCTCGAATCAACGTCCATCTCCCACGTTAGCTTGAAATTCGAGTTGGGAACGCCAGAATCTGCCATCATATCAGCCGTGGCATAAACTGAACTGGGGGCAATCAAAGGTGTCGCCCCTCCATCTGGATATACTATTGTCGTTAGAGGAACTGACACATTCTGAGCCCCTTCAGGAAATGCCATGTACTTGTTATCAGGCAACCATGTCCTCCACAATGTATCATTTTTAGGTGTGACAATTGGCCCTCCAACATTTAACCGATAACTTACTTCAAACGCAAACTGAGACAGACCATTAAAATCACCAACAGGGGAAACTGCAGCAGCTGAATCAGGAATGAGATCATCTGGTGCTGAGACAAACTCAATGGCATTGATAAAAGCAAAAGATCTCTTCAAAGGTGAAAATTTGAGGGTAAATTGAGATGAAGTAATATTAAGAAGGTATTCTTTGAACACAACTTTACTAGCATCTTTCACTGAGAAATCATGAAGTAAAACAATATTATCACAAGTAACAGTAAACATAGCACTCGCTAGATTATAATTCGGATGTTGAATAGGATAGAAGTACAAACGCACCCAATGTCTGCCTGGTTTGAAAACAAGAAACCTATACATAGACTCACTTTCAAATATTCTTGCTGTATGATATAACAAAGAGGCAGAGGAAAAAGAAGTGACCTTTTCTGATAAAGACTTAACAGAAGCTAAAATAGTCTCATCAGTAGACAAGTAAGAAGCAGATTGAGAATCAGACTTGAAAGTCCTTCCATCATCAAGCAAAGTAGTATCAGGAGATCCACAATTGATCAGATAGTTATCAGCCGGCGTAAACGTTCCTTTTGCAGCTACATTTGCACAAACTAGTACAAGAAAAGCAAAAATGACAAGAGGGTGTTTTCTTCCTCTCATCTTTTTGTTGTATGAGAATGTTAGAGAATGTTAGAATACTAAAATTGTTGAATAGACATAAGTGAAAGACAATTCTTGAATTAGAGTATAGCACGTCTATGTTTGTAAGTAGTAAACAAGAATATTTTGAACATTTGTTGTTAACATGTTCATGAACGTGCCTTGTTGTAATTCTGTAGACTTAAAAAGACTTTTTCAGTGATTCTGTTAATTATCCATAAACTGATTCTCAAGACAATAATAATTAAGGAAGGATGTGATTAACTACCAATAAATACAAAAGTCCAAAGCGCGTATCCAGCTGGGAATATAATGGTTGACCTTTGGAAGGGAAATGGCTATCATTTCATCATTATGTAGAAGAATCAGTTAATCATCCTTTCTTTATGCAATTTGTAGGACCAAATACCGGATTTTTAGGTATGTTAATGTCTCTCTGTTAGTACTCCATTAATAACATGTTATATAACAAGTTAAACACGTAGTGTATATACTTCAATGCCAATTAAGTTTAGTCAAATGTCGTTCTTTCTCATTTATCAATGAAACTGATTTTCTGGGATTTTAAGGTTATAAAACTATAGTGACGGTGAAAAAAGTAAAGAGGTTTAAAATGTAAATTCTTCCTTTTACACGCTAAAATTTGCAGCTGTAATAAAAATAAAAATAAGTCCACTAGCCAATATTCAATGAACTAAATTTACAATCTTCGTTGTACTCCACTGAAAAACCGTCAACATAATGGATAATTTCCCAGAACTCAACTCAAAATCCTTCATCATAAAATTACGAAGAAAAATAGACGATGAGAACAGTAAAACATATTTTTGAAATAGCTTCCAAATGAGTAAAACTCATAATACAGTAGTAAAACATCCATGGTAAAATAGCGTTGGCTCCTGGGGCTTCTGTCATGCTTTCCAGTTGGTTTGCTGAGCTGGTTCAACAACAACATACCCATGGTGTGGGGTCTGGAGGACGTGGTGTATCACGATCTTACCCCTGCCTTATAAAGGTAGAGAATTTTTTTTTTCTCGACTCAAGTAAAGCATACTCAGAGATAAACAAGGTATGAATTTGGTGAAGCAAACATACATAATATGAACTGTAATTGCAATACAAACAAAAAGGTCCATTCTAATGTGGCTACAAAATTCGTCCTTTTGGTTTTTACTTGTATGTATTGCGGGGTAGACCCAACCCACTGTTTACAACAAATGAATAATCTAGTTAAATAACAGTGCAGGCTTTTACGATAAATCTCTATGAAGGAGGAAAATTGAGTTGAGGATCCACCAGTACTAGAAATGTGGATTCAAAAAAAAATTGAAATCAAAATGAGCTTTACAGAAAAACCAATGGTATTACAAACAATGGAACTAATTACAGGTTGACCATAAATTATATCAGCTGGCAGCCTTCTTCTGCTTTCATGTAAAAGGAACTAATTACATGTTCAATAAATATTATTGCAGCCGGCAACCTTGTTCTTCTTGTTTCATGTATAGCAGACCTCTCCTTATCCTCTGCGGAATAAATTAAGCACAATTAACAGATAATATAAGCGACTGATCAAGGAAGAATCAGAGAAAAGAGGAGAAAATCTGCTTGTAATAGTTCCTTGAGTTGTTTTAGGGATATTAGTGCAACAGATAATATAAGCGACTAATCAAGAAAGAATCAGAGAAAAAAGGAGAACGTCTTTGTAACAGTTCCTTGAGTTGTTTTATGGATATTAGTGCCTAGGGAACATGACTTTTGACAGACGGATCTGGGATTTCAATACGATGGGTTCGACTAATAATGTTCTCAAGCACCAAACTCATTGTACTTCTATAATTATGGGTTTAGATCTAATATTTGTTGAAATTTTTGGTGGGTTTTCCCATTAAAATCTATACTGTGTCGAAAATACTGGGTTCGGATGAACTCAGCGCCGAAGCACTAGAACCACCCCGTCTTTTGACTATATCTACATGTACATCTCTAATCCTTCTTGACCAATGTTAGAATAAGGCAATTTACCAATGTTAGGATAAGGCAATTTGTTTAAGTTGCTCAACCACGCTTTAGCCTAGTGCCCATGACATGCTACACCAACATCCATCTTGTAGCAAAACCTTGTTCTCTAAGAAAGGCGCTCGTGCAAAAAGTGAGTTTAAATAAAGCGTTGAAGAACAATTACCTCAGGTGTATCTCTTATTTGAAGCAGGTCTAATTTCTCTGTTGGTCTACGAGCGGTCAGAGTGTTAAGCTGCATTTAATTAGGCACCAAAATATTAAAAAACTAATTCATGTTTACTAATTGTTTTTAACTTGAACATGGATTTGAGTGTGTACCCAAAAACTTAAGCGCTCAGGATCCTGTGGTGATGGCATCAATCCTTCAGCTTTGAAGAGTTCTGCACTTCTACGATCTGTACATAAAATCTAGGTTATGATATTTGTACTGAATGAAAATTAAGCAAAATGAATAATTAGGCTGTACTATAACACACAAAGCAGAAACATTAAGCTCAGCTCTCTGCCTAAAGTCTTTCAATAAAGTTTGATAGGGACGACAAGTTTTCCGGGTCATGATTACCAGTTGGATTGATTGATAAAGCAATCTTTTAATGCAGAAGGATTCATAGATAACACACCAATATGAAGTGTTGTAGCATGTACATCGCATACCAAAAATCTAAACACCTATATATGCAAGTGGTACATCTACTTTCAAAACCTATAGATGGAAGTGTTGTAGCTATGTATTGAAGGATAAAAAAGACATCAATTCTCATCCTTCAAATGGACCTACTATAATCATTTGCCACAAAAAAAAAACTAATGAGGAAAAATCTTATTATTAATGACTTTACCTCCTGCTACTTGTTGTGCGTTTCTCAACCATTGTTGAGCGAATGCCGCCGCCTTATTTGCCGTCTCCAGTAACTATCAGCAATTGACAAATTACAGTTCAATATTTATAAAGCTAGGGTATGAAAGCATTAAGCACTTGACGATGAACTAATATACAAGTACTACATATACACACATAGCACACAGTATACAAGTACACGCAAATGCGCACACTAGTATATATCAGTAAACCTTTGAGAAAGGAAAAAGATCTTTCGATCATAATTCAGAAGAATCCCAAGAAAAACAGTTTGCCTCAAAAATCCTCGAACAGAGCCACAAGGTTCAAGAAACAAGAATTTTTCTTTTAGCAGGTAAATAAGAAAAAATTAATATAGCACAAAAATAAGGATCATACATAAAATGGATTGATAAATATCTCTCAGAGGATTGCTATACAACTTACTTCATGCCTCTCTCTTGTTCCTTCAGCAGGGCATATATCATGTATCCATTCAACCTCAGCAACACGATATCTTCATAATAATGGCCAAGGGGGGAAAATAATAATAAGCACGCTTAGAGAAGCATAAAATAGCAGAATAAGAGAAATGTATAGCATAGGTGATGTGCTTAATATTTTGGGATAGCATATTGAATCCAATCTCCTGACTTAACACAAAGAAACCAACAGACCAACAGAGACTTCCAACAGCCCCTCCCTTTGAAGAATTTCAGATCTTTGGCCTCTTTTACAAGAAAATTTACTTTTGAGAAAGAAATTAAAAAGAATAACATTTTCTTAAATCTGTTTTTGTATGAAAGGAAAAGGAAAGTTCGAAACAAGAAGAAACCAATTCCTTCCCTACACTTTTTCCAGGTCTTATTACAAAGAAACTTTTCTTCTTGTGAGCTTTTTGAACTGCTTTCCTACAAAACTTTTGCTTGTATAATGAACAGAAAAGGTCAAAAGTTACTTTTCTGTATTTTCATTTGGCAACTAATAGTACATGAAGCAATGTTTCTGTGCCCTTCTTACTTCTTCCAAAACTTAATTACCAATTTTCATCCGTACCAAAATAAGGAGATAGATATTGAACTAACCCATCTTGATCCCAATGTCGTACGATGCGACATCTACGTCGACTTTCAACCTGCATAAGTTTGTGCTAAATCAGATACAAGTTAAAAGAACTTTGAAGATTTTTTTCTAGGAAAGAGCTTCAGCAGGAACTTGTCTTTATTATGGTGGGACATCTAGACATGACAGCACATCTGGTGGAAATAATAGTCTTTTGAATTCGTCCTCAAAAAAAAAAAAAAAAAACCAAGGTTCCATCTAGCAAAGATATTGAATTCTAATTTGCTGAAGAGAGAAATAGTTAAAGTGTTCAAGAAGAACATTTTCATTTTAAACAGTCAGGTGCACCAAGAATATTATACATGGATGCAATATTATACATGCTAGTGTATGGTGAAGAACCTTGACTATTTTACATTTAGAAGTTATCATATAGCAGTTTGGACACTTGTGTTAATGAACTCATAAGTAGTAAATAAGCACCATGCTAACAGGAAGCTAATATTCACCTCCAAAAAAAAACGCCCATCTGGAAGTGGCTCACACCTACACAAAGAGATGAAAGTATTCAATTTCTATAAACAAGAATAAAATGATGGAATCTATAGAAGAATAAACATAAAAGATATCCCGAAAATCTTCACAGGTCGCAGAACACATACTCTATAATCTCCACTTCACAAGCATAATCAGCAACCGAACCTGTCGTAGAATCATGAACAGCCTGCACAATTAACATTGAAGCCTCAGCCAAAAGTGAAGACAGCAAAACCAAGTGTAATAACTGGGGGGAGGGGATCAAAGGAAAACCTACCATTCCCATTCGGCGATTTCCTTCCATTATCCTTCTGATCTGTTTCAACAACAAAATTTGTAAACATTTGCAAGAAAAGTATGCATGTGAGATCTATGAAATTCCATCTTAACTATGCATGATTGAAGGCTTGTTTGCAATCTAGGGATAAGCAGAGAATATGAGAGAGAAAAAGGAGGGACAAGTATTATAATGCTTTTCATTTATTTAGTTCGAGCTGGACAGTCGGAAAGAAGTATATACTTTCCTCATTCCTATTCTATGCCCAGGGAATAATTGCAAAAAGCTCTCTATTTTATGTTGTTTCCTTATATTTATACAATCAATCAAGAAGAAAAAGATTCTCAATACTTTATTCCCTCTCTTTTGCTTCTAAATATATAGTTCATTAGCTAAATCTAACAATAGTTGAGGCCTGCTCACTAGTTAGTCAGACGGATTACTTGCAGGAGCCATCTTTCAGTGATGCTCTAGGTGTCTTCACAGAATTGCACAAATTAGCAAAAGAGAATCACAATTGCCAGATCTTTTCCTCCTCAATCAGGTATACATTATTGTATCATGTCTTTGAAAAGCTTAGACAAAAAATAAACAATATCTAGAAAATCCCACTACCGATTTCGCCACTTTCTGCGCACACTTGCATAATGTCGAGATCTGAGAGAAGACTTACACAAATTATCTTAGAAATCGTCTGAAGTATAGAGATAAGTGTGACATTTAGAGAATCCCTAATTTCAAAGGATGTCTAACAAATCAATTGAGTAGTGAACTGACACGTGTTTAAATTTTTGCAGGCTGGATATATAAGATTTGTAAAGTAGATGCCGGTTTTACTTTGGGTCTGAAGTGCAGTCGTTGTTGCTGTTGCTTTTTCTTTTCATTTTTTAGACTTAACTAAAAGAGGATAATTGTAGTTCTTTTAGTTATGGTCCCAATACTTCTACTATTGGTGATAAGCATCAATCATCTAAACATTTTTTACCTCATAATTTGTGTCAAAGTAGCACAAAAGTTTTATTGGAACCTTTTCTTATATCTGGTAAACTAATGATAGGGACCATAGGTAATAGCATTCTATAAAAATCATGATCATCAAGATATAGAAATAGAACAATGGTCCATCTAGGTCCACACCGAAAAAGGTAAAACTGCATTCTCCACTAATGGTCAAGAGAATAATAGTTAGGTAGCACTCACCATAAGTCTGTAACGCGGTTCAAAAATGTTGAGTGCAAGCTTCTCACATGGTAGAATAACGTCCATGACGAAAAGGGGCAGCAAGTCAACACCGAGGTTTATCAAACTGTCATTCTCAGCCTTCCTTTCAGCATATTCCTCAGGAAAAGTTTTTTCTATTATGTTTTTCAACGTTACACTGAAAACATGCAAATAAGAATGACGTGTATTAGCCACACAAGAAATATATAGATAATGAAATCTTAGCCACATGGGACAAAATGAGTTCAACTAAATCATTAATAATAGTGAAGAGTCATGAAGGTATGTAAAGGTGCAGACGCAATATGCTTTCTATTCCTTTTGCAGGAAGAATTGTGGTCTAGAAAATCAATCTATTTACACAGCATTACAAGAGAGGAAGCAATAAAGCATGTGACTGGATTCTACCAGGAATCACTTATTATCCTAAAAAGAAAAGAAAAATAGAGAAACCACAGTTTTAGCAGTAAGTGTAAAACAAGTACAGTGGGAGGATGAACCATAAGCAACTTACCTGATTGCACACGTTCTGGGACTAATGAAAAGAACTGTTCGGCACAATGGACATCTGTTATCTACAAAATGTTCATCCAAAGGGTAAGGAACAAGAGTAAGAAGAATAGAAGATGATTATAATTCAATATGTAAAAAAAAATTTGGGATAATCAGATAGGGCATGCAAGTCTAAAACTTACATCGGTCCATCGACTGGAAAAGGCATGCACGGCAAAAAGAATGTCCACAGGGAGTTGTTATAGGTTCATATAATAACTTTAAGCACAGGGTGCAGTCAAATTCATCACTGCGCTGTGGTCTCCCGTGGGTTCTCCTTCCAAGTGTAGTTTTGATCGATTTCTCCAAATTTAGAAGGGGATTGCTACATTGCAAATTAAACAACAATTAAAAATCACCACATAATCAGACTTTACCACAATGCTTCTGGAAAAAACATTATGCTTCTTTTGAAAAGCTACTGACATGAGAAAGCATGCCGAAGTTATGCTTATCACCATAATTTGATTTACCTTTGAGGATGTATTTGAAGTC
Organism: Solanum habrochaites; assembly: GCA_027704765.1. Classification (NCBI taxonomy): domain Eukaryota; kingdom Viridiplantae; phylum Streptophyta; class Magnoliopsida; order Solanales; family Solanaceae; genus Solanum; species Solanum habrochaites. The sequence goes on from JAKWJA010002491.1 coordinate 61,888,525, forward strand.
CTGAACGGATTATCTCTTGGGCGAGCTCATATTTTTCTAACTGCCAATTAAAGAATATGAGATGAGTGTCCAAGAAGATTATCAAGCTATGAAATGTTTAAGAAGAGATTGGAAGTATAGCAATCTCCTTCACTATATTGAAAAAGTTACAAACTGACACAACAAGCAGAATAAATAAACAAATAAGGATTTGATGAGATAACATAAGACCATTAAGTGAATTAGACAGTTGAAGTATCTGCTACACTCAAAATAGAACAATGTATACGAGGGGGTCCCAACACCCAAGGAAAAATCCAATTTAGTTATTTAACGAATTTAGAGAACAACAAAAAGGAAAATAGAAAACAAGGCTATTTTCCAAAACCGACACATGTTTCACCATGCGGTTTCCAAAGCTAATGATGCACGATACATTAATTTCCTTACCAAAATGAGTGAGTTTGCCTTCAGAATATATGAGGTAACTGAATTGTTCTGCAGATGCATCACCTTCTCGGCATCCTTTAGTGCAAGCTGATATTGAAGTAAAACAGTTTAAATTTTCTGCAAAACCCTCTATTGAGTAGGTTGAAATCATAGACAATAGAAAGAAGCAGACATACCCCAGCATATGTTGTAGGATCCAACCCACTCAATGGCCTGTATTCTGAATCTGATGCAGATCTACTTTTCAGAAATTGGCTATACCTGGAAGTTCATTCATAAAAAATTAAGTTCAGCTATTTGTAAAATGGTGAGCAGTCAAATAGAAAACATGAAGTAAAGATGGCAAGGTAAACAGAGATGAATCAAAATCGCAGTAAAGCAGTCAATATGCATCAGAAATACCAGGCATATAAATAAACTTTACCTGAGGTATGAAGCGCATCTGTTGCTAAGAATAATAGGATCATCCGGCTTAATGTTGCTAGCTCTTGTGTAACGATTGATTGCCTAACCAAGAAAACAGACATTGAGAAAACAAGAAGATAAATGCAACCATACAAGATCCTGTATGAGATCAAATATAATACACAGTGGAAGTTCAAATCATCCTTGCTGAAGAAGCTAGTTATCGATTTAACAGACAACATTAAGGAAAAATTTGACCACTAGATTGGGCACTGGTATGCTTGTCAAAACAACAAGTGTCTTCAATTACTATGTCATGTAGTTATAGCTGGATGTTGGACCACAGGCACTTGATTTTACATCTCAAAATTTTCTCCAAATCTATAGATTATTGAACTGCCCAGGAAACATCACCTCTTACGACACGAGTATAGAACAATAGACCTAGTCTATTCTTCATCAAACATGAGAAACAGAGAGCTCAAACGTTTTGGTTTTAAATTTTGTGCATCTTTCTGATATTTAGCATCAAATCTTTGCTTGCTCAGGAAGTAAATATTTCAAGTTATATGATACGGTAGGTTATCGTACCTCTTAAAAAATATGAGAAACAATGAGAGAACCAAGGGTTTATTATGGTATGGAGAAAATATTTTCCACGATCTATCATTTCCAGTATTTAGTTACCAATAGATGTGTCCCGAAAATTATGGGTGGAGGTCATATTCCTTTCCTAATAGCACTGATACATACTCTATTTCTCACTTGCTTAGAAGAACACATAAATGTTTTAAGCAAGTGATCTTTTAAGAACATGTAAACATTTATTTTCAATTTTTAATACTTATCACCAATATTACTGTCTCAAACCCTATCCTCTGCCTTGTAGGATTACCACATGCCACCTACTTCTACCAAGGCAACCGCTAGAAAATGATCCATAAGACGATTACCCACATTTTTCATGATAAACATTTTCCTCACTTAGAAACCCGCCCTTGTGGAGGTATGAAAAGAAGGAAACTTCCCTGACTAACTTGCATAATCACAGGCTAATGTTTATTTGGCATAAAGAACTATGTATCACTGACAATAAAGAAGATAGAAACTAAATTCATGACAACACTACCAACATAGGAAAGAAACTGAAAGATGAACATAGTGGTTTTATATATACAAGTGATCAATTCCATTTAAGGTTACCCCAGGAAACAAAACATAGTCATGTTTATGGGATTCGCCAATTGAAGTCTTTGACACTGAATCAAATTAATAGATCCACCTCCTCTTCACTCCACTCCACTTTACTCCAGACAAACAGACCATTCCCCCCTTTTATTTTCCAATTATATGGATATCTAACACGAACAAAAATCTTTGTGGAAAAACGACCAAGTCAAAGGTAATTAAATTGCAAGACGCTTCCTTTTCAGTTCTAAATCTTCAGTTCTCAGAATTCTTGAATAATCACCACTACCCCAAGAATAACTTAACCAAGTATCAAAGGCACAACATAAAGAAAATTGGGTTTATTACCTCGTCCCATCTGTTCTCACGATATGCTTTATTACCCATCTCCATAGTCTCACATAGATGATTGTATCTGTCCCACGATATAGATGGCGTCTCTCCTGAATTCGCCTGCATTCCATCAGGAAAAAATCAGAATATAAAAAACCCCATTTAAAAAAAAAAAAAAGAAACACCCCAATTACCCCATTAATGAAGACAGCCCAAGAACAGAATCTAAGAGCCCCCATTAAAGAAAACAGAATCTAAGAGACCCCCATTAAAGAAAACAACCCAAGAACAGTGGAGTTGTAATTAAAACTGAAAAAAAAACAAACCCATGGAAAATCTTGAACATCATCAATTCCTTCAAGATTAAACCCAGAAGAAGAAGCCTCGCCGGACATTGCAAGAAAACAGAGCTGCGTAAAAAGTAGTACAGTAGCAATAGAAGAAGATTAGCGATGTCGCTTAAAAGCAAAAAGAAGAATAGGAGTTAAAGTATCGTGTTCTTCCAAGAATCCTTCATTACATACATGGACTGTATTCGTCTACGTGGTCCTTCTCTCTCTGTACTCTGCACTGTACTGCGGATCCCCCTCTCTCTCTCTAGAAAGTGTAAAACTTTTTCAATCCATAACTTTGGAATTATTGCGAGAGCTTTCGTTCTCAAGAATAAATGCCCTTAAATTTTCACTTTAGGATAAAACGATTCACTTATAAAAGTCTTCCTGACACATTTATAGCCCACAATTGTACAATACGCTGAAGTGCAAAAAAAAAAAATTAGTAATATTTTTTATTTATTATTATTTATGTAGTATTATGTTAAATTTGTTTTATGTATTTAAAGTGAATTATGTGTGTAATATATATGAATTATAATTGATTTTTAGATATATTATGTTTGTTTGGTAAAAAATTGACATATTGTATTATAAATTTATTAAAATGTGTGATAAATAAATTATTTATCATTAAAATTTGTATTATATATGAATAAAAAATTGTTCTTTATAATATGAATTAAATTTGTACTATAAATAAAATTAAAAATGATCAAGCGAAAAAAATAATATTATTACTATAAATGATAAATATTTTATTATTATAATATATTTATGTCCTTTTGTTGTTTACTTTATGATTTATTAGCACATTAATTATTTTTGAAAATAAGAATTAGCTTACTAACCTATGTTTATCTCTGTGTAAGTAATATCTACGTAATTAATTATAACGACATTCTATATAATTAAATTTGTGGTAATTTGTTCATATATAAATAGATATTATGATAGTTTACGGATAGTTTCTAGTTCTTTTATTTGAATATTTCCTTTTTAGCTATGATGACCCTAAATCAACAAGATCTGAAAGTACTTTTTTTTTTGTTACAAACGCATGACCAAAATAACTAATAAAAAAATACATAATACATATATTAGATTCTAAATTTGGCTTTAAATTTTAATTTTGATGTTCAACTTTCATAATTCATAACAGACACTTTAATTATCCAACTTTTAAATAAATAAACACATGAGTCTTACATAGCCACAATACACATAAGACACCACGTAGAATAAAAAATAACATGTAGAATAAGTGTGTCTATTTGTTCAACTTTATATAAGTTTAAGTGTCTATTTGTGCACATCCAAAATTGAAGGGCATTAATGTAATTTGAAACCAAGTCAAAAAGCACATTTATGTATTATGCCAAAAAGAAATTGAGAATATTTATGTTTAGGCTGTTCACGGATAAGTTTGAATCAATTATTAGTTACGAAATCAAAATCAAATCAACTTAATCAATTTTAAAATTTATTAAATCTAGTCAAATTAAATATAATATAAATATTTAATTGTTATTAATTTTAATTTTCTTCAATAATTTAATTATTAATCATAAATTAAATATAAAAATAATTTATTCAAAACTTGAAAAAAAATGACACCAGTCATTTGCTTTCTAATTTTTCTCTTGAAAGCATCAAAGAGAAAAAATATATTTTTAAATACAAAAAAAAAAAATGAACCTGAACGGTGTTGTTTTTGAATTAAAACAAAATACAAGTAAATTGTTTATTACTGTCTAGTACTGAAAAAAGGTCAAGGGGGAGGAGGAGTTAATGCAAATTTGTCATGTTATTCGTGTCACGTTTCTAAGGTAAGTTAAAATAAATAAAATATTATTTTTGGAAAAATAACTGTATAATATATATCTCTTAATTTATAATTACTGTTTCTCAAGTAAAAACTCAAAGTATGAGTTGGATCCTCCAAAGGAACACAAACAACAAATACTTCAAAGCAAATTATTTTGTACTACAGACATGAGACATGTATTGATGTATATAAGCAAAAAGAAAAGAAAAAAAAGAATTATATATGTATTAGTAATATATAATTTTGATATTGGTGTATTAATTAATTTATCTTCTATTATGCATAAAATTGTACATAGATATATACTTACATAAGTTTATATGTTTTATTTATGTAAGTTTATGAATGGTAAACTAAATGCTATATTAATTTTATACATAATTTTAACCAACTATCAACTATGAATTATTAATATATTCATAACGTTTCTTCTAACCAGCTATCAAACGATATTTAAATGTTTATTATTTTGTGTGACTTGTTCCACACTTTGAGCTAAAAAGAAATAGGTCAACGATTTGCTTAGCTCGAATTTATTATTTCTTTTACATTTTTCCTTATTTGGTATCTCATCACCAACCAACATACTTCCCTTATTGAGAGTTCGTGTATTTTTTGTAAAAAATTAGAAAAGAAACAAAAAATACTCTAAATTTAAATTTGTCTTGTGGATAAATTTAGCTTCACGAAATAGTCACCCAAAAATCTTTTATATATGATTGAGGTATGTCTTTCGTCTATAATTATAAAGATTTTAAGTTTGAAATTCGATAAATTAAAAGAAATTCTTAATAAAAATTAAAAATATTAAACACCTAATGAAAAATAAAACGAATACATATATTCTTCGACTAATCAAAGTTGAATTGACTTGTTTGGACAATTTTATACAGATTGAATTGTGACACCTAATAGGGAGGACAGCCACAAATAAAGCAATACTATTTTACGACTTTATGTGAAGACTTTGTTTTGTTATTAAATAAAAAAGGCAAACATTAGTTACAAACCTGTCTTGTTTTCAGCAACTTCTTTGTGATGTTCAATCAATTCCTTCTTGTTTTCTGTCTAAATTTCTATGTTCGATATTCAGTTCAGTACTTTTATAGTTTGATTTGAATAACTGATAAATAAAATTAAATATTGTTAATTGTCGAATCCTAAAAAAAATAAATTAATACCAAAAGCTGGACCGGTCATAATATGATTAATTAATGAGTGTTTAATTGTTTTTAAGTTGGATTTTGGATTTGAAAGCTGTAAACTGAGAAGTTAAAAAACTAGCAACGCCGAATGTTGAACCCTTCAGACTGCACTAAGCAAAATACTCCACCACTTGTAATTTTTAATTCCAGCAACCATAAAAATGTATTAGTTTGGAGATTATTTGACTAATATCTTAATTGTGATTTATTAATAATCCTGTTTCTGGATTGTATTAATAAAAAGTGCATTTGCTCGTGTCAATTTTTTATTTATTTAGAATGTCAAATCAAATGAGATAGGCTGGCCCAATTTTTCAATTTCATCCACCCGATCATGTATGGATGGATATGCCTTTTTTGAAATGTCAATTTTTTTTAACGAATAAAAAAGAATATTTTAGGGTGTCTTCGATTTAAAAGAAAATATTTTATCAAAAAAGTATTTTTATTATTATTAAATTTATTATTGAATATCCATAAATTAAGGAGTTGGTATTGTTGCAAATGTAGTCATTTATCCTTCCCCCCGCATTTTCTTTCGCCTTCCACCCTCAAAAGTAGACAAGAGTTAATTACTGGCTGTCTAAACAAAGATATCGCGAAAATAGAATTTGAACTCGTGATCTCAAAGTTATGAATCTCGCAAGTTATCAAATTTACAATGCAAATTTTACTAACCTCTGCCAGAGAAGTCTTCTAAAAAAATAATTTTGACAAATCAAATATAATTTCTTTTAAAAAAAATATTGAAAGTGGGGCTTCATTTTAAGAAAATGGATTATCATGATTATTTCGTTGTCAAGTTAACTGCTGTAACTTTTAAGTGACGAAACAAGTTTGTGTTACTTGGATGCAATAAAATTCTATAATTGCAAATTTGTTGTTTATTTTAGTAGAAAAAATTATAATTTCTGATTCAAATTTTATAGAGTAATTTGAATAATAAAATTCTAAAGTGACTAAACTTGAGTAAAATATTTTGTATGGAAAAATTATTTAACTATACAAATATTTCTACAAGAAATACTAACCTACCTTATAGTTGAAATAATTACATGGTACTAGACTTCAAATCGTATACATCACTCTTACAAATTTTTAGTCAGATAAATTTATCGAGAATAATAAATACACGTATTTTTTGTTTGACTCTCATGTATTCAGTGAAGTTAGAGTCTGTTTGGCTCAGCTTAAAAGCTGGTCAAACTAACTTAAAAACTGATTTTTGACTTATTTAGTTGTTTGACAATACTTAAAATAACTTATTTTAAGTTAAAAATAACTTATTTTAAGCCAAAAGTTAAAAGCTGAGGTATGAGTGTTGTTTTTTTTAGCTTATAAGCTGTTTTAAGTTGACCACATTTTTACCTTTTTGCCCTTAATATTTTTATACAATCTCCAAATTATCCACGTAACCCTAACATCTCTTTCTTCCATTTTTCCCTTTCCACGTATAGATAATAGACAATTACTATTACTAATGAATGAAAATAAAAAAAATCTTAAATCTTTCAAGTGATCTATTTAAATTATATATTATTAAAATGTAAAATAAGTTGCACATATAACTTAAATAAAAATTTATATTCCTCTTATAAATAATTTGTGATAATAAAGAAATATGTGAATGATAGACAATTATTATTACCTATGAATAAAACTAATATAAAATCTTAAATCGTTCTTTGATCTATTCAAATTATATATCTTTAAAATCTATAATAAGTTTATACTCTTCTCATAAATAATTTGTGATGAGAAAGAAATATGTGAATGATAGCAAAATATAATTATTTATGGCTGTAAATTATAAATTAATTAATTTTTATTATGTTAACAGCTTTTAAGGGTATTTCAGACATTTTGATTTAAAAAGTTGTTTATCAGCACTTATTTACCGAACACATCAACAATTTTTTTTTTAACTTCAGCACTTTTATCCAAACGCATAACTACTTATTTTAAAAATAAGTTTCAACACTTTTAAAAATATTTTTTTAAAGTTACTTTTATTAATCTCATCCAAACGGGATGATTTCAAACACTCAAGTGAAGAGATGTAATAATGTCTTAAACTAATGAGATATGTGTTGTTGGCTCATTTTGTACACTATGGCTAAAGCTTAAATTGGGTACCAAAATTGGCTATCTTTGCACTTGGCAAACATATATAATTGGGCCAAAGAAATGTCCAGATGGTAAAATTTGTCACAGGTCTCAGATGTGTGAGCAAATTTGGAAGTTGTTTACTGTTTAGTAATGGCGATGGCGGATCTCGATGTAGAAGAAGAAGTCGCTGTAACAGAAACTCAGCTAGAGAAGCTTATGAAATGGGAACGTAGGAAGGATTTTCGATCTATTTCCGATCCACCATCGGTCGTTTGCTCTATGTTCGAGATCCGAGATAATCCACTCCACAAATCTTCCGGCGAGTTCGCCGTATTTCCTCCGGTAAACCACGAGAACCTTTACATATCCGTGAATCCCGTTCAGAAAACTCATAGCCAGTCATCGTCACCGCCGTTTCCCTCATCCCCGTCGGTGTCGTCGTTATCATCATCCTCATTTTCACCTTCTCATAGAGATAACGATGATTCGTCCTATTCATTCGCAGCCTCTGATTCCAATGTAGTGGATCCAGTGAAATCTGTACCAGATAGTCCTCGGCCCCCAGCCAGAGCATCTTGTTACCAAGGAAGATGGTGGAATTTGGGACTGCAAGTGTTGTTTTCTAGAATCGCCGGCAGTAGCATTTTGAACCGGGGTTTCACTTCAGCTCGAAGGGCTGTAACGATTGTTCTCTCGCCGTTTGGAATGGCGGCAATACTTGTGATGTTTGCGTATTTTCGTAGGCGACGAAGATTGCTTAGAGCACAGAATGGGGAAGAGCTGAGACGCACCATTAGAGCGAAAGATGAGGTCTCTTAATTTTTGCTACAAAAATTCCCATGAGTTAATTAGTTTTAAATATAGTACTGATTTATAATCCCTGGTTGTTCGTTTTTTGCAGAGAATAAATCAACTTCTAAGTCAAATAGCAGAGATGAATCAGGTATTTGTGGCTATGCACAAACGTAAACTGTCCAAGAATTAGCTGAAATTAGTATGTATCAATATTATGCAGTGTAGGGATAATGGTCAATACGCACACATTCATCATGCTGAATGTCGATGCTCTAAGTCCATTAACGTACTGTGTATGCATGTAGTTTGAAACTCTATTCTTGCAAATATACCAAAAATGCTAGGTTTGTTTAGATATGAATCTCTGAATCTCCAAGTTAACAAAATATGCAAATGGCCGAAGCTGCAACTAAGCATCATAATGTCCTGATTTCCCAGGGATACAACACCTGGTTCCTAAGAAAGTCATTGATCTAATATCTATAAGCACTGGCCTGCCCCAGAACAGCTTTAAGAACAAACTATGAGAGCCGTGTGGACAACGAGGAAAAACACAATTTACACCCCCCAATGTGGGACTTTCTGACACGAATCCGGATTTAGTCAGGCTTCAATGTGGGTACTGAACACCGGGTGAAAAAACAAAGAAAGTTCTTTTCCTCTCCTCTATTTTCCATTTCCCCCCAACCCCAACTCAGGCAACGTAAATAGTAGTGCAGGTGTTTCTAACTATTTTAAGAGATCATCAGTTCTCAACTCCCAAACAATATATGGAGGAAAATTTAAAGCTGATCAATCAGCTGCAAGGTACAAAACTACATTGACAAGAATACAGGATTATATCTATGTGAGTGCTCGCTTCAACAATTTTCTGTAATGGCATTTGAAAATGATAGTTTTGTGCAGAGCTTGTGGATGTACTGCACAATTATGTGGCCCTCTAAAAGAAAAAAACAGTTACCTTCATACCATCATCTGCTGGACAAGTTATCGATATGATGGAACTACTCAAACTTTGGCGAAAAGGCTAAAAGAATGAAAGAAGATGAATTAATATTGGTACATTTCCAAGTTCATATAACTTTATGGTCCACTATCATATACCAAAAAATCATTAACCAACAGAAAAAAGTCAAAAACCGTCCAAGAATTGCAATTATACAAGTGTGATCACATCTTATACCTACCAAAGCTGTAGGTTGAGAGTGAGTAACTCATGTTGAAGCTATCTAGACAAATTCTACACTCATTCTATTTGGTTCCAGCTGTTCTTTTCCAAGCATATCATTCATACAGTTCAAAAGGCATCTCGCTGAGAAACTAAAATATTGCTAGAAATAAGTAAAACCTAACACAAACTTAAAACTGTGGGAGGAAAAAAAAAGATGCAAGGCTTGACCACCAAAGTATAACAACCAGAAGAAACATGGCCACTTCTTTCCAAGAGAGCCATTCTCATCCACGACAGGTCAAAACCTCAGTCGCACCCTGTGGAAAATCCGGAAATACTGTTATTATGGACGGTAAAAGATCAAGAAACTTGGGAAAATGTTTAGACCACAAATAATAAATAGTGTATAAGGATAACAAATTCCGTCCTTTAGATCTGACACAATGGTTTTTTAAAGAGGTGCAGTAGAAGAGAACAGCGCTTAAGAATCAGGAAGCCTAGATTAGCAGTATATAATTCAGTTTAAATGGAATTTGCATGGCAGTTAATATGCAGCGCTGTAAACCAAAATCATCCCACCCAAATCCATAGTTGCACATCCACTAATCATAACTCCAAGTTATATGGAACTCAGGCATAGTAGTTTTTATTTGGTGTATGTTGCTTCATGATAGAATTAAAACAAAACAGAGCACTTAACTAAGTACAAGCCATATCATATGAATACATTATTATTTAACAAGTGACTTGAGATAAATCATTGAATATATTTGCCATGCTTGACTAAACCAATCTGCTGGTCGAACCAATTGATCTCTAAAACACATGGGCTACATCTCCATTTATACAACACAAGAATATTTATCAGCACCTTATTTACAGGGACTAATGTAAGGTTGATGTAGAAAGGTACAAAACAAATCAAAATCTAATATCTAATGATGAACTCGATAGGCCAAAGCAGACACTTCACAAGAAGAAAACAAACAACAACTACTATGCCTCAATCTCAATCTAGCTATGATAAGTTATATCTATGTCGTGTATTCTAAGATTCATCACATATTAATCAGCTTTACACGCTGCTTGTCAATCTACCACAATCCTCCTCCTTATGATAATAAAAGAGATTCAAAAAGACCATCACCAGTATAGACATTTTAATTCGAAGGAGACGTTCTAATCCAAGCTCTCAAATAAAACAATATAGCAGTCGTCTAAATCAGTTACCCTCACCCATCCCTGGTCCCCATTCTGAGGTAAGGCATGCTTTCTCATTAGAAAGATAGGGCAAGTCATGAATACTACCAACTAGAAGATGTCCCACCTCAAATTGAAGAGGAGAAGGGACAACTGCCAAGATTCTTAATCTCCCAAGTCAGAAACATCGTAGAGTTTACAGAGAAAAAGAACTCAACCCTGATATATCGACATCAATCTAGCAATTAAACAAGCATTTTCATTCAGAAATTCCATTTTTACTCTTCCCCTTCTCTTTTTTTTGGGGGGTGGTGAGGGGGGTAAAAATGGAGGCTGGTTAAAAGGTCTACTCGCAAAAAGGACCCTGCTGGAAAATCTAACAGCAAAACAGAAGACCAAATCTGATGTCAGACATTCGATTAATAAGCCAATTAGGAGTTTCCATGTGTTCAGCTGGACAATCTAATAGTGGATAGGGGGATGTCATTTGCAAAACAGGGTCACAATGCTGGTAACTCAGGCAGGGGAGAAAATAAATGAATAGTGATTGTGCATCAGCAATACAACAGTTATGGTAAACAAAAATACTAACGGAAACTAAGATCATGTCAACACATTCGGAGTGCAAGTTGTTCAAGAATGACCAAACACAATTAGGAAATGTGCAATGGTTACTCAGGTTTCAAGACGTAACGTGATGCAGAAGGGAGCTATGTTGACATGTTCACATTACAGAGTGTTAGAGATCTAACCTACAAATACAAACAAACCAAAATGATATCTCATATACCTGCAGATTCTTCTATGCAAAAGCTGGTGTGGCCACTAGCTGTGAGTTTCTGTGCTCTCATGCTTTGCATGTCGAACATCTAACTGATCTACATACTGCAACGGATTATCTGTTTCATTCCTAATCCTTTTGATGTTTGGGCTCAACAATCCCTTATGTCTAAACCCATACAAGTTAAGCACTTGATTATCTGCAAAATTGAAAGCCCTCTCCATATTTTTCAAGCACCTCTCAGCAGGATAATCTCCATAGCTCCCACATGGCTTGCATCCCACAAAATGAGTCACAAATGGCCATCTTGCATCGCCCAAACCTGGATGGTAGTTCTCAATCATCTCCTCGTACCTATCAACTAACCCTGCCCAATATCCATGTAGATAGTAAGAATTCTCAATGAACACCTTGTCCGTCCACTGATCCTTCTGTGAGGTCAGCAAGTATATCAGCGCAGACTGATCATCTGCTTCAAATGCTGGTCTACCCTTCAAGTTAGCTGTCAACACCTTCCCAGCTTCTTCGCGAACAGGACCTTTCGGCCCCATTGGTGCCCATGCATCCAACAAATCAAGAGACCACTGGCAATTCCTTATGAGGAAACTACCCGTGTTTACCGCAACCCATGATTTCTGATCAAACAATAGATCTGGGTAGCCATGAATAATAAGATTATGATCTTCGTACTTGTTAAAAGGGATCTCAAAGACCATATCAGTGAATAGAGCATCACTGTCCATCCACCATATCCACTCTACTTCAGGGTGTGACAACATTAGTCTACGAATCAACGGCAGTTTAGCCCAATACCCAGCCATTTCCATTTCCAATTGAGCTAAATTATAAACAATCTCAATCCCATGGATCCTACAATAATCAATTTTGTTCTTTATAGCCTTCAACAAGTAATGATCCCCAATTGGATTATCACAAGGGTTTGGAGGCGAACCAGTTACTAGCATAACACGGGGCTTACCTTGAACAAAATTAGGGAATTCAGGGTTTTTCTGAAGCCAGAGTTTCCTGTCTTCATCCCAGGCGGTAATCTTCGGACCTAACCTGTACGTTGCATTAAGGCTGAAGAAGTCATCCGGGTCCTTATCGGATCGGATCTCGGCTATGATCCGGTTAGTCTCCTCAATTAGATTCAGGTTCTCAACATCAGGTCCTGATGAAGCGAGATTGCCGAAACCAATTGTGCCACGTAGGACAAGGATAGTAACAAAGCCGCAAAGAATAGTAATCTTAATATTGTTGAAAGTACGTTGGATCTGTCTTCCCCGAGGTAAAATGGAGCTGGCACGGCCTCCTCCGGCGCCGCCGTTGGGTGTGGCGGTAGTGGGTAGTGCTCCACCAGCTCTTTTCTGAGCTGTGAAGCTATTGTCTGGACCCATTAAGCTCAACCTCTCTTTTTTTTGAGTAATTTGTGTAATGGGGGGGTTTTAGAGGAGAGGAAAACAGAGTGACATGGAGGTCAAAATCGTGAGAAATGGAGAAGAGATAGGAAGAAGAAAGGAAGAGACAAAGCACCGACGATGGACTCTAGTTTTTCTGAGTAAAATTGTTATTTGTTTTGTAATGATTTGTTTCGTTAATTTTGCTTTTGTCTCTGCCGTTTCGAGTTTTTTAAGTTTATTTTACCGTAAATAATAAAATCCCGCTGTTTGCGGGCTGGATTTAACGCGTTATTATGAACCCCATGTTCTTCTTCCATAGTTTGTTCAACCAATTTTTAAATAGTCATTACCAGCTTCCTTTCAAGTTTCCTCAATTACCGATTATTTTTCTCAAAATATTGTCCTTCAATACATTCTATTTCACACCCATGACAAATACGAATTTTCACTTTATAATAATATAGGTAAAAAGTATTCATTAATCTTTTAAGAAGATTAAGATAGAAGTTATTTTACTGTTATTACATAAATATAGATATACAATAGAGTAAATGAAAAATCAGACAGATAAAACGTGTAAAGTTTCGTGATTAAAGAAAAAAACTTAAAAACTTTCGATCCGAATAAGTTAAAATTATACTCCTAACTCCTAAGATATTTTAATAATGTGATTCAGTCAAAATTAAATATTTAATTGACATGATAAAATAGTTTTTTTTTTTTTTGTCTTTGCGATGTTATTAAGGCTTACATTTAATAATTAGTACCCAGTAGGCTAGTACTCTAGAAATGCAAGACCTTAGTTTTCGACAATTAAAGAACCATTAATTAAATCTAGAGAAAATTAGATTTAGAACTAGATGGATACTCATATTCATTTGTTCTTGCCGGCATGTGTTAACTTTACCATGTGCAATGTGCCTAAACTACCATTTAGATCCCATCAAAGTACAAAAATTAAATAATAGTAGAGTATTATTTTTTATGCACATTAAGTGTGTCCAGATCCTTAAAAAATTGACAATATATAGCCTAATATCATATTAGACTAATAGGTTGATTAACGTCATATATATATATAGGTTTGTTTGTGTAGGAATTATCTCAATAAAAAAATTTAAATATTAACTCGATATTCGATAGATATCTTTTCAAAATTGAGTTGCAGTCGATACACAAATGATGATATTCTTGTTAATTCAGTTGGTTAAGTTTGTCTGCAAAACTAAATATAAAATTCGTCAAATTAGTTGTAAAGGTGAAATTTATTAACTCGTAAACTATCAAAGATAGAATTTAAAGAGAGGTTCAAAAGTGGTTAGATTAGTGATGGGCGTTGGGCTACTGTGATACACAACTTTTCTGAATTAAATTTCTAAAATATCGTCTATGAGACTATTAACATATGAATTTTAATATGTGAGACTTTTTAAATATACTTTATTATATTTAATGTCAAATGATTAAAGATTAATGTTTAAACAAACGTGGTCCAATATTAATTGAGTGAGTGATTAAACTAATCCTATGAATAGTCCAAACAGAAGAAGCATTTTTATAGCATCTTACCGCCCTCTGTTATCTGCCAAAACATCAATTTTTTTAATTTTATTTTTCGTCATGGTTAAATCCATAAAACACCTTTTATTTTATGCTTAATAGAAAAAAAGATAATTAGATCAAGAACATTTGTAAAACAAAATGGATAACTCCCTCACAACAAGGTCTCGCAATAAATTTTGGTTTGTTTTCTTTTTTCTATTTGTTTCTTGGTACTTATTGCTTTATGGAATTGATTGGTCTTCTTTACCTGGTTTTGTAACAACGTCACGATATGAAGTAAATTCAATTGAATCCTTTCGTCCACCTCCTCATCATGAAAATGTTAATGTTAGCTCCAATTTCAATGATACTAGTGTTGATGATAATGCTAGCAACGAGACAACGCGATCCAAGGAGGAAGAATCATTGTCTAATGAAAATGATAATGTGGTAGTACCTGATTTGGAGGAACTCCAGAAGGAATTGGAGCCTTTGTTAAGAAAAATGGAACCTCCAAAAGAAGAAAAAAAGGTTGATAACAAGGGAGGAAAATGTGCAGGACGATATATTTATGTTGCAGAAATACCTAGTAAGTTCAATGAAATTATGTTGAAGGAATGTAAATTGTTGAATAAATGGGAAGATATGTGTCAATATTTGGTAAATATGGGGCTTGGTCCTGATCTTGGAAACCCTCAAAGGATTTTCATGAACAAAGGTTGGTATACTACGAATCAATTTTCGTTAGAAGTTCTGTTTCATAACAGAATGAAACAGTACGATTGTCTAACGAATGATTCTTCAGTAGCATCAGCAGTTTTCGTTCCATACTATTCAGGGTTCGATGTTGCTAGGTACTTATGGGATGATTTCAACACATCAATGAGGGATGCTGGTGCAATTGAGGTCGCGAAGTTTCTCAAGGAAAAACCTGAATGGAAGACTATGTGGGGAAGAGATCATTTCATGATTGCTGGTAGAATTACTTGGGATTTTAGGAGAGGTATTGAGGAAGATGCAGCTTGGGGGAACAAGTTAATGTTGTTACCCGAGGCAAAGAACATGACTATCTTAACAATCGAATCGAGTCCTTGGAACAGGAATGATTTCGCGATTCCATATCCAACCTATTTCCATCCTTCAAGTGACAGTGATGTAGTGCAGTGGCAGAACAGGATGAGGCAGTTAAGGAGGAGGGTGTTGTTTTCATTCGCGGGTGCTCCACGTCCTCAACTTGAGGACTCAATAAGAAGTGAAATCATGGAACAATGCTCAGCCACGAGGCGTAAATGCAAGCTATTGGAGTGTAAAGACTTACACAACAAATGCAACAAGCCTGAACATGTAATGAGGCTGTTTCAAAGTTCAATTTTCTGCTTACAACCCTCAGGGGATTCGTTCACTAGGAGGTCTACTTTCGATTCAATTTTGGCTGGTTGTATCCCAGTGTTTTTCACTCCTGGATCCGCGTATGTCCAATATATATGGCACTTGCCAAAAGATTACACCAAATACTCAGTGCTCATACCGGAAGATGATGTTAGGAAAAAGAAAGTGAGCATCGAAAATGTACTATCTAAAATACCAAAATCACAAGTAGCAGCAATGAGAGAAGAAGTGATAAAGCTTATACCAAATGTAGTTTATGCAGATCCAAGAACAAGATTGGAGACAGTTAAAGATGCATTTGATTTGGCAGTGAAAGGGGTTCTTGAAAGAGTGGATGTAATAAGAAAAGAGATGAGACAGGGCAAAAATTCAAGTATGATATTTGATGAAGAATTTAGCTGGAAGTATCATACATTTGGGACATTACAAAAGCATGAGTGGGATAGTTTCTTTTTGAGAACCAACAAAGAGAAGTACTAAATTATTTGTCAAGTTACTTGTATGTAGTTTCTAGCTTGCTAGTTTAATGTAAAGTATGTATTTTATCTCATATTTGTTGTATACCCTATAGAGTTTTTCCTCTTCTTCTTTTAATTTTTTTTTATGAGGTTTCGGTTGATATGGAAGTTCTCCTTGTTTCTTTAAAAGACAAATATGATTCTCGAATATTCAAGTCGTGTTTCTAATTTGTCAAAATTAAGTCCTCTAATAAGTATACTCTAGTGATAACAGTCTGATCTTTCCTAAGAGCTCATATCGATCTCGTTTGCCCTTGAGAGGTTGTATTTATGTTTTTAAGGATTGGATTGTTCGCTCATTAAAGTGGTACATGAGTTGAACTTCTATAGAGCATTGACAGGTGTTATCCTAGAGGATCGAAACAGAAACACCTATAATTTCAATTACCGTATCCATAACAAATGAAAAAACATCTAAGCAATACCCATTCCAAACTTTCATACTTCAGCATATAGATGAAGATAATAATGCTTTTAGTTATACAAGTTACTATAAACCAAGACTATCCCTATAGATCCTCCCTTGTCCTAATATTATGTCTTCTAACAATAATAATATAAGATGTCTTAAGGAGCCAACAAACAAGATAACAAAACAAATGTTACAAACAAATACTTGGGCCCAAACAAGTGTGGACTGTCGAGCAAGCCCAACACATTCAATTGAGAAGGACATGAGCTACCTAACAATTTACCTGAAAACTCGATTAAACTTTATATATCATAAACAGATTTTAAATTTAAATTTAATTATTTAGCATCGTTAGTACCAAATCCATTGGAAGTATAAAATTTGTTAGTTTTTCACTATATATTAATACTTTTTGTATAAAAAAACCTTGATTTTCATTAAAATTCAACAAGAAATAAATCCACTACCATGAGCAACATAAACAGAACTAGCACTACTGTGAAACATAGACACGTCACACAAGAAAACGAGGAAAAAATGACTCCTTAAATTAGTTAACTTTTATTTTTTAGAAGTGATAGTCGCCTGATTAACTAATTTATTTTTCACTCTAATTAATATTTACTTAATTACTTTAGAATATTGCTCCTTCTACATACTTACTTAGAATGATTTCCCCCCCCCCCCTTTTTTTTTTAATAATTTATCATTTATAGTAATAATATATTTTTTCACTTGATCAGTATTAGTTCATGTATAATACAAGTTTAATACGTATTACAACGAAGAATTTATTATTTACATATAATACAAATTTTAATCATGTATGATACAATTATAACACATTTTAATACATTTATAATACAATGTGTCAATTTTTTACCAAACAAACATAATATATTTCAAAAAACAATTATAATTTATAAATATTGCATACATAATTCACTTTTAATTCATATTACAGATTTAACATCATATCACTATAAATGGTAATAAATAAAAAATATCGCTAAAATCAGTAACTATTTATTAAACTGTATCAATTTTTTTAATATAATTTTTCTATATTTTCAATTTAATTTAAATAATAATAAATAAACAATATCGCTAAAATCAGAAATTATCTATTAAAATGTACCAATTTTTTTAATGAAAATTTTCCATATTTTCAATTCGATTTGAAACGTGCGATCAATTATTATTTTTTCAGACAAAAGGGAGAAAAACTTTTCAAGGGTAATAAAGTCTTTTCGGATATGTTTTGCTTAGTGCTTGAAGGGTCTCCTATAGGATAATCATTCTATTATTCGCGATTGTTCCCAAAAGATCGTGCCAACGAACTTCCGACTAATTCTCCGATCGCCGACCGGCCGGCGTATTTGTCTCCTTTCTCCGATCAATTCAAGGTGCGTATCGATCTTCTCTTTGAATCAGTAGAATGATCTGGTTGTATTTGCGAAATTATCGTATCTTTAGGGTTTGATTTGTTCGGTTATCTAAGAATCATGGCTCCAGTCGATTCGAAGGATCACAATTTAGTGTATTGTTATTATTTTAACGGAGAATCTAATTTAGGGAAAAAGAGATAGCTGAATTGGCTGAAATTTACGGTGGTTTTTTGATCTGAAGGTATTTGTGAACTTTGAGAAGGGGCAGAATGAGTCAGGTTTTCGAAGGATATGAAAGACAGTACTGTGAGCTTTCAGCTATTTTAACGAAGAAATGCAACTCAGCTACTATCCTAGATGGAGGTGAGAAAAACAGTCATTTCCCTCCTTTTCTTTGAAAGATGCTTTTGATGCATTCTTGTTCTCTTCTTAATAGTTCATGCATGATTTGGTTCCGATTGTCCAAGCCTTGGTGGATAAAGTTACTGGATACATGTACTGGTGGAAGTTCAACAAGTACTTGTGGAATTTGTCGAGGAGGAGACAAGGCTTGTGGGCAAACACCACAATTATTAAAAAGGAAATTTCTGCTTGATTTTTTTATCTTTTAAATCTCAAAGAATATTTACAAGAATAAATAGCACTGCTCTTCATGCTGGATTACACAACATGTAGTGTAAAACCAATTTGTTTTTAAAAATGGAAATAAAATGTCTATCTGTGGTGGCTATAGCTTTTACTAAAGTTGGTTAGATTGTTTTGGTTATTTGGCTAATTATTTACTTTCTCATAGCTCGGTGATTTCCTGCTGACCAGTTCTATACATTTTAACTTTGGCAAATGGATGAGATTTTCTAACAACTGAGCAATTGGGAAGATTATGAAAATGGTTATTAATTGTGTAGAACTTTGTTTAATTTTCCAAAAATGTGTAGTCTCTCTCTGCGAGCATTTCAATTGATTTTTGTGAAAAATACATAAGCTATTTTAGCAGGTGTTAATAAGATATCCAAAATGAGGAGTATAGAGTTAGCAATGGGAGGAGATATTACATGTGTGAGGTCAAGATAACTACTTTGCTTTTAGATACACATCAGGTAATTGGAGTGTCTGAAAGTGATTTTGGCATTACTCTTTATGTGTATGTGTGTTCCAGATGATATCACTACTGATATATTCTAATAATCTTTGACTGGCATCATACATATCACTATTTCAGTACTGTTGTTTATGGGAGCAACTTGTAATAAGAAAGTCACAGTAATACAAATCCTGTAACTGGGGTGGACTATGCAGACGATAACATTCTCTTGATCTCGTAAAAAATGGACATAGTCATATAACATTCTCTTGACATAATTGTCCTCAAATCTACCCCAGAAAATGGTGTTAAGTTCCATTTGAAACCTCTGCTGTTACTACTTGTTTTGGTGTTCTTCTGCATTTTTTACCATTAGGTCAGTTATTGCCTTTTTGTTGCTTATGTTATTCCTCAATCGCAGGTCTCATTAACCTGAGATTTCTTCATTTCATCCTATTTTGGGCCTCTGTTAAGCTTTACTATTTGACTATTTAGCTCAGTTGCTTTTTAAAACTGTGCGTCTTTTTTTTTTTTTAACTTGCAGAACAGAAGAAACAGAAACTGTCTGAAATAAAAGCTGGCCTAGATGATGCTGAAGCATTGGTAATTCATAAGCTTTGGCTGCAACCTGTTTTTGCTTGTTTCTGAAATATTTTTGTTTATAATGCTCTTTTGTCCTTATTCCAGATTCGCAAAATGGACCTAGAAGCTCGGAGTTTACCTCCAAATGTTAAAGCCACACTTCTTGCGAAGTTGAGAGAATATAAGAGTGATCTGAACAACTTAAAAACTGAAGTGAAAAGAATCACATCAGGAAATGCAAACCAAGCTGCAAGGGATGAATTGTTGGAATCGGGAATGGCAGATGCTAACATGGTAATCCCCTTTCCCTATCGTGTTTTCAAGAGTCAAGCTAGTCCGTTAATGAAAGAACTATAAGCTGATCTTAATCCTTTATAGCTTACATAAGTAGATTCTTATTCCCTTCCTGTTGAGTGTAGGCTGCTAGTTTTCAATTGCTACTTCAATCATAATGGCATGCAGATAATTGTACTGTGCAGACTGACTATCATAGTTTTCCAGACATCTGAACCAATAGTGCTTCTCTCACATTGTATGACTTTATTGGTTTACATTTCCAACTTTATCTTTGTGGTCTATCAATTTTAGGTTCTATTTTGCCCCCTCTTTTGTGTTGTTTGAATGATTTTTCTTTACAAGGGAAGTTTAACCAGTGTGGTGTCGTTTATGTCAAGAGCGAGAATAGCAAGTAGTGTAAGCTCCTAAGCATTACGCCGTCCATTCCATTTTATGATAGAGGTATTCGGTTGGGCACAAGGTTAAAAATGTTTAATTTGATTTTTACTATATTGGTGATATTGGAAAAGAACGTTAAATTAATAGTTGAAAATTAAATCTGATACAGCAACTGCTCATCGAGTTAAAATCTAAACATTTAAATGAGCTTATAATCTTAAAAGTTGTGTAAGTGGTATAGAATATGATTACTAGTGGATGGTATCAAATACGTCTGGAATGTCGCATGAAGGAAAGAATATTCATATAAATTGGAAGGAGAAACATGAAGTTGTAAATTCCCCTATGGCAAGCTCGTTGCTCGAGTCTTCTTATTGAACAAATATATCTTTTATCAATGTACTGTCAGGATATCTTATGCTAGACAAGTTGATATGTGAGAGTGAAAACTTTCTCACATTTCGATTGACGCTTCCATAGAAATTATGTTCTTGCTTGATCAAAATTTTGATCTAATGGCATACAGGTGTCTGCTGATCAAAGGCAAAGGTTGATGATGTCAACAGAGAGATTGAACCGTTCAAGCGACAGGATCAGGGACAGTCGAAAGACAATGCTAGAAACCGAGGATTTGGGGGTCTCAATTCTTCAAGATTTGCATCAACAACGTCAGTCTCTTCTGCATGCACATGACACGGTACACAATCTATTCATTTTTGTCCATCCTATCTGAACAGCCTATACAAATTATGAAACTAAGAAGTGGACAAACAGAGATTTTGATATGCTATTTTTGTGAATATTAAAAGATCATGTAGTTTGATATATCTAATTAAAGAAAGGTTTGTGGAATAAGCTTGAGATAAACATGCATAATTATGTAAATGCAATGATCAGTAAGTTTCTTCCTTGGCAGCTTCATGGAGTGGATGATAATATTAGCAGGAGCAAGAAGATTTTGACTACAATGTCAAGAAGGATGAGCAGGAATAAATGGATCATTGGCACTATCATTGTTGTCTTGGTCCTGGCTATACTATTAGTTCTTTACTTCAAGCTCGCCCATTAGCACAATGGATGGTTTTCAGGATTTCTGCCGCTTCTCTTTTGTTACAGCAAAACATTTATCTTTGGACACACTGCTTCTGATTTCACAGTTAGTTGCCTCATTTGCGGTCTGTGTGGTGTGGTTTGGTAGTGTGCTTCTTATACTGGCAATTTTCATAATATTGATTCCCATGTTTGTCTGTTACTATGTTTGAATTTGGTGATTCATTGTCCAAAATGAGTAAAATGTATTTAATGTTATGCACCAATTTAGTCTCTTTCCCTTCTTTTCATTACTATCGTTCTTCTTTGGACTTGTTATGGTTATCTTTCCAAAGGATTGAATCAGATAACAACCAACGAATTTTATCATCTTAGAAAAGATAAACCTTTTCAGATCCAAGT
The DNA here is from genome assembly GCA_027704765.1 of Solanum habrochaites. NCBI lineage: Eukaryota > Viridiplantae > Streptophyta > Magnoliopsida > Solanales > Solanaceae > Solanum > Solanum habrochaites. The sequence continues at coordinate 61,910,740 of JAKWJA010002491.1, forward strand.
GTAAGAGTTGATTGCCCTTGTGTACAGTACTTGTTTATCCCCCTTGGAAAAATTTAGCATCTCTTATGAGGAGGATCCGTCTGTTATTGCTTAATGTCTTCTGTGCATATCTTCAGAAAACACTTGGGGTGTTAAAAGTGTGTATATACGTAGGTTTTATTTTTTGCAAAATAGTATAATAGGGTCAAGAGAAGGTAAATCTCAAATCTTGTACTTGAATAGTATGTTCTGAGATGATGCATTTTTGTACAAGTGGCCATTTTTCACCTGTGAAACTCATCTACTCTCGGTTGAACATGGGTCAGTAACGGTCTGCAAATACCACACCCTGTGTGACTATTTTGCTTATGGAAAGCTCTCCTGGTTATGTCCGATCCCAAAACTCACAATATTGTGTCAAGGCAAGAGGCTCTAACTACACCCTAAACAAAGTAAAACATGCATAACTTTCAGGTGATGCTTACCAATATGCCACCGTTATGGATAGAAGCAGCAAACAATGATTATACTAAGCTTTGGCTATATCTCAGAGTTGACCACGCAATCTATCTGTTACATACAGCTTCCATCTTTTGTTTTTTATATTGTAAAATTTAAAGCAGTTTTCAGAAAAAAATGTCACCGAAATCTCATTACCTTGTTCGACTGTGAAATCACTGGCTCTGGCCACCTCACTCCAAGATAGTTCCTAAATTCCAGTGACATTAGACAGGAAAAGCCAGAGCCGCTATAACACAATTAAGTTCTCCTGTCCAGATTGTTTCTCTTAGAATCTTGATTTTAGCTTTACACATTTCCTTGTTAATATAGTGAGATATGATGCTGAAAAGCAGTGGGGGATCAGGAGGATTTTTTAATTTTTCATTGCACAACTGATCATGCATGTAGACCAAGTCTCTGAAGGTAAGTTGAAAAAGCAAGCCTGTTCCATTTGTGGACATGTTGAAGCATCATTCCTTCTGCATTTATCCTCAAGGTATAACAGATTTTTGCAATGGTATTCTGAGAACACGAGCCATTCATTGACATGGAAAACTACCAAAAGATTGCAATCATCATAGACACATCGATGGATCATCCTCGGGTGAATCAAAGTTTCCAGTTTGTTCCTCCTCATCCTCTTCTTCTTCATCAACATCATAATCAGCTGACGCAGGATGCCCATTAAGATCCACATTCACACCATTGACCTTCCTTACAAACTGTCCTCTCACACGAGGTCTCCGTTCTGCCAGCTTTTTTCGGTTAACGTACCTGATCTTCTTGTCAAAACATCTTTCCTTTCTCTTCTGTCTAAACTTCAACAGTGCGGCCTTTCTACGATCAACTTTGCTCCACTTACCTTCAGCCGAAGGCGAATTTCCAATTGTGGGCCATTGATGTGGAGTTGGCATTTCGCCAGGTCGCAAGCATAGGCCCATAGGGTAGTAAGGAAATGATGACATCCCATGCATATGAGGGGGACATGGTGGCATATGATTGTATTGAGGTGATGCAGCTGAATTAGCATGGTTGTGGAAATCTTGCAGGTTCTTCTGATACATTTGTGCTGATGGTGGCATCATGACTTGATTCATTGCTCCAGGCATAAAATAGGAATAAGCATTTTGAACGTGAAAATTCACAGTATCACGCTGGGCTTCATTGTGCAGAGACATGTACGCCTGCGAGAACTCCTCCATCTTTGAGTTCCTCTGCTTCGGTAATTCTAGTGATAAAGGGGGAGTAGAGGACCTTTCCATGGAATACGAATCTGGTAAACTGTTACTACTTGGATAGTCATCAACATGTGAATGATTTTCAACTGCATCTCCATTAGCTTGCATTTGAGTTTCAATCTCTAAATGCCCTACAGCTGCATTGGTCTTCCCTTCCATCCTTGGTTGGTGAGCCACATTTTCATTGGTAGAGATCATTCCTTGGTCATTGCTTTTAGGCATGCCTGATTTGACATAGGTAAAGAATGCCGAGGACTCACCTATCTTCAGTTCACTCTTCTTAGGAAATGAAGAAATTCGTCCTGTTCAATAAGCATAACATTAAACTTAAACCCATCTGTAGAAATAGGAGAGGTTAATCTCATATTGTTATAATTCTCAGAAGCATACCAGGCAAAGCATACCCATACTAATCAATTTCCGGGTCTGTTACATATACTAGAGCACAGAGATTACCATTGAAGTTGCTTATTAAAGAACTCATTTAAAAGGGCTATTTGAACACAAAAGTTTAAAGGCATTTGTACATCCGTTAACAAGTACTCAATGATTGCCATAAACCATTCCAACAAGAAGATACCTAATGTAAATTGTAATCCCACAAGTGGGATCTGGGGAGGGTAGGATGAGTGCTCCCTACCTTTGTGGGGTAGAGAGGCAGAATTGCGAGAAAAATATGACAAGTAAAATAGTAATGCACAAAGAAAATGCAACAGCAGATAGTAATATACACAAGAATAAAGACAAGTGTACTAAATAGTACTACCAAATAAGAAGAGAAGGCTAGCCCCCTAAACCATTCCAATGATAAAATACGTCAAACTCAACTTTAGGCAAAGAAATGCATGACCTACTCAAACTTTTCCTCAGCATATGCAAAATCTACAAACAGAGGTAAGGCTTTCTATTACTTGTTGACACTAACACTACCTTAGACATGCCTCACATTTCCACTAAGTAGTTTATGCTGCATAATTTGAGTGTTAAAAAGACTAAATATGTTGCTCAGGCTCTCCAAGAACATTGTTGTACCTGTATCAAATCCTTAAAAAATGCACCACTTTTGGAGATTCGACACACACCGATCGATATTTTGAAAAGTCCGAGCAACATATCACTGGCTAATGATTTCAGGCTAAAGTAACAGCAATATACACAAATACCTAGAAGATACCTTTCAAGCATGAAGAAAAATTGGAAAAACAGAATGATTTTAGGCTTAAGCAATAGAAATATACTCTAATGCCACCACTTTTAAGTACCCCTAGAGCATGGAGGAAAGTGAAAATGCAACCCGAGTAACAAGCTACACTTGTCTCTTCCTCCTTTGGGTTGGGGAAGAATGTCGCGTGTGTATGGGTAGGAGGCTAAGTGCTGTATAGGTAACCTACTCTGTCAACCCAATGTTGCTTCCTTTAACAAATAGTACTAAACAAACTTGACAATAGAAAAAAAAACTAATGAAAGGTAGTATTCACTTTCTAGAGAGATCAGTGAATCATTACGTTCCTCAGGTTGAAAATAATGGCAAGTAAATCACATTACAACAATCAAGGAGATTGAATGACTTAAAGCCATATGAATCACTGACCTGTCTGTCGATTATTAGTTCCTGGCACATTATACTGACACTCAAATGGAACCACAACCAGAGTCTCTACAGCAGTAGTAGTGGTGGCAGCATTGATCTGAAAATATAGTAACCAAGAGATGGGAAATGCAAAACCATCATATGTCAGTTTATTCCTCTCTAATCAGGAAGGAAACTATTGCTGAATGTTAGAAAACAGTAACAAGTTCATAGATAGGCCTGAACAAAGGTTATTATATCACCATAGAATGTCAGAAAATTGCACTCCCAAGGATTTGCAATGTGAATATCGTTCTTTTAATCTTTGTATCAGATAATAATTTTTGACAAATAATTGTCAGATAAGAGTAATGATCAAGTCTCATTAAAAAAATCTGAAGGTTGAGTGTAAGGAGCAAAGAGGCCCCTTCACTCTAAATTACTAATGCTTTCTCTCAGTCTGTTGTTTGTCACTCGGAATTGATGCAAAACTAAAGTTCATTACAATTATTATATAGTGCGCGTAGCTGTTTAAGATCTGCTAGCATGAATTAAATTGCTTTAGCAATTTATTTGGTTGTCAATAAATTGCTTTAGCATATTACCATCCTTTACAGTGGTCTGAAATTATTGTAAGATAAGCTCAACAATTTGGCAGTTACAGCAGGGAAACAAGAAAAGAATATTTTAGTAAAGGGCCATGCCTATATCTGTTAATCACGACATATAAACAATAGCTTAAATCAGCTCATTATCATTAAGAAAGGAGGAAAACAAGTATTAACTCTATCTAAAAATTTAATAAACAGCACATTGACAAATGGAGGTAGACCCCAGAAGATGACTAAGTGGTTGCTGAGTGAATTTGTGCTGCAGCTAGAAAACATAATTTGCAAGTAATTTTCAAAAGAAAAGGAGCTTCTGGTGCTTCCAGGAATTTATGTTCATCATCCAGGTATTGGGATATTGATGCTGCTAGTTACCATGAATAATTCCTTTTGGTCTGTGACCACACTAAACCATATTCAAATAAAAACCTATCTTTCTAAAGAAACCATAAGTATGTAGACATAAAAGTATCACCCACATCAACACGATTAGTCAAAGGTCTGATGACAGTTCACCTTCCAGTTTCCCTGGAGGAGGAAACAGAGAGTGTCAACGGCAGCAGAGTGATGGCATTAAGTTTTGTAAATTTTTTTTAACTCCACACCACAACCAAGAAGTCACCCGTAAAATTTCATATACCACTTGGTTATGTCAACTTTCAATTCCGAAGCCTCCACACTTTCAAGGCCTATCTCAAAATTACAGACTTACGAAAGAACAAGTCACTGATGCACACAAAACAGTCACCTTGAATACAGAGGAAATATGAAAGCACAATGATGAATTTTAATAGAAATGTTATGAAAATTTGGACTGCCATGGAAAATTACCTCATCTTCGAACTGAATAGACGGACATACTTCCAGATTGACACTTTTCCGGGACTTATCATCAGTATCATCAGAGAAAAGAGTAGTGCTATTTGTATTATGATCACTGGGGTCTGATATAATCAAATCAAAGTCGTAACTCAGGATGTTCTTCTCTGCTAGTCCAAGCTGTACATGGAACAAAAGAAATGCAAGGAACATTAAATGGATGTTTGTCATAGACCATATAAGAATCCAAAGTTATAGGGTAGAGAAGTCCCCTGCATGCAACTAAGGAAAATGATGTCAAAAATAAAAAGGATTCAAACATTTTTTGTTTCTTCATTAAGAGCATGCACCTAGACCCTTCTATTACACTAAATCAATCTAAGTGTTTCAAGTAAGAGAAATGCAATTGCTAAGAAGAATTTTTAAGCGATCAAATAAAATACATGCCATTTGCCTTCTTCTCCACATGTGAGTCCACAAGTTCAACAGCTCATTAGTGCGGAGAGGCTTCACAAGGTAGTCAGCTGCTCCAAATTTGAGGCACTTAACGACAATAGAAACTTCATCTTGTGACGACATCACTAGGAAAGGGGAAAAAACAACGAAATATTTTACTGCTCTTTCAGTACCGTCGAAATCAAGATATAATTTATACAAAGTTATGCTTACTGATCACAGGAATGCGTCGCAGTTCTTTATCCTTCATAATGTATTTCAACATCTTGTATCCTTTGGTAATAGGAAGGTCAACTTCAGAAAGAATGATATCTATATCAGGGCCTTCAGCATTCAGTGCATCAATCACCTGTCTGGGTGACCTCACTAAAGTCACTGAAAAGAAACAATTACCACCATCAACACAAGAAGATGCAGTGCTGCCTTAAAAAATATCATGTATATTATAAGCCCAGTAGCCAACTGAAGACTAACCTAGGCGCAAAAAAAGAGTAACTTACTAACAGTAACACAAGCATCTTACCCCAGTCACTGTTAGCCCCCAGGTGTTCTGTATACTTTAGTATGTTTTCATTGTTCATCAATCTATTCTGAGATGGAAATTAATTAATACCAACTAAGCTAATATGTGCAAACTATTTCCTTTTTAAAGATCCAGTTCTACACTCCATTACCATTTTCTTCTAATTTTGTTGCGAAGGGGGAAGAACTGGGGATTGATGAACTTGAACCTTTTGGCAAAGTTGCAAAACTGAATTCTGCCCCACTCCTCCCCAAGACCTTCAATAATTAGATGAGTGAAAGAAAGCCTCTATCACTATTATTACAAGACATCAACATTTAATTAGAAGTGAGCTGAGAGATAAACTGAATGAACATTAATTTTCAAAATGATCAAGGAGAAGTAACATGATTAGGTTGGAAAGTCAGAGCTCATATTTGATAAAGCAAGTGATCTATCATCTGTAATAACACGAGAGTCCAATTAAAATTAACAAAACCATTCCACTCAAAAGTCAGAACAACAGTACTTATAAGACCTTAGTTCACATCAATCTACTACCTGCTTTAGGAGAAAAACATAAATCATCTCATAAAAAAATCGCATACAACACATCCATATTACTAACAATAATGGAATAAAAGAAAAAACATAAACTAGGAACTCAAAGAACTTCACTAAAAACAAAAGCTGACTGAAAGATTACCTTGATAAGAACATTTGCACAAGAGTGTTAAAACTTCCTGCGAGCTACTGAGATCTTTATCACACAGTAAAATCCGCACTTTACTCCTATCAATGAACCCATCCCCACTCTTGATAATCTTATTCTTCTCCATCATCACCAGGAAAATACTCAAATCAACTAACTCCAAAATTCCAGCTCCAAACCCCCACACTCCCCCAATATCACAACTACAAAACCTCCATTAAAACCACTTCCATCTCTTCACTAATCACTACTAGTTAAATCAAAACTTAGGGTTTCTAATTCATCCGGTTTATTAGCGGATCACCTAGTCAATCTTATCCAACGCAAGTATATACATCCCGTTTCCTTGTCCTGTACTACACAAACAAGCAGCAAACTCTCCGGCACATCGGATATAATCAACAACCGGAAAAATACATAAATTCACAAAACATCACCATTCTCCGACCGATCCGTCGGCGCACGTTAGCAAGAAACTACTTCCGGTAAATCTGTACAACAATTTCTAAACCGATTCTACCTATCCTAGAGTAAAAGTCAAGTTAGCAAAAAAAAAAAAAAAACTCTCCTGGTTCGTAAGGTTGTGAGTGGTCGTCGAAAAGCTTCAGCTTTTTCTCAGGCCGACGAAAAACAAAATAATTTTAATATAGCACTTTTTAGGTAGATGGTTAGAGCTAAAGTGCGCTGTGTTTTAGGGGTAAAAATATCTGAGCCGTAGAATAAGGAACGAATGAACGGTGACGATTGGATGAAGTAGGCGTAGGTGGCACGCGGCGTAAGATAGTGGAAAGTAAATTACGTGGAAAAGAAAAGTGAAAAGAAAAAGAGCAAAAAGGGCAAAAAGTGAGTGGGAGGATATTTAGGGGGTGTGGGAGGATATTTTGTTAGAGATAGAGGAGATGCCACGTCACATGGAGATCTGGTAAAGGCGTGTTTGGATGGTGAATTTGTTGAAAAAGGGAAAAAAAATATGTATAAGGGTTCTTATTGGTTATTGGATTTGGATTTTGGATTCGGGTCCCAAGAAATAAGAAATTGCAAGGCCCAATTTTTCACACACGCGTATAGATTCCTCACGTGTGAAACCAACTTGCCATAAATCTTCAACCATGTTATTCTTTTTCTGATCTTATCCATTCACATCTCTTTTTTTTTTGTTTTCCTACTCTCAACTCCTTTTTATATGTTATCGCATAAATAATTGTTCACTTATTATCTTTATGAGATTAACCTTGAAAATATATATTTGATTAATTTAGAAAAGTCAAGTAAATGATCCATGTTCATTGGTATTAAATTAATGAAACTAAATTAATTCATTTATTCATTAATGATTGCGTTTCAAAAATAAATTAAATAAAGGTAGAACAGTAAACTTATTTAGTCTTTTAATTCATGTGAAATTCAAAATGATGACATATAAATGGAAACAGAGGAAGTATCTTTTTAGTTTTTAGAAAAGAATTGCACGAGATGAATGAAGTAGTTGAGCATTTGACGTCTCAAGTGAAAGTGAAAGATAAATAATAGTGGCTATTTTTTTAATATGTCTTAGCAATAAGAAGAAAGAATTTAGTTACATGGATTATGCATCATGAGATTGTTATCATTATTCCTCATTTGTTAGGTTAAAATGATTGAGTCATTTATTAAACATATAGTATATATAAGGGTGCTTTGGAAGTATATTATTTTATTGGTAATTTTTGTCATTGGCCCAAAGTTAGAACTAGACAATGACATCTTCACTTTTTCTTTCAGCTAGAAAATCCTAGAATTTTGTGCTCCAGCTAATGTCATTCTGTAAATTTTATTAGTGTCACTTGTTCAATTGCAATTTGTTATAACCCAAGTCACAATCCAATGGGGGCCTTGATAAACCCTACCATCTTAATAATCTCCTTCATTCCTCTAATGAGATATACATTCAAACAATAAATGTGAGATTGTCTAAAGGAGATATTGCTTTTATCAACAAGTCCCCATAGTGTTAGCTTGTCTATGATAAGCAACTTGTCATTGATTGTCAGGATAAATATTCGTGATACAGTATTTTTCGTAAATTTTTTAACTATTATTACGTTCTTTAAAAAAAAAACTAGATGAATGAAATCAAAATTGAGAAAACAAAGTGTGTTATTGACCATTGATGTAAGTTGTGGATTGAATTGAATGTAAGTTGGCTTCACACGTAAAGAATATGTATATAAGTGGTGGGGAAAATTGAGGCTTTGAATTAAATTTTGGAAGCCGAATCGAATTCAATAACCAATAAGAAACATTTTACATATTGCACCATGTGATCCTTTACTATCTCTCCTTCACAAATTCACAATCCAACAAATCTTTTTACACATGGCATCTCCTCTATCTCTAACAAACATATCCTCCCTAAATATACCTCACACTTTTCTTTTACCCTTTTTGATCTTTTTCCCTTTTCACTCTTTTTTCTTCCTACTTTCCACGTATTATATTCTACTATCTTACAACCACATAAATTCATGTGTTCTATCTTCATCCCAATGAAATCAAACAAAATATATTCTTCAATGAGATGTTTTTTATTGTGCAGAGGTGATTAGCTATAATATGATATAATTTTAATATATTGAGGATATAATTCTGAATGAAAAGGGATAAAAATCGAGAATGAAGCTAAATGGTGATTAGCAAGTAGTCAAGTGACATCGTAGTATGTGTGAGGTAAGGGAATCTCGCTAAACCATAAGTTTAAAGAGGAGTTTTGGTTCGAGGTACAGGGAGAGAGGATGACCACTGAATTATTTGGCTCAACATGGAAAATTAAATGACGAGAATCTGTTTTTATAAAGCCGTGAAACTTCTCCTCTTCATAGATAAATAAAAAGACAAATTAATATATTTATTGAATTCGTAAGAACTAACCGGCGCTCAAATCCACAACTTCTCCTTTGACATGGTAGTGCTTTGATGCTTTCCCTTTTTAGCATTATTATTTAGTAATTATGTTGTTCCTTTTCTTTTATCAGCCTTTTTCAAGTTAAGAGTTTATCAAAAAAAATATTTCTTCACTATAACAGATAAGGTTAAGGTCTTCTTATATTCTATTATTACGAGATTAGAGTCTACATAAATCTTTTTAATAAGTAAGATTCCAAGAGAGAGCTTACCAGTTAACATGTCCTTTTCTCATCCTTCATTTTCATAACAATTATGTGTGCCAATATGCCTTTCATTCTTGAGAAAAGCTAAATAAAAGCAATTTAAAGTTTTTATTTATGTGAGCTAGATAAATAATCATACAGCAAAGGACCACACGGTGGCGTGCGGTCACGTGGCCGTTTGAGAGACAAAACTTACTAAACAATCAGAGCACCACATATTATGTCTCACACTTATACATGACATAATTCCATAAAATGAAAAATTAAGAGCAGAATTAACAAAACAAGTAAAAGCTAATCCAAATTAGGAAAAGATGTTTGTATTATATTTTATTAGACAACAAGGTGAGAAAAGTTAAATTATGGTGTAGTAGTAGTATTTTAATTGAAACATCATCCACTTCCCACATGCAAGTGGCGTTAAGAGACAAAAGTTGCTCAACAACAATCATATACCTCATGAAATCAGAGTATACGCAAATTTTACTCATGTATTTACCTTGTTGAAGCAAAAAGGCACAAAAGTTACTCAGTTGGTACCTAAAACGCGAGTTAAGGAGTAAACATTAGTTGCTTCTGTGTTTGGAAGCAGTTGATTTAAAAATCATTTACAAAGTCAAAGTATGATAAAGCTTTCATTTTGTCAATTCATCTAGCAAGAGACAGCAAATTAAATCTCACATTCTCACCCTAGACAGATTTCACAGCGATTTTCTTGTGAATTCTCATAAACAGTTAAGTCAAATCTGGGATCTGAATTATCAGGTGGAATGTACAATCAACTTGTTTGCAACTAAGCGGATGCCAGCATTTTGTTGAACGTCATATGAATCCAATGAGAAGTAAGCGTCCACGAATGTTCCCGCTGTTATCAAGGATTCCAGTTCTTCCACATCAAATCTACTAAAGATCACGAGCTTCTCTGTTGTGGAAGATTCTTTCTGGTATATCTCCGTGATCCAACGGAAAATATTTCCATCTATAACAGTTGGTAAACTGCATGTTTACACATGTTAGAAGTTAGCTAATAGCACAAGAGGACTATCATCAGTAAAAAGAGACTGCTTGCTCCAATAAATCTGGTGTATTTCACAACTCTTATGTCCTAACTTATAATAATAATCTTGGGATAACCTTAAAACTGAAGAACTCGTAAGTAACTCATGTAGTGACTCGATCGGGATAAGGGCACATAATTTGTTAGTGACATATATCCACATTCTAACATTAGAAATCCTGAGGTGAGAAGGGATGATTTTTTTTTTAACATGAATTATACATGTAAGGAAATGGCAAGCAGTTTACCTGGTCTTGGAAAACTAAGCATATGAACTTGTAGAGGGGGGAGAAAAAGATCTAAACTTACTTTAAACGGACAGTAGGATAGTTCATAAATCCAGGCTTTCTAGTTACCACAGGCCTCCACTCTGAGCTGCTACCTGAGTCCACAGATAGCTTTTGAGCTCGATCATCAACTACATCCAAGATTTTGCACAGGTCCGATGATGCATCAACCACAAAACTCAGTCGTGGCCAACCAACTTTATTGACATACTTCTTACTAATATCAAACCGCACCTTCATTCGTCTACAACAAACTAGTAGTTCACCATAGTCGTGCAATACTTGCATCTTCTGAGACCCACGATAGAAAGGGATAAGACTTACCGAGACAGAAGGTATGGAGATTTCATTTGGTTCTAAGAAGTCAGTCCAGCCAATGAAGCTCTCAGTTGCAGTTGTGGAAGATCCTGGAGAATATGAACCAGATTCATCTTCCATGACTTCTGACAGAAGGGATTCTTCCAATTCGTCCATGTTAAAAGGATTGATTTCTACTGTAGATTCAACATGACTTTCTATCTTGGTGCTTGGTGAGGGTGTATCTGCAGTGACGCCCGTCTTCTCTGGAGTAGCTCTCCCAATTGTTCGGCTTCTTGTAATAGCATTAGGAGACACCCAGCTATTCTCTGTAAATATGTCTGGCAGGCTGGATTCCTGAAGCAAAGTTCAGCCCAAACAGAAGTTAGAAAAGCAAATAATATCAAATCTGAGTTCATAACATCAACGTGAATGCATCCATTTAAGAATGAGCTAAGCGTCAGAGGGCCAATGGAAGTACACAATAAGATTCAATCTAGGACACTGGATCAAAATCCAGACAAGGCTTAACTTTATTACCTGCAGAGCTTTAGTATTATGTAAACATTTGATGAATTAAATTTTGGTCAGTCCACCAAAAGCTATCCTAAGGGTCATGACAGAGGCTCGGCAGTGGCAACCTGTCCTTTGACTATATATTAACACACAAAGTGTTGAACCAGTCAAGTTGTGACGAGTTCTACATCATATGTTATCCTAGTCGTCAAACTCTTGCCTTTGCCAGTAGTCAGCCAAAAGACAACTCATATGGCAAGAAATTAATTTTCAACGTTCTCCAACTTTTAGCGCGATGCACCTAGTTTAGATGTTTCCCGCTCAATATTAATGGCTGTCAAAAAACCCGACAAGTGAAAGTAACGTGACAAGTAATTAACTTTCAACACACCAACTTTTGCATCATCACCAATCATACAAACAAAAAACATTAGCTGTGATGGATGACTAGCTTACCATAAACAAGACAGTTGCACAGTACTTCAGCACTTCAAGATTCATTCGGACATCATCCAAACTCCTGAAAATAGTCGCAGGGAATATTTGCAAACTCAATATCATTTGAAAGAGTAAATCTTGCAATTCCACATAAAAGAAGCATCCACAGTATCAAACGAAGAGCACTTTACATTTCCTACAGCAGCAATTTCACAGTTTTTAAATTGGAGTAACTAAAATCTGTTAGAATAACAAGAGTGACCATCTCAGTCCCCTGCTTCAACAAGGGCCAGAAAAAAGAATGCTAAAAACACGGTGGTAACTTACATGACAAAGTTGAGGAAAACAAGAAAAAGAAGACATTAAGCAAACTGTATTAACATATTCTATGATGCTTATGTTAGTATATTGAGCAAGAACAAGCACATTGAGAAGTTAAAAAGAAGGAAATAAGCCTAGTCCATGTTGTCTGACCTACTAGTCGATAAAGGTATACAGTGGGGCCAAAAAACATAAAGCTCACGTTACAAAAAATACTTTTCAACGAAGGGGATTAGCACAAACAAAAAAGGAAAAACTTTTTACCTATGTATTTGCTGTCCAAGGCCAAAATAAGTAGCAAGAGAGGCCAGCTGATAAATGAAATTTAAAAAAAACAATCAGCAGCCAACCCAAGAAAGTAAGAATCCATCACTTGTACCCTTGAGATTACATCCACTACCGTACCCAAAACTTGAGCAACCTCTCCTATTTAGCAGAAGTGATCTGAACTGCAAGTGTAAAATGTCCAATATGCAATGTAAACTGTATAGTATGCTTGTAGTGAACACTCTTGCTTGTTTCTCTGTGTCTGGTATCTAGTGATGGATACTTTTCCAATGTTCTCTTTTTTTTAAACTTCTTAATAAGACTAAAACAGAGTTTGCAGAAATAGAAGTTAGAACAGAATTACATTAATCCGTTTTACTAACCTAAGAAAAGTGAGATTTGAGAGGATGAAAATTATCAGACTTCAAGTATGAAACGAGAAAACCCGGAAGGTAACAAAAGAGAGTATATGCTCCTAGATGACATGCTTCACAAAAATAGGGCAGTTTATTTGGCTAATATAAACACATAGTGGATGGAGTATTTGTAAACAAAGTCTTTTATTTCCGTTTCCTTCATTGTTCAGTGGCTTGAATAGAGAAAAAGATGTTGATAACCATTGATGCAAACTCTTGCCAAATCTGATGAACAGAAAAATGCATCAACCACATTGATTTATTAACTACTAGTCCAGTAACTAATATTGCCTACTTTTCCATATAGGTTTGCAATATTTATATACCTTCATGTCACCAGCTCTCCTTCCAAATCTCTGAGTCAATAAGGCCAATGTATCAATAATTCCTTTAGGCTCTGGTGCTGGCTTATTAATCCCAGCAAATGCTTCCCGTATCCTGTGACAATCGAATTTCAGTATATTGTGGCCTGCCCATATTCTCCCTGCACAAACACATGACAAGCGCATGACCCTTCGCTAATAAGCCATCTTAAAACTCAACAATCAAAAAACACAGAAAATGAATAAACTTTCAAATGGCACCGATAAAGAGATAAACAGGGGAGCTGGTTGGTGTAAAGCTAACCATGGAGAATTTCATAGACTTTGTCAGCGATTTCAGCGAAGGTGGGAGCAGATGTGATTGCTTCCGGGTTAATGCCGTTAGAGCGAACAGAGAGGGTGGGAATGAGGGAGAGATCAGTGGGTCGTACGAGAGTAGAATAAGTCTCTTGCTCGACGAGCTTCCTTGGACAAACAAGAATAGCCCCAAACTCTAAGATCGCAAATCCTTGTCCGGGTCGGGTCGGTACAGTAGTTTCAACATCGAAGAAGGCTACCTCCATCCTCTCATCGCCCATCATCATCAACTCCGAAAATAAAAAACTAGCAAGAAAAAATGGTTCTTGCTTCCGGCAGGTTTTATGTATATAGACGTGCATGAGAAATATTTCACAGGGAACGAAGAAGCTTCCTTTATTTGCAGGTTCAAATTTTTCTATTCATGGCCTATCCCGCCAACATTTTTATTTTCAAAAAATAAACAATTTATCACATTCAGACTCTTAATGAAAATAAACGACGCCTAATACAGGATTTTATCACATAATATTTCCGAAAGTAATTTGATAAATTTAAAATATGTTTAATTAAGTTATAACTGCTGAGTGCTAAGCCATATTCTTTGTTTAGCGCGTCAAATGAATTACTACTACACTGTTAGTAGTTCAAACGTGTATGCCACGATCCACCTTATTGATACGGTTCATTCAAACGAAAAATAATTCTATCTTTGTGAACAAATTCGTATCTGATCATATAAAACTGGCTAACTCGAACAAAGAAACTTTTATCATTTTTTTCTCAAACTATTCAATTGGGTGAGACGGATGTATATGTACATCAAACTATTAATTCCCCCTCTGAAATATTTTGCGGGTAACCTTGCAATTTGGCTTGACTAGTGAGTATACCAAGCATCTCATAGACTGAACAAGCATGCTTGTGACTTAGGTCACTGGCTAGAAAATTATGGGTGGTACCGTCAGCTTCGATTTTGCTTTGACCTGGAGACTTTTTAAGACCCATTCCATACATTTTCTGTCTCGTGATTACAACATCTTGCCACCTCTTTTCAGTTGCATATAGATTTGACAAGAGCACGAAGTAGCCAGCAGCTCTATCAGGTTCAAGCTCCACAGCCAACTTTTGAGCTATGCTAGAAGCTAGTCTCACATTTTTGTGTATCTTGCATCCACCAAGAAGAGCACCCCAAACAGCCTCATTTGGTTTCATAGGCATTGTCTCAACAAGTGTCGTGGCTTCATCAAAAAGTCCAGCACGACTTAGCATATCAACCATGCAGCCATAGTGCTCAATCCTTGGCTCAATATCCCAGGTCTCTTTCATACATCTAAAGTATCGGTATCCCTCCTTGACATAACCAGCATGACTGCAAGCAAACAGAACACCTAAGAATGTAATCTCATCCGGCCTAACATCATTTCCTCCCCAGCTTTCCATCTGCTGGAAAATAGTAAGAGCTTCATGTGCATACCCTTGTTTTGCAAAACCTGTGATCATACTGGTCCAAGAAATGGAGTTTCTTCTAGGCATCTCTTCAAATACTCGATAAGCTTCCTCTATTTCACCACAACTAGCATACATATGTATAAGTGCATTGTAAAATGACACCAACACCGGCTCATTCCTCAACTGTGAGGACTCAATAACACCAGAATGAATCCACTTCCCCAGATCCAGAGCTCCCGATTCAGCACATGCTGCTAACACAGCCACTAAAGTCACCTGATCAAATTCCACATGGTACCTTTGCATCAGGTGAAACAATGCCAGTGCATGTTGACATCTTCCATTCTGCGTACATCCTGAAATCACTGTCGTCCAGGAAACAACATTCTTATCTGGCATCTCATCGAAAAGTCTAAGAGCCTCATCAGCATCCCCATTTCTAAAATACCCAAACAGCAATGAATTCCAAGTCACAACATTTTTCTCGGTCATTTCATCAAACATCTTCTGTGCATTATCAATGCAGTTTTCCCCTCCGGTTGTTGAATATAAATTAACTAAATTAGTCTGAACAAACACATTTAGCAAAGACCAATTTTTGACAATCTTCCCATGAACCTGCTGACCTTCCCTGAACAAACCCCCTTTTGCACAACCATTAAGTACATAGGAATATGTATACCCATCAGGCATAGCAGTTGATATCTCCATTTGATTAAAAAGTTCAATAGATTTCTGTGGGTTTTCGCTACGGGCATGACCCCTAATAATTTGGTTCCAAAGGGTGGTGCTTGGACTTCGAACTTGACTGAAAATATGGTCGGCATATTTGAGACAGTAAGATGTTAAGAAAGGAGAAAGTAATCTTACAAGAATGAAATTTTTCTGGGTAAATCCATTGGTGATAACGTGGGCGTGGATCTGTGTTAGCTGTTTGATATATTTGCAGCTTTGCAAGAGAGAAAAGAGTCGTTGTTGGAGAGCTCTTGATCCTCTCTGCTTGGCGGGAACTGATTCTTCAACTGACATTCAACCTCACAAAATATAATTGAAATACGGTCCTTTTTATACTAGCAACTCATTATTTAAACTTCGGTCTATACCATTACTATCTGCAGTAAACGCAGCACCAACAACAACATATTCAGTGTAATTGCACAAAGTGAAATATGAAAAGCTTATAGACAATGGAGTATTAACAGACCTTATCACTATCTAGATAACTTCTGAGCAGTCCCAAAAAAGAAGTAACAACGTACAAAAAACCAAAGTCCTTGTACACTCCACTGTCTTCAAAGATGAAAGGCTAAAAAGGAAGCTCATTTCGTTTTATTCACACTGCTGTAAATGAACATAAAGGAGCACAGAAGCTACTTCCTTGCCATAAAATCTAAGGTCTGCACCT
Source organism: Solanum habrochaites (assembly GCA_027704765.1). Lineage (NCBI taxonomy): Eukaryota > Viridiplantae > Streptophyta > Magnoliopsida > Solanales > Solanaceae > Solanum > Solanum habrochaites. The sequence goes on from JAKWJA010002491.1 coordinate 61,927,347, forward strand.
TGTGACCAAATGACAAGATTCTTGCATAAGGTGGCCAAGCCTTTTACAAGCGCAGCGCAACCCCAAATCAATCTCGCTACACATCTTAAACCAACAAGAATTAATCTGAGTCTGAAAAGTTACCTCAAGTCCAATCCAATCAAGACCATATTCTTGTTCTCTGACTTGCTGAGGAAAAAGATTTCTGCTGTAGATAGCTACTCTCTCTTGTATGTAATCAAAGCTTGTACTAAGAAATCATTGGGAACTGAAGGGAAACAAAACCATACCCTTGTAATCAAACTTGGCTACGAACCCATCATTTTTCTTCAAACATCGCTCATGGATATGTACGCTGCAACTACAAATATTGCTGATGTGCACAAGGTGTTTGACGAAATACCCAACAAGAATGTTGTGTGCTGGACCTCACTGATTTCTGCGTATGTGCGAAATCAGAAACCATTCAGAGCCATAGAGATATTCAGGCATATGCAAATGGATGGTGTAGAGCCTGATCAGGTAACATTCACTGTTTCCCTGTCGGCTTGTGCTGATATGGGAGCATTGGATAAAGGGGTGTGGATTCATGATCTTATAAGTCGAACGCCAGAGTTTAGTGAGGATTTATCTTTAATGAATGCTCTGGTGAACATGTATGTAAAATGTGGGGATATCAGAAAAGCTATGTTAGTGTTTGATAATATAAGAGTTAAGGATATTAGGACTTGGACATCCATGATTGTTGGGCATGCATTACACGGCCAAGCAGAAGAAGCGCTAAGGCTGTTTTCTGCATTGGAAGAAGAAAACAAGTCAAGATCAATTCAATGCCGAGGAACTAAGGACCAATTACTTGTTCCGAATGATGTTATGTTTATAGGGGTTCTAATGGCTTGTTCCCATGCGGGGATGGTGGAAGAGGGGAAAAGATATTTTAGAAGTATGATTGAAGAGTATGGCATAAAGCCCGGGCTTTCTCACTTTGGGTGCATGGTTGATCTGTTATGCCGTCTTGGACTGCTAAAAGAGGCATATAGCTTTATTTTGGCAATGCCAATTCAGCCAAATGCAGTTATATGGAGGACCTTACTAGGTGCCTCTGGTGTTCATGGCAACGAAGAACTTGCTGCAGTGGCTCAGTCTAGATTACGTGAGTTAAACGCTAGTCTAGTTGGTGATGATGTTGCATTGTCTAATATCTATGCTGGTAAGGGCATGTGGGAGGAGAAAATAATGCTTAGACATGAGATGACACAAAGGAGAACTCCTGGCTGCAGTTTAGTTGAGGTGGGGAAGTTGCATTCTTGAATGTTAGTGCAGAAAAAGTGATTAACATTTGGATTAGTTTCTTTCTCACTTCATAGGTACATAAGAACATTTGTTAGTTTGTCAGCTTTTTATAAGTGGATTTCTTACTTATTTTCTCATGTTGCTTCTAATCCGCTTCATCCTCCGTACAATAAATTGTTTTCTTAGTTACTTAACGTGTAGTTAATATTGACAAACTTCGGTCAAAAAGATGGTTGTTCCTCATCCACTGAAATAAGCCGCGGCGGGCTTGACAGGGCAGGGAAAATTACATGGGATGACAAACATCCCTATGTAATTAGTTAATAAGGGTCTAGTTTAATTTATTTACGGTCAGTAAATACAGTTTCAATTTTTTTGCCATAATTAATGGGACCCACTTTCTATTTGTATACATAATAAAAATAGATATAATTTTATTCAAAATCAAATTTATCTCTCCTGTTTTCATTCCACATATTTTCCTAAAATTACTCTTCCCTTCTAATTTGAATTTCCATTGGGAAAATTTTGACCTTCTCCCTCCGATGTTCTTTCACTTTTCGTAGGTAACCGCCAAATTCATGGCTTTCAATATTTTTTTTCTTGATTCCTTCTACAACAATTGCATATGTACTATGATTGTTAGTTTTTTTTTCATATTTTTTAAAGATCTTTATTACTTATCAGGTTACAAGTCTTTCAAAATCTGAATAGATGATTTATGTCCACGTATGAGAATTACGAGAGGTATGTCATTGCATGTCAATGTTGTTGATATTCCACCTTCGTTTTAATTGGGTTAACTCAGGATTCTGGGTTAATGTAGGGTCTATGGCAAAATATAAACAAATTTAAGTTGAACAATCTATTGAAGAATTGAGATCCATAAAAAAGAATGACCCAATGGCAATTCATAAAGTCATCAACAACGCGAAATCTAGCGGCATTAAGATTGTTGAAGGTGGAAGTAAGAGAAAAGTCATAAACATTGATTCAGAAGTGATTGAATCTGCCTCATCAAAACTAGACAAATCTGAAGAATATCGGGAACATTAAGTAGTGGGTTGTATATTAAGGTAATATATACAAAGTCTTATGAGGCAATAGCTATTTGTATACAATTATTTAATTTTGTATAAAGAAATTTGTTAAAATCACTCTATAATATTATAATACATTATACAAATTCGTCGATATATACAAAAAATTATGAACATAATAAAATATTGTATATATAAACGTTACACCCTCAAATATAGAAACATATTTCAAGCTTACTATATATATAATTAACAAATGAATACTATATACAATCAGTTTAATTATTAATATTTTAAAAAAAAAACATGAAATCACAGATGCACATATATAACTATAATATATATACCAAAATTATTGTACATTATACAAATTTCTAGAATTATACAAAAGAAAAAATAGGAACATGATAAAATATTGTATACAAACAGATTACCCAAAAAAAAAATTAAAAGAATATATGATGGTCATATACAGTTTAAAACACAAAATCAATTACACACAAATATTTTATAAAAATTATATACAATTTCGCAAATATATACAATACAATCAATTTATATATAAATATATCTATGTGTGTGTGTGTGAGTGCGTTTTATAGATTTACCTTAAAAAAAATTAGAAAAATATTGGATTTTGAACTGGTATTGTCTTTCTATAGTTTTAGAATTCTTTTTTGGGAAATATTTGATTTTGAATGTTTTGGTTAAATCATAGGATTGTGTGAATTTATTGTTAGCATCTTTTGTGCTACTTTTACCATTTATTGAAAAATAATTTTTTTGTATAAATTTAATTAAAAAAAATGTTTTATACAAATTTAAAAAATTACCTAACAAACTAAACTATACCCATATAATGTAATTATGTAAACTATACCCATTGAATGTAATTTCATAACATCCGTTTGCCATATATGAAATTTTCTCAATATTTAAACGGAGTAGGTTGGGCTGGGGCATTTGCTTTTTTGAAAATCTAAATAGAGGAGTAGATAACGGGTCAGTATATTATACAAGTTGTAATTTATCTTTTTTACTAGGCATAATATTTATATTGGACTCTAAACTTGGTTTTAAATTTTAATTTTGATCTCCAATTTTTATAATACACAAACAGACACTTTAACTATCCAAGTTTAAAATAAATAAATACATGAGTCCTACATGACAAAATACACGTAAGACAAAATGATATGTAAGACACGTGTGTCTATTTGTTTAATTTTATACAAGTTTAAGTGACTACTTGTGTATATCCAAAATTAAAAGACATAAATATAATTCAAAACTAAATTAAAAGATATATTTATATATTATGTCTTTCTACTGTATGTGATACAATGGCTATGATACATACTTCATGAAGTTTTTAATATCAGATATAATAATCATGTAACACGTCTATTTCCTAGTTAGATGAATCAAGTACAATATCAACTTTTGTATATGTATGTATTTGTAGATTTTTTAAATTTTATTATATATGCATAAAGTCTATTCTGGATACATTTTCTTAATGATGAGTAGACACTTAATAACATTCAAATACATGCTAAAAAAGTACTATAAATATTTATACATTTTTATAAAAACTAGTCCACATGACCACATATAATAATACTGCATCTTTTAAAATCAAATTTTACTTTGAAAAAATCTATTATTTTTCAATTATATCATATATTTATATAAAAGAAAATCTTAAATCCGTCTACGTGGCACTCACTAGCTAGAATTTATTTTTAAATTTATTTATTTTTATAAATAGTTTTTTTTTTCACGAAAAGATGTAACTTTTATGAAGACTTGCGACTTTTAAGAAAAATTGTGACTTTTATGAAATTTTGTGACCTTTCTGAAGAGTAATAACTTTTTCAAAGTTGTGACATTTTAGATAAACCACAGTAAACATTTGTTCACGCTACACTTTGTTGTTTATAAATAAAGGAATTTTCTCTCATTTTAAAACAACAAAAATTCTGAACTTCTTTTTCTTTTGCATAATTAGATATTCGTATACCTTGCTCCTGTTGAGTGATTCACTAACACTATTCTTTTTGTATCAATACACTTATGGATAAAACCATTTCCATTCTAAGAGGATTTGTTCCTTTAAATATTGAGTACTAAAGCAAAATAATTTCGTTAAGGCTCAATTTCTTCCTTTCTGTTTCATTCTATTGTTATAGATTCTGGTATATTTTTTTACAATCATTAATATATGCTCATGATATTAATTGTTGCTTTGAGTACATAGTTTAAATTTTGTTGTTTATGTTTCTACAAAGTTGATATTTCAAATATTTGTTAATATAAATATTTTTCTTAAAGTCATTAATTTATGTTTATATATAAATTGTTGTTCTTTAGTACATGTTCTAAAATTTATTGTTTATGTTTCTGCAAAATTATTATTACAAGTATTTGTTAATATAAATATTTTTTTTAAAGTCATTAATTTATGCTTATGATATAAATTGTTATTTTTAAATACATGTTCTAAGATTTGTGGTTTCTGTTTCTGCAAAGTTATTGTTATAAATATTTTGTTAGTAAAAATAAAAAAATATTTATCTATTAGAAAATTTAATATATCATATTGATGTTCATTTAATTTCTCATAAATATCAAATAGTAATATTTTCTAGAGGAAAAATGATAAATTACAAAATCAAAGGGAAGATAATTGATTGAAGAATAATTGATAGGATGTTATAATTAGAGGCGGATCCACAATTTCAAGTGTTTAGGTTTCAAGTAAGTTCATCGGTTAAATTAATTTTAGACTTTAATTAAATTATTCGTCTTTTTGTTCTATGACAAATCAATTAACAAAATATGAACAATAATTTAAGGACAATTTATGTCAAGAGTTAAAATTGCAAATTAAAAAGCTGCGGAGCATCAACAAGATTCGACCTCACAATCTCTCATATTAGTAAATAACCCTTAGCCAGTAGCACCACAAGGCATTTTGGTTCCATAGGGTGACACGTTTAGTATTTGTAATTATATATATATATATATATATATATATATATATATATATATATATATATATATATGAGTTTTCGTCAAAATCTGTGGGTGGCGTGACACCCACATGAACCTTAGTAGATCCTGGTTAAGATAATCATTTTTTTTTATATTATTAATATTTGTTACTACGTAGTCTTATATATAAAATAATAAAGTATTTTAGTTTTAATGATCGATAAATTCTAAATATTATTTTATAAATTTGATGATATTCAATTTTTACATGAAATGCAAATAATTTTACTAGTTAAAATATATAACTGAAAAATGGTAAGTCGTTAAATGCTTGATTTCGATTATATTTCATTTTTAAATACACATGATTAAAACATGCATGTAAATGTGTTAGATACATTATCTGCTGAACTAAATATAATACGAACTGTAATTTTGAAAACACGAAAACAAATCACATAATTAGCGTCTAAACTAATGAAATTTGTATGTCCGCTCTTTATATATTTCAGATGTGTTCTAAAATAGGGGTCCCTATATCGGCAATTTGTGCACTGTGCACTTTCCCTAATCTAAGCAAATATCTTTACCACTCGAAGCCCAAAGTTGTGAGATACTGAACCCGGGTCCAACTGTTGCAGGCGCTCTACTTCGGCGAAGTCACCTACCGGTCAGAGAAGTGACTCGCTCTGTGCCTGAGGAATGGTAGGAGGAAATGGATACTGAATTATATTAACTCCAACTTCAATCATTGCCTATGTTAGGTTAATTGTTTATCCTACTGAAATCCTGACGATTCTGTTACTGTTTTCGGCTCCCGGTCGTTGACAGTTCTCACTATGCCTTCCGATGCTGACTTATCGGACGATGATCGAAAACCTAAGGTTGGCCCTAGCGCTAACTCCATCGATCAGTCTTTGGACGCCATCGAGAATCAATTATCATCGATTTCAGTTGGTCAATCCGAGTACGAATCCGAAGCGGATTCTGACGATGAAATCAAGGAACCTTCGTCATCGAATCAGGATAAACTGAAGGAGCTCCCGAATGGACTGTTGAATAAGAATTCCGGAACGGATAATTCTGAGGAGCTTCCTCCTATGAATGTGGTTGAAGATGTTAGCTCTTTGGTACCCGTGTGGAGGAACAATTCTGAAGAAATGGAGGCTCCGGCAAGTCCTAGTAGCAGTGGCTATGCGGGCGAAAGAGGGAGTAGCAACGCTAGTAGTAGGGACACTGGCATTGAGGAGGTCGATGGTGAAATGCTTGAAAGTGGCAAGGGTGATTCTTTTGATGGAGGTTCGAACTCTCAGGTGCAATGGCTTCCTGGGAAACGCCATGGCAATGAGGTGAGTCCAACAGAAGCTAGTGAATGTGAACTCTTTTAAGTAGTAATTGTGGCTAGTTTAGCAAATACTAAAACAGTGCTTTGCAATCAGGGAATTTTAGTCTAGATAGTCTTTCAACACAGTAAGGTCAAACTGAGTACAACCTGTAGGCTGCAATAAGGTTCAAATTAGTGACTACCTGTAGGCTGAAATCTCACATTTAAATTTTAAAAGGGCATGAGCAATGGATATGGTGGCAGTCGGTTTATAAGCTTACAACTTTTTTATATTTCCTCCTTATGCACACACTCTATTTATCAAGACTTCCAGTTGCATTTTCACCACTTCGATAGTTGTGCAAATTAAAATTGTTGAAAAACAAGTCAAGGTATGTTTAAGAGCTCACCTCGATGACAATGACAATCAAACAATACTTTATACGGCTATTTTGCAGATTATATTCTGGTGAGATCATGAAACTAATTTATATGCAATGACTAAAATGTATCTTCAGTAACATCGAAAGGGAAGTAAAGGAGATCCACTGTTGATATGGTTCAACTTTATCTTTTGAGTCTTTTGATTGATCAAGTGCAGGATGATGCTTCTATTTCCTGGAGAAAAAGAAAGAAACACTTCTTTGTCTTGAGTCACTCGGGAAAGCCAATATACTCGAGGTCAGCGTTAAAGCAGCCCCCTCCAGAGTGCACAATGGAATTTATTAATTAGAGTACTATATACTGTTGTCTGTTTCTTCTTAGTCATATTACTGTCTTCTGAGATTTGTTATTTTTATTTTATCATTCATTTGAAGATATGGAGATGAACACAAGCTTGCTGGATTCTCTGCCACTTTGCAAGCCATCATTTCATTTGTTGAGAATGGGTACTTTGCCTACCTAGTTACCTGGTAACCCCTTTATTTTCAGCAAAGTCGTAGCAGGATATTGAAGTTTGCTTGATTGATCTTCTTTTCAGGGGTGATAGAGTCAACTTGGTCAGAGCCGGGAAACATCAGGTCAGTCGCTTTGTGTTGAAATTCTCTATAATGCAATGATGATGGAACTTGTGCTTTCTTGCATGGTCGATTCCTCACCTTCTTTTATTATATTTAATACATGGAAAATTTGAAGCTGCATGGGTTAGTGTGGATGTATATGTTCCTGCTTACTTCAATTTCATGTTAGTCTTTTTTCTTTGTAAATGCTTGAACGTTATTGTTTAAAAATCGGCATTGAAGGAAAGAAGGAAAGAGAAGATAGCCATATGCTGTTTGGCTTTGCGAGTTAGTGACCATGTAGGAATATTTTGTAATTTTTGCAATTGAGTTGTAACATTAGGCAGCTTAACTGGAAGCCTTTCTGCTTAAGCATTTTTAAAATATGTGCTGCCTGATGTTTGTTTCTTGTTCAACGGATATTTAAGGCTTGTGTTTCAGGTTGTGTTTCTTGTAAAAGGACCTATTTACTTGGTTTGCATAAGCTGTACAGAAGAGTCATATCAGTCATTGAAGGGACAACTAGAGCTCCTCTATGGTCAGGTAAGTCACTTTTTGTTTTTTTTTGGTTCTTCTTTCGTTTCTTTTGATTGTTTAATTTGTACTAATTGAGGTGCTGGCCTGGTCTAGTTTCCTTAGCATGTTAATTGTTAATTGACTGCCTGTTGTTCTGACGGATGGATGCAATTGCTCATGTATAAGTTGTTATCTATGCAGATGATACTTATTCTTACGAAATCTCTGAATAAATGTTTTGAGAAGAACCCTAAATTTGACATGACTCCTTTGCTTGGAGGAACAGACGTCGTCTTCTCTTCACTAATCCATTCATTCAGTTGGTTCGTGTCTATGCTCTGCCTTCACTCTTTCTCTCTGCCTGTATACTTATCTTCATCGTGATACCTTTTACTTGTGACATATTAGTTTTTTCTAAATGAGATATCATATATTTTGGTGAGTCCGGACTGAGGACAATTGTTAAATCTTTAAGAGTACTGACACAATCTGTCTCCTTGGAACTTGAGAAATAACCAAGGAAGCTTTACCCATTTATTATAATCATTTAATTTTATCAACTATGATATGAGACGGTAGTTTTATAAAAACCCAATGGCAGTGTGACAATATGTCATGTTTTTGAGAATATAATTAAGTAAATAAAATGTTCTCTTTTAACAACTTAAACTTTCAGATGTCAAACACTTCAACATGGTATCAGGTAGGTAGAGGTCTTGGGTCGAATCTCATCTCGACTCATTATTAAAAAGAATTGCCATGTGCTTGGCTCATGAAAAAGGAAACAGGATCGCACATGAGGGGGTCTTTTGAGAATATAAGTAAATAAAAATGTAATCTCTCTAACAACTGAAGCTTTAGTAAGATGGTCACACATTTCAACAGAAGCCTGAAAGAAGAACTATAAAAAAAATGGTTCTTAATTCTAATAACATATACTTTGTCCATTATGGTGGAGGCACAATTTTCAAATCTCAAGAGTTCTGGACATTCTGTGTCATTGAAACTTAGGAGATATTCAGGTGCTTATTTGTTAACTTGTTTTTAATTACATACGGGGAGGATATGTATTTTATTGAACTTAAGAGATATAGAAGAGTTCAATGTAACATACACACGATTTCCTTCCATAAAGCTGGGGGTTGGGAGAGAGAGGAGAAGAAGGATCAGAAAACATAAAAGTTGCAAGTTATTTTTCTGCTTAGGTACGATGGAAAAGTGAAAAGATTATCTTTCTGCCTACTGTTTAGAAGATTTCTGTCATCCAGGGTATTTGACAATGCACAAAATTTATACTTGTAAATTATTGTCAAGATGGTCACAAGAAAATATTTTACATTGCCAAAAAGGGCAGTGTGAAAATTTTATATGTAGCAAAAGTTCCGTTCCATCTCTGCTGAGTTCCTGTATTATCAGTTCTAGCTTTCTAGCATAACTAGGACCATTGTTTTCTTATGAGTTTGGAGCCAAAAGGGCAACAAATTTTTTCAAAAATTCCAAAAGTGCAACAAACTTAGACGCCGTTTAAGTTAGGTTACCCACTGCAAGATGCGGAAACGAATGCGCCTTGCAAGGCGCAATAACCTTTAGTCTTGTAAGGCTCGGCTTCCATGCGCCTTACAAGGTGCATTGGTTTCAGTGCCTTGTGCCTTCTTTAAAAAAATAAAAATTTCGACGTCTTACGCAGTGATGTGTCTTAGTTCATTATAAGAAGGAACTAGGCATTGATTGATTTTTTTTAAGAAAAAAACATCACTAAAGATTATCCGGATAGGCTTAAAGATAGGTTGAGTTTGTCAAATGTATTGTTATTTTGTCAAATTAGTAAAACTTGAATTTATAATTTTAAATGAGTTTGTTTAAAATAAATTTGAATTTTGAACTAAGTGTTAATTATTTCAATTCATAGAGTAAATTGAAGCTCGATTAATTTATATTTATACTGCATAAGGCTCTATTTGTTAATATTATTATATTATTATTTTTCAAAGTATACTATTAGATAAAGTGAATGAAAACAATTAAAAAATAATATATTTATATTACAAACAAATAAAATTCTAAAAAGAAAAATAATATATATATATATATATATATATATATATATATATTATATATATATATATATATATATATATATAAACTTAGAAAATTTGAAAAAATAAATAAATAAAAATTAAAAGTAACAAGGCTCCTGGGCTCTGTTCCTTGTCTTGCGCCTTGTTACTCATTTTGTGTAAGTTTCACATGAAACTTTTGTAGTGTTGAATCAAATCAACACTGTAGTTTCACGTGATACATTATTAAACACTGTAGTTTCACATGATATATTATTCAACACTGTAGTTTCGCGTGATATATAAATATATAAATTATTTAATAATATATAAATTTGTCATCACTTTATCTAATAATATATCACGCGAAACTACAGTGTTGAATAATATATCACGCGAAACTACAATGTTGATTTGATTCAACCGAGTAAAAGTTTCACGTGAAACTTATGCAGAATGAGCAACAAGGCGCAAGGCAAGGTTGCCTTAGAAGGCGTAGGGCCTAGGTGGCTTATTACTTTTAATTAATTTGTTTTTTATTTATTTTTTCAAATTTTCTTACTTTTCGTTTTATGTATATATAGTTTTTTTATTATTTTCTTTTTAAAATTTTATTTGTTTGTGATTTTAATATATTATTTTTTAATTATTTTTATTCACTTTTTCTAATAGTATACTTTTAAAGATAATAATGATAATATTTTTTTTGAATAAGAATAATGATAATATTAACAAATAGAGCCTTATGCAGTGTAAATCTAAATTAGTCAAGCTTCAATTTACTCTATTATTTGAATTAATTAACACTTAGCTTACTAATTTGACAAAATAACAGTATATTTGACAAACTCGTTCAAACATCTTTAAGCCTTTCTGGAAAATCACTGATTTTTTTTTTAAATGCAATCAATGCCTAAGTTTCTTCTTATAATGAACTAAGACACATCACTGCATAAGGCGCCGATTTTTTTTTAAGAAGGCGTATGGCGCTGAAACCAATGCGCTTTGTAAGGCGCATTGGCAGCCGAGCCTTACAAGGCTAAAGGCTGCTGCGCCTTGTAAGGCAGCGCATTGATTTCCGCGTTTTGTGGCGGGTAACCTAATTTAAACGGCGTCTAAATTTTTTGCCCTTTTGGTTTGATAAATGATTTTGTTGCCCTTTTGGAAAAATTTGTTGCCCTTTTGGCTCCGGACTCATTTTCTTTTGCGGATAGAAAGAATATTGTTTCTCTTGTCTAGCTGCTCCCAAACCCGACTTTGTGAGATTTCACTGGGTATGTTGTTGTCTTGTCTAGCTATTACTTGTTGAATATAGTAGATGTTAATGTTGTTTCCCTATAAAATTAACCTTGTGATGAAAGAAAACTAAAGTGCTGTCTGATAAAATTGTTTTATTTCCTATGAATACGCTGTATGTAGACTTGTGTTTACCCTGTAGTTTATCATCATTTAATCCTATGCTTCCTCATCTTTGTTCTCTCTCTCTCTCTCTCTTTTTTTAATCCCAACACTAACTAAAGGAGCTTTTCTTTACCATATTTTTGATGTAGATACTTTACTATTTTTTCAACTCATTCCAAAAGGTTCTGCTCAATTTTAAGATACAATCTGGATATTCTACGAAGGAGGGGAAAAAATCTTGGAAAGCTTGTTGGTTGAATTTTCAGAATAGGGTGTTCAGTTAACCTTACTGATAATGCAATTTTTTTTACTTGGTTCTAATCGAAATTGTTTGTACCCGTGCTAATGATGTCATTACCTATACTAATATATTAGCTTTGTTTATTTTGATTCCAGGAACCCAGCTAACTTTCTCCATGCTTACACATGTCTTCCACTTGCTTATGCAACAAGGCAAGCTGCTAGTGCCATCTTGCATGATGTAGCTGATTCAGGGGTTCTGTTTGCCTTATTAATGTGTAAACACAAGGTCTTGTTTCTATTTCTATTTCTACTTTTGAACTCTTCTTTCAAATTGCACATTGAGTGGTGCATAGGTTTCAGTTATTCAGTATACTATATTGTCTAAAGCATACTGTTTAAAGTTGATTTGCAGGTTATCAGTCTTGTTGGTGCACAAAAAGCATCTCTTCACCCTGATGATATGCTATTGCTCTCCAACTTTATTATGTCTTCTGAATCATTTAGGCAAGTTCAACTAACTTCTGATTCTTCTTTGGGCCATTTTCTTGTGAATCTGGTACAAATATTTGGAGATAATTGATAAGCTCATTTCACACATGTATATGCATGTTTTTGGTTCTGTTTAGCCTTATTAGGCTGGTAACTCGTCCTAAAACCTTGTAGTCATATGGTCCATATTGTACCTGAATTTGCTGAACTTTTTGAATTAATGATTGGGGCAGTCAGTTATCGAGGCAGACGTGGCCTTTGAGGATACAGATGTTACTGTAAATAGCGACGCTAATTTTAGTGTATTTTTCCTTGCATTCTTGGTAGGATTGTGTAGTAGCGTTTTACTAATTACTATTATGAAATTTTACATGACTTTATATGAGTCTTGGTTTCACGTAATTAGACCATTTCTTCTAGTTGTTACATTTCAAAGTTCCCTAGATTTTGATTCACTTAGGTTTCATGTGCTTTGATCAAGTCATTTCCGCAACGAAGGACCACATTTTCTTGAGGCTCCAAAACATTTATCTGGCTGTCACATGATCTGGGCTGCTGTGGAAATTCACTTTTATGCGTATGGGTCCTGTTGTTTTGGTGTAATGACTCACTACAAGTTCTCTCCTGGACATTTGTCTCGTGTCCTGAGGCAGCATGTAGCTAATGTATCTTTTGGCGTAGCTTGGAGTTGTGTATGGTCATGACATTGCATCCAAATTCTTTTCTTCTATTCTGTATGGTTGGTGTTCGTAGTGCTTCTCCCTCTCATTGTTGCTTTAGTTTTTTCTCTTTTTCTGTGCCCTTGTTGACTGTGAACGGTTGGATCATACCTTACATAATAATAGTACTCCTCCGTTTCAATTTGTTTGTATGGTTTTGACTTGGCATGAAGTTTAAGAAAGTAAACAAGACTTTTGAATTTTGTGGTCTTGAATTGAAAATATATCAAATGTGCCAAAATTTCCTTTAATTATGTGTTCTTTAACATGTCATGTTGGAACTAAGGAGTTGCCCAAAAAGGAAAGAGACATTCTTTTTGAAAAACTTTAAAAGGAAAGTAGGACAAACATATCGAGACGGAAGGAGCATAATTGATGGCTGAGAGATTATATTAAACTGAGTGATAGCCTAGTGAAAAGGACCCAACTTTGATTTGGGGTTCCTGTCACCAAGGGAGGACTGGGAAAGGACCATTGAGGATTCTTAGGCAGAGAGGAATTGTGGTGGGGTTTCTTCCATTTTAAGGAAATGATAACAAAAAAAATGATAGATCACATGTTACAGCCCAATCAAGGTTTGTATTCTATTTATACTAATTAATTTCTTGGAGGCTATGTTATAACACCTCATTGATGTCATGCAGGACATCAGAATCCTTCTCACCAATTTGCTTACCAAGATATAATCCCATGTCATTTCTACATGCTTATGTGCATTACCTCGATGTAAGTTGGGACGGTGTAAAATTACTCTTTAATAGTCCCCTTCTCCCAAAATGTTGTAAATCCCCCTTCAAAGGTTAACATTTATTAGTTTTTACTACAAATACATTCTTACAAAATTTCAAATATGTCAAAATCTGTTATTATCTTTTATATTTTGGCATTTTTTTTAACTATAAATGTTAACTCTCGTATTCCATGCAATTCAAAGTAAGACTGTCAGCTTAATACAGAGGAAGTATTTACTGATGAAATATTTGAAGTTAAATCTCTTTTCTGATTCTTGATAGTAGGTTGTCTTACAAGAATTCTAGGATTTTGATGTTTCCATATTACCCAACTTTGGTGCTGTATATTACAGGTTGACACATACTTAATATTGCTTACTACAAGTTCAGATGCCTTTCATCATCTTAAAGATTGCAGGTAAATGATGTTCTTTCATTTCTTTTTTTCAATGTACATTTTGTTCTACTTTTCATAGCTGAAGTTTTTTCTTTTGTTTCCATTAGATCTGAACCATGGGAAATGTGAGCCATGTATATCTGTTCTTAAATTCTGACAAGAGGCATTAGCTTGTTAAACTGACCTACTTTTATCTTTCCTACAATAGAAATGTTAAGGCAAAGCTCTTATCTATCTTGTAGGATTCGTATTGAAAAGGTACTTCTGGAGTCCAATGTACTTAATGAAGTTCAAAGATCCATGGTAGATGGTGGCATGCATGTTGAGGATTTACCTGCTGATCATGGTTCTCATTCTGGAGCAGTCTCGCATCATCTGGGTCAGCCTGGACATACTAGAGAATCATCCGAGAGATTTTCTGAAGCATTCATACGTGTTGGTGGTCCTGCTGGACTTTGGCATTTTATGTATCGAAGTATTTATCTTGACCAATATGTCTCGTCGGAGTTTTCATCACCAGTAAATAATAGACAACAGCAGAAAAGGTATTACTTTAAGATCAAGTTGCTGTCGTAACAAACAATACTTCTGTCTCTTTTCCCCACTTAAAGTTGAGATCATTCATCTGCAGGTTGTATAGAGCTTACCAGAAGCTTTATGCATCCATGCATGACAAGGAAATTGGACCGCACAAAACTCAGTTCAGAAGGGATGAAAATTATGGTACGTACTTTGGCTGCTTCCCCCGCTCTTCTGTTAAGCTCTTGAAGCACGAAGACCTTTCTATTTCTTCACCTTATAAAATCTTTGCATATAATAGTTATGGCAGAAGAAAGCCATTAATTGAACACTGAAGATGAATCAGTGTTGACGGTCATTTTCTTCCTAGACGATTCTTGCTGTCAGAGAACTACAGCTGACATGTCACTGCTGCCTTTTGTGATCATTGCCACAGAAACTTTTTCCATCATAACATAGCATACAAAGTTAGGAAATTGAGGTCGAAGTTGCATAGATAATCGGATCTACATATCCTAAATCTTTTTTTAAAAAAATTAAAATCAGTGAATAGAACATAGATCTATCTATCTTTCTGCTTGCGTAGTACCGTAGTGCAGGTTAATTTTCTTGTCTAAGCTTTGTGGTTGGGATGAGAAGTCTTTGTGTAGACACTGACAGTTGCTCGGTAAGAGATGTCAAAAAAAAATGCATTCTCCTATTCATTTGACTGCACTTCATGTTGCTGTTTGTCGTTATTCATGAACAAGAAAAGAAAATAAATCCAGTGGGTCGTAATTGCAAGAAAAGTGTGATCCCTTGCAAGTTAGCAGGTTATGATTTAAAAATTACTTTCATATTTGTACACGGAGCCAATTCTAAAAGCTATGTGCGTAGACATAAATAAATGAATTGTTCTTGTTGAGGATATATGTAGTAACTAATTGGCATCTTTATTCATATTCCTTTCAATTGGTATTCTTTCTGGAAGGTGCTTGCGACAATCAAGTTCAGTTCTAGCTTTTTTGGTTCCAGTATTGACCGTTATTTTGTTTCAATTTCTTCCAGTGGTTACTGAATTTTGGGTTGGGAATTCAGAAACATAGAAAAAACAACTCATGATTTTGTCCAATGATAATGTTTTAGTTCCTCTTGGAATAACTTCCTTACCTTAATCTTGCAGTTCTACTGTGCTGGGTTACTCAGGATTTCGAACTTTATGCAGCATTTGATCCCCTGGCAGACAAGGTTTGATTATTTATTTGTTCTTTTAAGCCTGTTGTTTGTTTAAGTGATACCTTGAGTGTCACTTCCATTTTTGAGAGCTTTTCCATCTATCATTTTATGGGCAGACAAGGTTTTATCATTTACTTTGTTTTTCTAAGCCTATCGTTTGTCTAAGTGATATTTTAAGTGTCACTTTTATTTTAGAGAGCCTTTCCACCTGTCAATTTAATGCTGTTGTATGTGCTAGATTTGACTCCATTTGTCTTTGGTTGAGGAAGGTTTGGACTATTCATTGGACAGTTTAGGTCCATGCAGACCAATGAGATTTAATAGACCTTACTTAGTTCACTTCTGTCCTGTACTGTACTGAGCTGGTTACCATTTACAGTAACGCATGAGAATTGAGATATGTTAATGGCTAGGTAATAGCCCTAGCAATTGAAATCAAAATCTCACTATTTGCTCAACAGAAAGAATCTATCTACCCGTGTACCTTAGGATTGTTATTTTCCAAGATGGTCCTCCTGCCACCCCTAAATACATGTTAACTTATTCTTTATGCATCATTGTCAAACAGCTACTATTTGAGATGTTATCTCGAGACTAGCATCAGTTTACTTACCACAACGAGTTCATTTTTTGTATACTGAAATTCTGATAAGTACGTCAAAGCTGATTTTCTCTATTCAAACTTATTACGTTAAGCTTCATCCAAAGTGCTTGACACGTGTGGTATTCTTCACAATAGTGATCCTATGACTGGGAGTGTGAGAATTGCACTATTTTCTTGTGATCTTACAGTTTTTTACGTTTGGTAAATTTCCACCTTGCAGGCTCTAGCTATTAAGACTTGCAATCGAGTATGTCAATGGATCAAGAATATAGAGAATGAGATTTTCTTGTTAGGAGCCAGTCCTTTTTCATGGTGATTCTCTCCATGTTTCGAATTCCTTACAATAAGCTTTTGTTGCCTCATTTCTGCAGGCTTCCAATTTTTGTGGTTATTTAGGAAATGCCAATTGTAGTTTAAAGTTTGGCAGTCAAGATATGAGTTGGTCTCACTCTAGCCGTCGTTTTATTTTCGTTTGTACAATTTATGAATTTTTGTACCTTTATGCTGTATCAAAGGTTTATTATGTTCTATATGTACCATCGTTTATAATTCCTGCAGTATCCAACATCTGAGAGAATTAAAGACTGTTGAATTTCGAACGCGGATGCCATACTGGGACTAAAGCGCCACAGAATTGGTTGCAGCTTGTAACCATTTATTTCTCGTTCCCTTCTTTTTTCTTTTTGTGGAACTTGACACTTAAACTGATTAACATCTATAAAATGTCATCTTGAAAATTGGATATTCAGTACAGAATCATCTTGTTCCCTATGCAAGGAAAGTTATACAACATATTGTATTACAGAACCTCTGCTATTTTATTTATCCTCTTTGTGTAGATTGCAGAGTGAACCATGTTTATTCGTGCTTTGCTACTATCATCTGCGTCAAATGCAAATAAAGCTACTGGTAGGAAGGACTCCATAGAAACGTTAACAGCTCAACGATGAAACTGCAATCCACTGATACTGATCCTCTTGTAAAACATATATGGATAACAGAAATCTCTCTGTTGTAAATACACGTGACATAAACATTTTGTATGTTTCCTGAATACAAAGATATGAAGGTCAACCTTAAACATGGTTCCCTCTACTGATCACACAAGGTTATAAAGATATGATAATGAGGAGAATTTGACTGAAAAAAGATGAAGAAAATCAGAAATTGACGATGAACATACACAGAAACAATTCCGTATTAACAGCTGTGACTACTTGAACCAAGTAGGCCGGAACCTCATACAGCAACTGCTGCAGGCCTTTTGCTTGTCTTGATCCCTTTAATAGCTGCAACATGTATGCACAATATGTAAGCTCTAGATTTATTAATCAATAAACATAAAGTTCCAAGCTTCTTAGTATGGCAAAATAAAAGATTTATATACTTGCCTTCAGCATAATCAGGAGCTCCAAAGACAGCAGAACCTGCTACCAAGGCATTGGCTCCAGCTTCAATGACCTGCAAGAAAAAATGACTGTTAAATCGGTAATCTCGTAAGGATAAATGGTTGGTTGCGTTGATACACCATGTTCACTTTGTCATTACCACACACAATTCTCTACAACTTGAAAGTAGGTTACAACATTAAACACGTCTGCCGCAATAAATGGCAAAATATGGAGAAATATAAGGTTGTGCTTCGTGAAATCTGATAGAATATCAGAACAACTTAGGAAAAGATTTAAATTCACAAGATACAATCCAGAAGTAACATTTGCACACAACTTGCAATGCTGCTGGTAAGATTTTATCCTTTCTTCACATCTTATGACTTATCCCAACAATAAATCCAAAAGAAAAATAAATCTTTTCAAAGTTATGAAGGGTCAGGCAACAAGCTTAATGGGAGAGGGGCTTATAATCACGGGAGAGCATCATTTACCTTGTAAGCATTTTTGGGACCAACTCCACCATCAACTTCAATCCAAGGGTTTACTCCCTGCAAAGTTAACATAGGAATGTCATCACATTGCATAATTTGCAGAGACTGAAAATGGTAAAAGAATTACCTTCTCAGCACATATTTTTCTCAAGTCCGAGATTTTCTTGACCTGACTCTCAATGAAGCTCTGTCCCCCAAATCCAGGGTTTACAGACATAATCAGCACCAGATCAACAGCTGTTGCACAAAAAAAGAAACCACAAACAATTTATCAACTTTGCCTTTTCCGATCTAGATTTCCAGAGGCAGCATACAGGTTATAGACAGGAAGACCATTGGCAACCATATTAGAACTTCGCCAAATCTCTACAAGTCTATTTCCCCACCCTTTAAAGATTGACAAAAGCTTAAAAAATTGAAATACGGGACCTCATATTAAGAAAAATGGACCTTGAGCTTACTCAACTTTAACAGCTAACTTAGGAGGTAAGGATTGCTTAAAAACCATATAACTGCCCATTAATAGGGAAACCAAGAATAAGGATCGGTGACGACTCTAATAGCATATCTGAAAAATATACATTGAGCCTAACTCAATTGGAAAAACTAGCCCATGTGGGGGATTCTATAACCTTGCTTCTCAAATCAATATCTCTAAGGTAAGTTTTTCATCGGAGCACTCAAATTAATATACAAGTAATTCTAGGGTACACTTCCAATGCTTTTGCTTCATTTATCATCTTGAACCGTTGCGGCATTGTACAGTATATTCAGCATAGCTCAGACTAGTAGGGGCTAAGGTGATTTGACATGTTTTTCTACTATATGAAAGTCAAGTCTAAAAGATAATAGGGAAAAGAGTCTGATATACCCCTCAACTTTGTCATTTGAAGCTGACATATCCCTCGTTATAAAAGTGGCTCATATATGCCCTTACCGTTATATAAACGGCTCACATATACCCCTGCCGTTACAAAATGGCTCACATATACCCTTCATTTAACGGAAGTTAAAAAATTAGTTTAAAATTTATATTTATTACTTCTAATTTTTTTTAAAAATTATTTAGGGGTATATATGATTCTTCTATCAAAGTTCAAGGTATATTTTAATTTTTTTCATACATAAATTATTTTGACTTCTTTTATTATAATTATTTGAGTTTCTTATTCTTATTTTATTTTTTTCTTACAATCCTTAGTTCAAAGGAAAAAAAAATTAAACTATTTTTTTTGTGTGTATTGTAATTTAATTTCGTATTTGAAGAAAAAAATTGGTCATCTACAATAAGTTTTACAAGAATATTAGTGAAACATAAATAAATTTGATTATCAAAATAATAATTATAAATTAGTCATTGAAACAAAAAAAAGTCAAAAAAAATATGTTTAACGAGGATTAAATTTACTCATATAGGATTATATTTTTTAGAATATAAATTTTTTTTTTCTTCATTTCCGTTAGAGGAAAAGGGTATATGTGAGCCATTTGTTTACAAGTAGGGGTATATATGAGCCACTTTCATAACAAGGGGTATATTAGCTCTAAATGACAAAGTTGAGGGGTATATCAGACCCTTTTCCCAAGATAATATAATCTATATCACCTATTTACAGGAGTAGTTCTCCCATCTCTCGATCCCAATTTCATTATTGACTCTCACAGCACCAATAATAAAGAAGAAAATTGAATCAGAAAATTATAAGAAAAATACTAAGAGTATCATCTCTGGAAAATTGTCTTTTAACTTTAAGGAAATGAAAATTCCAAATTATAAATAGATGCTACAAGTGTCATAACATTACAGAGACCAACAATCATTTATTTCTACTCTGCACAGTTGCTACAGATTTATGGAGCATGTTCTTCTCTATTTTTGAACTTAGTTGGGTTATGCCTCGGAATACCTAGGAAGCCATTGAAATTTGGAACACATGGAAATTTGATAGAGCCATCAGGAATATTTGGAGACTGATATCTGCTAGCATTTTTTGGGTTTTGTGGATAGAACGGAATAGGAGATGTTTTGATGGTGTATCAACTCCCAATCACTCTATCAAGGTTAGGTGCTTAATGCTTCTGTTTAGCTGGCACAATTTGTTCCCTGTACATTCTCATGACAACTTTTTGCTCTGTTAGCTCCCTAATTCTGAAGTAGATTTTTTTTTGCTATGGAGCTAGCTCAGTTTTTTTTTTTTTTTAAATTGGTAATTAGGAGCTAGCTCAGTTTTATTTTTGGATGCAATATCTTTTGTAATTTTGCATCTACTTGATGCCAGTTATGAAAACATTTACTTGATCAATACAAAAAGTTGTCTTTAAGAAGCAATATCTTACCATCAAGGACATATTCAATTGCGGTTAAAGGGGTTCCAGGATTGAGGACAACCCCAGCTTTAGCTCCCAAACTTTTAATCTGAAAAAGAAACAATCAATATTGTGGTCAAGACGCACTTAATAGGTGAAATAATGAGTAAGACAGCTAAAAAACACCAGTTACCATGAAGTTAGAACTATCTATGGGTCATAAAATCATAATATTCTGAAATATCACCAGCTGAATTTCTATATCACATCTATGGCTCTCACAGTTACAATATTACGGCAGACCATTTTCAATGTCATGGGACACCGAACACCTAACCGTGATCCTATATAATATCTCTAGAAGTGATACTTCATTTTAAATATATTAAGTAGATCATGTAAAAGGTAATCGGAAATTTTAAAAAAGAAACTTCAAACTAGTAAGTGTTCAATGTAAGAAAAACAAGCACCCTACATTTTTTTCTAAATCCCATGGTTTGAGGATGCTTTGCATCATGTGTAAAGTGTTTCAGAGAGAAATCATCTATAAGAGTGTTTCAGAGAGAAATCATCTATAAGAGAAGTAACATAATTCATCACGAATAATTAATCAAGTACTCCAACAAGTTTTTTCTAACTGATATCCTAAATTAAAGCATGCAATAAAGGTAAATGGAAAACACCAGTATTTAGACCTCTCATGAAGGATACCGCAAATCATGGATTGATCTCACAAATAGAAAATTTGTAGTATGTGAAAACGTTAGACTGGTGATGTTCTGTTAGTTATGTACAACATTCCTAACAATCTTAACTTAAGAGAAGCCATTTTAAGTAGGTTTGCAATCAAATTCCTATGAGTAGATAGTCATTACTGAAAAAGAGGTATCTTGTATTTCGACAAAAACAAGCATGCCTTTGAGCATCAAAAAGTCCAAAGGATCACAAAACCAAGAGTTAATCTTTTTAGATACGTGAAGCCAAAATTTTCAAGAGACTGACAAAGATACTTAATAAGCCCCATGTGCCAAAATTTTTATTAAGTGTAAGGCAGTTTTGATAGGCCTTTTCCCAAAGGAAAGGTTTTGCAAATTTGTAGGTTGCTCCTACTGAAAAATGCAGAAAATTTCATAGGAACACACTGAAAAACACAAGTCTTTGTTTAAAAGATCTCTTTATCAGTTATATTGCGGTTCATACAACTAGCTACAGTAGCCAAACACAAGACATGCATCAATACCACTAAGATAGCTTAATCTGAATGTTCTAGTGTGCACTTACTACAAACAGTTCAATGTATGGCAGCTAAATACCCTTTTTACAAAAAAACAAATATTTTTCATGAGCCAACCTACTATGCTAACCAAAAAACTCGAGGTAGAGGAATTTGTCAGGTCAATATACAAACACTTTCGCAAACACTGTTGATAAGAACTTTCTAGCCTCCTTGTATAATATCATAAGTACAGTTTGGAATCCATATTATGCAAGGAGACATTGTTTTTGCTAATTCGAATTGAAAACGGAAAAAAAGAAAAAGAAAAGAAAGAGAGACAGATTCTTACCTGGTTTATTGTACGATGCAAGTGGATTGTAGAAGATTGCTCACAATGAACACTGACAATATCAGCACCTGCTTTTATGAAGTCAGGTACTCTCTGGTCAGGTTCGACAATCATCTGCAATGGTAGGTTGAAATTGAACATCAGCAAAAGCATTTTCGTGCCTATAGGCCTGAAACTGTTTTACCACATGAAAAACAAGAAATACCAGATGCACATCCAGTGGAAGATCTGTTATAGGGCGCAAGGAATCAACTACAAGGGGTCCAATAGTTATATTTGGAACAAATCGACCATCCATCACATCTACATGAATCCAGTCGCAGCCTGCCTGCTCAACTGCTTTCACCTAAATGCATGAAAGGCACAAGAGTAAAACACTTTAATGTGATGAACGATTAACCAGCTTAAGAGCCATTCTTAAGGGAAACCACAAACAAAAATGAAGAAATTCATTAAAGAACTTGACCTAAAATCAGAATTCAGAAAGGCAAAATGTATTTACTCAATATTTTGAACTTGTAGATGTATAGCAATATTTATTACATCTCGTTTCCAAATAGAAATACACCTTCAGAAGATCTATATAAATATGGTAGGGCAACAAATCCATACGACCACAAACCTGCTCTCCTAATTTAGAAAAGTTAGCAGAAAGGATGGATGGAGAAACAATAATGTCGCTTTTCGAGAACTTATCCACCCGAGAAGAAGCTGTCACCACAGTTTGAATTCTCCTCCTGCATTTACAAACAAAATTAAGAACTTCATTTGGACAGATTGTGACGCTAGTATAAGTATAGTTGCAGAAAGATAAATGCTTGCCCGTTAAATTCCTATATTTTAAGATAGGAAGTAAGAGAAGAATATGCGGTTGTTAGCAATAAAAGAAAATGAATGGCTCTTCTCCAAAAGAACAAAAAATGCATGAACTCAACTGATATATTCAAGAAATCGGCTCATTTTTACAACTACATCAGCAAAATTGCATCACCAAGTGAGCATAATCTTATCAGTGAGATAAATAGCTAATAGCAATTGGAATCAAATTCAAGTTACGGTCGATGCCTGTTGAAAAACATAAAAATCAAAGTGACTTGAACAAGAATTAATCAGAATGTCAAAAGAAAAAAAAACATGACATTGCCAAGGAGCATTCTGGCATGAGCTTTAGCTTATCAGCCAATTGCCAATTGAAGAGGGTGGTTCCAGATGCTTTTAGATACTAAATTGACTACCACAAGGCAAGCAATCCTGAATTGCAGATTATCCAGCTTATAACATTGACTTTCAGACCATTTGCTTACCACACAGGAAAATCAAACTTCAAATAGGATATGAAGGCATATTCACAAACATAGAGAGTGCAAAAATTCCTGGTACATCTTTATCATCCACTACATTACATATCTTTATCATCCTTCATGATACCACCAAGGGGCCTGTATCCTGATAAACACATTTGATTCCTTCTATCCAATATCTTAAAACTTCTTTCCTCTTTTGAACCATCACAAAATCTTCAAAAATTTATCCTCCTCCGAGTCACATAATCATTAACATAGCGCTCCAGAATATCATTTCAGAGTTAACTGGATATTTCACCAACTAATTATTTCTTCCATTCTGTGATCTTTAACAGTTTTTGTTTTTAAAACTATCA
Source organism: Solanum habrochaites (assembly GCA_027704765.1). NCBI lineage: Eukaryota > Viridiplantae > Streptophyta > Magnoliopsida > Solanales > Solanaceae > Solanum > Solanum habrochaites. The sequence goes on from JAKWJA010002491.1 coordinate 61,951,289, forward strand.
ATTCAATTTAATAATCTCCACAAACAAAGATTCATACACCCACTCTACACACCAAAAACATCAAAGTCCAATTTTTTCCAGTGGAAATGACTGATTAAGATTTCCCGCAGCAGGCTAGCAAATAACTCAAAGTAGAAAGATAAGCGAATTGAGTGAAGAATTAAAAAGACTTGGTAATTTTTAGGGGAAAAGGAAGTAAGACTACGAAGAAATTAGAAAAAACCTGGTGAAAGTGAGTGAATTGGGGTTGGAGAAAGAAATCTTTTGAAGCTTTTGACTCCCGCCAAATCCACTAATTTGGGATTGCAACAGAGTTGATGAACCCAAAGAAGAAGCAGTCGCCATTGATTTTATTTTTATTTTTTTTTTAATTTTCTTGAAGCAAACTTTTGCCTTGTTGAAAATTGAGAATAAAGGTTGGTACTTTGTCAATTTGAAAGCACCACAGCTCAAAATTCCAACCACCCTTTTGAGACTTTGAAGACAAGAACCGAAAACTGTTGTAATTTTGAGGAAAATCAAGAATGAAATATCAGGTGGACACGTGTCCGATTTGGTTTGTAATAGAGGGCTTTGCTTATCTTCAATGGTTGGCCCTTCTCTTTTGCTGACTCAATTTGTAGGGAACAGAGGACCTCCCATTCTTCATTTATCGCATGATGGCCACAAGCACACAAACCAAAGACCAAAGTAGAAACCATCCTCACAAAATGCCCAACCCAAAGCCTAAAGTCACCTTCATTATAATTTTAAATATTTTCAATATTGTAACAAAGTTGTGTTTTATTTCTAGGTAACTATAACTATTTATCAGTTGCTTATATCATGATTCATGACTTATAATTTAAGTATAACTTTTTTCTTTTTAAATAATTTAATCGTAACTCTAGGGCGAAGTCGGTTAAGGGAATTTATTTGATTATTTTAATTATATATATATAGTAGCTGCTAAACCTTGTTGGATTTCATTGTGTGTTTGCTTTTGAACTTTTTTAATTGAAATCTTGACTATGACTATAGATAAATTTTTTAGATTATGAGTTTATATACTTTGAACTCAAAACTTTAACAGATAATATATTTGGATTTTACTTTCTTGAGCTCTTAACAATGAGTTGGTAATAATTAATAGCTAAAGAAATAAGAGTAATTGAAAAGAAAAAAAAAACTACATTTTGACAAATATATCTTCCAGTTTGTATCTGTATACAGTTTTAAATGTACCAACTCTCTAGAAGTCAAAGCTTGCCTTCTTTCAAAGTAAACATCCAATTATGTTATTCTTCTTGTTTTGGACTAATTTTACTTGCTTAACATTGTAACAGTATTAATAACTTTTGATAGTATACAAATTATTGACCGGAAATAGTAATGGCATTGAATCTATTCGAGGGTACTTTTTTCTTAAGTCGCGGTCATGTCTTGCCCTCAATATAGTTTGTGTCGAATATAAAAAGACAAGCTCAAAGTATCATGTTTGTCCAAATTCGACCAACATTCTATGAATGATCAAAAGATTATAATAGCCCAAATGAACAACATTGGAAGTCATGTATAACGAAAAAGGAAACAACAATAGAGGCAAGATGATCTGCACTTTGCAGACAAAGGAAAGCAATCATCACTAGTAAATTGAAATTAATTTAATTGGTACATAATGTATCCACCAACCATTGAATTTGTTTTTAACTCTTTGCCAAATCTGTTATTCTACATTTGTAACTAGCTTTTCAGCTCTACTTGCTACCCCCTTGAAAATTCATGTGACTATGAAGCGATCCAAGAAAACCTTCAATGATCAGCAAGTTTCTTCCGATCGCGAATCAGGTGCTGTTTTGAAGAACTCAGAGTTGAAATGGGGTCCGAGTCCAATGACACTCATGGGTTTTATAGCTGTTCTCTTGATGGTTCTTACTGTTGTTTTCTCAGTAGCTTTCTTTTTTGGGGACTTACCTTCTGATTGTTTGTGGACTTTGGTTGAAGCTAGAACTTTTCATGCTAAACATTCAAAAGGTGCTGCATTTCCTCTTTATTTTCCCCCCTTTTTGTTTTTTCTTTCACTTGTATAGTATTTCTTCTCTTTTGCAATTCAAGTTTGTTGAAAATAGAATTCATTATGTATAGAAAATACACGACATGCCATTCATTATGTACTCACATGTTCATAATGAAAAGGGTAAAACAAGCAACAGAAGTTTACATTTCATGGAATTTAACATTTCTGATGCAGAGAAAATACTTGCTTGTTCTACTGAGATTGTGTAGTAATCTTACTCTTTTTGTTTTGTTTCTTCCATCCACAGTTTCTGTGAAGGATATTCTGCAGCCACTGACAGTGCCAAAAGATAAACTACTTGGTGGTCTTCTTCCTACTGGATTTGATGAAACATCTTGTTTGAGTAGGTATGAATCACACTTATATAGCAAACCTCTGCAGCATAAGCCTTCCTCTTATCTTATCTCGGGGTTAAGAAGATACGAAGCTCTCCACAAGCAATGTGGACCTTACACAGAATTATACAACAGAACAGTAGACCTTATAAAATCCGGTGAATACAGTAGTGATTCTTCAGTTTGTAATTACGTTGTTTGGATATCGTATAGTGGTTTAGGGAACAGAATACTAACCTTAGCTACTGCTTTTCTTTATGCTCTACTCACAAATAGAGTCCTTCTGGTTGACCCCAGAGCTAATTTGCATAACCTATTTTGTGAACCTTTTCCTGAAGTTTCTTGGTTGCTTCCTCCAGATTTTCCTATTATTGATCAGTTTAGTAGCTTTAATAAGAAATCTCCACATTCTTATGGTTATATGGTGAGAAATAATGTCACAGACAATTCAAGAATACCTTCATTCCTCTACCTTCATTTATGTCATGACTTTGATGTGCAAGATAAATTATTCTTCTGTGACACTGACCAAACTTTTCTCCACAAAGTCCCTTGGCTATTTGTGAAGTCAAATAACTATTATGTTCCTGCTCTTTTCTTGATCCCGTCGTTCGAGCAAGAGTTAAACAATCTTTTTCCAGAGAGAGGAACTGTCTTCCACTTCTTGGGTAGGTACCTTTTCCATCCAACAAATTCTGTATGGGGGCTTATTACTAGGTACTATCAAGCTTATTTAGCTCAAGCAGATGAAAAAATAGGCATTCAAATTAGAGTTTTCAGTTTAGGTGTAAGCAATTTTAAGTATGTGTTGAATCAAATATTAGCTTGCGCAACAAAGGAGAATCTGTTACCACAGGTTAACCTGAATGAGCCTATAGCCAATTCTTCTGGCAAGACGAAGACTATAAGCGTCTTGATGACATCTCTGAGTTCACGATACTTCGAGGAGATTAGGAACATGTATTGGCAGAATCCTACTGTTACAGGAGAGATTGTTAGTGTTTTTCAGCCAAGTCATGAAGAGCATCAACAAACTGAGAAGCTGATGCATGACAGAAAGGCCTTGGCAGAAATATATTTGCTGAGTTTAACTGATAAATTAGTTACAAGTGGATGGTCCACTTTTGGTTATGTGGCTTATAGTCTTGGAGGTTTGAAGCCATGGATTTTATACAAGTTTCAAGAAGGGACAGTCCATAATCCACCTTGTTTTCGAGCTACGTCTTTGGAGCCATGTTATCATTCTCCCCCTTACTACGACTGCAAGAAGAAAACAGCAAGTAATAACACAGTTAGCATTGCTCCTCATGTGAGACATTGTGAGGATAATAGCTGGGGTTTGAAGTTATTCGATCGAAAAGGTAAAATGTAACCAACAATTGTTGCAAGAGTATTCTTTCATTGTTATATGATTCTTAGACACATCCGTAGTTTTTGATGAAAGCTATTACCATAAATTTCTGTTTCTGTTGTGACTCTTATTTGTATGATATTAAAGTACTCGTGCTATTAATAGGACCATCTACAAACGGGACCAAAATAGTAAGGTTATAGGTATCCTTTGTTGCATGACAAACAATGAGATTACACACTTCCTGTTATATCAAATTTTAAGCCCCTCGTATGGTTGTCAGACATTTCACCGAATTAATGTTTATACAGTCGACGTTACTAAATAATTTGTAAGAAAAGAAAATGGAAGCAAATATTTATAAGACTATGGTAGTTTTTTAAATCAGTATCATGACATATTGTCTTGGCCTCTATTTTCTCTTTGCTTCGTAAATTAAAACTAAACTACTGAGGAAATGTGTTTACACGTCGAGAAACTCTATCGAGCTCAATGTACATGACTACATGGTATCGAAACCTAAAATGCAAACAGTTGGGTAAAGGAGGTGGTTGCTAGTTATCCACCCGCTCAACACCAATTCCAGCTTTTACCCTGTGTTAATTAAAAAAAGCCTGCAAATCTTTTGAATCCATTTAGCCGGTATCAGAATCTGAAAACTCCACTTGGTAAGCATTTTTAGGGTCCACGTCGGTCATAGAAGGTGGAACAAGATCGTTTCTTGGGCGAGTTCTTCGCTTTCGCATGGTTGCATCCTGCAAAAAGATACAAAGGTGGAAAAATCCAAGTCAATTTCCAAAGAGGTCAATATAAAAGATCGTTTCAGGAACAAACTGTAAGTGCCTATCACTACCTTTGCATTTGGCTGATTTGATTGATCAGGCTCTCTGGTCTGCTGGTTTGAACGTTCTGGCTCATTGGATTTCTGGCTTGAATGATCAAGCCCGCTTGACTGAGCTACCTGACTTCTCTTAAACCAAACACTACCAAATGAGATTAGTGCTGCCAGGAGCAAGAAAGGTCCAACTCTTGGATCGCCACTGAAATCATGAACTTTATTTAGGAAGATTTTGACCCAATAAATCAATCCTCTACTAGGACTAACAGTTCCTTGAGACCAAGATGACCAACTGGAATCTGCATCCTCTGGGACCAATTCAGGAGTTCTTGTTTTCTGCAACAAAATGTATACATAAAGATACAGAAATAGACGAGTTTCCACAATTTTACATCCTTGCAATAATCCAACATATGAATAACATGAGAAATCATTATCTCATGTTAATTGGTCCTGCGTTGATTAAAAGGAGATCGCTCCTATCACTCCTCCCACATACATTCATAAAGTACCTTCCAAACTAGTATCCATAATTTCACCCAAGTGAGAGATGATAGATCAATCTCCATATAGATTTAGTAGCAAAGGGTTAATAATTCTGCACATGCAAAGTTCTGGTATATCAACTACACCAACTGGCAACTGCTGTCATGAATAGAGCTTACAATCTTGAAGGAGGGGCGTCATTTATAAGATCCATATTTCGAATCCAAAACACCATTGAACCAAAATATAAGAACGAGATCCTTTTGGTATGAACAGAGAGATTTGGGAAATTAACTTACAAATGAAGGAAGATTCTTTGAGTCACCATCTTTGATAATCTCAGAAATCCATTGTATGATCTGTCATTCCAATATACCATACATTAAATATCTAGATATAATCATCATGAACGTTCTCATACAAGTAGTTGGATCGATAATGAAGAGTCAAACAAATCTCAGGATAAACTATATTTTCTTATCTAGATTATTTCTCATGAAATCGGATAACTCAGTCAAATACTATACAGGGAAAACGTTTGGAGAGCCAAATGTTATTTGGTAAAGCATATTACTTGCATGTTCTAAAAGCAAGAGGCATTTGACTATAAATGAGGCAGTCTTGCATGTCCTAGTTGGTTACAAGGGGTTGCTCAAAACAGAAATTCACCAGCTTTTCCGACATCACAACATACGTGCTTTTTCATAATCTTTATGAGGGACCTTGCGTAACTATCTAAAAGTGGTATTATGCGAACATGTGAATTTTGGAAGAAGGTAAACCAGTGGGAAAAGTAAATACTTTAGGAAGGAAAACCAGAGATATAAATGTTCAACTAGAAGCAATTTTGGAAGGAACGTTCATCACTTTGTGAAACAAAGAGACCCGTGGAAGGAACAACTTTGATATTGTCCACTATAGACGCTGTAATCTGTATTCAACAGACAAAAGAATTGCTCTACAGAGCAAAGGACAAGATGTTTTACATATGTCAGTGCTGCTGTCAAGGAACACTATATAATTATAGCTAGTGAGTTTATACTCAAATCACAAGAGAATGAGATAACCAGAATCATCATGTGACTTGCTATTGTATTTAAGGGGATCTCTGTCAGTCTACTGACCTGTTCAATTTTATTAGAACCACTGTATCTTGCCACAAGCTGAGCTGCAGGATCAGTTTCAACATTGTACAATTCTGAGAATTTGCTGGTTGGCTGTTTTCCAACATCCTCTGTGTCATTCCTATCATAGCGTACAATGAATAGTTGTGCTGTGTCTGTTATATCCCTCATCGGCCCACAGGTCTCATGACTATTTTCTGAATTAATGTAGAAGAAACAGTAACTCTGTAGAATGGAGAAGCTGTTAGCCTTCAACATGGCAAAAATCATAACTTTGCACAAAGAAGAGACATCCAACATAAACATGAGAACCAATCAAAACTTACATGCTCAGATAAATTATATAAATACAAGACTAGATTTAGAGGAATAATAGCATAGGGAAAGAAAGTCAGCTATATGATTCACATTCAAGTTCAGGGAGCATCTCTCAACTATACAAAGGAAAAAAAAGGTTTCCAAAACATGAAGATTATTCAAGATTAACAACATTTGGATCCAAAAAAAGCCAACAGGACATTAGAGCCTACCGAGTAATCAATCAACTAAGCCTAATCCCAAATAAGTTGGAGCTCTGCAATATGGATCCTCTATATCCATTATTCTCTAATAGCTAAATAAAATAAAATCATCAAGGTAATCTGTTAATGCACTTCTCCAAAATTGTGCAAAAGAATAAATAAATCCACAGAAGTGCCCTAGAACTGAAATTTTCAGGAAACACTATAAGAATCTAAGATGGGGGGTCAAATATGCACAAACAAGTAATTGAAAGATTCCTAGTTAAATATCAAAGATGAGAGGTGGTAGGAGTTTGATATTCACTCCAGAAAATAAATGCTAAAGAATCCAGATTCATGCTTTTCTGTAATTAAGGTGCTAAAGTTAAAAACCACTGGTGCTACAGAAAATGTAATCATGTCACTATTTAGCCACAGCAATGCCAAAATTTGAAGGGAGGTGCATACTTTCTGTGCTTCCCCATCAAGCCAGGCAAATGTCAGCCGTTTCTGTTTTAGTGCAAGCAGAGCCGGTGCAGATGGCTGATCTTGATCAACTGCAGTCAAATCTCCATCACTTGAAAGGGTTTCTTGAATCCTGCGCATGGTCTTATGTGGTAGATAATTTACACCATCAGCTAATGTAACAGACATTCAAAGCATTTAACATTTTTTGCATGTTGCTGTTGGAGCCATATGAATCTACGTAAGTGGTGGTAATAATGAGAAGTGCTTGAGGCCCCAGGGGAAGTCTCTAACCACATTTCAGGGTTAAAGGAGTTCACCAGAACATGCATTGGAAGGAAGAAATCTTTAGCTTTTACATAGGACAACAAAATGGAGAATGCATATAATTATATGAAGATGCAGACAAGTAGACATCATTATGGACAGATTATTGTACATGTTGATATCTTATTTATGTGTTCCAATTCTAATTCATCTTTCATCTCAAAGTTCTTAAATATGAATTATGATTGTCTAAATAAAATTCTTACGACAGTTCTAATTGTTGGAGCATCTTCTATGTATTATCAGGTGATTCTTAGCAACCCACAACGCAGATTCCGTATGATCCAGGTAGTCCAGCATGGCTATATTAACATCAGAAAGGTACATATGCGGAATAGGACTTTATTAGTTCATGTCATTCATGGGCTTGGGTCTTTTGTTGGGGACCTACTCGGGCAGATTCATCGTATTACTAGTGCCAACATCTCTCTCACACACACATAGAGTTTCCCCTCCCCCCTTCTCTCTCTCTCCCTCTATCACAATTATCACACTACACCTGCCGCTAATCTCCATACAGATTTTCTAAAACTAGATGGAAAGATAAATCAACTAAACATCTGAGATGGAAAAGCCAAATTACAGTCTAGAAGCTTTCATTAAGAAAAATGGACTATTAAAAGAGCTTACTTCACGCATTTCATTGAGCTCCTGGCTGTACCTCCCGACTAAAACAACACAATACCATATCTTGGTATCCTTTCCAGCACGTGAAAAACCCCGCGGATCACAACCCAATTCCTTCGAAGTTATACTCCTCAATTGTGGAAGCACTGAACAAGTATGAAACAAAAACCAGCAAGATCCGTGTTAAAACTATTTCAGGAAAGATTGTAAGACACATACTAGCAGAGGCACAATCTTTGAAGTCTTTTTCCATATTTCTATATCATGATCTACAGCACAATAATCAGCATCTAGTTTTTCTCCATCCAAATTGGAGAATTCAAGACATAGACAAAAATATAATCATCCTTGAATTCTGGTCACAACACAAATATTGGAACTCAGATTTTCACATGTTGTCAACTGAAAATAAGCCAATCTGAAGATACCAGATATGCATTCATAGAGTGCTATTAATGCCTTCACCAATTTGCATGTTGGTAGTCTTCAACTCACGCATGTTGGTAGTCTTCAACTCAGGCATAGATGTAGAATTAGTTAACTGATCAATGTCATGACTGCTGTGAAAATTCTTAGACCAGTTTGTGCAGAACATGGGAACAAATTTGAAGCAGCTAAATTGCCACAACTATGCCCATACCTTTTCATCAAAAAAAGAGCTGCCACATTTATGTGTACAATATATAAAGAGTTACCAAGGTAACTACAGAGGTCACATAAATAACTATACCTCAATTAGCTAGTAATGAAATATAATTCCTTCTTGCATCTGAGTGCATAGTACTAACTACTATCTATCCCTCAAGAGCCATTTCATGATACTCTAAAAGAGCATAGGCAAATGCACAACGCAGGATGTAACAATTGTTTTAAGACTTCAATTTTATATTGTCTTTTATGTTCACTCGACTACTGCTAGCTCTAGCCACAATGATAATTTGTTGAATTAAGCCTTAGTCAACAAAAAGAAAACTAGGGGAAGTGGTATTACTTGGAGGAACTATATTTGAAATCAATGAGCAATAAACACTCCATACATCATGGAAAAAGTGATGATGAGAAGTTTGAAGTTGGTATTCTCCTTTACTGATTCTGGAAAAACCAACAACATTCAACAAGGATAAACAGGATAACTTCAGGGGGGAATTTGCTAAAACAATCTATTGTACCAAATTTACACTATAATTGCAACCACTACAGTAACGTGAATGAAATAAACCTGGCTGACTGGAATGTATATACTAAAATCTCAAAATAGCTAGCCAGCACAAACATATCAGATAAAACAATTAATGAAATCGCAGGCCGAAGATCTCACTTGTCCTGGACAAGTACGTAGAGATCTTCGTGGGACCGTGGAGGGAGTCTCAATCGATCTTTTCTGACTGGAATGTATATACTAAAATCTCAAAATAGCTAGCCAGCACAAACATATCAGATAAAACAATTAATGAAACTAAGTTACCATTTTCAAAAAAAAAACAATTTATGAAACTGACAAAATAGCTAAAAACATTGGTAAAAGGGAGAAAAGATAAGTACCATGATATTTATTCTTCTCCATAATATCCACAAACAATGAACTGTTCACAGAGCCTACAATCATGTACATTTTTTTAGCGTGCTATCTTAGAGACATCACTTATCACAGCCAGCAGAAGTTATGACAGTATGAAACAAATAAGGAGGGAATAAACTTGCCATGATGAACTACAGGTTTGACACCTGTTTCTTTTAGAAATACAATGGCAGGAGCAGATTCGACCCCTAACCTGTATAGATAGGACAATAGGTCATATCACAAAATATTTGAGTGAAAATTTATCATGGGAGCAGAGCAAAAAAGTATAGTCATAAATAGATAAAAGTTATGCATTTCACATCAAAGAGCTTTGCATTCACATAAAATTATAGCCCCCTTTCTTTTTAATATTAGACATGGAAGAGGAACCAATCATACAAGAAGAGAATATTGCCTGGACAACATGTATTAGCTTACTCAATTCACGTCATGAAAGTTTCATCTAGCAGTGGTCAATAGTCTTTTTTGCCTATCCAATCAACATAATGTCTTTCTCTGTTAATAGCTAAATAGATCAATTATGAAGCACTTCAAGGTTACTTATCAAAAGGGAGTACCTCAAGGTACTACTTAATGACACCTGTCCATAGCAATCAATGATCAAACTCTGTTGCCGCCCTTTTATAGGTTAATTCTGTTATTTGTAGACATATAGCAAGTACAAAACTATGATAAACAAGATTTGCAGGCTTCAAATCTGTGAAGATGCTTGGTTCTCCACAACAAAAAACGTTATTTATAACATTACTCGTACACATCCCCACTCACATATTGGTTGAACTGTGATAAAAAGGCAACCAGGTTTCTAACAGATATAAAATTCCGGATATACGTGGAATACTATTTGTGAAATTTGATAAGAAGAAGAAATTAATAAAATGATCGGCTATATAGAGAAAAGACGGGGGATTCACGTCCAGCCCAATTAAACTGGAATTGATGCCCAGCTGATTAATTGCCAGGAGAAATTAATATGCAAGAAAGCTGAAAATAAAGAAGTAGATACAGACATCCTTTAAAGATAATATAATCAGGTTACCTACTCTAATTTAAGTCCAAAACGAGACAAATTATAAAGAATGTGGAAAATGTTAGGAGAATTATTGACCTATGCATTCTTTACAATTTAGGATAAAGAGGAACTACTAAAAGTTGGAATCAACAACAGAGACTGAACTAGTTATAAAAAAAATAAAAAAGATAAACTAAGAGAAATAAAAAAATCAAACAAATTCAATAATATAAGAAAATAAAGAGAAATACTCTCTTCATGACATGGTTAAAATTGGGTACTCAAGAACGTTTGTCCTTGACAATGCTTCTCTTTAAATAAAAATCAGATAGTCCAATTTATTTATTTTTAAAAAAGAAAATAGGTAATATGCCTCTTTTGCCCTTTTTGAAAAGAAAACATACTCAATGTGTCGTGTTCAAAATCAGATACTTGTATAGTTAGAAACTCATACTCCAAATAATATCATTCATTTAAGATGAGGGAGTAACTTTTAACAAGTTTGAACACCAACAACTTATTATACCCAGAAAAAAATATATCCATACTTGATCCAGAACAAGATACATTCATAATTCAGGAAATATATTAGAAAGTAATTATTTTCTCCATGTTATAACCATCAAACGCATGCACGTAAAGTAGTTTTGTACCCAAAACAAGACTAAGATTTAGAATGATATGACAGTTGAGCTTCTAGTTAGTAATATAAGTCTTCTCTTCCAATAATGTTTTATTATTATTCTTTAGATCTATGTAACCTTAAACTGTTCACCACACAAAATCAACTTCCAAGCTGTTCAACATTCACTCAATGAACGAAAACCAAAAGATAATGGAAATGAGTGAAGCTATGAGAGATGATAAAGAAGAGAGAGGGAGAATAATTGAGGACAAAAGAAAAGGAAATCAAGAGCCTATTCAACACCCCTCTCCCACCAAAAGAAAACAGAAAGAAAAATTAACATAAGAGGGAAAAGAATAATACACAACAGAGGGTAGAAGAAACACCAAAACTAGTGTACATTACATATTCCACCACAATGAAGATTCTCCTTCCTGCCATAGCACGAATGCGAATGTAGCATAGGTTGAGTAATTCTTAGCAGCCAGACGTATAAATGGAGTTGCCCGCTCTCCAGTTTGAGAGAAGAAAATGACCTTGACCTTATCATTGAGCAAAACAAGAAACTTGTCAAATTCTACATAAGCAATCTAAAACAAGTACACATGGCAGCACCCAAGGTACTAACGATGACAATGACAATTGAAAAATATCCGCACATGTTCAAGCTGGGTGTATGGGTGTATTCTTGCCTAAAATAAAATTAGTCAAGCTAGACTGAATATAATGTGAGTATGCAGCAATCCAATACAAAATACTAAAACTCATGACAGAGAGTATAACAACCCCTCAGTTTCTAGGAAAAGGAAGTTTCTTCCCACAATCATCTCCAACGTTTAAGTTTGGCCAAATCTCTTAGAATGATATAAATATTCGTCTATTATGTGTGATGATTAAGTTTGTCTTACAGTCCGGAATTTAAACCCTAAAATCTACGATGTTCAATATTTTGCCGAAAATCCAAGCAAGTATTTTGATGCTGGCCAATAGTTGTCTGATATATATCAACTGAGTAGTGGATCTAGTGTTAGAGCATATTCTTCCTTTCAGGAGCTGGGTTTCAGCTTTAGTTTCATGGATGAGCCATGTGTTTCATAGAAGTGTGCCCTTCAATAGTGATCCTAACAAGCGGTAATATTGAATATTGAAATTAGTTTATTTCAAGTACTTTTGATAGATAGTACTAAGTTCATATGTTAGGCACTTTTTTAATGTCGTGAATTGTGCACTACTCTTTAAAGAAGCAGTTCGCTTCAAGTCCCATTTTGTCAAAATCTTAGAAAGTAGTTATTTCTACTTCGACCAATAGTTTTCCAGGATTTATATAAACTGAGTAGTGGACCTAGTAGCAAAGCATATTCTTCCTTTCAGAAGGCTGGTAAACTTTTAACAGAATGTCGGTATTTATTTTAACTTTAATTTTATATAATACGGAGTCATTTGGTAGTTGGCTAGAGTTATGCAGGGAATAGTAATACAAGGATTAATTATGCGAGAATTTATGTATTATTTTATGTGGCGCTTAGTTTCATGTATAGTTATTACTACATAAAATAATACATGAATTCCCTCATAACTTATACATGTTGGGGCCGTTTGGTTACTGTATCAGAGACATCTTATTCATGTATTAAAAGTTGCATTTGCTATACTATGTTTGGTAGAAGTTTTTTACTAGGTATAAAAGTAAATATAATTTATACTATGTTTGGTTGCATTTTTTGTAGTCCTATATAATACCAACATAACTTATGAGGGAATCTATGTATAAAGTTATGCAGGGTAGAAGGTGGAATAAGTTATGTGGGTATTAGTTATACATGTATTAAAGTGATAAATTACATATTTACCCTATTAATTTATTTTATTGTTTTCCTATATATAGGTTTGTTGTTTTTATTTCTTTTTAATATTTAGATCATTTTTATTTCTTTTAATTTATTTTATTTTTTTAATTAGAAACTTTATTGTTTCCTTTCAACATGTGTTGTTTTTATTTCTTATTATATATAGATTTTTTTTTCTTTTTATATACTTACCATTTTGATTGATTTATGCAAATATAAATATCTTTTTAATATTAAAAATTGATTGTATATTTTTTAACGGTACATATGTTAATCAAATATTAACATTATATATTATTCAATATATTTCACATTTTATTAGCATGCATTATTATTTTGTAAATAACATTAATTAATAATTTACAACAAGTTTATTATTCAATAGTTAACAATTCATGTATTGTAATCTCTACGTAATTCAATAATATCTACATAACTAATATCCACATATCTAATACCCGCATAATTAAACCCAACATAACTAAACCCTGCATAACTAAACCCTGCATAGCTAATACCTGCATAACTAAACCCTACATAGCTAATACGTGCATAACTCTAACCAGTAACCAAACGGCCCCGTATTAGTTATAGGGGTTTCTAAATTGCAAACCAAAGACTATATTATGTATGTTGAATTTTATACATATATGCAGGATTTAATACATGAATAACTTAAGAGCATACGTTGAAAAGTGTTGCTTTGGGATCTAGATTTTTAAACAATGATCGATTCCAGAAGAAGAAACGGCCTAGTAAAGGTGATTGCATTATAACAAAACTTTACAGAACTTATTGGTAACCTAGCAAAGGCAATGTTTGAGCAACATCCCAATATTTTAACAAACAAAAGCCATTAGCATATCATAATTTAAGTTAACAGCCAGATGCTCTTCAAGATGGTTTTACACTGATAGAGACTAAGTGAATGTGACCTTTGATGATTGCATTGTCATGACCTTCTAAAAATATTATTAGCATAAATGCATATGAAGGTATATATATGGGTTACTCATTAAGGATACTTTTTTTTAAGCAAGGTAAAGTTATATTCCTCGGTAATCTGGATATGCTGTCAACCATCAAAAAAATTACAGTGCAAGTAATCATAATTACAGATAGCCTAAGAAATCTACTGGTTGTTCTACCTCATCTATACCCTCTTCTTTACACCAAAGATATAAAGTATTAATGCAGTTTTCTTTTACTTTCTGCATTGAATTAGTAATATTCTCAAAACATCTATTGTTTCTTTCCTTCCAGACTGACCACCATATGCAAGAAGAAAGTAAATATAACGGTAACTCATTAAGTATACTTTTTTTTTTGGAGCAAGGTAAAGTTATATTTCTCAGCAATGTGGGTATGTTGTCAACCATCAAAAAAATTACAGTGCAAGTAATCATAATTACAGATAGCCTAAGAAGTCTATTGGTGTTCTACCTCATCTATACCCTCTTCTTTACACCAAAGATATAAAGTATTAATGCAGTTTTCTTTTACTTTCTGCATTAGATTAGTGCGCCCTTTGTCCCTATTTACTTGTCCATATTTCCTTTTATATCTGTCCCTATTTACTTGTCCATTTTAACAAATCATGAAAGGACAACAATTTTTTTCCTAATATGCCCTTATTTAATTCTAGAAAATTTCAATACTACTAAGTTGTAATGCATGCTTTTTGGAAGCAGAAAATACATTTATTATACTTGGGGAGTTGCATATTCTTTTAAGTTAAGGGTAAAATTGTAACTAACCTCTGATAATAATTGATGCCTTAATATGTGTGTCACTTCTAAAGTGGACAACTAAATAGGGACAGAGGGAGTTCTCAAAACATCTATTGTTTCTTTCCTTCCAGACTGACCACCATATGCAAGAAGAAGGTAAATACAAGGGTAACTCATTAAGGATATTTTTATTTTTTTTTAGCAAGGTAAATTTATATTCCTCAGCAATGTGGGTATGCTGTCAACCATCAAAAAAAATTACAGTGCAAGTAATCATAATTACAGATAGCCTAAGAAGTCTACTGGCTGTTGTACCTCATCTATACCCTCTTCTTTACACCACAGATAGAAAGTATTAATGCAGTTTTCTTTTACTTTCTGTATTAGATTAGTAATATCCCCAAAACATCTATTGTAACTCATTAAGGATACTTTAGTGTGCATATTAATCAAACTAGTCAATTATAATTGCAGCAACTGGCTATCTCTCATCACTTTGTTTTCTTTCTTTTTTACAACTGAATTAGTTGGGAAGGGTGTAAGAAGTTGTACCTTGTGAGGTTTGCTTTTCAGCAGAAATTCTTGAGCCTGAAATTAAAAGAAACTGTGAATCAGAATATGTAAAACTAGTCAAATATCAAACCATACTTTATTGCATGCAAAGCTTGTTCGTCTTTCAATAAGTTAAGCACAACATTTACATGTGTATTGATCATTTAGGAGTTATCAGATATAAGAATGTGAAAGTGGAAAAACTCATTATTTACAACAAGTTAAGCACAACATTTACATGTGTATTGATCATTTAGGAGTTGTCAGATATAAGAATGTGAAAGTGGAAAAACTCATTATTTACAACTAGAAAAATATGTTTGTCTGTTAGCCTGTTGGACCAAGCTTTTTGTGAGATGAGGAATGCTTATTATTTTTTGAAAGAAGTAATTATTTTGAAGAATTAAGGAGTTTCGCCTAACCTTTTTTTTAAGGGAAAAAGGTATTCTAAGTAGTAGCATAAACCACTTTCATGCTTCGGACTGGAATCGAAAATTTATAACTTCTCCTCTGAAGCACAAGAAGAAACGGAAGCTAATTTTTCAGGAATACTTGCCAAACTATCCCTCTTAATTTCTCTATTTGTATCTGTGTTATAATAACAATTATGTAAGATGTATAGATTTACAAAACATATGAATATTAAGTAAAATAATCCAATTATTACTTTCACTTAAATATATTTATAGATACATTTTTTATATATGTTTTTTATTCATTTACAAATTTAGTTAAATAAAATTGAGAATTTAAATTCACAGTCTTCCATAATATATATTTAAAATGATTTATCGGTTAAAACAATATGGATGGAAAAGTGAATCTTTATCCATCTTTTCCTCATCATAATATGACGCTAAAACCACCTCCTTGAAAATTTGGTCAAACGCAAAATTGTTTCTCTAATACTAAGAAAGACATTTCTCAAATCCAAGAAAACAAGCTAGCTAAAGTTTTCGTTCCTAAAATCTGATGAACCTGCTATTTCAGTTCTCTCTCACACACTAACCCATCCATCAGTCTAATTGTGCAACGAGAGCAGAATAGAACATAAGATGAAAGCTAAAATCAGTAAATCACATATTTTACCATTGACTCCTTCGAATAGTACCGAATACGGGGCAAACTTAGAATGGACATTGCAACCCAATCGGTAACTGAATCAACGGAAAGTTCACCGTCATACCTAACCAAATAATGAAGTATCATTAGCAAAATACAATAAGCAGGAAATTGTATTGAATTCAAAGTGAGTCCACACTCTAGTTTTGAACTTTAATCAAGAAACATTTCATCAAAATACATTAATCAAGAAACATGTCAGCATGGCAAGAGAATAACCTGAAGAATGGTGAGAAAAGGAAACTCACCTAGACATGCACCTTAAACTTCTACAACCTGGGGGGAAAGCCACAAGTGCTGGAATTCCTGTAAGTGAGGCAATAAGTCAAATTAAAAAGGGTTGAAGAAATGTGGGAACTACATGCAACCTTGTCAATTAATCCATAAAAGCATAATGAACTTCCTGCAACCCCAATTCAATTTTGGTGGATAATTAGACCCCTACAAAAATTGTAAGGCAGCAAAAAAACAAAGGATAAGTCCTAGATGAACATTACTGAAGTAAAAAGACTATCTGATTAATTCAATCTCTTCGAGCTGTGGCCCGTCCCTGGACACTGCTTACGCAGTCAATCTTGATTCCTTCATCTTAGTGCCAAAAATTAGACCTAGTGAGCTAAGTGGTGCAGAAGATTAGTGTATCAAAAATTCTTCTCCTACTAGTTGCACTTAATGCATGCCCCACTGAACATAAATGTATGATTTACACAATACATCATCTAAGGAAGAGATTCATGACATGGCCATTGCCCCGACAATTCAGTTTAAATGTCTCCAGATCATTTACTAGTGCAAAGGCTTTTTTGTATTGTCATCTCATATGTACTCTTTTCTAAATTCAATGAGCTATAGTATATTAAGTCTAACACATATTCCCTCTGATGAATTTAGAGAATACATGATTCAGAACCTAAGAGCAGCCATTACTGGTCAGGTGTTGCAGTCAAGTTCCGAACACCACATAAAGGCAATCAAATTCTTATCTCACTCAATCCAAATATATATATATATATATATATATATATAATATATATATATATATATATATATATATTATATATATATATATATATATATATATATTTACTTATTATATGTTAACAATTGAATCCCACACGTCTGTAGATGATTCGGCTAGAAGAACATAATATCAGTCATAAATATGAACTCCGTCAAGTGTGTTTCAAGTTGTATTTCAGCAGAATACTATATAACAGCTACACTATTCTGTTGAAGCATTTTGGAGGAATGACAGTAATCAAATTCTTTTAATTAAAATACTTTCCATGTCTAAAATATGGTAGTCCACCAGGTCTCTTCTCAGCTAGATATGTGGCAAGTTGAACATCAGCAATATCAATAACTCCAGTATCTGCGACCCCATCTAGCAAAGTAACTGAAGATACAAGGCAGAAGAAATAAAGGGAAAAATACACCAAATATATTAGCAGGGTAAAAGAAAAATATGCCAAATAACATAGCAAGATAAATATAGAATAAATGTCTGCAAGAATATTCAAACCCTTACCAATTCTTTTCCATTTGTTTGAAAATTGAGCACATCGTGCACTCCCCGGAGAAAAAATCTAGACAAGAATTTTGATCAGTGTTCCATCATAGGAGTAATTAAATGAAAAAGTAGAAACTAAACAATGGAAAAAAATTATACACCTCTCAGAAACTATACGACAGATATGAAGCTAAGTTAGTAACACGGGCTCATCATGCAAAAATAGTTTCATGGCATGTCATTGAGCAATATATCTGGCAATGCACTTCATAACACCCAGATGTATAAATGAAGGAGTACATTCTAGTAGATACAACAGTATGCATGGAACTCTCCATGTACAGGGGAGTGAATAGTGAAAGCACAAACTAGTAGATACATTAGCATTTGAACAAGAAAACCAGTTTGGCCACACATAGTTAACCTGAATTAGCAATGCCTTATCAGTTCCAAGCTTGGATAGAAAATTCTCAGAGTTGATGACATCAACAGCATGGTCTTCAGGATCTAAGGTAGAAAAGACAAAGAAATCTGCATCAGATAAACATTTTTTGAAACAGCATCAGATAAACATAGATGATGACTCTTGAAAGAACAAATCGAAACTACACTAAAATCACATGAAGTATCATATTATCCCTCGTTTATATTTCTGTTGGGTTTGGGGATGGCACCGGGGCAAGTGCTTGCCTAGCAAAGTCTATCTAAAGAGGTGTTTAGCAGTTTACAAACCAATAGAAATTGTCTCCAGGAGAGGAAAGGTGATTTCTGAAATACTTCTTCCAACGTACTGCTCTTTAGCCTTTTCAACAACATGCTGAATAGGGAAAGAAATACATTAAAACATAAATAGAACACATTAATAGGGAATTTGAAGAATGTACAGATTCCCATTTTTGGTACTAAAATCATCTGCTTTATTTGGAACTGATAACATTAAATCATCTGTACAAACAAGAACAGAAAACTTACAAATTGCTCATCAATGCTGTATAGGTCATAGTCTCTTTTCCAAATCTTATTTGTCAGCAACTCAAAAGCATATCGAGCCTGTGAAACAATTATGCAATGATCATGATATGGGGAAAATTCTTGGTATGGAGAAAAAATAAGGCAAATTGGTCATGCTAGGTGGTGCAAGAAGCCAGCAACAGGAAAGTAAAGTTAACCACATCATAGCTATCCAAAATAGAAATATCAAGACCTCTAATCACAGAAATGGCGGCAACTAGGACATACGATGTCACCAGGAAAAAATGCTACGATGTGTCTTTCAGATCTAACTGCATGCCCATGGTTAAGGGCATTGAGAATGCACAAGCCAGCAATAAGAAAACAAACATAATGACAAGACGCTAGCAGATAAAGAATCTATCAATATTTGGGTGGTTGATATGAAAAAATCTTTCAAGTAAAAGAAAATATTTTTTTTTCAAAAAGCAAACAAACTAGTGTTAGAATCAAAAGAAAATGTGAAACGACTAGGAAGATCCAACAGAATGAGAAGAAATATAATGCAATGCAACCTTCTTTTTTTTAGATTTTTTTAATAAGCCTGGTTTTCTAAAGTTTTCCCTTCATTCATGCCATAGACTTTTTGAGAAAGCCTTAAACTAGGATTCTGTTGCTACCAAAATGATTATGTGTACCCTCACGTAACCTACATCCACTTTTTCTAGGCATGTTAAGTCACCCATCATATAATGTAGAATCTACAATAGAGACTTAAAATTGGGAACTCGTGCTAGCTAAATGTTGGTCAACTATCTGAAACCATTAAGCAAAATCACTACCCTTCATGATTAACTGTCCAGTTTTCAAATCCATCCACAAACATAAAAGAAACGTACTTTCACCACAAACTTAGAATGATGAATGGTTTAGTGGGACAACTGAATAAAGATATGCATTAAGTGCACACGTTGATACCACATGCACTCTTAACTTCAATTTTGTAGGACAGCAAGCAGAAAGTTGGTCAATTGGTGAGACCAAGGAAATTCAACATTTTAAAAAAATTGAGCTTTGAAGACCATTGTCTAAGGACATAACAATCTGTAAGCATGTACTTGTTTAAGTTAACAAAGATATTGGGTGTTCGCTGATCCATTGCTATAACAAGATCAGGTCCTTGCTTTAGAATGTTAGATAAGATCAAGGCCAACGGAAAATGCAGATCTGACAAAGAGGATGAACTTTCACAATACCTTTGCCTTTATGCGGCTATCAGAAGATCAAGAAAAAAAAAATAAGGGACATTAGTCACCAGAAAATTTTTTGGCATACAGATGATACTTTTTTTCCTTTTAAAACCCCAAGCAAGTTTTATCATGCTTCAGTTTTCATATAAGAAAACTGAAATGCACCATTCACTGTATAGCAAAATAATGTTAAATAAGTGACTGACGACTAACCTTGATAAAATCAATGGTAGAAGGAACTTCAACACCTGAACTCCTGTATAAAATACAAAAATCTCAATACAATTGATACATAATACATTTTAATGATATCTTCTTATTGGCGGGAGAAGGAGAAAAATAGAGAGAGAGGGAGTGAGGGGGGTGAGGGTTTTCTATAATAACAACATATTACTGCTTATTATAATATTTTAAACTACAGATGTTTCCAATAAAGAAATTGTAATTTTTTCCATTTTCCATAATTTCCCTATTAAAAACATACCAAGTCATTGGTGGACCTTTTCATTTTATTAGCCAAACAATGGAATAAATTCTTTAAAACACACATTGATAAGAAAGGTGGAGCATAACTGAACCACCCCTAAAGCTAGATCACGAGGTGAGGTTTCACAAAACCGCATAGACCAATTATTCCATCCACCACCAACAGGAAACCTAAGACACGTCACGTTACAATTTTTTTAAGTATGAAGCGGGATTCTCAAGTTACATTTTATAAACCAAGCATCAATTATGAAATTTAACGCTTCACTTAGCTTAAGGGATAATTTATAAGCACGGTAGAGTGGAATAAGGGTGTGTTTGGTATGAAAGAAATTGTTTTCTGCAGAAATTGATTTCCAAGAAAAAGTTTCTTAAAAGCCAAGTAGGTTTCTTACTTACTTTCTAGTGTTTGGAAAGAAAGCAAGATAATACTAACCCAACAACATTTATATGTCGTTCAGCAAAATACTATGGCGGCTGGAAGAAATGGGGAAGTTGGGATGATCAAGGGGTGGAGGTCGGGTGGGTCGGGAGGAGACAATAAACCTGGAATGTCATTTATGCAACTTGTTTTCCCTACTTCTGTAAGGGAAATCATGTTCCTTAAGGAACTTATTTTCCCAAATAAAATGTTCTCCAAATATTTTGACCAACAAAACATGATTAAAATTAGAAAACATTTTCCTCCTTACCCCATACACCCTTATTTTTCTTTCCATAAGTTCAAATTTTCAAAGAGGTGGCATAGTGGAGCTTTGTTTTATCGATTAAGTGACTTTCAAATTGAGCAGAATACATTCAGGATGAGTAGAATGAGTTAGAGGAAGATTAGTGTAAATAAGAACTATCTGCATAAGAGGGTGCAGGATTAAATATTCAAAAGATTATGGTGAATCCATCAGCAAAAGAGGCAAGGATGCTGACTGTCTAAAATGCAATAGTACAGAGTAAAAGAAAAATTAGCACAATATGCAAGGATTACAAGTACAATTGGTGATGTGTGATCCACGAGATATTAGCAAAAGCAAAGATTCAGTCGGTATTAAACTACCATTTCCGCCTGAATTAGTTTAACTATAACACAAAGGCCAACCCAAACAGAACAGCTATTTTAACAAGGCCCATTACCGAATTTCAAAGTATTCTTAGGGGAGTGATTAGACCTCTAGACTTAGACAAGATTTGAGCATCTACAAATTTCACGACAACAAAATCAGCACCCCTACATGATGGATATACATTACAAAGTATGAGGTTAATTCCACACACCCTAAAGGTAAGGTTTTGGAGCCCACTTGTCACCCTTAAAAGCTTAAATGAGACATGAACCCCTTAACAAGGTAGACTAACCACTCAATTACCAGAAAAAAACTCAACCAGGAAATGTTCATGCTCTACTTACAGAGTACAAATATCGAAAACCCCTTAGAGTAAGTTATATCTTTTTCAATTTTCTTTGTTATATATCAATAAGTTCTCGAGGGTCTTTTGGAAACCAGTCTCTCTACCTCCACGACGTAGTGGTAAGGTTTGTAAACACTCTACCCTCCCCAAACCTCGCATGTGGGATTTCACTAGGTATGTTGTTGTATATGTCACTAAGTTATTCAACATATCTGTATTCTTCAAAACTGGTTCCGAACATTTAAATACAACTTGACTGTCAATGAGAATTTTAATATACTAGCTACTTAACCGAAAATTGCGACAAGTATGAAATCTTGTAGTAGTAAAATAATTTAGTTTTGAAACATGAAGGATATACTGACGGGCAAGATAAGATAATCAAGAACTTGTCCTATTATTAACATTAGAATGCCAGTGAAAAGGGGATACCACTTTGAAGAGAGTTTTTCATATGCCTGATTGACTTCTTCAATTGAACTATGAGCTCTGACACCCAATACTACAAGAATCAAGCCAATTAGTTCAAGAAATGAGAAAAACGTGGAACGCATATTGGAAACAGAATTATGATGAATTAAACAGAGTGTGGAGTCACCATCATAATGCGAACGAGGGAAGGCACGAGGAATCACGATTAGTTGATAGAAGAGCGAAGCAGAGAAAAGTATAAAAGGGATAAAGTAGGCCTTGAGCGTCGACAGTACAGAAGAAGCGGCCGCTGGTTTTGCCGGAACCCTAGAAACGGAGGATATCGCCATGATCGATTCCCTGCTTTTTCGGGACAATGTGAGAATCTTCTTCGAGTGTGATTTAAAACTGTGGCCGGAATCCGTTTGTTTCGTTTTAATTCTATCGGGCCGGGCCAAGTATTTCCATATTAACGTTTTTGCGGTTGGACACTTGAATTTCTGCGTTTTTTTCTCAAAGTAATAGTACTCATTTCATTTCGAATAATTGAATTATGAAGTTTAGCATGTCAAATAAAGAAAAAAAGGTTTGAAATATATTAAATTTTAATGGAAATTATTGTAATGATATTGAGCTTTGAAAATGATTTTTTATTTATTTGCACTATTTAATAGTGTATTTTAAAGGTGTATATGTGTTCATGTGAAAATCTTACTATTTATAATAATGCAATATTTATGATGTCCACGTGGGCATATATAACTTTAAATAGTGTAGGGGTAAAAGGTCATTTTCAAAGCTCGATATCGTTACAATAATTTTGATCAAAATTCAAATATATTTCAGACATTTTCCCCTAAAATAAACATTACTTTTCACTTATAGTTATTCTTGAAAATATAATTAATTCAAAGTAAAATCATAAATATGAGCCAAAAAGATGTAAATGAGAGGCAAAAATAGAAAAAAAAACATGGAAAAATTACCTGAATTAGTACATTTTAATAAATAATTACTGATTTTGACAATATTTTTATTTATTATCATTTATAGCAACACTATGTTAACTCTGCAATATGAATTAAACGTGAATTATGTATGTCATATATATGAATTATAATTGTTTTTTGAAATATATAATGTTTTTTTATAAGAATTTGACACATTGTATTATAAGTGAATTAAAATGTGTGATAAATGTATTATTTATCATTAAAACTTATATTATATGTGAATAATAAATTGTTCTTTGTAATATGTATTAAATTTGTATTATAAATGAATCAAATATGATCAAGTGAAAAAAAAAATGTTATTGTTATAAATGGTAAATATTTTTTTTATTATAGTATATTTATGTAAGTTTTCCAAAATTTTACAACTCTCTTGAACTTTGAATAATTTACATATTTTGAACTATGAAAAAAAGGCTATCAACAATTCATTTATTTTGAAATTAAAAAAATATTACCTCCATCATTATTCACGTGTCAAATTTGGAATTTCAAGAAACTTATTTAAAAAAATTGTACATATGCTAAATTTTATAATTTATAACATATATTTATTTTTGTTATTGTTGTAGAAAATTTTGAAGTTTCTATATTGGAGCTTATTATCCAAATGTATAAATTTGATCATATATAGAAATTTTAATTATGTAATATGAACTGGAACAAAGAGAATACTTCATTTAATATGTTGCTTTATTAATGTATACATTTTGGCACCCATAGGGAAAAAATAACTTTCATGTGATATAGCGTCGATATTAAATAGTAATGTTTTTATAGTTCTATGTCATATTGAACGAAGTTATAATAGATGTTGAGCCGCCTAAAAAGATTTCAATTGATATCTTTTCGTTAGAAAATTATATGTATTTAATTAAAATTCCAATTTTATATATAAAATATTATTTTGGTTTCCTTTTTTTTTCTTTTTTTTTTACATATGTTTATTTTTTAATATTTTGATACACATTACGATTTTTTTTAAAAAAAGGAACTGGTTATGCCACTAAATAAATGCATTATATGTATTTGCATATATATATATATATATATATATATATATATATTTATTTATTATCATAGTTAGTTAGCAAGCAACTTTTTACCTTGTTAGATTACTCCACTCAAATTACTAAAGCGTTTTACAACTTATAGTTAATATCTAATGTTAGACTAATTGAGATTTGAGTTGCTTCGCTAGTCTGTTTCATGGTCTCAATTTTATCATCTTATATATTGAGCAGCTTGTTGATTAGGTGGTTGAGGCTTCAATTTTTGATAGAAACCATGAAATGGCTAGAAGATAAAAGTAGCTCAACCGCTACTTCTTCTATAATGTAAGGAAACTTTCACATATAACCACTTAAAAATAATTAATTACTATCCATAGCTATAGTTTGATAATTACAATTAGTAGTTACATGTTATATGGAGAAGAGAGGCGAGCGGGACTGAGAGAGAGAGGAGAGAGGCAAGAGAGAGGGAGAAAAGAGTGGAAGAAACGTGAATTGTATATGTATATTGGTTAAATAATTGTATATTATACATATGTATTGTATATATGGCAAGAGAAATTGGGAGAGGGAGGAGAGAGGTGAGCAAGATCGAGAGATGGAGGATAGAGGCTAGCGAGAGAGAGAAGAGAGTGGGAGAGAGGTGAATTGTATATGTATATAATTGTATATAATAGTATATTATGCATAAACATTTGTATAAATGACAAGCGAGATTGGGAGAGGGAGGAGAGAGACGAGCGAGATTGAGAGAGGCAAGCAAGAGAGGGCAGAGAGGTGAATTGTATATGTATATAGGTTAAAAATTGTATATTATACATATATATTTGTATATCACGGCGACTTATGCATATACAACTCGAAGTCAGTCCATGTAATTAATGTATAATGTTAGTCGCGAGTGATAATTACAACAAACTATAGCTATGATGAGTATTAAATAGAATAAATTTGCTTAATCATATAATTTTTCATATAAAGTAACACATAAATCTGAATTGACTCGTTATAAAACACAAATATTTGTCTTTAAATTGAACCAATTAATGCAAGTTCATTGGCACGATCAAGCTAGCTACCACATTCAAGCGAATTGTTCGAAGCACAAATTTCATTCCGCCGATGTACTCAATGACTCATTGTCAGTGAACGACGTGTGCTTATTATTTAATTCACGACTTTAGATGCGAGCAACAGATTTACACATAAAATTGATTAAAAGTATAATATATAGTAAATATGAATTCATAACTTTAAAAAAAAATTACAATAATTGCAATTTTAAGAATGATAAGAGATAAATTCATATTATATTTAAATTATGAATCCGTCTTAATATTCACTTTCACTTCAAATAAATATTTTAGTATGAGCTTTTTTTAAATGAATCAAACTCTAATTTAAATATGACACATAAATTAGGGGGAAAAATACATAATTCTATCATCTATATAACAATCAGCGATACGATAAAATTATTAGATCTATCGCAATCAACCAATACTAACTAAAATTTGAATTGTGTTAGTCCTTCTACTTGTTCTCTCTCCTTGGAATAGTATATCTTATTTGACGTAGAATAACGAAAAAAAATTAATATTGTACATTTTATGAAAATTGATTATCCACTTAACAATAAGACAAATCCCAATGGATCAATTTCAGATCCTCCATATTGTTATCGTCATCAAGATAGCCGCCAATAGGAGATTAACTATAATTTATCACCATCTATTATTGACGAAATCCAAAATTTTAATAAAATAATTTTAAAAGTATTATATTTGAAAAATAAACATGCTTTCATGTCGAGGGAATTAAATTTTTGTGTACAAATGATAAAAAAAATTTACCTTATTTATTGTAGTATTAACTTTTCTACTAAAGAAACTTACTTGATCAAATGCTGTAATATAATACATAGGTCATCAAATATCAATGTCATGTTATATCTCCCAAGTGATGTTTGTGGTGTTATTTCACATGTACAATTGGATTATATATAGCAAAACGTGTTCCAGAGAAAAATCCCAACAGATTTTGCCAACATTCAATGAACTTGTTCATCATTTTCATTGACTTGAACCATGAAATTGACTTTACTCACATGTATATTACTAACATTATGACATTGAATTTAATTTCTGTGATTGGAGAGATTCATAAAATTTCTAGATGAAGCAAGCACCCATGATGACTGCCTAAATTCTTTTAATTTCTTGTTAGATTTTACTCTATATTGGTCAATTTTGATATAAATGTATGCATTTCAAAATCAAATAATTGTTATCTCACGGTACACATTGAAATTTTGTAGGGACTTTATAGGACGAGTTCAATTTTAGTTAGAGTTTTTGGAGGTTGCTCTATGATAAACTCTGCTCATGCATATATAAAAGGTAATAAATTTCTTTGAAGAGCGATTACGAAAATTTTATAAATTCATAAAACATTCACAATAGAATCGGACGTGTCAAACTTTTTTTTGACAATTTTAATACATTGAGAAGATTAAAAAAAAATAAAAGGAGATCCACATCATCCTAAATTCAAAAAAATATGTCATTCACTATCTTGAAAATACAGAGAGATCAAGAAAGTCAAATTGATTTTTACTCACAATCTTGATGAAATAATTTTTTTTTTTACATTTTTGTTTTGTGATTGTAATAAAATTTTTAATTTGCAAACAATCACAAATATGTTGAATAAACATGCAAAACCCCAAAATGGTTTTCACAATTCAGCATGGACACAATTTTACGATTAGAAGAAATATAACTAAGTGTTGCATTTGACAACTGCAGCTTGTCTTTTTATTTATAAAAAGACTATATAACAAAAACAATTGTTAAAGGCACGTGGGATAAAATCAATACTTGTTGTGACAAATGAAAAATAGGATTGAAGTTCTTCCTCTCAAAATGTGAAAATATTATATTATATATTATAATAAATCTCCATTAAATTATTCTTATTTAATAAATATTCTTTGAAAATGGTACACTTAAAAAAGGATATAATATAATTAAAAAGCAAATAAATTTTTAAGATTACACTTTATTTTGATATAAAAAAATCACTATAAAATAAAATTAATTTGAGAAAAAAGAGAGTAATTTAATAGGCAAGGGGAAAAAAATTCAAGAGCTATAAATGACTAACGATTTCAATTCTCCCCTTTTCACACACATGCATATTTTTAGCCAAACAAAACGACTTAATGTTTAAAAAAAGCTATAGGATAAGCTTCAAAATTAATTTCCATACCTTATCTTAACAAATTTATTTGTTTGCATCTCCAATATATCTTGCATTTACACTTTAATGTCACATAATAATGCAATGAAAAGAGATCACATTATTAGTATAATGAATTACTGAATTATGATGATCACTAGACGAATGTCCATTTGCTAGATTTGTCCAACGTAACCTATTTATTTTCTGTTTTAGTTACATAAATTTTGCAAAACAATCTTTGCTGTAATTAGTAATTTTAAAAATGTTATAAAGTTTGATCAAACAGTTACTTATTTGTAATCTTGTTAAAATGTTTACTCTTATGTAACAACTTTTTTGTTTCTCATAATAGCCGTGTCAACTTAGACTAATTATACAATAATAATGTATATCGAAGTTAATTATCTTTTTTTAAAATAAAATTTAGCAATAAATTTTATTTTATTTTAGCTACGAGTGAAATATCGATACATGTGCCAAGCCCGTGAGGGAGGTGGGGCCAGAGAGAAATATGATTACGTGGCAAGTGAGTGGTAGCCAGGAAGGCACCAGTTCGTTAGACTTAGCCACCAGGTAAGTGTGACGTAAAGAGGAAACCTGAAGCTCGTGTCCTATTTGGAAATGACCTGTCAAACCGTTGAGACAAAAACCTATTTCACTCAGTACTTTTTTATTATTTTTCGATTAATGTTTGGTGCATGTATTGAAATTTCGATTAAATATAGATTATGTATTACAGATCGATTTAAGAAATAGCACTTTTTATATGATTTCCTTTATGCGTGAGTTTAAATTCAAGACCTCTAATAATTAAAAATAAAACAGTCTCATCAATGAACCACAATACATGTTGGTCCGTCATTGAGGGGGTTACTATGTTCAGTGAACTCATGCTCCCCTCTCGAATTATATATAGTAATGTTATATTTTTAAATTTTTTGTTAAGTATATATAGATGTGTAAATTAGCACTGGATTGGGTGCACCTCTTAGCGAGGTTAGAAATAAAAATTTTATATAGTTTATTTTTCTTAATTGGTCATTGATAGCATTTTTGACGTTTTAATTAATCAAATATTTCAATTTTAAACTTATAACTTTAAAATTTCAAGTATTTTCAATGATAAAAACTTAAATGTCAAATAATTAAAATTCATCTTTTCATAACAATGCGTCATAATTTCGAAATTTTAGATACGGCTCTAGTCATTACAATTTGCATGCAGAAGAACAAAAGAAGCACGTCAAAGGTTTGGTAAATAGTGATTATGGGAGGTTGGCCATTTGCCTGAATCACTTAACTGTCCTCCACTTGTCCAATTGTCTTCTTTTCCTCCCTCCCTTGCTTTTGTTCTTCTCCTCTTTTTCAGTTTTTTTTTTTTTTTTAAAAAAAGTTTAAAGATACTATCTATTTTGATATTCAACAAGAAAATCTGGATATAAAGTCATATATTTCTACCATTAAAGGCAATTATATTTGTAACAGTGGAGAATATTCCTGGAGTTTAATTTACTTTTTAATCACTTAACTTATATTTATTATCTTTCAAGAAAATAATTTTTTTATTGAAGAAAATTAAAATTAAAAAAAATATGATATTAAATTCTAACATCATGATTATTCAACAAATCAACTCGCGAATCTAACATATAATATTATATGGCTTCACAAAAGCTCAATAGTTACCAGTGATAATTACATCTTAGCACTCTTTAAATATGTCTCTAAAATCTATAATTAACGATAATAACCCACAATTATTTGATGGCGATAAAAATTTTAACACTTTCTATTAATACGTAGTAATCTTATTTGTGTGAAAAATGGAGGGGGGGGGGGGGTGGAATTGGTGGTTCTAACAAATTTAGTTAGTCTAGCAAGAAGGTCATGCATGATTAGCATTTAATAAGGTCGATGAGAACATTAATGAGTAGTATGTCCATAGTTACGTTTGATCATGTGATAATATGTTGGACAACGTTTAATATTCTATAATACTAAATGTGAAAACTACAAATTATTAATATTATTTGATATGTTAGAAACGCGTTATAATTGGCTAGACATGAATTCTCCAATAAAATGGCTGCCATACCAAATAAATTTTTAAGTTTAGGTTTCTGAGTTTTGGTAGCGTATGATTATTAAACAGTATTTGTTTAATGTACAGTTTGAATACATGTGATTTTATTTCAAACATACGTACCTTAATTTTAGGTCAGGTTCAATATTTTAAGACAAATGCACATTTTACATTAATAAAAGTCACAGAGAAATATATTCTGACAAATCATAGCTGAACACTAGTACCACATATTTACTACTACTCATATTTATGGTGTTCTTCACTTTATAATGAACTTACCATATTTTTGTAAGTTCAATTTTTGAACTGTTTTCTGATCAATTGTTGTATTTGTTATAAATGGAAACATACAATACTTTAACCAAATAGACATGTTGTGGGTCACAATGTCATGTCACTAAAATTCCATTATAAGGAAATTTCTGTCAACAATTGATCATATGCCTTGATATTATATGTGAATTGAATATGAAATTACTGTAACTTTAGTTCCATTTTGTCACTCATCTTTGTGACAAATTTTAATAAATCTATTCATATTGTTAGTATATATATAAACTAATTTCTTTGTTCTTTTCTATTTGATCATTTCACCTTTTACAAATTGAGCTTCAATGAAAGCTGAACAGAGCTAGAAGGCAACTCACGGCTTCAATCGACTGGCTGAATTCAATATGTTCTATTCTAAATTTTATATTTGTATCATAAAATTCACGAAAATGTAGTTAATAAAATCTAGTTGTTAGTATTGGAAATTGTAATTATAGACATAACGCATAATCGGTTCAGTGAGAAATGTAAAACCACTTATTTTACATGAGTGAGTCCACGGGGCGGAGCTAAAAGTTTGAATACCAGTTTAGTTGAACGCGATAAGTTTTGCTCATATTTGTATTAAGAAATTTATTAAATATGTATAAATATTAAATTTAAAATATTTTATTTACACTTGAAATCATGCTTATAAAATTCATATTCAGACTAAAATTCTGACTTCGTCCCTATATCACAGCTTAAGCATGAAGGAAACATAGAAACGGCAAAACTTTGGTCATGCTTAGCGCCTTGAAGTGTTCCTTGTTTTTCTAATTTAATGCGTGGCGAGAAGCATGTTTTTCCACTTATTTCGTATTTCTAACTCAACTTGATATTTACATTACATTATTGTTGTTACAACTAATCCCCTTGACATTTGGCTAGTTTAATTCCTACAATAAACCATAAATATTACTAGCATATACTCTGTCCAAAAAAAAAAAAAAAAACAGACGAAAACGACTAGGCCCTCAACTATTAACATCATTTCTTAGACAAGACACCACGTGGTTTGGTTAGTAGTTAATACCATGTTTTGACATCTGAAAGTGGTCATAAGCACTTTGAGATTATCTCCTAATCATGACACAATTATACACAAATTATGGAGGAAGAAACAAAGTCCATGGCATATTGTTTAATTTGAGTATCACAAAATGTTCTTTGATTTTTACTTTTTTTTTAAAGCAATTCCGCTGTGTCTAAGTCTAGGGTAGTTTTATTAATAAAGTAAAAAGGACTTCAAAAAGAAAAAATACTAATAAAAGGAGCGAGATCTTATCTTACTAATCATAATGAAGATAACGCACCTCAAAGCTTGAAATCCATAAACAAAGAAAGTCGTTTCAAAGGGGGAAAAAAAACACAATAAGAGATTAGTAAGCCAACCAAACCTGATCTCATACAATCACAGGCTAACATTGTACAAATTCAATATCACAATAACTAATAACAGGCAGTGAGACAAATGAGAAGTGTAAAATGACAACAAAATAAAATAAAAATTGTGGTAGGAGTACAGTTTTTGGGACTTCATAATATGGTTACTATTGTTGAATGCAACTTAGGGGATTAGTAAATCTATACATATAAGAATTAATTTCACACCATAATAGCTATTACTACTGCTGAAGCTCTATGTCTGTTCTTATTTTTTTGCCTCTACCAAGAATTTCAGTAAGTCCAGAAGCAATCAAGATCTTGTTGAGCTGATGTAATTTCAGTGTTCCTATCAGTGCTTATACCTGTTTCTTGGGATACACTGATCATGTCTGTCTCCTTTTTGAAACTCTGATGTTGAATGTTGTGTCCGTAATTTTCAAGCAAATTCCTTAGCGTTGCGGGATCTTGTATAGGAAATGAACCTGGCTGAGGAAAATTGTGTTGAAGAGGGACATTTTGGTTCCAGGTGAACGAATTCGGAAGAGAGTTTCTTTGGAAAATGTCGATGGAATTCGAGAGAAGAGGGAAATTAGGTGAATTGTTGAAGGAATTGATCATGTTGTTTTCTTGATTCTTTTGAGTAGTAACATAATTGGAGAAGCAGTGCACGTGGCTAGGCGATGAATCTGTCAATGGTGGCAAAACGGTATTGACAATTTCATTTTCATCAGAATTAGCTCTCACAAGCCCTGAAATGTGAATTTTTTTTCCACCAGTTGTTTTTTGAAATACTCTGCAAATCACCCAATCATTCTGTAAACAAAAACAAACAGAAATTAGGAATTGTGAAATCAAAACAGGGGGGGTAAATAAAACAGAGGATTAATGCATAAAAAATTGTACCTTTACTGTTTTAGGAAGATTGTTTAGTGATAATCTTCCTTCTAATCTATATTCATGAGTTACCCAATTTGTTTTTTCACCTCTTGGAGCTCTTCCTCTGTAAAAAACCAAAGTTTTCTTCATCCCAACAAGAGATCTTCCTCTAAAAATCTCCTTGTCTTTTCCTGTAGCTTTCCAATAACCTGCAGCAGTTGCCCTGTTTGTCCTCAAACCAGTTGGGTACTTCTTGTCTCTCACACAAAAAAAGTACCATTCTTTTTCCCCAATTTTCGCCTTCCCTACAATGATTCACGAAACACAAATAGTCCATCAGATTTACTGTTTTCATAGCCAGTAATTTTTAGTTTAACCAGACGACTAAAAAGGGAGAAATTCAACTTACATGGAAGCTCCCAAGGTTCAATTTTGTTCATGTCAACATCTCCAATAGCAATAGCAGAGAAATTCATATCAACAACTTTCTTGGACAAATAATGAGTAATTAGCTCTTCATCAGTAGGATGAAAGCGAAATCCCGGAGGAAGTTCCATCTGCTGTTGATCATCCATCTTAACACTTGCAGAAAAATTCTCCATCATCAAAAACAACCTAAACACCCTTTTTTTTTTTAAATAATCAGGTCGTTAGTTACCTAACCGTTCAAAAAACAACAAGAAATAATACTAAATCAAGATTCAAGAACTAATATAAAGCTAAGTTGGAGAGAAAAGTAGAGAAATGATTAGAGAAAGGCCATAAATACTGGTTTTTGAAGGAGATGGAGAGAAACGTGAGCTCTAAGGAACTATGGTTCTGTAATAATTTTTGTAAAAAAAAATCTTAATTTTTCTTCTCAGATAAACCCCTTTTTATATTTGACTAAATACATTTCATCTCCTTAAATAAAGCATGTAATTCTGTCAAAATTTCTTTTGTCATATAGTGGTTATTTTTAACTAAAAGTCGTGTTTTTCTTTGGAACATATAATTTATTTATATTTGGAATTTCTGTTGTGTAATAGTAGTAGTTGAAGAACCTTTCAATTTTGTTGCTTTCATAAGTTGTTTCAACTGTGTACCAGAACTATAAATCCAACATCACTTTATATTATCATCGTTTCAATTTATTTTTCTTACGCTTTTTCTTAAATTATTTCAAAAATAAAAAAGTTATTTTTCTTTTTTATTACAAATTTTTAGTTAAGATCATAAGATTTAAGAGATCGGAGGAAAGAATATTTTAAGTAATTTTTTATTAGGTAATTGACTGATTTTCCTAAATTAGCCTTCTCTGTTAAAAATTTTTGACTTTTTGAGCGTGTGAAAATGGGCTACCTTAATTAATGAAATAAATACTAATTTATTTATATTAAGAGAAGATTTACATCATGTACCTGAAATTAGCTTAAATTCCATTTAACCAAGTGAAAATTACCTTTATAACCCTATATTTATTTTCATTTGAAATAAAAATATTTAAGTTCATACCAGTTTTCCGCATAATCTCCATGCTGTTAGTTTTCTGATTAGACACGTTAACCCTCACATTATAAAACGGAAAATTAGTCCAAAAAGTCTTAAGCTTCTTAAAGGCCTTTCATACTTTCAATTCACAATCATACGAGACTTCAACTAAAAAGGACCATTTTTGTATAACAATGTTAAAAAAGATGTTTGGACAACGATAAAGTTATTTTTACGTGACTTATATGTTATGAATTTGAATTTTGAAAACAGCAATTAATATATGCATTAGAGTAGTCTATCTATGTCACACCTTTTGCCACTTAATGTGATGTGTCCCTTTTCTGAGCTTTACGTGAACGCTAGATATTCTGTGCATTATCAATTAACAATAAATTAATATAATTTAGTACAAATATCGAGTGCCTTAATTATCTTTTCAATTAGCAGTGTCTTTTAACAAGATTCTGTTATGTATCCCAATTTGACACTAGAAAAAGGGACTTTTAAGGGGTGTTTTCTCTTGTAAAGCAATTTCTGTTGTGCAACTAAATAGTAGAAGCCTAGAAGGTCATTAGATATTAATTGTTGTAATCTAGAAGCACTAATAAAGAACTAGGGCTCATCAGAAGATACAAACATATGGGTGATTGGGTGTAAAGAAGTTCACTCAATTAAAAAGATTACTCTTTTGGACTCCATCTTCAACTGTTTTTTATCATTCAAAATTTAATATTCATATTATTCTCATTCATATACCATAAGACACATTAAAAAGAATCATTTACTAACATAATTTTTTTTTCATATTCATGATTTATAAATTATTAATAAATTATAATTTTTTCTCATACTCAAAATCGAAATCTCTAACTAAGAACGAAGGACTATGGCTATCCCCACCAGGACCACCACAATCATTTGATTTACAACCGGTTTTATGTACTTACAAAAAGCTTATTATTGCAGGCCATCTTGTCTTTTTCTTTTGTTCAATTATAGTCTTCTTGAATATGCTCTATTCTTCGCACAATACTTCTACCGATGCTTAGTAGTTGCGATGTATATATGTATACTGATAATATAAAAAATAATTAGTAAACTTTAATTCATTATAGAAATTAGTTTTTGTTACTTTTTTTGGAGATGATAATTTGTAATTATATTTTAAGGTGAAAGTTAATTTCCTTTTTATTCTTCTAGCTAGGGTTTGGTTGGTCCATCATTGATGAGAACGGGAAGAATTTAAAACTTGTACTCTGAACCCAAACAGGAAAATTTAGCGTTAAAAGCATACAACAAAACGACATTTGTTATTACTAATCTTTAATTAATATGAGTACATTCAATCACTAGTTAAATTAAAATCTTCATTTTTATTTCTATATAAAATGAAGTGTTTGCTTTAGAGGAAAAAAAATGTTTCAATATTGAATTCAACTTGTAAACTTGTCGTTTGTCATCCTTTACATGCATGAATTTAATTCAATTTAATTTTAATTTAGACAATGTATGAAACGTTTTTGTTATATCAAACTAATTAAGTCACTTTATTTTGTTTGGTAATTGAAAATGATTGTGTGTGAACACTTCTTAACTATGTCAATGTGAAAATAGAGGTGCATTTACTATATGATAGCATACGTAAACAATAATGACAACCATAAACTAATAATTTACACTTTTAAAGGAAATTTATCATATAATTGAAGAACCATATAACAAGAGCAAAATCCAAAGGAGAGAAAATAAGTGTAGAAGTTTATAGTACTAGGGATATGTTCTAACTTTTCGAAATATTTGAAAATGTCACAAAATTTAACCTTACAATGTTTAATTGCTATTTAAGCGATGTTCAAGAAGAAAATAGATACTACAAATGTCATGTAGTAACTTCGAATTTATAATATAAATATTAAATTTAGCCCATAAAAATATAATTCATTCAAGTATGAATGAATTTGAGTAAAGATTTTGTTACTTATATTCATTGGTGGATCAATTTGAACATCGCCCAAGTTAGCTCATTTAAAAGTCGAGAGCTAATTTGAACAATCTATGTAACGCATAACAAATCATACATTAAAAAAATATATTTTTTTAGTTTGGGTTTGATTGGATATAGTCATCATACATTATTAATAAGAAAAAGTCGTTGTTAAGTTTGATTTAGTAATTAAACAAACTACGTTTATTAATATAGAGTGATTTTTATAGTTGGGTGGATTAATTAGCTATACTGCACATTGTTCAGCTCAAATTATAATTAAACTGTTCATTTTGATCTAAATAAAATCTTAAATAGACGATACCTCTACTTATTTATTGATTCAATTTTTTTTTTAATTCACCTAAATTTAGCTCTAACCTATTCATCTTACACACCCTAAAATTAACAATATATTCATAGCAAAAGAAGTCCTAAAATTTACAAATCTTTTATAGGATAGGACCCTATCTTATCTCTTACTTCTTGTAGAAAAGCCTAATAAATTATTGTGAACCAAAAAATATTTTCATATATTAAAAAAAAAACTGAAAAATGACAAGTGGCCTTTATTTTTCTTAAAATAAAAATAGCAATAGTAGAACTTTCTTATTAAGGAAAGAAACCTAACTATAGGAGGGCCATCTGTGCAAGATTGCTTTTTCTTAATTAATCAAAAATTAGATTAGTACTATAATCTTATTTTAATAACATTGAACCGTTCAGATTGGCTTAAATAGTCAAACATTCATATCAGCCACCAAAATTTGCCTAATGAAGAAAAAATAGTTAGTGCCGTCATATATAGCCAATAAAAATCAACATCAAAATACACACACTTGGCTACTGTCAATTGATCAAAGAAAGAAAATATTTTAAAATTAAAAAAAAAATACTATTTCAAAACTACTAAAAAAAAAAAACTTTTTCGTTTGTATTTTTCAATTTATATGACACACTATTTCTTTTTAATCATCAATTTAAAAAAGAATAACACATTTTCTTTACTTGACAATTATTTAACGACACCATCAACATTTCTGCATTCCAATTATTTGGTAAAAAGTCTAAAAATGTGTCAGGATAGTTTGAAACATAACAAACTTTTCTCATATTTCTTAAAATTTATTCTCAGTCAAATTACGTCATATAAATTGAAACGGAGAGAGAGGATAGTTAAGTTGCAACCTTTCTCACAATAATATGATTAAAATACATCTTAAAATGTGGATCAAAGTTCATGAAATTTTGACTCTTGAGAAGCAAAATGTTACCGTGAAAGCGAACACCGAGGGGAGTAGTTAACTCTGATTACACTGGTTTAGTTTAATTAACTCTAGGGTTGACCACTAAACTGAAGGATTAGGCCAAGTCCTGTTTCTTTTGTTCCAACACATACCAAGAAATGAGACAGCTAGCTTAGGTTACAAGAATATTGGTTCTTATTGAAAAACAATAATTTGGAATAAAATTAGGTAATATATATAGGTCACTTTTGAATTCTTTACTGTTTGCTTTTCTATACTTAATTCCCAAATCTTTAAAGTAATTTTATAAAATATGATATAATGATTGACTGATTCATCATGCAATGCCTAACTATCAATTTATAATAAGATAGTGATAACTATTTTGTTTTTTGGTCAGCTCATTGTGATCATAATTTTAGGTCCAAAGCACATAGCAATTGCCTACAAATAGCTTATGCATTATTTAAATTAGGCTTTATTATCTATATGGGCTTATGTGTCACTTTTTCTTTCTATATGTGGATGCAAAATTGCTGATTTTGGAGCTTAAAGGGTATAAAATATTAATAAAATTTTTAAAATGATATATACAATTTTATATTAACCAATTTTAAAATCATATTTTGCAAATCATATTAATATAAAATCTTATATACCGTTTTGATTAATATAAAATTTTATATATACCGTTTTGAAATTTTTATTAATATTTTATACCCTTTAGGCTTTGGACTCCAAAATTGTTTGTCATTTTCAAAAGTTTTATTAGGTCTGACAAAAAAATTATAAAATCATTTACTTGACAAATCAAATTAATGATTTCACATTTCAAATTAATGATTTCCATTTTCAGAATTGATTCTTGCTGTTTATAACCAGTACAGTTTGGTTCCTTTCTTTATTTGAAGTTTATCCTTATATGTCATAATATATATTAGTCTGTTTAATCAAATTTTCAAAATCTGCTTATTAACAAATTAATAGTCGATGAATTAAGTGATTTATTAACAAATTAATAAGTACTATATACTACTTATTAATCAGTCACAGGTTTTGATTTTTTAAATTCTTTAATTTGTGTCTAATGGAAACAATACATACGAGGCACTATTAGCGTGCTAGAACATAGTATACAAGTTCACATGAATTTACTAGCTTTAATGGAGATCTATATTTCTTTTAAGAAATTCATTAGATTTTTACTTAAGTTGAAATTATAATTAAAATTGATAAACTTTAAATCGTAAATCTGAGTCCGTCACAAAGATATGTATGTATGATCAATAGCATCATGACACATTGACATGGTGTGCTATAGTTCAGATTTTTTAATTTTTAATAGATGGAGATGATAAAGCATACTCAATTTAGAGAAAAATAACATTATCCATTAGTACATGATGTGTGCAAATATTAATCAAGATCTTGTTAGCAAAATATAATAAAACGATATTAATTATAATGATGACGACGGTGATGATGAAAATAAATAAATAAAATATTATAATTAATAATGATTATATATAATCTCATAAGGAATTAAGAATATACTTAATTAGCCAGAAATGGTTGCTCTTTCTAATCTCATAATCTCTGTAGTCCTAATATGAAACATCTAGATGTCTCTCTTAATATACTAATTAAATCATGCTAGATGTCTTAATATACTAATGCTATTGATGATAACCATAACGCTCTAGCAATTAATATATTTAAAAATGGGTGAATTATTAAAAAAAGGATAATATTTTTATTTTTTTAAAAAAATATTCAAACTATTATTGCCCTTTAATTTTTAATACTAGCTAGTCATTCTTTCAATTTTTTTTTTAATCAAACAAATTGTTATATATTACTCTTTTCTAAGAAACAAGTTTGAATCTTCAATATATAATATTTTGGAAGTTAATATCATTTAGAGGGTTATTACTTATCAGAATGTATCGTATTATTATAAATATATTTGGATATATTTGTATCATTTTTTATCGTTATAAATATTAATTAGGACAAACCTAAAAGAGAAGTGTGATATCCACGGGATATAATTGTTATAAAATATGTATAAATGAAATATTAGTCATTGTATAAAACAGTATTAGGCCTCATTGACGACCCAAACCGGAAATTAAGCACCACGTAATAATTGTTTGGTCCAAAATAATCTATTAAAGAAAGGAAAATTGTATATAATAGCAAACTAATAACCTAAAATAAATGAAATAGCTAGGGTTTGATTTAATTGTGCTCCATAGCAAATGTTAGCTAAAATTTGTCAGCGTCTCTCTCCCAGAAATCTCGCTCGTCACTCTCCATTCTCGCTCGCCTCTCTCGCTGTATACACAAGTGTATAATTCTGTTTCTGTTTTGTACAAAGCGAGAGAAAATTGTATATACACATGCAAAAATATATGTCTTCGTGTTATACACTTAATTATACAATTTACAAACATTTTACTTCAAATATTGCAGAGAAAAAGGTCAACGAATTATACAATTGCAGTGAAATACAATTTTCTCTAGCTTTATACAACAGAAGTGTATATATTGTGTTTCTGTTTTTGTAAAAGTGAGAGAAAAACATATATCTTCTTGTTATACACTTAATATTGCAGCGAAATAGTCAGTGAATTATACAATTGTTCATTATACAATTGTAGTGAAATAGGATAGCGAATTATACAATTGCAGCGAAATAGGCCAGCGAATTATACAATTTAGGCCAGCGAATTATACATTTGTATATGGATAGCGAATTATACAGTTTTATGTTTGCTATGGAGCACAATTATGCAAAATTTGCTATACCATACAAATATGAATTTTTTATTTGCTATATGTGAAAGTTGCCTATTAAAGAAATGATGTCACAAGTTTATTTGAAAATTTCCAAAAGCCTTTCAAATCCCCGCAAAACTTGGATGATTTCACTTCAACTTACATTTTTTATAACCTTCTTTGCTCTCTAATGGTTGAAAATGAAGTATCTTAAATTAGTTTAATAAGAGAAACAACAAGAAAGGATAGACATAATCATCGACAAATATGATGTAATGGATAAAATTCTCTCATTAATTAAAAATTACGTTCACACTTTGAAAAACAGACGCGTGATAGAAAATTATATCTCTTTTAAAGAGTCCTACACAACAAAAAAATTATATTAATTAAGTTGTAAAAATCGAACATATAATAGCTCTACCAGAAAAGGGCTTTAAAGTAAACAAATTGATAGAAGATTATTTAAGAAATATTTTCTGGCAATTTAATAATGATCTCCATATTTTAGATTTTCTTTTATGAGCTAATATTTGATGTTTTGCCAAATTTAACTTTTATTTGAGTGTATAAAGAATTTTTCACACTATTTGTAACACAAATAATTTTTTTTCAATCATCTATAATAATAATAATAATAATTTTTATAGAAGATTAACGGTCTCTCAACAAATTAGTGATGGAAGGGTCCCATTAATCATAGTACTTATGCAAATTTCACACGAAACCTTTAATTTAATGTGGTAAACAAAACAAAAAATACAAGAATGTCACCCCCTAATCACACTTCTTAGTTCTATTCTTGTAAACATTTTTAGGATGTTTTTTGTGGTAGTTATCATATGATTGATCACTTTTATTGCTTCATGCGTATAATACATAACCATTTTTTTTTTGTTCCAAAAAATAAAAATAAAGTTGCTAGTCATTGTCATTTATTCTGTTTTTTTTCCTCTAATTTTTTCATTGACTTTGC
The DNA here is from genome assembly GCA_027704765.1 of Solanum habrochaites. Lineage (NCBI taxonomy): Eukaryota > Viridiplantae > Streptophyta > Magnoliopsida > Solanales > Solanaceae > Solanum > Solanum habrochaites. The sequence goes on from JAKWJA010002491.1 coordinate 61,992,270, forward strand.
GTCATGGTATGTAATTTTTACTCTTTAAGGTCATTTCAAGTTAGTTCTTCTTGTGTAACTATTTATTTTTTCTTCCTAAAATTACAAACTTCTGTTAACAAATCGCAGGATTTCAGTTAGACGCAGGAAAATCAATTAATCAAATAATTGAAAAAAGACAGAGTCCATAGAGGCTTAATATTAATCAATTGGGTGTATTTGTCACATACAAAATTAATTAACCGTTTGGTTGTGAGTCATTTTAATGTAAGGGAAAAGGGGCAAACATGCTGAAAAACCAAACTAATTCAATTTCTGATTTAATAAAGTAAAACACATGTTAATTAATTAAAGTTAAATAAAATGTACTATAAATTTAAACACATAGCATACACGTATTGAATTGGTATAATCACCGGATACGGTCAAATTTTACCCTATATACCTTTAACTTTGCGATTTAGAGCAAAAAAATATAACATTTTTTTAAGGCTAATAATGCATAGTTAATGATAACTAATGAGAAACTATTCAAGATTCTTTTTCCCTCAAGGCCTATAGATTAAGATCCAAACCATATTGGTTTTTCTGTTTTAACAAGAGAAACATGTGGTCGCTACACCGCACAGGGGTAAAAATCATATTTCTATGCAATAGCTTACAAACCACACATGAGAGGTAACTGGCACTAGGCATGTCTGATGCGATGAGATCGACCCAAAGGCAAGCTCCTCACCTAGCAAGGGCTTCGAACTAGAGGCCTCCAACCAGGGGCGTAGTCACATGTATGTCAGGGTGTCTAATTGGACACCTTTGTTAAAAAAAAAATACTACATATACAAGTAAAATGATAAACGAAGTGATTAAATAATATATTTTGGACATCCTCGACATAATAGATTGTTATAGTCTAATGGTTTAAGATGTCTTGATTGAGTGTTTAGGCATCTTTAATGAGCCGATGCTTGTGTGTTCAGATAGCTTTTGTTGATTAAATTTTGACCCTCTTCATGAAATTCCTGGCTACGCCACTGCCTCCAACATGGATAGATGGACTGAAACTAATAATTAACAATAGAGCTCAAGCTTGACCTTTTGTTGCTTAAATTTACAAGAATGATTGACAATAATTGAAGTGGGCTGGTTGGCTAGCTCTGGCATGATCCCTTTGCAAGCTGCATATAGAGATAATAGGCCTACCAGAAATAATTAAGTAGAACAAAATAATAACATCTAAATCAATAGGCCCAGCTGATGTCTCCTTCCTTGCCATTTTCTATTTCAATTTAGTGATGGAACGAACAACAAATCCAGAAAACTGGTATGTCAGACGTATCTCTATGTTACAATCTTGGTCAATTAGGAGGGTAGTATGTCACATTCTTTTCTTGTTAATCTAAGCACCTTGATACAACGTAAACTAATAACAATTCACTGTACCATTCATCTTCTAGTTAACGCGTATGCACATTTGGGACAATGGAACATGTTTATGAGAGAGCAACATAGAGTCAATGAGGAGCACACAAGACCAGCATGCAACACCTTGTGATGGATGAAACAGAATTTAGACCATCGTACATTATATTAAAGGAATGAACCGAAAAAACTGGGTGGAAAAAGAGTAGGGGTGAATTCCCAGCACAGATACTGCACAATCTTCCCGTCCTGTCAGTACATCACACAAACAAGTGATGGCAAGATGAAACAACCAAAGCAACATCTGCAGTTCCTTACTAATGGTGCAGAATGTGCTGCCTATAAAGAAACGGATTTCAATTCAGGGAAGCAAAATTAGAAACAACTCAAACTACCACCCTCTTTGGTGATTGAGTCTCTGATGCTAAGTATCAAAATCCCACGGGATTACATGGAGTATGTAACACGGTATTAAGAAGGTAATCCACTGCCCATCTATCAGAATCCTTCATAAATAGGAAGATGCATCACACATCAAAACCCACGAATACTTCACCACAAGGTGCATCAAACTACAGGCTAAAAGCATTTTAATAAATAGTTGATTTCATAAAGGATATATACAGAACCAAGTTTTTGACTTTATCAAGTATACATACAAATACCAACTTAACGTGTACAAGAGCAGTTCAGATTCGAACAAACTTCGATCATTTAACTGATACAATTAGAATAGGTAATAACCTTGCTTATCAAATTTAAGATATCTTTTTCTGTTTCTTCTCCTGCCATTCTTTGATTTCAGCATCAATTGTTGCTTTCACTTTTGAATGAAACCCAGGGTATGGTTCATAGCCAAAAAGAGATTGGAGGGCCTGTGTGGAATCAATAAGCCATGAAAACATTAGATAATGCAACCACTGGAAGTACTTGTCTCCTAACATAGATGATAGACTTAGTATAAATACCTCAAGGAGAACAAAGAATGGTGCCATAAGGAAAGCTTGTGCAAGATTGTCCAGAAGGGCAGGTGCTCGCTTCTACAAAAGTGAATAACAATGTCATGCGACCACATTAATGGAAGCTTTGAGAATAATGCATAAAATTACTACAAATGATCACCTCAAACACTCCATGACCTATAAACTGTCCAGTCCAGCAGAACAATTGAGCCGCTAGAACAACCTGGACATGTGTTCGTCATAGTTAGTACCAACATCACATACTTGATTCAAGAAGAACTAGATAGATTCAAATGTATTACAGACCAAACAGATCATGCATTATACATCTTTGTCCAGTCCATATGAGAATTTCTACGTACTGATTAGTTATGGTTCTTTTTCTTTAATTAACCATGGTGTCTGGGTAAGCTTGTGCGTGCCTCAACTAATTCCACGGGGTACCTGTAGGAATTGCTATTGGGGCAAGGCAGTGGTGGGGTTTGTACAAAAATAGGCCCAGGTTCACAAAAGTAAGCAGATCAAAGAACTTTACACATTTAATACTTCCATGGGAAAAGTGACCTAAAATAGAATTAGGAATAATGGTAAGTAAAAGGGTTTATCTTAGAGCTTAGGGTGCTTCGGTAATCCAACAGAAACTTCAAACTTGGGATTATCATCAAACTTCTTCAAGCTAAATTAAAACATTGGGAGAATATAGTGGTTTAGACAAAAGATTTAACAATCAAAGAATGAAATGAATAGTAAAGGACAGAGAATAAAGTGGTTTAGACCAAAGATTTAACGATCAAAGAATGAAACAGATAAGTTTTAACATCTATAGGGTATAGTAGAGAAAAGGTAAAAAAAATAGTATCTTTTACAAGCACACAGAGTGAATAGTGACTACCCATATGCGAAAAAAATAGAAATGAACTTGCTAACACTGTAATTGAAATGCCCCAATTGCCATCCCTAGGTTCTTGCTAACTCCCACAAGCATAGGTACAGGGTAACTATGTAATTGGTTATTGGTTCTTGACCTCTAACAACAAATAGATGACAACCAAGTTTGACCAAACCCAATGAACTGCTATAGATAAAGAAGTCAAGAGTTAGATCCTTGTCGCACATAGAGGACCCAGACATCTAAACTATTTATGAAGATAAATTACCAAAGGATGAGTTGTCTATGGTTAAATTCAAGGTAAATGAGGAGAAAAACATCCACTCTCAGTGTACCAGCAAAACTATAAAGTTAAAAAGCTGAAGGCATAGACTGGTCATTTGTAATGTATATGTTGTGTCATGAAGAGTGGAATGCAGGCAGTACACAACATGATAGTTACATGACAATACTCATGACAGAAAGCTGTGAAATTGATCAGTTAACTCAGCTGAATGACCAGATCTTTAAATGGATCATCAGTGTTGTGTCCAAGATGTGCAAATTAGCTACATTACAAGAAAAAACCTTAAGCTCCCCTCTTTAGCTTTTGCTAGTTGAGAATACAGGAATAGAAACTAAACGACTGCTTTAGGTCGGTATAAGAAATGCAGGTGAAAAGTGCACGGGACAAACAAATGACAAATGATCTGAAAGGAACTTAAGATTGACAAGTTGAATTCCGGATTAGCATATTCCCAAATTTTCTTCGGCTCAAACTACATTGCCTATAATAATTTTTCAGCAAAACTCCTAGAACCTGTTTCCGGTTCCAGTTGCAATCTAGCCTGTCCAACTGGTGTAATCAGGAGTTGTTCCTGATTGCATGTTAGTGCAGGTAAAGTGTGGCATACAGAGATAACCACTAATTTACTTGAAAGGCAACTTGTTTAACCTTTGAGTGAAATGAACACGATTAGAGCAATGTAGATTCAAACAATTCATATAGTTGACTCCAATTAGTCCAGATTGAGGTACTTGATTGATTGATGAAAGGGTGAAGCAATATACTAACAGATCAAGCAAAAGGGGAAAATGTGATGCTAAGTATGATAGTAGGCAAAGAAAAAAAGAATGTAAAAGACAGTTTGGTTTCAGAAAAAATCAAAATATGACTTGATATGACAATAGGCTGAAAAGTTGTCTAGAAAAGTAGAATGAACAATCAAGGAGAACAAACAAAGAGGTAAGAGTGCAATTGAAAGCATTTCATAAACACACAAACTCACATATCCTCAATATTGTCATGTTTCCCTTCTCATGAGTCAAAACTATGCGAACTTTGACCAACATTCTAACATATATTTTTTCATCAAATCAACATGATAAATGTTGCAACTTTTAGCACTTCCCTTATAGTGTTTGAATATCTAAATCTTAATTGTAAAACATTGAGTTGATCTAATCCAATTTAGCTGCCAAGATAAGTCAAACTAACTCTCTAGAACCCAAACAAGACTAATAATTTTTGCCTGTTTCTAAATCGACTCTTCTCCAACATAATTTGCAATATCCCAAAACTACGGCAGCATACCATTAATTCAATAATACTCCATAGACCACAAAAAGATTATAACTTTAAAGGAAATACAAAAGCTACACATGAAGGGGAAAAAACCCGTTTACCTTCCAAGCGAGAGAGAACCCCATTTGACGAGCAACCATACCACTGGAAACCCAACAAATGAAACATAGCAAAGCAGCCAATGAGCCAGCTTTCTTGTCCAAACACACGTAGAACAGTGCATACCCCAAAGTAAGCAAAAACCCATAATTAAGGATCAGTGAACTGTGCTCACAAAGCTGAATCGGAGGTAAATTGAAAAGTGAGGGCGTAAATTCGAAAAGAATAAGAGCAGTGAACACGATAGGCCACACAAACACCATGTGAATCAATACATTCACTGGGTTGCTATGGTAAGCTCCATAGAATGCAAATTGTTTCTCTAAGTCAAATATTTCCATCTCTCAATCGATGGATTCCGATGAAATTAGGCTTCAAATATAAAGCCGTGAAGGGAACTTTTCTTCTTTTTTTTTCTTTTATAAGATAATATGTATGATTAAATAATTGACAAATCGGAAAGGCTACTCCTTCACGATATCGTCAAAGTCCGTGTGCAGCTTCTTTTCTCGACCCCAGTAACATCCTGTAGTTTCAAACCCGTGTCAAAAATTTATGTTGTATATATTGATTAAATATAAAAATTTATAAATACATATATTAGATTAGGGATGTATACTGGTTAGTTTAAATTGATTATCGATTAAAATTAAAATTAAACAAACTTAAACGGTTTTACAATTATCAAAATAAAACCAAATCAAATATAATATATATTTATCGATTTGGTTATTTTCGATTTTAGTTTGGCTTGGTTTGGTTCGATTATTAACCATAAATAAAATGAAAAGAAACAATTCATTCAAAACATGAAAAAAGTGACAACAATCCATTCAAACAAAAAAATAATATTTAGAATGAATGTTATTATAAAACTTTCGATCATTGAATTTATGGAATAAAACTTTAAAATTCACTATTATGGCATTAGAAGAAAGAGACAATGACATTTTCCGTCCCACAAAGAATTTCGATAGACACTCATATACATGAAATCAATAAGAAAAATGTTTTCACCTTGGAGAGGATTTCTTTTTTCTTTAAGTAAATTATAAATAATTTTTGATGAAACATATATAAAATCTTTAAAATCATTTTTGAATATAAATATTATGTATGTATAATAATAAAATTTATGCATAAAACATGTTGGTCCAGCTCGATTATTTCTTCGATATTTCGAACAAAATCATAACCAAATCAAATACTATTGATTCTTAACTAACTAAAACCAAACGAAATCAAAATTCCAATTAAATTAAACTATTTAATCGATTTAATTTAAATTTTCGATTTGAATCAATTTTTATCTAAACCATGAAAACCTCTACATTAGATCATGGGCATTTTTTTCTCGAAAAAGGATAATTTTAACAATAAAAAAGAGAAAGATGTAGGTTATTTGGGCATTTCATAGTGCATTTTCAGCGTGTTGAATGAATGGACGAGACTATTGTGAAGGTTTAGTTATGAGTCACAATCAATGACTTTGTTGTTGGGTTCATCTTTAATTGTTTTTTCAATTAAAGTTGCAAACATTAAAGCTTCAATTAATAGAAACTTAATTACACCAAAACTTACCTAACAAGAATGTTTGGTCATTGACCCTCAACTTAGTAAAATAAGAGTACTTATTATTAAGAGATTGTCTGGCTTAAAAAGTGAAAATATTCGAGATTATACTAAAATCAAGATTATAATTTACCTAACTTATACCACCTTATAATAAATAAAGATAAAGTTGAAAGAAATAATACTTTCTACATTTCAAATTAAATAAATTGTTAAAATATTTTTTATTTACAAATTAAATTAATTGTGGTAAAAAATAAAAAAGTACAGTCAGGTCACTATTTTCCTCTTTTGGGGAGCTAAAAATGCAGAAATAAGATGTAAAAAAAATGGCCCATGCAGGTCTCGAACCTGCGACCTTCGCGTTATTAGCACGACGCTCTAACCAACTGAGCTAATGGGCCAGTTTGGTTAGTTGTTGTGCTGAATCAAATAATTCTCTATCTATGATTCAGAGCAATGCAAAAGGTCACCAAGATATTGGGCCAGGGCTAAACAACAAAGAGGCCAGAAAATAAGATGGCCCAATAACAAATTTGCTTGGGATGCAGATTTAAAGATGGAAGATTATGATATTATTGAGTAGAACGTGTATTTCTACTCGTATCTAAACTTATCGTCTTCATTCTTATTACTATTCTTGATTACTTGTTATTATAGTATTTAATATTGTAATTCATTAGTTTGAGAATTGTGATCGTGTTCTAAAGTTAATACAGTGAGGAGTTCTAATTTTTTTACATAATTAAGCTACGAACAAAGTTTATGCACGAATTGCCTTTTTTTATTGATCGATTATCTGGTAAATGAAGCTCGTGATAGAAAATAAACAAAATATGCTATCCATTTTAAAATAGGAAGCTTCAATTACAACTTACGAGTATATAAATTGTATTAAAAAAGGGATATCGCTAATTGATCTGAATTAATGCTAGGTAATTAAGATGTAGCAGAGATTCTTCAATTATCGTGCAAATTGCAGCAATTGTATTAATTCATCGTAGGCAACATATGATATTGGTGTAGGACTGACAAAAAAAAACAAAAAAAATTGTGTTATTTAATATTTTATCCGTTCGATATTGTTTGTCATAGTTTCTATTTTTAGAGTCAAACTATAAAAACTTTGACTAACATTTTAAGACTGTTTTTTAATCATATTAATATGCAAAAATTTGTAATTTATATTACTTTTCATATAGTTTTAGAATATCTAATTTTTTTATTTAAATTATCAAATTAATGTGATCTAATTTACCTTTGAAAATTAATCAAATTTACTTTCGATAAGCGCAACATGACAAACAATTCCGAACGGAAGGAGTAGTAAAATTTGACATAAGTATATATAACGTAATTTTACGACGAATGACTGACCAAATAAAATAAAAAAATATTATGCTATTTAATAGTAAAATTTAACATAAGCATATATAACATAATTTTCCGATGAAAAATGTCTTCAGATATTCCAAAAATCTTCTAAATGATAATAAATTATCCTTAAATAAGCTATTTCGTCATATTTATAACTTACTCATCACGAAAATATAAATAATAGGATATATAATCTTATGACATGACCTAATAAAAATGATTGTATATTTTATGAATGAGATTATTATAGGTTATAGCTGACAAAGAGTATAGTGTATAATACTCCCAAAAGGAACGAATCCCAAGATATGTTGAAGAATCACTGAGACAAGTAGGCATGGAGAAACCAGCAGTTCCAATACCATTGGCGATTCGAAAGACCTCATCATGCTTCTTCGTAATGTTTCCAACCATACCTATATATTTTTATTCAAATAAATTTCTACGCATCTCAATTAATCTTTTAAAAATAAATATATACGACGAAAAGTAAAAAGTAAACATTTACTAATATTTTTTGTAACGTACACTAGTTTTATGACGCCCGTGTTACACAAATGGATATTGGATGTGGTAGATGAACTATTGGAGAAAAAGAATATTATGGCCACACTCAGCTCGATCTAGTGGAATATAAATTTACCTGGTTCGTACTTATTTTAATGCACACCACATATCTGATTGAATTGGACAAAAAATAAAATAATTACTGAAACTATAATATCCGTGGTCCTAGGGAATAAGAGATGTAACAATTTTATTTTTTGATTTGTTTTCTACTGTCCATATTATTTTTCACCATCTCAATAAACTATTGAACTCCTTGTAACATCGTTTGATGTATTATTAATAATAATATTACTACTGAATATTAGAGGAGAATTAATCATATTCTAAGTGAAAGATTTAAAGATAATACGTTACTTCATTATGTAAAGGATCATAAATTCAAAAGGGAGTTACATACATACATTAATTCGGAATAGTAAAAGGAGCATTGACTAGCAAGTTGTTTTTTTTTCTCTCAAAACATAACGTTTATTTCTCATAAATGATGTGAGGTATATATATAGAAGTTTATATAGTGAAAAGAGGAATATAAGCATTTTAGGTATGGAGAAAGCAACCATGAAGTTGATTTATACCATCGCTCTTTTTATTATTGCAATAGGTATGTAATAATTCTCTAGAATCATCTCTTTTAATTTTCTCATAAATCACGTCTAAAATGACTAATATATTTATTTATATATATAGATTTTTTTTATTTTAAAGTGGAAGCTTATCCAAATGAATGTTTAAAAGATGAAGATTGTGAACACGTACGTCGTGATGGTTGCACACCTTTTTGTGATTGGGGAGAAGTTTGTGATTGTTATGGACCGCCACATATTACAAATGATGAAGTAGTCGATCCAAATTTATCTCATGATTAATTTTCATCACTATTATATATAGAAAATTAATCATATTCAAATTTATTACTAGTTATTGAATTTTGTATACAAGGATTTATGGATTGTTTTGGTTCTATACGATTAACTAATGTAAATCATCCTTCCTCAATGAATCCTTTTAAGAAGTTTATCATATGAAAAGACTAATCAATTTTGTCGACTTGGTACAAATAAAGCAGTGCTATTAAGATATTGGAGTTAAATGAGTGTATGTATGTATAATTGATTCTAAGTATTCAACTTTGTTACTCTTGATAGTGATTCAATTCACTAATTTTAAAAGTAAAAAGATCCAAATAAAAGAAGTAGAGGATTAAAAGTCGATTAGTATTAGTGGTTGAAAAATAATGATAATAAATTTTTGAATCACAAAAAATACTTAATAATACGCATTAAGCATATGTATTTAATTGACCAATGAACTACCTCACCATACTTGTTCTTCGTACAAAATATCTTCTTTCCCCTTACCTTATTAATGATTAAACCTAAGGGGACCAAAGCTACCACGTACACAAGTTTTATGTAATGTGCTATCAGCCTATCACATATGGATAATGGATGTCATATATGAATTGGGCCACTAATTTTTTTTAAAAGATAGCGACAAACAAATTATGTAGTAACTAAATAAAAAAAATGTTATTTATTTTAATTGATGGTAAATAATTTTATTTTCTACTTAAATTTTTTTAGTGAAATTATTTCAACACGCTGTAAAAGGTTTAATAAACCTGTGGGCTTGAATCTTTTAGCCCTTTTTAGGTCAAAATAGTTTGTCAAGTTATTGGACGGCTTATACCAGTCAAAATACTGAATACATAAAGTGAAATTTGGGCTAATTTTGACTCATACAAGAATTTTGTCATCTGTTAATGTAATCATTTGACTACGTTTTTGGTTAAGTTAATTATTTATCAAAATTATAAGGACACATAATTTCCTCAACCTAAAATTATGTCCACACTCAGTTTTAGTGGAACAAAAATTTAACACGTTGGTTCCATTTTAATGCACACCACATATCTACGTTGAAGTTACCTCTTTTGTTTTCTTTCTCTTCGCATTATTTGAATCGGACAAAAAAATTATTCAAATTATATAATATAATATAATATGTTAAAATAAAAAATTTCGAAGTATCATTTCAACATCACTCTGATCAAATTCATCTGTTGAATTTGAATCTACTCACATTTGTTAATTATTTTTTAGAATCTCATGTCCAAGGGATTAAGAGGTTATGAGAAATAGTTAATATTTGTATTACTAAATTCATTTTCTCTGATTTTGTCTCTCGTTAAATTTTCATTTCTTTATGTGTTTTTTCTTATTCTTACTGGTAGAAAATTAATCATAATTTATTCTTCTATTTATTGAGTTTTGTATAAGATTATAGAGGATTTATGCATTGTTTTGGTTCAATATTATTAGCTAATGTAAATCGTCCTTTCTCAACATCTACTTTTCAGCAATTTGTCATATAAAATGAGTAATTGATTTGTGAATTTAAATAATGATGATAAACAATGGTAATTAATTTGTAATGTAAAAACAGAACTTTTAATTTTCAGATATCACTTTTTCATTTTAAAAATATATTATTTTCTTCAATAAACATAGTCAAACATCTACTTTAACAATAATAACAACCAAAAATCCTATTAGGTGATTTATAAAAATAGTAAAATATGCATAGATTTTATCAATTCGTATCTGTATCTAAAAATAATAGAATACGTGTAAATCTTACCAATAGTATCTACATCGTATATATTTTAATGGTAATATAAGCATCCATATATTACGTATATCAAATCTTAACAATAACATCTGCATCATATATGTTTTAACGGATCTATGAGCATCCACATAATACGTGTAATTTAAATCACACCAATAATATTTGCATCGAATATATTTTAACGAGATTATGAACATCCTCATAATACGTATAATTCAAATCTTATTAATAGTATCTGTATCGTATATATTTTAATGGAATTACGAGCCGTCACATAATAGGTATAATTCAGTTATAGATACTGAATTTGTGGGGCCTTATCCAAAATAATTATACAAAGGACATAGTCAGTTACGCGGTGAAAATGCAATGGATAATTCATAAAATGCCAAATTTAATAAAATCGGACAATATTGCAATTTAACCAGCTTGATCCAATTATTCAAAAAATAATAATTAATTTTTTTAATTCAAAATCAAAACATAACAAACAGAAAAAAAAAAAAGCCAACACAAATACACGCAAGCAAGATTATTAAATAATCCTTAATCATCTCGATAATCCAAATCAGATCCAGACACATAGCAGCCTACATTGTCAATTAGTAAATCCAAAACCAGAAAATTAGGGAAAAAATTAAGGGAAAAAAAGAAAAAAAGGGAAATTTGTTTTATGGATAAACCTCACAGTTTAAATATGAGTCATTGACCCCACCTAATCCATCTTTTTCCTTTTTTCACTTTTTTTGACCTTTAATTATTCTCTCTCTTCACCATTTATTTTCTTCTTTAAAGTTTCATAGACAACCCCAAAACCCACAAATCCATTTTTGCCTTTCATCCCTCTCAACCATAAAAAAGCACAATATTTTTTTTTTTGAAAAAGTTGAGTTTTTTGTTGTTGCATTCTTGTTTGATTTGAAGAAACTTGTTCTTGATCCAAAAGGGTAGGTGGGTTTGGTGTGAGTTTGTTTGTTGGATGCTATATTCTTGATTAGTCTTAAAGGGAGAACAAAAAATGGCTTGTTTATTGAAAACTGGGTTTTCTGTTAACTCTTCAATTGGGGCTCTGCAAGTTACAGATTTGACACCAAATGAGTTTATGGGCAAATCTTTGGATGTATCAAATCAGAAGATTGGTTTTAGCCATTTGAATGTTAAACCTCCAAGACCCATTTCAATCAGTGTATGAAAAACCCTTCTTTCTTTATTGTGCTTATTTTTTTGGGCTATTTTGAGATCAAAGATTGAATCTTTTTTGTGGTTTTTCTTGTTCTTTTTGGAGTTCAAAGATTGAATCTTTTTGTTTTCTTGATTTCAGGCACAAGCTTCAATTTGTGTAAGCAAAGCTTTAAGATGGTGGGACAAAACCCTTAAACCTAACATGGTAGAAATTCATTCAGCCAAAGAACTGGCTGATTCATTGTTAAATGCTGGTGACAGATTAGTTATAATTGATTTTTATTCCCCTGGTTGTGGAGGTTGCAGAACTTTACACCCTAAGGTATGTTATTTTTACCTAAAATGGTTTTCTTTTCTCCATTTGCTCGTGTCTTATTCTAAAAAATCTCATTTTTTTCTCAATTTTTGCAGATATGTCAACTGGCTGAATCAAACCCAGATGCCATTTTTCTCAAAGTAAACTATGAAGAACTCAAATCCATGTGTCATGCTCTTAGGATACATGTTTTACCTTTCTTCAGATTTTACAGAGGTGCAGAAGGCAAACTCTGTAGCTTTAGCTGTACTAATGCAACTGTAAGTTTTTCAAGATTTTAGCTCCCTCAAATATGTATACAGTAAAAAGATTAGTTTTTTTAATGGTAAATTTTGTTATTATTGTGCAGATTAAAAAATTCAAAGATGCATTAGGAAGGTATGGGACTGAAAGGTGTAGTCTTGGTCCAGCAAAAGGTCTTGATGAATCTGAGTTGTTAGCTTTAGCTTCAATAGGTCAATTATCAAGAAATGATGATTATGATTATCCAGTGAAGAAAGAATATGTGGATTTGACTGATAATAAAAATTTGGGGCTAAAAGAAAGTGCTGAATTGTTGATGGCTTAAAATGGAGATCTGGATTAGAAGATTAATTGGAGTAATTCTTTTTTGGAGCAAATTTGCTTTGAAATTGTAATTTGTAAATATTTATTGTTTAATAGGGTTTTCCATAAAGCAGGGCTGGGTGTTTTTTTGGATAAGCCCTGCTTTTTTGGTCAATCTGTTCGTTGATTTTGAAATAATGATTATGTTATTTTAGATTAAATGCATTGTGCCAATCTTTTCCATTATAGTTCTTTTCTATACCCTTTTATAATGCAATTATATTTGTTTGCTTTGTAAGAATGAAAATTAAAATAAACCTTGAGAGACTATAGCAACAGCTAATTCAATAATTACACAAGTAACAAGCTCATAATCAGATAGCTATTAGTGGAGATATTTGTTAATTTAATGTAATTTTATAAATGATAATTAAAAATTTTGACATGTATATTATTTTAATTATATCTTATAAAAGTGGAGAGATTATTTCTGATTTAACTTTTAGCTAGAAATATAAGTAGCAAAATCTTGAGAGGCTATCTTCTCGATAAAATGTGTTTTAAAGCAAATTGAATTAATCCTAAGCCAATTTCAAGGTTTGTTGAAGTAGTAGCTAGACTAACAAATAAACGAACAAAATTTACCTTGACATTATTAAAAAAATTAAAAACCAAATTCCTTCCATTAAAGCATCTCAAAAGAAAAATATTTAGGCCATTAGATTAGTTTTCTTAAGAAATAATGATAATTAGTTATTAATAAAAAGTTAAAAAGTAAGTGATAATTAACCGTTATTTTTTTTACAAATAAATAAATAGATAATTATCTATTTTAATACGGTTAAGTGATAAAAGATAAGTAATTGTCAAAATTGTCATTGTTAGGCTGAAACAAACGTCGGTGTTTTTCTGTTGATTACATTTTTGAAAGCCTTGAGAAAAATCTGTTTGCTCTTTCATTGTTTGACAAAGTCTAAACACCGACAAAAATGTTAAACTAATTTAATTAAATGGTTTGTTTTGCCAAAAAAAAATAATTCTTTATTATATCCATACAAAAAAAATGTAAAAATTTAATTTTAAAAAATGTTCAATACTTATTAGATATAAGTAATGTTGGTTTATAATAAGATCACTTCCACTTCAATCCTTATTAGTATATGGTATTTTTAGTTTTCATATTTAGTCCAAATATAACAATTTTTTATATCACACACCTCAAAGCATATTATAGAACAATACAAAAGAAGAATTATAAAAAAATTGAACGAGTAATGCTTATGCAGTTATGCCCATTTGGATTTGTTTCTAATTGCTTTGTATTGATTGAGAGTTGAATAAAAACCAAAATGGAGTTCTCCATACCTTTTTATTAAATCTTAACGTCCTTTTCAATTGTATATTTGTCAAACGATTGCAACATTTTCTCCTTTCGTCTCATTTTCAAACACGTAGTTCTCCATAATTAACTTGTGATGGCTTTGGTTCTTTCATTAAAATCATTTTTTAATATTTACTTCAAGAATTGCAAATTGTAATTGTGGTCCTATACATTTGGGGGCCTAACGCGTGATAACATAACTCTAGAGCGTGCACAATTACGAATATTGAATTCTTCCGCATTATACGCGATTCTAATAAAATTTGAAATATATACCTTTTCATGATTTGTAAAAATATATAATTTGAGCTAAAATTAGTGATTTCAATCGAAGTCATACCTTAACTGTGTATTCGACTCTAATTTTACCAGGAAATTTAGTCTTGCCAAAAACTTAGAACATTATGAATACTAACTTTTTACTTTCAGAGGGTTGATAGAGTCAAAAGAATTACTGTGTTTATTGAACAATTTTCCACTGTAATATTCTAACGTAAAACTGTTTTTGTTTTATTTGCTCTTCACATGAAACGTGAAATGTGCTTTTACTTTACACCATCCATCTTACTAACTCGATATGACCGCTGGAGTTGTGCTTAGATTTTTTTTTTTATGCAATACAAGAATCGTGACTATATCTCACCAATAGATAAGAGGGGTTGGTTGTCAATAACATCGCTAACAGAAAAAAAAAATGCTCCAAATGGTAAACATATTTCATCTTTAACTTTAGATTTGTTCTAATGATAAACACATTTGAACTCTAAGATTGTAAATTCGAAATGATAAATAAAAAATTGAATAAAAAAAAAAAAGAATAAATATATTTTTGAATTATCGTAAATAAATACAGATATTTTTCATCATATTTTTGGTATTTGGTGTCTCTGCCGTCAAAAAATAGAGCGTATATGCGCTTCACTCTAACAGATGACTAAATAGAAACACGTGACATAATCTTATCGACCGAATCGATCGATCGATTCGATATTGATTCGGTGAATAAAATTATGACATATATATATCCTTACTATAAAGGATATATATACTCTAATTTTTATACAATAAAAACACCAATACCTCTAAAACATAACAAAAAATATTCACATAATATTTACAATAATACAAAAATATATTTATCCCTTTTCCGAAAAGAAAATAGGACTCACTGAAATGGAGGATTATGATGATGGAATGGTTTATGGAAACAAATGGGTCCGACATTTACCCACAGAAAGAGTTCCCATTAGGTGGGTAGCCGTGGAGCTGACGAGGATGGGACCCACAAGGAATCTCGTAGATTTTCCAATTATGGATTTGGATATGTACAATTCATTTACTCTCTTCTTCGCCACTTGTTTTCTTGTTCCCTTGTTTTTCTATTTTAATGATCAAGGGTAAAAGATATATTGAGTGGGGATAGAAACATATATTAAATTTTATTTTTAAAAAGATAAAAAAAAAGGGTTATATTTTTGTATTTAATTTTTAATTAATATTAATAATTTATTTAATTGTTATCAAGGTAAATGTTTTATCCATAAGATATACTTTATATAGAATTTTTCTGGTTATATAAATGACTCACGTATATCTTTATATATTTTTACCATACAAAAAGGAGTTTACATATATTTTTTATGGCACAAAAATGAAAATTTTTATTTGATTTTGTTATTTTTTTAAAAAAATATATACGAGTGTATATAATGATTCTTCTAGCAAAGTTTAAGTATATTTAAATTTTTTTTATTACATAAATTATTGAAAAAAATTATATATAATAACAAACTATTAATTCAAATTAAATGATATAAATATATTTTGATTTAATTGTACCATGTAGCAAACTATAGTTATTCTCGCTCGTCACTCTCGTTTGGTGGCAGTCACGCTCGCCTCTCTCGCTTTTTATACAAATATAAATGTATAAAATGTGTTTGTGTTTAAGTAAAGTGATATGCTATTGTATAAGTACATATATTTTCGTTCCCCTCTATCCCAAATCTCGCTCGCCACTCTCCCTAATCTCGCTCCCCACCCTTGCCTCTCTCACTTATGCAAACAGAAACGAAATATATGAATTGTGTTTCTGTTTGTACAAAGCGAGAGAAAATTATATATACACATGCAAATACATTTATTTTTGTCATATACATTTATAATTATACAATAAAAATACTTACTTGCCCAGTTTCTTTTGCCTTTCTCTTTTTCTCATTTTATAGAAATTCAAATTGTATATAATTTCTTTCTTTCTCATTTTATACAATTAGATTCAATTGTATATTCTCTTCCCAAGTCTCTTTTGCCTTTATCTTTTTCTCATTTTATACTAATTCAAATTGTATATAATCGCCCTATACACTTATAATTATACAATACAAATATTTTTCTGTCCAAGTCTCTTTGGCCTTTCTCTCTTTTTCGTTTTATACAACTTCAAATTGTATATAATTTATCTCTTTCTCGTTTCATACAATTCGATTCAATTTTATATATATAGCTAATCATACATATATATGTTTGCTATGGAGCATAATTATACAAACTTTGTTATAACATACAATATGAATTTGGTGTTTGTTATATGTGAAAGTTGCCCATTATTACTTTAACTTCTTTAATTATCATTATTTGAGTTTCTTTTTTATTTCTTTCTTTCTTATTATAAAGAAATAAAAATAAAAAGTATTTCTTTGCAGTTATATTGTAATTTAGTTTTTATATTTATAAAAAAAGAGGCATCTATGATAAAAAAAATTTAAAAAATTAATAAAACATAAATAAATTTGATCATTAAACATTAACTTTAAATTAATCTTTCGAACAAAAAGGTAAAAGAAAGAGTGTGGAGAGGAGTAAATATACCCCATACAAATTATATATTTTTTAAAAAAATAATAATTTAACATTAAATTAAAATTATCTTTCTCACTTCTATTCGTTAAAAAAGGTACTTATATGCTTTTATAACCAAAATCTATTGGTACAAATAATAAATTGAGATATATCAAGCCCTTTTCCTTTGTCATTTTTTTAAATATAAAAGAACAAGTGAAGTACACATAGTGCTGAGGTGTACTTTTCGTATTTTAAAGATTTCCACTGTGGAACTTATTGTACATTTCAAATTACAAAATCAAAAAGTAATATTCTTTAATTTTGCCAGCGTATATAGTCATTATGGATATGCGTTTTTTTTCTTTTCAGTAATAGCGAGTTCTGCTCAACTAAATCAAATTTATGATTTCAAATCAAATTACAATTTTTAAATCATAGTATAAAACTAAATCAAAAAATCAATACACCCCTAAATCCGAAAATATTTTCTTTAAATTGAAGTAAAACTTACGTATTTCGATAGTGGTTTATAAGCCAAGGCCAGCTAAAATGAGTTTTAAGATTTGTCTCTACTCTATAAAAGATTTGATTCTGGGTCGAAGCAATAAAATCATTTTCTTTACCAAAGTTACTAAGGAGGGATGGGGACAGACAAATAATACTAATGTCAAATAAAAAGGACATAAACATTTTGTTTACTTTGTACCGTTGAATGAATGTGTTTTGAGAACAAGACATTTCTACTGTTGCACTCAACTGCCATATTAAAGTCTGGAAACACCATTAGACAGTTCATATAGTTTTTATATTATAATGATGATTCGATTAAATTACACTCATCGATTACCAACATGTAGTTTATATTGAGGCTTATTATACGATTCATTGGTATCTGATATCTTAGACAAAAATAATTCTTTTAGTACTGGGATTGGTCCTGTGCCAGTAGCAATGAGTGTTTTCACAGCATTAGACTCCAGTCACTTTCAGTTACAATTTCAAATCCTTGCAAAATATAGACGAGAGAAATCTAGAACACCATAAAATTTTCAAATCAAGCCAAAACGATTGGAATTTAACAAGTAAAAGATGCAATATGCAACACACAACAAATAGAGACATTCTGGGAGGAAAAAAAAAGCTATAAAACAAATCAACAATGGGGGATTGACTGTTTGCCTCAGAGGTAGTGACAATTGCAGATCATCATACTTATTTCTGATAATAAGTGCAAATATGAATACATCATTGGCAATCAACGAAAACAATCCAAATTCAAATCAACATAGCAGTTCATAATAAAACTAGGAAAAAGGAGCAAATAATGTCAACAAGAGCCCAAAAAATTCATTAATATAGCCTCAGCTGCGATGATTCGTTGACATGATCATGAAGTATCACAAGTCTTTTTTAGTAACATCACTGGCAAAATATTATACAAATTCAATCCATAAAAACACTAATTCCAGGATTCTATCTTGTAATATAACTAAAAACTTAAAATAAACACATTAGTGAAGATGGTGTTGTGCATCAGAGAGATTCCCAACGACAAATCATCACAACCCTATGGATTCTGATGTCCCTGTCTGTTTTATCATCACTTGCAATTACCATACAAAATAAAGTCAACAAATTCAAAGTTGGACAAATTTCTGACACAAAATCATAAGCATAAAACTATTGAGAATTTTCAAATCAAATTAATAATACTTTATGTTAGTTGAATTGCATCAGAGAGATTCCCATTAGACTAGTCATCTTTTACCCTATAATAGAGTTCTGATGTCCCTGTCTGTTTTATCATCACTTGCAATCTAACAAAGTAAAAAAATAAAACCTCTAGCCTCAGATTTAAGTTTGTTTCATACAAAATAATCAAAGTATATTTAACACCATCATAGGCAGAGGCAAAGAACTAATAATCACCAGATCAATAAATCAAGTAAAAAAAAACAAAACGAAAAGAGATGAAAACGCATCAGAGATTCTGATTTCCTTTGTAAACAAAATTTCATCTTCCTCCAGGACGGAGTATTGAAAATTGAAAATCGTCACTTGCGCTTAACGTTACATACATACAATTAGGTAAATTGATAGCACACAAACAAGTAATATTGAAGAAAACTCAAACAAATTGAAATGTTAGTTGCTAGGGTTTATGATGTGTGAAGATGAAGACATGTAGTTGTGTTTATATATACATGGGTGAAATACTCTAGACGGCTCCAAGCTAGGGTTTAAGAGATAAAAAATGCATTTGAATTTGTCTTTATAAGGCCCATATTTAAAATGGCCTAGATCTTGTTTTTGTTTTATAGGCCCATGCATTTCTTCATTGTTCAGACCACCAGTTAGTGGGCTTAGAAAACCCATTAGCCCAAATGTTTTGTATCTTGTATACAGTATACTACTTAATTGAGCCATTTCCTGAAATGGTATATTGTTTCCACTTCCCACTCTACTTAATTCTACAAGTAATTTCTATTTGGGTGAAAATTCAGGTAAATTTAGTAACTTATGCTTTATTATGTAAATATTGAATTTAGGATTTAACTATCATTGTATGGTAACTTAAAGTTATTGTACAAATTCATAAATTGTATATCTTGAATCCATCCACAACATTGATGTCCATACTGCTTAACATGAGTATTATTATCTCAATTTAACTCAAGTATTTTGATCCGCTTAATTCAACCCTTTTAAATGAGCTGATGTATACTTCAATTAAATCACGAAAACTTTGACTAAAATGTTTTTTAAGAGACATTTTCCCCCTTCATATGTTATGTATAACAATAATAAAGTGAAAAAATTCTATTTACTTACAACAAATGATAAAACGTCAAACAAACAAAATAAAACTTCACATAATTGAACGAGTAAGTTTAGTAGAATAGTTAGGAATTGTTTGAACTATGAAAAATAACTTTTGACTTAAAATACCTTCGAAAATATTTGACAATATATAAAATGACTTAAAATAAGTTTTAAAAAATTAAATACAGGTCTCTCCTAATTATCTTTTATTTTTGATTTAAAAGTCACTTTAATTTGTCATTGCATGTGTATGTTATGTTGTCGTCAGCAGTGGCGAAGGGAGGATTTTAATCAAGGGGGTTAAGAAAAAATTAATCACAAATAATATCCACAAATAAATGAGCGGGCAGTAGAGCGAATTCCTGAACCCCCAACGCTATTGAGCTATGCTTTTGTTGTGTGTTCAGGGGAGGTCAATAGTGTATATATACACGTAATTTAAAATTTTAATAATATATATAGTGTAATTTTTCAACGATTCAAACCTTAATATTATTTTCGTGCAGTATATATTTACCCCTGAGAACCTAATACAGGAGTCGAAATTGAGTATATATTGACAAGTGAGATTATGACAATTAATGACCAAATTCTTTCACAATATTGTAATTTTAATTTATGAAATGATGTTAGAATATTCAAAATCAAACGAATTGTTGTTTGATCATAATTGTCTTTGAAAATTTGAGATTAATTATATATGACTCATAATATTTTTTTAAAAAAAAATATTTTTTACATAAGAAAATTTCGTATCAGCCAATTTAGAAATCCTGTATTAAAAAACATGATCAAAATTTAAGAAGTCCGAAACACATAAATTGGGACATAAAGAAAGTAATAGACATGATGAATAATGTGAGGGGAAACAAAAAAAACTCTTTAGGTGATGCATATTATACTTGCATTTTTATTTCGGTTAATAATACTTTGTATCTTTTGGTTTAATGAAAAAGAAAAGGAATATATAAAACATGGCCGTCCAAATTAAAGTAGAGAAGAGGCCACGGAATAATGAAGTAAACAGGTGTAAAGTATATAAGAAACCGTCAACCACAAGAAAAAATAAAAAGGATTAAGTAAGGTATTATTGAAGCTTTGTTTAGTTATCCTTTAAAAAGGCTAAAGAGCTCAAAACTTTTTTACCAAAAGAAAACGTTATCTCTGCAGTCTGCATGCATATATCGATGCCTACAAAAAGGCATGATATACAAACCCTATATATCACTATGAGGAGCCTACTTTAAATAACTTTTTACTCCGCTACTCTATTTTTATATTTTTTATCTTTCGAATATTTAAAGTTAATATTAGAGTTACGATTAAAATTGAATCGTGCACTATAAAACTCATTCGGAAATGACCCTCTCATCAGAATTTTGAATTTAACTTTTATTTTTGTTCAACCATATCACGAATCTATTATATATTGTTTTGGAAAATTCATTAAATTTTTAATTATAAACTCAATAATAAAAATAGGCTATAAATTATATGAAAAGTTTTGAATTTGTAAACTTCGAATTATTATTCGGCGAGCTCGAGCCTCTTAATTTGTATCATTGTCAAAAATTAAAAATATACACTTAAGCAAGAAGAGAACTAAGTAATTAGAAGTAGCAATCAATTAGAGAGAGAGAAGAATGGGAGTAAAGCAAGAACATACTAATAATTTAATATATTCAATTAATCTCACAAGTAATATTTTAAAAATAATACTCCCTTCGTATAAAAAAAAGTTAACCTAGTTTGATTTAAAATAGAGTTTAAGAAAAAAAAGACTTCTTTATCTTGTAGTTCTAAATTAAAATTATGTCAAATGTATCAAAATGTCTTTTAATCTTGTAATCTTAAACATACGATGTAAAAAATCAAAATTAAAATATTATTAAAAAAAAAGAAATCATTTTTTTTAAAACGAATAAAAAAAAATAGAATAGCAGAATTCAAGTTGTGCGGAAGGGCGGCGATTTAATGTCAGTTTTCTGGCAGAAGTGTGACCACTTTACCCCCTCTTTCTTAGATTCGGTATTCAAACTTCAAAATCTCATCATATATGCCATGCACCACCATACCGCAATCTATTTCAGAATCCTGACAAACAATAAAAATATCTTTAACTTAGGATCTGTTTGGATGGGCTTAATAAAAGTAGCTTTAAAAAAGTATTTTTGAAAGTGTTGAAACTTATTTTTAAAATAAGTAGTTATGTGTTTGGATAAAAGTGCTGAAATTGCTATGCCAAACGTGAAAAGGGAAAAATGGAAGAAAGAGATACTAGGGTTAATTTGAAGATTGTATAAAAATATTAAGGGTAAAAAGATGAAAATATGGTCAACTTAAAACAGCTTATAAGCTAAAAAAAAAACACCTCTACCCCAGCTTTTAACTTTTGGCTTAAAATAATTTTTTTTAACTTAAAATAAACTATTTTGAATATTGCCAAACAGCTAAATAAGTCAAAAATCAGTTTTTAAGTCAGTTTGACCTGCTTTTAAGCTGAGTCTAACAGGCTCTTAATTTTAAAAATTAGCTTTAAATTTTATATAAAACTAAGAAGAAGAATTTCTCATTCATCTATCGATAAAAATATAATTATATATAATGAGCAAAATAAATTAGATGAGAATTAGGCTCTTATGTCGGAGTTAAACTTTTTATTGATAATTTAAAATATAAAAAAATAAATACATAATATATATAAAATATTATAATTTTTCGTCAAAAGGAAATTCGAAAAACCTCGGCTCCACGCATGTTAGTCTGGTCTACTTTGTTTGATTTTTCCAAGGCAGGATCAGTAGCAACTAGCAACCAATTTTTCAAGCAGCCTTTTTCTTCCATAAATCTGATTTTACTCCAAATTGCACTCTTTTGAAATTCGATCCACTAACCCTAATAATTAGGGATATGATTACTTTCCTAATAATTACTCAACTTTCATTTTATTATATGTAATGAAGGTACGTCGTAACCTTTTTTAATCAAAGTCGCTCATTTTGTCCAAGTATAGCGCGAAAAAATGTTTTTTTTTATTATACTTGAGACAAATTTGAGTATGTTCTTAGTTATTAACAATTGTTTAGTGACTATATTTTATAATGTGCTTTTTTTTAATAATAAGGCCCTTAGGCCAATTTTATAACTCAAAAAATATATTTTTATAATGTACAGATACTTAGTCTAACTTTTTTTTTTTTGTGGCACAACGACAGTTGTGTAGTACAACTAATGAAGAAGAACAATGATTCTCGTTCAATGATATATTAGAGAATAATTCGTTCCACAATATCTTAATTTAAAAATCAAATTATCCTCTCCATACTTTATAGCTAGAAATATCAAGTTCAGTGCATAAAATGTCACTACAGAAATAAAGACTAGTAATATTTGGATTTTGAATCTGACTTTTTCAAAATTAATATCTATAAATTTCATAATTTATGTTCTCGTTGGACCGAAATTGACGTGGCATCTTTCAACATGACTTGAGACTTGTTACCATTGATTCTTGGTTAATGAATAATTAGAGATTAATATAAACTTGATCAATTTCAGATCGTTCCACAATGTATGGTCTAATAAATTCAATTATCTTCTAGAAGTATTGAGTTGCATGCATAAAATGTCACCATAACAGTGGCCATTTGGGCGGTTATATATTTTGTCAATATATTGTTTTAGTTATTAATTTCTTTTCAAATATTTGTCTAAAAGATTTCCAAAATACACGTAAGTTATGAATTATTGTAAAAGACAAATCCCTAGGTATCAAACCTCAAAATTTTTATCAAAAACTAATTTTCTTAGTTATATTTACTAGTTAGTAAGAGTACTATTTTAGAACGGAAAAAAAATAAGTTAAACCCTTTCACAAGTTGCGTTGCCTAAAGCGGAGGTTAGTAGGTAGACAGGGCAGGACCAAAAAGGGGCTCATCGGGTCCCCTCTTAACTTTATTATATTTCTATTTATATATATATATATATATTAGATTTTTATCAAACTAAAAAATATTATATAAAAAGATAAAATGTTTTCTTACAATGTACACAGAAGAATTCAAATCATTATCTCTTTATGACAATTTTGATTAGTAGTCGCACGCACAACTTGTTTCATCTTTGTGATCTGTTATTTTTAGAACAATAAATTACTAGTACTACCTCTAAAATCAAAACAAATAAAAAAAATATTTTAAAGAGAAAATAGTCAAATAATTCTTTAATCTATTATCAAATTTTCAAATATACATTTATTCTTCATGAGAGTCCTATCACCTTCATAAACTATTTTAAAACGGAATAATTACACCCTTAGATGCTGACATGACATAGAGAGTGTACTCACACCCCTAGAGGCATGTGGAAGTCAACAGAATAAATAAATAATATTATAATAATATTTTTAAATTTAACTTATTCTCTTTAAGTTTTTTATTTCTTTTTCTTTTTTTTTCCCTCTCTTTCTCATTACTCAATATTCACTCCACCACCATTTCCTCCACCTTGAACCACCATCATTGCTCTAACCACATTTTTTGTCCATCTTCTAATTTTTTTAGAGTTTACTTCACTAGTTTCTACAAATTAACGCTGCAAATCATCAAAAATAAAATCGAAAAAAAAATTAGAATTATTAAACACCTTCCATCATAAAAAAATCATTATATTATTAAATTTTTAAAAATTATTGGAGAAACCAAGTCAATTAAAACAATTATGACTATATAATAGATTTTTCGATCATGAATTTTATAAACCAACCAAACATGAGTTTCCAACTTTTTTTCATTTTTATCAATCTCAAATTATTTCAAAATATCAACACCATTAATCTACCTTGTAATCGATTTTAGATTAATAACATACATCAACCATCAGATCTTATATTTAATCTTTATTGTTGTTTGGTTAAGACCCAAGAATTTAAACATTGCAAAACAGTAGTAAAATATCACAAATTTGGTGTCATAGAGACAAACAAATCACATAATAAAAATTTAAAAAAAAAGAAAGAAAAGAGATGAATTATCAAGCTCGTCAAGGTGCCTGAAGGATACTATGAAATGATGAGAAAATGATAATAAAAATAACTTTGATTTTTTTTCATGGGTAGGTGATTTGAAATTAGAAGGGAATGAAAACCAAAAAAAAAAAAAAAAAAGAAGAAGGAACAAAAAAGTATACGTATTTTTGTAGTTAATGAAAAAAGTGATAGAGAAAAAAAATATAAATAATAAAAGATAACAGTTGGCGCGAGTGTGCATCACTACATATTGAGAATTTAGTTGTCTAGTTTTAAGGTGGTGTATATTTTGTTTTTAAAAAGTTCAGGAGTTAATAAAATTCCCGCAAAGTATAAGTGTATAGTCAAAAATTCGATAATAGATTAAAGAGGTATTAATCTATTTTCTCTATTTTAAATTATAAAAGCAATAGAAACACAAATTTAAGAGTTTTTCATTTTTTTCAAGTACGTCAGAGAGTCTATAATATAATTCTTATGTCTTTATTTATAGTGTTTAGTGTTATATATTAAATAAAAATTAATAATAAATATGACATTAACTATAAGTAAGAAAGTTATGATTGAAGAAAAGGGTAAAGTCATGAAGATGATGTGAGTTGATATAATTATAGTTAGGAGAAGTCGAAAATTTATTTCTAAGACTCGTGGACATCCACAATTACTTTCATAATATATATTACCTATATTAATTTGGCACAACACTTAAAAGAAAGTATTTTACTAAACTAAATTTATAATAATATTTTAGAAATCTAAAATTTAACTGATGATTTTTTTTATGTAATTTACTTACTTTTATAAGTTGAAAATAATAAATAATAAATCTCTCTTTTAAAATAAAAAATAAATTGAGATTAAGAGAGTATCTTTCGAAAATAAAATTAAAAAAATACCAGTTTTTCCTAAAAGCAACAGAATTTTTTTTAAAAATTGAAATATTATTTTGTTCTCCCGTGACACCTATTTATTCCCACCTCAGTCCCTTTCTTTTCTCATTGCAACTTAAACTCATTCTTCCTAGAGCAAAATCCTCTTAATTTTACCCTTAAGCGCAAACACACAAACATTAAGTTTATAAGTGAGCCAAACATCTCTCAAATTTTATTTTATTTTAAAAAATGTCAATTTTGTGGTTCTCCATAATTGGTGTGTTTTGTATACAATTTATTAATTGTGTCCATGGAAATGAACAAGGATGGATTGAAGCTCATGCAACTTTCTATGGAGGTGGTGATGCTTCTGGAACTATGGGTATGCTAATTACTTTCGAGCTAGAATTTTTAGTTTATGAATTTTAAATTACTTAAATTAAAGTTATTGAGTTATGTCGAACAAAGGTTTATATTAATTGTTATAATTCAGGTGGAGCGTGTGGTTATGGGAATTTGTACAGTGAAGGATATGGTACAAACACAGCAGCATTGAGTACAGCACTGTTCAATAATGGTTTGAGTTGTGGATCTTGCTTTGAGCTTAAATGTGTGGGTGATTCGAAGTGGTGCCTTCCAGGCTCTATAGTGGTAACTGCTACTAATTTTTGCCCACCAAATTTTGCCCTTCCGAATAATGCTGGTGGGTGGTGCAATCCTCCATTGCACCACTTTGACCTGGCTCAGCCTGTTTTTCAAAAAATGGCTCAGTACAGTGCTGGGATTGTCCCTGTTGCTTACAGAAGGTAAGAGTCTGATTTTTATCTAGATTACTTTTATTTTTTTTTTGAAAAAAATCACAATTCATGGTATAGAATTTGGATTTTTTTTGAAATTTATCTTCAAATATCATGAGATTTGAACAAAATCTGATTTTCGAATTCCCAAAATTCGCTTAGTATAACTTTCACTCACCGAACTTCAAATCTTTTTACACTCACAAAACTTCAGTTTCGCCCCAAGTTAGATGCATCTTCCATCACACTTTTTTAGGTTTCTAAAAATTACAACCTCGAAAACTCAATTTTAGAAGTTTGAAATTTCAACAAACTCGAGCTTAACTATTGCAGTTAGTTAAGTCAGTTAACAAAGGTCAAAGCTGGAAAAATTGAAATAAAAAATGTCAGTGACTATGAAAAATCATCCTTTGTAGGGTCAGACCTTAGGTCATTCACGTAAATTCAATAATTTTTGCGGAGTATATACATATATAATTTGATCATCACACCTTTTTGTGTTCTTCCCGCTCAATTTTCAGTGCCTTGTGAATTGTTCCTTTCTTAGTTAGGCAGAAGCTTACTGCCGGTTATATCTCGTGACGAAGATTGGGCCCCAACTAGTAATATTTATATCGGTGTTCGGTTAATCGGTTATATATGCATTCGCACTTCCCAATAAAAAAAAAATTAATTTTGTTGGCGTTAATGCAGAGTACCTTGCCAGAGAAAAGGCGGAATCAGATTCACAATGAACGGTCACTCCTATTTCAATTTAGTGCTGGTGACGAACGTGGGAGGTTCAGGAGATGTCAATGCAGTTTCGATTAAAGGTTCGAGAACAGGGTGGATAGCAATGTCACGCAATTGGGGTCAAAATTGGCAGAGCAATGCATTACTTGATGGTCAAATTCTATCATTTAAAGTAACTACAGGTGATGGCCGCACTGTTTTCTGCAACAATGCTATCCCTTCTGGCTGGTCATTTGGGAAAACTTACACAGGCGCACAGTTTACTTAATTCCTTCAATTTAGTATTGCAACTAAGACTATTACTACTAGTTAATTAGTGTTGATGATGGGAAGAGCTTGTTTTTTTAAAGTGGCTCTAAACCATTTTTTTTTGTTTGTTTGTTGAAAGTAAATTTAAGATATGAAGTTATGAGTTTGTGTCCTGGTGGTCATTTTTAGTAAAAGGACAGAAATTGGGGGCAGAGGTGGTGGATTTTATTGTCACCACCCGCCACATTACTTCATCATTATAGGGGATATTAGTTTAGAGGTAAAAGCTACTATTTTGGTTTGATGTTATTTATTGTGGTTCGTATGAAATTTAAATTATGACTTGGAAAAGAGTTTATTATTGTGGTCCTTTTATTTTATATTCCAATGTTATGTGTCCTAATTTTCTAATCAGAGTTGAATTTTACTTTTCTTTTGAAAAACAAATTAAAGCCTTCGGTCACTAGTAATTTCTCCGTCTTTTCATGATGTTATTGTAAGCTTTAACAATAATGTTCTGATTTTTTCGAATCCCACGTGAATACAGGGCGAGGGGATAAATATTGCTTATGTTGTTAGATGCTGATATTCAAAATACAAAAGGATTTTAGCTTCATATAAAGAATTGCACTATTATTTGTGGGCTTACCTAGAGTGAAAGAGAGCTCCAAAAAACCACTCAACTTTAGGCACTAATTTATGTGCAACGTGATTGAATAAACTTTCAAATTTGAAAAATAGATTCAAAATTTAAAAACTAGATATGAATCATTATGATATTGATATAGAAATTGTCATTGTCATAATTTTTGTAATATTACATAATTTTATTTGCGAAAATAACAAATGAATTAGATATATTTTCGACATATAAAAATGATGGTATAATTGCTAAAATATTAATCAATAAACTATTCAAAATAACAATGTCACTTTGTCCGATGGAGAAACACATTCAATGTGAGAAAGATTGTTAATATAGTATTTTGAAAGACCATATTAAAGAGTAGTGTACCAAAAGTAAAATTTAACTATAGTTTGATAAACAAATATAATGTTTTTTCGGACTAACTTTGTGATGGTCTATTATACTTTCTTATGAATTTTTGCTTATTTGATAATATCGTATGGAATTTATAATGTTTGAAAATACAACTTACAAAAAAATCATATTATATGTCAAACTAAAAATTTTACTTTATTTCAAATATTTTTATATCATAATAAAAATGTGACCTAAATTTCAACTCGACATTTGTTATCTTATTCCACATAGGGAATCCACAGTGAGAGAGAGAAGCCAGAAGTGTGTCCTTTTCTTGTTCTTGATTTGTGTGGTGATTTCAGATTTCTAAATCCTTCTTGTCTCTTTCTTCTCTACAAAATAAGTTTTTTTTTTTTTTTTAACGAAATGTCAACATGAAAAGAACTACTCACCTCAAATTTAGACAGGCAACAAAATAACTTTTTAAGTAACATTTTCTCAACAACTTTCCTTTCCTTATTCATATAAAAGCTTTACGTGTCAACTTTAACATGATTCACATAACATAATTGCCCATTTTCCAAGGGTGGTTTTTAGTTTTTATGGTGAATGTTTTAGTCAAAATAAGATGTGGAAAATATTTTGATATTGAAATAACAAATATAATATTTTTGAATTATAAGTACAGATGTTATGTTCAGTTCAGAAAATCCACAAGTTATATAGTAAAAGATACAACTTAATTCGTACTGAATTTATATCAAGCAAGATGAAAGTTCTCTAAACTTATGTTTAACGAAATAAGGTCATGAAAATATTACACAAATTATACTGCGTAATTCAATTTCTACACAACTTATTCCGAGTAAGGCAGAATTTTTCACAACTTATGTTCAAAGGAATTAGGTTATAAATAAAGTGCTTTGATTAAAAAAAGAAGAAGATAAAAATCAAACATTACCTAGAAACTGTGGCAGCATGTGCAAAAAACTTGACAAAATGCTCTTATTAAACGGGCTGCTGTAAGGTCCAACACGGAGTAGAACACTTTCTAGCCCATTAACGATAAGGAAAAAGCTAATAATTGGACTGGGCCTGATCTGAAGTGGCCCAATTCCTAAAATTGGCATATTTTGTCTAGTTTTAGCCACTACTAAAAGATTAGCCACTTTTAATGGAGAAAAAAAAGAGAGTATTTGGACAGCAATATATTAATCTAAAATATGGAAATACTCTAGTATAAGGTGCTGGATTTCGAAACTTTTACTAGTGAAACTCCATCACAATGTGTTAGTGTTCGAACCCTCGGAGAATACAACTTTAAGAGACATGATTTTTTCCATAAAAAGAATCTCGATGTTTGAAACAACATAATTTTTTTAAACTCCGGCTTGTCAAAATTCTACCACCATACAATAGAGTTATTCCGTGTTAAACTAAACTATTTTTATTCTTGTATTATATGTCGCACTTCCAATGCATAAAAAAGGACTCATCCCACCCAATTTTTCTCAATCAAGTCATAATAATAGATATATTTTTTGCCAGGAGGAATTTTGAATCAAACAATTGTCACATCCTCATTGGATATGAATGATTCCACTTGGCAAAGATCTCCATTTCCTCCTCTAAAAATCCAATATATATCTACGTGGCAATTTTTGGGTCCCTCCTCATCTTCTCAAACCAACAGAAATAAAGAAACAGATTTGAAGATATAGAAGCAAAGATAAGAGATAAGGCACATTTCTTCTCATTGGTTATTATCAAATTCACAACTCAATCCAACCGTTGGATTCCAAAAAATCTTAGTGACTCTTCAAGATTGAACCAGAGCCACAATTGTCCCAAAGAAATGGCAATACAAATATACAAAACATACAAAGTTTTCAACTCAGCCTTTAAACTACATTGCCATTTCTCCCAATAATCACCAACAAACTCTTCAAATTGGAAAAAATGGCAACCGTGACAACCCAAGCTTCCGCCGCCATTTTCCGGCCGTGTGCCTCAAGAACCAGGTTCCTTACTGGATCATCTGGAAAGTTAAACAGGGAGGTCTCTTTTAGACCTTCAACTTCTTCGTCTTACAACTCATTCAAGGTTGAAGCTAAGAAAGGTCAATGGCTTCCTGGCTTAGCCTCTCCTGATTATCTTGATGGCAGGTACATCTTAATAATTACTTTTGCGTGCTTTGACTACCATGTAAAATTCTCTATAAATAGTAAATACTAATACTAATACTGGAATGGTTACTTGTCTTTAGTCTCCCAGGAGACAATGGTTTTGATCCATTGGGACTTGCTGAGGACCCAGAGAACTTGAAATGGTTCATCCAGGCTGAACTGGTGAATGGTCGTTGGGCTATGTTGGGTGTTGCAGGGATGCTGTTGCCTGAAGTTTTCACTAGCATTGGGATTCTTAATGTGCCCAAATGGTACGATGCTGGAAAATCAGAGTACTTTGCATCATCATCCACCCTGTTTGTGATCGAGTTCATCTTGTTCCACTACGTCGAGATCAGAAGGTGGCAAGACATTAAGAACCCAGGAAGTGTCAACCAAGACCCTATCTTCAAGAACTACAGCTTGCCTCCTAATAAATGTGGATACCCTGGTGGTATTTTCAATCCACTCAACTTTGCACCAACTGAAGAGGCCAAGGAGAAGGAACTTGCTAATGGTAAGTGGATCCGTTCACTTTCTAAATGACTTTATATACCTGAATTCAGGCTAATTTTTTTAGTGGATAATTTGCAGGGAGATTGGCTATGTTGGCATTTTTGGGATTTATAGTGCAGCACAACGTGACTGGAAAGGGACCTTTTGACAACCTTCTGCAGCACCTCTCTGACCCATGGCACAACACCATCATCCAAACACTCAGCAACTAGAAAACCATCATCAGAAACTTAATTGAATATATATTGTTACCTTGTAACCATGTTATGAATTTTGATCAAGAATAGAGCTTTGTGGTAAAACAAGGAACCTTCCTTTAATGTACAGCGTTTCTTATTTGTGTTATTCCTACTAGATCATCAAAAGAATGTGATTTTGCGCTCTTGTTAGCATATAAAGGCAAAAGCCTTTTCTTTTATTTAGTTTGATTTGCATCTTAACTGAAAAACAAATCTCAGCAAAGTGAAACTGGTCTTTTATTCACATCTCATATATGAACAAGCTCTTATCCTACTTTAACCATGAGGGGTGTCAGGGTTCGCAAAGCAAAACAACTATACATATTCAAACATAATTATCTATACAACCACTGCACCTGTAAACCTCACCCACGATCACAGATTATTCTACTCGAGTAGTGTGACTTATCTCGAATATCTAATCACTGGAAGTTGCTGGCTGCAGGAAAGAAGAACAAGTGAGACCGAGTAAGAAATGTTAGACCAGATAGGAATAATTAAGTGACAGTATATTTGGAGATTGTGACAATTTGTATAATGGAGTAAATATAAGACGTGCATTTAGCATATTCAACTATCAAAGAGAACAAGGATATATGAATGGAGCAGATAAATTTCATGTGTAAGATGGACAATTAAACCTTTTTTTTCCCAATAATTAACGGTCAGAGTGGTGAAATTAACCGAGAATGGAAACAGATGAGATTACCTGTGCATATGATTTTTCATCAAAATCTGGAACAGCAACGGCATCGACTGCACTATAATCGACTGAATCCACAGACCTTAGGTTAAAGTTTCTTTGAAATGCATAATCCATCAAATATCCTTTCAAATTGGCATCACTCTGAGGATCCAACATGTTCCTTTCAAGCAGATCAAGATCCTCATTGGGGTTGTATGAGTACTGCTCACTTAGTTGCTGTCTCAAGCATGCTATACTAGTTAGATCATTCAAGACACCGTTATCTAACATTGCAGTTGTGGGCTGTCTTGCTTGATCAACTTCTCCAAAGCCCAGAACATGAGAAGATTCAGCAACTGAATTATCTCCAAAGTATCCCATATTTCTACAGAGAAACAATGGTTCACACGATGTTAGCGATTACCAAAATCCAGTAACTTCAAGCGTGAAATACTAAGATCATAATAGGGTGAACGACATAAAGATGCTGAATAAATATGGTCTAATACTCACTCCTGGGGTAGAATGTTTGGAGTCTGAGGGAATGGCTTGTGCAGGATTTTATTTTCTGGATGCCACTGATGAGTATTCCCATCTAGTTCACTGTTCATCAAAAGATGCAAATGCGTCGTCTTCTGGAGCTGTTATATGACATTCGAATGCAGAAGCATTCAGCTATTTTCACATTTTACACTGTTTTTCCGAAACAACCCATATAAGAGACTAAAAGAGAAACAGAAGGGAAGAAAGGCAGAAGACACTATGTAGTTTAACCTTGAATAACCATGACCTACTTATCATTCTTACAAAGGATAGCGAATATTTAGAGGATTTGACAAAGGATAGGTAAACAATCAACTCAGTACTGACCAAATTCAATACTGAGTTAAAAGTATATTAGTTCATCAATAGTATGGCTGTTTTTCTAAAACTTGTTGCAGCACTAGGATCACCAAGTACCACGCAAAACCAATCCAGTTTTTGGAAATATTACCTTCCGAACATGAACTGCATTAAGTGACTCCCTTAGTGCAGACTCCATCAGCGCGAGATCTTCCACTTTATTTATCTTATCAGGATTGCTCCACCAGCTACGACAAAGCAAAGGAGTAAGGTTAGTACAAGGTGAAAAATGACACAATTCATTAAGCCCATAAGATCTAGCTACAACTGCATATTAATC
This sequence comes from Solanum habrochaites, assembly GCA_027704765.1. Lineage (NCBI taxonomy): Eukaryota > Viridiplantae > Streptophyta > Magnoliopsida > Solanales > Solanaceae > Solanum > Solanum habrochaites. The sequence continues at coordinate 62,025,873 of JAKWJA010002491.1, forward strand.
CAAACACGGAAACAGCACATGTGGATTAAGATTAAAGCAACTGGTGCATCATAATCACACAAAATATTATTACTTGGGCCTATAATCAAGCAAGTTGCTATTAATTGTGTATAGATGTCCAATAAAAATGTCCAAATGAGAAAACTTATTAGATATTCCTCAAAAGTTCTTTCAGATACATTCAAAAAGCAAATGCAACATATGAATTTGTCATCTTCCTCAATGTAAATGGACAAACGACAACACACTTTATCTGCCCTGAGACCTAAATAAGATAAAAATACGCAATCGAAATATTGTAGCAGTTGATAAAGTGGTCAGTTTATGGAAACAATTGAACACCAAAAATATAAAAGGAAAAACAAAGGAATGCAGGACTATACTTGAGTCTCATTTCTACATCAGTAAGTCGAGATTGCAAGACTTTCACTTGGTTGTGCAATTCCTGTGAGCACCAATTACAAAAAAAAAAAGAAAATTGTCCACAAGATTTGAGTTCAAGTCATACAATAATAGCAAAAAGTGGTGTTGATAGAGTAAGAAAGTGCATACTTCAACTGATGGATCACTGCAGCAAAAGAAACAAAGGAGAAAAAAGACAAGGTAAACGGTTAACATAATGCTTGACAAATTCCAATAGGTATATATTTGAAGGAAAAGATCCTCAAATTGATCAACTAAAATATATACCTAGCATCTAGAAACTCTGGCACGCCTATATCATTGTCAAGCTTCTTAAAAGTCTTCCTCAATGTCTGGATTGTAACCATTAGCATTTTTATTACTTTCAACTGGATTATGAAGTAACAACAAACCATAGAAAGAGGAAAAGACAGTGGTGATGAACATCAGACTTACTTCAAGGCTCTCCAACTTCCTGTTTTAAGTTCAAGATTAGCAAAAACTGGTCATTTAGCTTCTAAATCTTACTCCTAGATAAGACTAATCCAAATAGACAGGACTATTTTTGTACCTTTTTGCCCTTTCTTGAGGAGTCAATTGAGCAAATTTTGCAATTATTTCATCAAAATTGCTGAAGACATGCAATAGAAATTAGAGACGGAATAATCCTCTAGTTCATCATATATGATGAAGAACCTGTATAGTTATTGTGGGACGAATAAAAATACAAAGGACTAAATCACCATACAAGACAAGTGTGAATAAAAAAACCTAGCAGTAGAAAATAGCCGGTAAAGCTTTGTAAGTAGATGTACTCTGTTATATGTGTGTACAAGAGCATCTTCTGGAGGAGTAAAGGCTCTTCATATCAGGTACTTTTAAAATTTTGAACATCACTCACTTTGACCTTAACATGCCCAATCGCCATACTAGAAAGTTTGGCCGAAGAGTAAGTAGTAACCTGTTATTTCACACATCCCCTATGAACATTTCAATGATACTATGAGACAATCCCAACCTCATACATGCAGAAAAGTATATTCCATGGGAACAACGGTTGTCAATTGACACATCCAATTCAAGTTCATGATGGCATCTACACTATCTCATCCGAAACGAAAATCAAACAATGAAGTAAGCAGAAATAAGTCTCAAACCAAAAGAGTAGTTTAGCACAGCGTCAAGCTATTTAAATAAAGTAACAGAAAAGAAAATAGTACCTTTGTCCGCCTTGAAATAGCGTTGGTTTTCCAGTTGGGGATAACAAAAGAAGGATAATGTCTATATCACATAGCACAGATATCTCCTGGGCTTTCTTCAGGATTCCACATCTTCGTTTGCAATAAGTGGATTGCCTGTTACTATTACTCTCCAATCGCTTCACGCTTAGCCTTACCCTTCCCATCCTAAAACACAATTATATATTCTTAATCAAATTACTACAACAGAAAATTTGTATTACATTTGCTAGTTATTATCAACTCAAGGAGACAACTCGCGTATCAAAAAGCAAAGAGGTATTTAATGCCCAACAAGAAATGCACTAGTCGGCGTCAGAGACCTTACCTTTGCATGAAAAATGTCTTCCCATTTATAGATACCCTCCCCACCTTTCAATTTGTATCTTACTCAACTTATATTCAAATTAAATTAAATTAAAAATAAAATACTTTCTTATCAAACTATCTCATACTTTTTAAAAACTAGCTCTGGAAACGTACCTTGCACATTTAACTTCTGTACTATTATAATTTATATAGGTCCAACTATATAAAATTGCTTAACATTGTGTGAAGTACTCCTATATATGTTTGTTTGTGCATATAAAACAAACTTTTTTTAGTGTTTACTTTTTACCTATAACTTAAATATCAACAATAAAAAATGAATGAAGGACATAAATCAATAGAAAAAATAGTGACTAATAAAAAAAAATTACATAAAAACTATTAGATGATGAAACACAAAGTGTGGTGGATTAATATTTTTTATCCAATTTATAAAGAGAGAAATTAAGTACATGAAAAGTTGTGAATGAATGTGTTTAATGGTAGAAGCTGAAGGATATAACAATCAAATTCATTAAGAAATGGAAAATGATAAATTGTAACATCTAATCATGTATTTAGTCTAGTTTAATTATCATTATTAATTTAATTTTAAAATTAATAAAGATATTTTAATTTTAAAAATTAGTGAAAAACATTTTCTAACTTTAAACTTAAAATTTTCTCACTTATAATAATATATGATAAATATCGTATTAAATGAAATAAATTTGAAGGATGAGATAATCAGATAAAGAAACCTATGAAAAGAAACATATCGGCGCACTTTGGATGAGATAATCAGATAAAGGAACCTATGAAAAAAAACATATCGGCGCACTTTGGAACTTGGGATTACTTGTCGCTACACCGGTTATCAAAGTTTTATGGAAAATTGAATTAGTGTTGCAATTGATCTGTCAAAAGAAGAAAGTAGTAATACAAAAGTAGATAATTATGCACAAGGAACAAGTGACAAGTGTGTGTGATGTTTGGTGTCATTGTTTAGTGAGTAATATAATGCTTACAATAAAAATTCAAGTAATAATACCTTATTGAGGTAACAACCATCCAGTCAAGCTGTAACTATTTAAAATAATTTAATGCCGCTGGTAAAATATACGAGTATTGATATTATACTATATTTATTCATCTAAGGTAAAATGTTTTGAGATTTGAATACTATACAATAATTTTGCATGTGTTTTTGAGACGGATATAAAGAAATAAAGACAATGAACCACAAATTTGATTACATAAAACTTGATTCCTTCTCAGATATTATTTTCCTCAACTCCTTGTATAAGAAAAAAATTCGAGTGGACATATTTAATGTGATTTCGACTATATTAAGGTTGTTAAAAAATTAAAATATTGTCAAAAAAAAAGAAAAATATCATTCTTTTTTAAACAGACTAAAGAGAAAATAATGTCAATTCTTTTTTAAACGAATAGAGCATAAAGTAAGTAGATTATGATATATATTGTCATGCTTTATCTACATTTAATAAAAATAATAATAACTTATTGGAAATGTACACTAACTGTTTACAATATAACTTGCTAAAAGTCATAAAAAATATACAATGCTAATTTATCTTTACAATAACTAAACATTATAATACATTGAAAAAAAATCAAATATAATTTAATTATACATAAAATATATACTAACTATTCGATCTCAATCAATTCAAAATCAACTTCAAACTATCCTATAATTTTAAATATAAATTTTTCTCAATATTTCAAATGATTTGATATATATGATTTGATATATAATTCACTTGAAACTTATCAAGTTTTCTCAAATTTAAAGAATAAAAAAGAGGGATGAATAGTCGAAGAAGATGGAGGAAGAAGAAAAGGAAAAGAAACCATTAATGGAAGAAGGGTAAAACATATCTTACACTAAGTTTTTACGTTAAGTCAATACATATAGTTTTTACGTCAAGTCAATACATATATTATGCATGTTATATGTTTAAATTTATAGTTCATATTGACATGTGTTTTACTTTATTAAATCATAAAATAGTGAAAATTATATTGACTTGATACATTTTGTTTTGGTAATTTTTAAAATTAGGTCAATTATTTACCCTTTTTATCATATTTCCCAGTTGTTTAGAAGCAATCTGGTATCATTCACTAATTTGACATCTCCAATGGCTTTCACTCCATGTTTCTCCACATATATAGCAAAATTGAGATCCACACCTAAATCCATAATATTGATTTGTTAAGTTAATACTATTAACTTATAAAGAAATTAAACCTCTCACTACCATATAAAAATTAATCAATAAATTAACTAACCAGCAGGTTATGTGTATACAACCATCAGCTTTCTGCACAATATGTTTGCAGTGAGGGCATTTCATCCATTTTGAGCTGCTAGCAAGTTCCTCAACTTTTAAATCATCTTCTCTGTTTTTTTCATCATTTTGAAACTTGTCACAATCAAGTCCAGTATGCCAAGGGACGCCACATGCCGCGCATAGCAGCCTGTGGCATACAGGACATATACACTCAATGATGCCTTGATCATGATCATAAATCAGCAGCTCTGAACAATCTTTGTAAGGACAGTAAAACTTTTCGCAATCAAGAAGAGCAGACTCACTCAATCCCCCTTCCCATTTTTCGAATACATTTTCAGGGATGATGGATTTACAAGTAGCAGGTTCAATTGTCGCGCAACATTTCAAACCAGGGCAAGTTACTGAGAAAATATGGTCTTGAATCATGGACTGGACATATTGGGCTACGCAATCAGTACAGAATGAGTGATGAGAACAATTTTCGAGTTTGAACATTTCATTTGTAGCTTTTGTCTCCATACAAATTTCACAAAAACCTTGGGATGATTCAGGGGATTCTTCGGTTTGTGTTGTTGACATGTGAAGATTGAAGATTTCTAAAGAGGCTGCAAGAACCTCTTGGTATTGAAGTTCCTCCGCGCACTCGTTGTCTGATAGTATGAGAGCGCGAAACTCATCGTTTTCATTTAACACATTTGATATTATGTCTGCCATTGAATTGATCAGTGGTTGAAGTAATTTAGAAGATTTCTTGGAGAACTTTGCGGGTTTGTGATACTACTTTGATTTGATTTTGATGTACTGCAAAGGGGTTTTATAGTGATTAGTGTCCTATTATTGGATAACAATACCAATAATTTAAAAAGACAAATTCAGTTGTCTTAATTAGGAAGTTACTCAGAAAATACTTAAGAAATATATACAATTTGATGTGACAGAAGCAATTTGCTAAGCAGTTGACGTTTGCCATTTTGGCAATTTCGTAATGCTAGTGACATGTTTCTAGCAGGGTCCAAGAAACTGTGATTGTAAAAGATTTAACAGATAACAAGGAACTTCCACCCTTTGACCAAGTCTGAGTTAACTTACACCTTGTTTGTATGGTTGTTATCCTGATCTTCGTAGCATTGTATTGTTAGTTTAAATATGATATTTTTTTTTATTTCAATTTTAATAATATATTTTGTATTTTGAAAGTTAAACTAATTTATTTTTAATCATAAATTTTTTATATATCTTTTAAATATTTGAAATTGTCTGTCTTATAATATGTTTTACATAGTTTACAAATATTTAATTTCATTTCAAAAAAATTGAGATTTCATTAAGCAATTTCTCACCACCTCCGAGGCCCCACTCATCAATCAGTCCACAAGATTTTGCTAACTTATATATGAAATCTAGGATAATATAATTTTGCTTAATTATCAAATATTAAAAAGTAAATAATAAATTCATTTATTTAAGAAAGTATTTTCCTTCCTACCAAACAACACTTCGTCACGTACACAGTTTACTTATTTTAGTTGCCAAAAGAATCTTATGACAAACAGAGCTTAGAGGGTTCAAATTTGCTTCTGCAGACAGTGTTTTAGAATTTTCCAATCAAATGTCAAATTAAGTCTTTTTCAGCACTGTAGCAACTTCAGATCCTCAAGTAACAAAATTTGTCTGCATACTAATGTTTTATCTTTAGGCGGTGGAAAAGTGATTAGCTTGTATGCGGAGTCTTCACTTACTAATTTCATTTATATATTGGTTCTCACTCAGCGTCTATATACACTTTGGACTTGACTTAGAGCCTGTTTGGCTCAGCTTAAAAGCTGGTCAAACTGACTTAAAAGCTGATTTTTGACTTATTTAGCTGTTTGGCAATACTGAAAATAACTTATTTTAAATTAAAAAAAACTTATTTTAAGCCAAAAGTTAAAAGCTGGGGTAGGGGTGCTTTTTTTTTTTTAGCTTATAAGCTGTTTTAAGTTGACCACATTTTTATCTTTTTGCCCTTAATATTTTTATACAATCTTCAAATTACAACATAACCCTAACATCTCTTTCTTCCATTTTTCCCTTTTCACGTTTGGCATAGCAACTTCAGCACTTTTATCCAAACACATAACTGCTTATTTTAAAAATAAGTTTCAGCACTTTCAAAAGTATTTTTTTAAAGCTGCTTTTATTAAGCCCATCCAAACGGGCCCTTATTATAATGCGAATCGAAAAGTCCATTTTGGCTAAAACATTTCCAACTAACAGCCATTAAGTGTTCAAATGCGAAGCATCTTATATAATAACCAAAGGTCGTATGATGCGATAAATATAATGTTATTTCAATTTTAATCAAGAGATCTAACACATGAGATTGAAATAAAAATCGAATTCCAATGCAAAGACCCCCGGAGTCAGTTTGCTTACATGAGAATATTATTACAGGATTTACACCTTTTGCTCTTAGATACTTTATGATAGTAGTGATTCTTAATAGCAGTAGGGTATAAAAATTAGAAAATAAAAAAACTCAGTCTTCTACAGGATCCCGAAAGCTCTGTTCCATGAGCTTCAAAAATTCAGAAAATTCAATTTTTCCATCTCTGTTTTCATCAAAGGCCATAATCATCTTCTTGCAATCCTCCATCGAAAATTCGGATAAACCCATTCTCCAAATAAGTTTCATTAACTCACTTGCATCAATATATCCATCTCCATTTTCATCAAACACATCAAAAGCTTCTTTAATTTCCTCAAAACTAGGTTCTACTTCATCAAATAAACTCGAAACCTCTGCATACTCTGTTTCATTCTCATTTAAATTGCATAAACTCATTAGTTTATCCTCAACAGTTTCTTCCTTGTTATCGCAATTTTCATAATCATGTCCACAATTTTTAGCATCGGGAGGATTATTATCATGATCAACTCGAGTCAACGCGTTTCGTAGAATGATGAAGAACCAACCTATTGCTCGGATTGATAAAGAAAAACAATAAGATAAATCTTGAAATGTGCTTAGGATGCTGAGAATTGTACATCTTAATATGATACAAAAAAATTGATTCAGGTCATCAGCTATTTTTTTGCCCAATAACGAAGCACTAATTGCTGATATTGAAAAAATGTTCTCCATTTTGCTAACTTCTCTTTTTCTTTGAAGCTATGGATTTTTGTATGGAATTAATATTAAATCATGTGATGGTTGTAGAAACAAATTTTGGTATGTCTATATAGAGAGACATTAAACAAGTCAGTCTTTGTGGAAATTATTTAGGAAGAAACGGTGAAAACGAAATATACTTTCCTATCATTATATAAAATTTAAAAAAAAAAAAAGTCGTCATTACAAGGTTGGATCCAAGGAGGGTGGTCACACGTAGTTCATAAAAAATTACGCGATATATATAAGACAATAGAAAAAGATTTTAAAATATTAGGCAAAAAATTGACTTAAATACAAAATTTATTTTAAGGTTTTGAAATTGTAAATACTGTATATTTATTTTATGAAAGTGAAAATTCTAAATCTGTTACGTTATTTTATGAAAGTAAAAATTCTAAATCTGTTACGAATTATTACTATTGTTGTTAATGATTCCGGAGTGAATAGTAAAAGTCGGTCAAGTGATTTCCTGGTAATTTCATTAACAATAATTGTAGCAGCAATATGTTAGACGTACTATGGAATAAAAAAAAGTGCGTTTACACATTTTAGGTTTTTATTTGAGAAATGTCGACAGAATTGAATTACATAATGTATTCTGGTTATTATTCTAATCTAAAGTTGGTAATACTACTTTTTCTTAAATTTTTCCACAGAAAATATGAGAGTGAGATATGAAATAAAATAACTATGTTGGATGACTTATTCTGAAGATGATTAATAACTATGTGACATAATAAATATGATGTCAAGTTCTTTGAAAATCCACAATATTTGAAGTTTTTAGACTTACACATATCCGCATGTGGATTAAAAAAAAAAAAAAAACTTTTTCCTGAAAATTTAGAAAGGGTTTTGAGTTTTGACTGTAATATTTTTAATTACGGTTTCCTTCTTCTTCTTTTTTGGCTGAAATAATTATTTTGGGGAACTTGACTGTGTTAAAGGGTAAATTTTAAATTTTTAAAATTCAATTCAATTGTTTTGAATGAAGAGTAATAACTTACGGAGTGCAAAACCATAACATTACCAAAAAAGAACTCCCTCGGTTCTTTTTACATGTTCAATTTTGAATTTATTTTATTTGTTATTTTTGACAAATTAGGATAAGACAATATTTTTCACTTATTACATTCTCACGTTATTTAAAAAAATAAATATTTTTAATTGATAAAGTCTCTTTAACGAGTAAATTAATTTTGAAATTCAATCAATAAATATAAGTAAAATGATAAATTTATAAGTCAATTATTATTTTCTTAATAGATCTATCAAGTCAAAGATGAACAAGTAAGGACATCTCCAACCCTATACTCTATTTTACTCTCCAAATATAGAATTATTTATTTTTTCAGCTAACCAATTCCAACTCAATTTTCTATTTTACTTTCTTCTCGAAAAAAAAAAATTCTCTCCTCAATATTATATTATTATTTCTATTTTGTTTTTGTTTTTGTTTTCTTATTCCATCAAATAAATCTTTTTTTTTATGAATAATCATCCTATATAGTTTTATGTAATATAAAATTTTAATTGTTTGAAATTTTTTATTTAATATTAAATTATATATTACTCTAAAGTTCTAATGAAAAACTACGAGTAATTGAAAAAAGAAAATCAAGAAGCACAACCGCAACCACAATTACAATTTGTTTAAATCATATCCTAATTTCTTTTTTGAATATCGTTAAATCTTGAAATGACTTATCGAATTACTAAATTAGTATTGTGATTTTTAAAATTATTATGCTATGCATTTTCTTTATTGCTATCTTGTATTTAAATTATTATGTTATGTATTATATTTTTAAATGAAAATTTTTATCTTATCATTTAAATTTTGTGCATTCTTCGTTGTGAAAATTAATATAGCATCAAATTGTATCACAAAGTAACGAAAATTAAAAAAAATATTTAAAATATTATTAATTTGAAATGCAATTAGTATATATAAAATAAAATATTTTTAAAAATGTTATATTAAATTTAAAAAGATTTGCTTATATTAAAGATTTAATTAATAGTCTTATATAAAAAATAATGTCAATTATAAAAAAAATAGAAATAATAATATAATATTTAAAAAAGTGAAATAGAGAGTATGAATAATAGTTCTCCAAAATATAAAGTGATTGAATCTCTATTTTACTCTACAAATATAAAAAATGAAAAATAAAATAGAGTGGGTCGGAGATGGTCTAAATGGAGACATAAAAAAAAGTAAAATTTTTTATCTCCACTCACTTTTACCTTCACTATACTAAAAATAATTTTTGACTATACTAAAAATAATTTTTTTTTTCATGTTTATTTATCTACTTTAAGAAAGACAATTCATGTTTTAATGTTAATGACTTACTTATTTCAAAATATTTCTCAAAGTTAGACTAAAACTTATACACTAATTAAGATAATCATGATAAATTATGTACTACTTCATTTGTTATTTTCTAAGAAGTGTTCAAAGTAACGATAGAGAAAGTATTAATCAAAAAGGTCATTGATTTATCATAATTCAGAGGTTTAAAATTTGAGTCTTCTTAGTATATATTTATCTTTATTAGAGAATCATTTATCTTTAATATAAACTTCTCGAACACAAATTAAAAATTTCACCAAACTTTAATATAAATACAAATAAAAAAAAAAAAGAAAAACACTCATTAATCAAAGAAGGAAAAAATAATACTTTCACTTTTTGACAAAGTACACCAACTAACAAAAGTCCAGTACTATTTGTATTCAAATTCTATGAAATTTCATAGAAAATTAATGCAAACAAATTCTGATCTCTCGTGATAAGCGTGAGCGTGCTGGCCACACACACACACACATAAATGTTTTCTTTTTGTGAATAAAATAATATACCACGTTGATTTGTTTAACTGGAGGATAAATGGTTAACAAAAAGTTTGTTAAATTAGTTTCTAACAATACTATGGAATTGAAATTTGTTGTTTTCTTGTGATTTTTCATTTAGTGTTTAATATTTATATTAAAATTTGACTAATTTTAAATTCACACGCTATAAAGCTTATTTTTTACAATAATGCTTTCAATAAGATCTTTTTTATTTCAAGGAAATTAAACCTCGTAAGAATATCAATGGACGAAAGAAGTTAGAGAATATTAATCTTTGGAATATAGAATAATAAGACCCAAGCCCCAAACTAGACGTCTTCTTTTGGAAATGCTACGTTTGCGTGCCCCTAACTCCCAAGTGTAAGGTAAATTTTCAATCCATATATATGCAGTCAATGAAGCTCTTCATACTTGTATTAGACGTTTTCAAGAGGAATTCAAAATTTGATACTCATTTAACAATTCTTATAATAGGGTCGTTTCGTTGGGAACAAATTATTTTGGGATTAATCATTCTGGAGTAGATATCGTGGGATGACGTATTCCATCATTATGTTGGGTGGTCTTGGGCCTTCTCAACCCAAAAGCTAGCTCAAAGGTTGAGGCTTTCCCTCACACTTATAAATTGACCACCAGCCCCTTCCACTTCCGATGTGGGATAACCCAACAATCTCCCCCTTCACACATCGGGCCTTGGGCTGGAGAGAACGACAACCCAGTTTCTCCCGGTGGGCTGAGACTTGTTGATAACCTGGGCTCTGATACCAATGTTGGGTGGTCTTGGGCCTTCTCAACCCAAAAACTAGCTCCCAGACAGTGGTACAAAAAGTTTGAATCTGTTATGGGGGAGCAGGGCTATAAGAAGACTTCTTCAGATCATTGCGTATTTGTACAAAAATTTTCTGACAATGATTTTATCATCCTTTTGTTGTTTGTGGATGATATGTTGATTGTGGGCAAAAATACTTCCAAGATTGACGAGCTAAAGAAAGAGTTGTGTAAGTCTTTTTCGGGTCATGCCAAGCAAATTTTGGGCATGAGAATTACTCGTCTTAGAGATAAAAGGAAGATTTATTTGTCCCAGAAGAAGTACATTGAACGCGTACTGGAGCGCTTCAATATGAAGAATTCTAAGCCTGTTAGTATACCTCTTGCTGGTCATATGAAGTTGAGCAAGAAGATGTGTCCTACAGCTAGGGAGGAAAAAGAGAACATGGCCAAAGTTCCATATTCCTCCGTTGTCGGAAGTCTAATGTATGCAATGGTGTGCACTAGACCTGATATTGCTCACGCAGTTGGTGTTGTCAGTAGATTTCTCGAAAATCCGGGAAAAGAGCATTGGGAAGCTGTGAAATGGATACTCAGGTATCTTAGAGGAAGCTCAGATGAATGCTTGTGTTTTGGAGCATCAAATCCAATCTTGAAAGGCTATACAGATTCTGATATGGCAGGTGACCTTGATAACAGAAAATCCACTACTGGATATTTGTTTACTTTTTCAGGGGGAGCTATATCATGGCAGTCAAAGTTGCAGAAATGTGTTGCACTATCTACAACTGAAGCTGAGTATATTGCGGCTACTGAAGCCGGCAAGGAGATGATATGGCTAAAGCGATTTCTTCAAGAGCTTGGTTTGAATCAGATGGGGTATATTGTCTATTGTGACAGTCAGAGTGCAATAGACTTGAGCAAGAACTCCATGTACCATGCAAGAACAAAACACATTGACGTCAGATATCATTGGATTCGTGAGAAAGTGGAGAATGAATCATTTCACGTCAAAAAGATTCACACAAGTGAAAATCCTGCAGATATGCTGACCAAGATGATACCAAAAGACAAGTTCGAGTTATGCAAAGAACTTGTGGGTATGAGCTCTCTCTAAAGAAGTTGAAGATACCTTCTTCCAGTAAATGGGACTGGAGGGGGAGATTTGTTGAATCCATCCCATTTTTTAGTCAACTTTAGCTACTCAATTGGTACAAGCAATTGTTAAAAAGGAATAGTAATTGGAGTTGAAAAGAAAAGATTTGGTAGTTGGCAAATTGGTAAGATTTGCAACCATTTTTGACTTTGCTATGTTTACATATGTCATTAGTGACATAGGTATGGTTTTATCCTTCTATAAATAGAGCATTCTTGCTCATTTGTAGAACACACCAAGTTAGAGAGAAAAACCATTTTGAGAGCAAAGTGAGGTATTCCATAGACTATACAAGAAAATAGTCTGTGAAGAAAAATAGAGTATGAGCGATATTTTAGTAAGACGGAAACCAAAAGAGTGTTGTTCCTTTTGAGTGTGTAGTAGTCACTTTGAGTATTGTATTCGTGACTACACAGTGTAAAATTCCTTACTATAGTAATATCAATTGCTCCTCTTAGTCCGTGGTTTTTTCCCTTATTCAGAAGGGTTTCCACGTAAAACTCTTGGTGTCATTATTTTCCCATTTTATTTCCATTACTTTTACCATATATATTTTTGTGTTTGTCCGCGTTTTCCCAACAAACTGGTATCAACCCAAAAGCTAGCTCAAAGGTTGAGGCTTTCCCTCACACTTATAAATTGACCTCCAGCCCCTTCCACTTCCGATGTGGGATAACCCAACAATCTCCCCCTTCACACATCGGGCCTTGGGCTGGAGAGAACGACAACCCAGTTCCTCCCGGTGGGCTGAGAAATGTTGATAACCTGGGCTCTGATACCAATGTTGGGTGGTCTTGGGCCTTCTCAACCCAAAAGCTAGCTCAAAGGTTGAGGCTTTCCCTCACACTTATAAATTGACCTCCAGCCCCTTCCACTTCCGATGTGGGATAACCCAACAATCTCCCCCTTCACACATCGGGCCTTGGGCTGGAGAGAACGACAACCCAGTTCCTCCCGGTGGGCTGAGAAATGTTGATAACCTGGGCTCTGATACCAATGTTGGGTGGTCTTGGGCCTTCTCAACCCAAAAGCTAGCTCAAAGGTTGAGGCTTTCCCTCACACTTATAAATTGACCTCCAGCCCCTTCCACTTCCGATGTGGGATAACCCAACAATCTCCCCCTTCACACATCGGGCCTTGGGCTGGAGAGAACGACAACCCAGTTCCTCCCAGACAGTGGTACAAAAGGATGAAGAAGTCTTCTTATAGCCCTGCTCCCCCATAACAGATTCAAACTTTTTGTACCACTGTCTGGGACAAATAAATCTTCCTTTTATCTCTAAGACGAGTAATTCTCATGCCCAAAATTTGCTTGGCATGACCCAAGTCTTTCATAGAAAAAGACTTACACAACTCTTTCTTTAGCTCGTCAATCTTGGAAGTATTTTTGCCCACAATCAACATATCATCCACAAACAACAAAAGGATGATAAAATCATTGTCAGAAAATTTTTGTACAAATACGCAATGATCTGAAGAAGTCTTCTTATAGCCCTGCTCCCCCATAACAGATTCAAACTTTTTGTACCACTGTCTGGGAGCTTGTTTTAGGCCATAGAGACTCTTTTTAAGTTTGCATACAAAATGTTCTTTACCATCTACTTTGAAACCCTCAGGTTGTTCCATATAAATCTCTCTTCCAGGTCACCGTGAAGGAAAGCCGTCTTCACATCCATCTGCTCAATCTCTAAATTAAGACTAGCAGCCAAACCTAAAACTATGCGAATCGAGGACATTTTCACAACATGAGAAAATATTTCGTCAAAGTCAATACCTTTCCTTTGACCGAATCCCTTAACAAACAATCTAGCTTTGTACCTGGGCTTTAAGTTGTGTTCTTCAACTTTAACTTTGAACACCCACTTGTTCTTCAAAGCTCTCATGACCTTGGGAAATTTTACCAACTCATAAGTGTGGTTCTCATGCAAAGACTTCATATCGTCTTGCATGACTTCAATCCATTGATTCTTGTGCTCATCTTCCATGGCCTCCTCATAACATTCAGGTTCTTTCCCGTCAGTGAGTAACACATACTCATTGGGTGAATAACGGGAGGAAGGAAATCGCTGTCTTGTGGACCTCTGAAGCAGGATATTTGATTCATCCACAACTTCATGAGCAACAGGATCATCAATAACAATATCATTGTTACTATCAACATCAACATGTTGATTTGATACATGATTCTGGGCGTCACATGATTATCAAACCCAACAACATCATGCACACTTTTGTGAGGAGCTTCATCATGATGAACTATACCATCAAAACTTGAAGATTCTACCTTCTCCGCTTTGTCAGTATCTTCAATTGTTTGATTCTCCATGAAAATAATATCACGGCTTCTCACAAGTTTCTTTTTAATTGGATCATATAGCATGTAACCAAATTCATCTAGGCCATATCCAATGAAGATGCATTGCCTTGTCTTGGCATCTAACTTTGACCTCTCATCTTTCGACACATGTACAAAAGCTTTGCAACCAAATACTCTCAAATGGTCATAGGAAACATCCTTTCCATACCAAACACTATTTGGTACATCACTTTGCAAAGAAACAGCAGGAGATAAATTAATAACATGTGCAACGGTCAATAAAGCCTCACCCCAAAATGAGTTTGGCAACTTTGCTTCAGAAAGCAAACATCTAACTCTTTCCATCAAGGTCCTGTTCATCCTCTCAGCCAAACCATTAAGCTGAGGAGTCTTGAGAGGAGTCTTCTGGTGTCTAATACCTTGATGCTTGCAGTATTCGTCAAATGGTCCACAATATTCACCACCATCATCAGTACGAATACATTTCACTTTCTTTCCAGTTCTCTTTCAACTGAAGCCTGAAACTGCTTAAAGACACCTAACACTTGGTCTTTAGTCTTCAAGACATAGACCCAAAGTTTTCTAGAGCAATCATCAATGAAAGTGACAAAGTAAAGTGCACCACCCAATGTCTTTGTCTTCATTGGACCACATAAATCAGAGTGCACTAACTCAAGCAACTCTGTCTTTCTCGAAGGAGGGTAGGACTTAAAGGAAACTCTATTTTGTTTACCAGCCAAGCAGTGCTCACATTTTTCTAATTTAGCACTTTGGAAATTTGACAATAATTTCTTCTTGGCTAGAACATTAAGTCCTTTCTCGCTAATGTGGCTAAGCCTCTTGTGCCATAATGTTGAAGAGCTATCGCTCTCAACCGCATTCACCATATCAACACAAGCAGAGGCCGTAGTCCAGTATAGACCACGACGTTTGTTACCACGAGCCACAACCAAGGAACCCTTAATGAGCTTCCATTTTCCATCACCGTTGGTACTAACATATCCTTCATCATCTAAAACACCAACAGAAATTAGGTGCAGACGAAAATCAGGAGCATGTTTCACATTGTTCAAAACTAGTTTAGTTCCAACACTAGTTTCCAAACAAATTGTACCAATACCAACCACCCTAGAAACAGTCTCATTACCCATACTCAAGGTTCCAAAATCACCAGGAGTGTAGGAAGAGAAAAAATCCTTCCTTGATGTCACATGAGATGCGGCACCAGTGTCCACAACCCAGCTTGACTCATCACAAGCAATATTTATCATGTTTGCATCAAGAACGGTAACAAGATCTTCGGTGGTGACGGTGGCTAGGCAATTTTCATTGCCATCTTCTTTAGTTTCCTCTTTGTTTTTGTTCTCCCTCTTCAACTTCCTGCAGAACTTCTTTGTGTGCCCTTTCATGCCACAATGATAGCACTCAATATCCTTAAGTCTGCCTTTGGATTTGCTCCTATTTTGTTCTCTATGCTGAGAACTACGAGTTTTATTTCTCCCCCTGGGGCCAGTTATCAGGACATCCGACGAAGAGGAACCTTGAGTTTTTCTTCTCATCTCTTCGTTCAAGACACTACTCTTGGCGGAATCCATAGAGATCACACCATCCGGAGCAGAATTTGACAATGACGTTCTAAATGTTTCCCATGAATCTGGTAGGGAACCAAGAAGAAGCAAGCCTTGAATTTCTTCATCAAATTTGATGCCCATAGCAGATAATTGGTTCATTATCCCCTGAAAATTATTCAGATGGTCTGTCATCGGAGAACCATCATGATACTTCAAACTCAACATCTGCTTTATTAAGAACATTTTGTTGTTGCCAGTCTTTCGAGCATACAAACTTTCAAGATGCTCCCAAAGGGTTCGAGCATGTGTTTCTCCAGAAATGTGGTTCAACACATTATCGTCTACCCATTGCCTAATGAATCCACAAACCTGTCTATGCAACAGATTCCACTCTTCATCTGTCATATTATCAGGCTTTACAGTGGTAAATACTGGTTTATAAAAATTCTTGACATAAAGCAGATCTTCCATTTTTCCCTTCCAAATAGCATAATTAACACCATTCAAAGTAACCATTCTACTTGTGTTGGCTTCCATTGTTTTTCCCCAAAAAATATAGTTATCGCAAATCAAAGTAAATCTTTTCTGATGTGGAAGTTCAGACTGTGCTGCAACCACAGAGCATACTCAGATAAAACCTTGGCTCTGATACCAATGTTGGGTGGTCTTGGGCCTTCTCAACCCAAAAGCTAGCTCAAAGGTTGAGGCTTTCCCTCACACTTATAAATTGACCTCCAGCCCCTTCCACTTCCGATGTGGGATAACCCAACAATCTCCCCCTTCACACATCGGGCCTTGGGCTGGAGAGAACGACAACCCAGTTCCTCCCGGTGGGCTGAGAAATGTTGATAACCTGGGCTCTGATACCTATGTTGGGTGGTCTTGGGCCTTCTCAACCCAAAAGCTAGCTCAAAGGTTGAGGCTTTCCCTCACGGTTATAAATTGACCACCAGCCCCTTCCACTTCCGATGTGGGATAACCCAACACATTATAGTACAAATGGTTAGATAAATTATTTCAAACATGATAACCGATTCCTCGACTATGTATTTTTATCACTCACACCAAACGATCCATAAGTTAACAACATAACGGTTTACAATCGAATATTTAAATATATTAACGATTTTTTTTTAGTAAATTTATGTAAATCGTAAAAGACCCTCTAAATCGGCGCTTGACCTCGGTCAAACATTCGATACTCATACTGTTTCAATTTGTTTGTCTTATTTTTCTTTTTAATCGATTTTCAAAAAAAGAAAGGGCAACTTTCATATATACCAAATAAAAAATTCATATTTGTATGCTATAGCAAAGTTTGCATAATTGCGCTTCATAGCAAACATAGAAACTGTATAATTCGCTATACATACGGTTGAAGCAAATTGTATAAAACGAAGTGTATAAAACAAAAAAGAGAAAGACACTTGGGCAGATAACTGTATAAAAACGAAGTGTATAAAACGAATTGTATTATTATAAGTGTATAGAACGATTATATACAATTTGAATTTGTATAAAATGAGAAAGAGAGAAAGACAAAAGAGACTTGACAAGAAATATACAATTGAATCGAATTGTATAAAACGAGAAAGAGAGAAATTAGATACAATTTGAAAATTGTATAAAATGAGAAAGAGAGAAAGACAAAAGAAATTGGACAGGGGAGTATTTTTATTGTATAATTATAAGTGTATAAGACGAAAATATATGTACTTGCATGTGTATATACAATTTTTTCACGCTTTATACAAACAGAAACGCAATTTATACATTTCGCTTCTGTTTGTATAAGTGAGAAAGGCGAAGGTGGTAAGCGAGATTTGGGAGAGTGGCGAGCGAGATCTGGAAGAGCGGAGAGAGGGGAACAAAAATATATGTATTTATACAATTTTCTCTGCTTTATACAATTAGAAACAATTTTTATACACTTGTGTTTGTATAAAAAGTGAGGAAGCGAGCGAGAGATTGGAGGAGAGTGGCGAGCGAGATATTTGGGAGAGAGGCGCCTGCAATTTTTTGCAAACGTTTTCTATGAAGCACAATTAAATTAAACCGTAACTACTCCATTTATTATAGATTATTAGTTTGATATTATATATAATTTTCTCAAAAAGAAATTATGATGGGCTATAGTCCATTAGTTTGTAAAGTGCTTCACGTTGGGTTCCACTGTTGGAAAGTTGACACTTGATAGTAATGGATATTTGGGCCTGCACACTACAGGGCCCAAATCCTTTAATGAATCTTTTCTATGAAGCTAATAATAATCAATCCTAATAAACTAAAGTGATGAAAAAAATTATATAAATTGGTTCATTGTAGGGGGAATGGTACTATAAGCAATATAATTGAACTGTTCCATCATTCACTGCTTCTCTTTGTTTTAAAAAGAATCACGGTTTTCATAATCAATCTTTTTGTTTGTGTTATTATATCAAAAATGATTTTTAGTGGTAACTTATTAACGACAATAGTTCATTGCTGCTAACTATATATTTTTAGCGGTAATTAACATTCTTTATATATATATCACTAAAACCATTAGCGACGTTAGAATTATCGTTTTTTATGTAGTGATAGTATTATCTGAAGTATAGATCTCAATTCCTTATTGATCCGATCAAGGGAAAAATGGAATACTACTATCATTCAGTGACTGTAATAAAGCTTGGTAATGTATACATTTATTAATTTTAATCACCATCTTTATTAATAATTATATATAAGTGACTTGTCGAGTGGGCTAAAAAGAAATATTATAAGTAGACATTTTTTATTATGCGTGCCAAAGTTGTACATTACGAGTTTTAAAAAGTCTAAGTCATGCAAATATCATAACATATTCAAATTTTAAATCTTTTTATTCTTAAATTCCTATGAATATTGCTCCTTAATTCACTTAATCCTAGTTAGGTTTAGGCCTACTTCTTCCAAAACGCTTCATAATCCATTATTTGTGACTTTCTTCGTTGAATAGGTTAATATAAATAATTGATTAGGGGAGTAAGAATCTTGTTTACATTAGGGGATTTTTATCCTTTAGTTGAGGATCTATTATAAATAAATTTTCTATTATGATAAAATAAAAATAAAATTGTATAATTTTTTTTAAATTTTTACTTATAGAATTATATCGAATATATGTTAGTTGTATATTGTTTTGCTGGTTTTCAAATGACATTTGGCTTTGAAGTTGGTGGTGATCAGTGATAACATTTGGTTTACTTAACCACCTTATGAGCTATAAAGAATTATCTTTTTAGTTTGTGTCCCCACTTTGAATTAAATTAAAAGTTTATAATCATTTTCTTTTACTTCTTTGCTAGACTGGAAAGTGAAAGGCAATACTCTTCTCATATGAACTTTTTCTACAATATCTACTATATACTCTTCTCACTAGTCATTTTTTTTTAAAAAAAAAAATGTTCACCCTCATGACCAAATAAAAAGGAAGGGAAAAAAATAAATTTTGAAAAGAGAAAAGCTAAAATATTTGTTTTAATATTATTAACATAAGTTCTTCTTCAATAAGTTGCATAATTTTCGATCTTCAAATTTGATTTTTTATGTTTGTGTAGTACTGTTACATTTTGATCCAATGGATTACACTATTTTGACCCAAATTTGTAAAAATCATTTCTAATTTGACTTGTTTGGTCAAGTCGAGTTACAACGAAATTTGTTGTACTGGAAATATTTACGTTCGATAGAAATAAATATTTAGCTTAGAAAATCAATCATTTTATGCACTAAGAAGCATTGAAGTGTTTGATTGAAAGTAGTAAAGATGATGCTATGAACACGATTTCTAATGGTGGGTCACTATATGCACTTGGGGTTGACTCTTTGCTTAATTCATGTTTTTTAAACTTATTGTTGATATGACACGAAATGCACTAAAGTAATTAATTATATCAATTGGAGAAACTTAAAATATATATGGTATATGAGCTACTTTTATGTTTTAGCTTGGATCGTCTTATTTTAACTATTTTTAATTAAACTATTTTTTATGTATTTTATAGTGTTCGAATAAAATTAAAAAGTATCGTTATATCAAAAGTCTATTCAAACATAATTTATATGTTTATTTAGGTACAATGCATTTTATAAGAGTATTTTAACTTTATCATAGATTAAGCATGCAAGTATATATGATATTATCACTTATGAAACACCTTGTATTTTGTGTATTACATTTATGTTTCCTTTGAAGAAATTTATTACTACTCTAAATGCTGAAAAGTGTAACGAGTAGTGTAAATTGAAATTTGTGGCTCAATTTGTATTTGCAAAATGAGGTTGAAAATATTCCTATAACCTATATGCTAGGATTGGATTGGATTTTCCGTCTTCTAGAAAAATAAAAAGTATTTCTTCGAAATTCTGTTCATTCAATTTTAATTTGTTACGACATTAAATATTTGTCTAAATTCTGTTCACTTGATTTTAATTTGTTACGACATTAAATATTTGCCTAACTTATGAGTAATCGTATTCACTTGTTTCGATTTGTTTCAAAACTAATTATTTCCCTAACTCATAAGTAATACTTAGGGGAACTTTTCTTTAAAAGTTAGGGGAACCATTGTAGTGTTATGCTTATTATAAATAAATGTTAGAAAGTATTTTACTATAAGTGAAATTAGTTATATTGACAATTCATATAAGATTGAAGGAGTACTATTTTTTTTTTTCAAAGAAAAGATATAAAGATGCAAGTAGAAAATCTTTTCACCTTTTATAAAGTGAGTAAGGCCGATTATTCAAACCTTCTTCAACTTAATTTTTTTTTCCAGGTATAGTAGCATGTTGGGTTCGAAAGTGATTAGGGCACATGCAGACACATAAATTTTGCAAATCATAAGACGATAAATTAGATGACAAATAAAACTATACTAAAAGATATAATATTATTATATGATAGGACCAGTTACCTACATAATTAAAACTAGTAAAAAGAAAATATTACAACTATTCAAAGAAAAATCTACTCATAAATAAAAATTTCTAAATGACTATATTGTGAATTATATTATGTTATTGGTATGAGAAAAGGGGTTTTCCAATTTATAGAATTCCAAATTTTTTCTTGAAGGAAAATATAAACTAAATATGGAAGAGAACTATATTTTTCTTTCCCAAAAAAAGTAAAAATATTTATGTTTCGACTTGTAATATGGTTTGACTTTCATATAAGTAAAAAAAGTAAAGCTCAAAGAAGGGCTAAACTCTAACACAACCTTCTCAATTTCTTCATGAGTTTTCTTTTTCATATTTTAAACCGCTTAGATTGAAATTATGACTATGTTATTAATCAATTATACTCTAAAAATGCATTTCTTAGGAGTTACATTCATTCCCATGGGTGTTGTAAACTGTAATATCCAATGGAAGATTTTTTGATAAAAAGGAATGGCTAGAAATAGAAGAACCCTACATTGAACAATGACTTTGAATTATTAGTTGTCCCAAGGAACACAAGAGACAGCACATGCATATATAGGGATAAAAAATTGTCATATATAAATGCCTCTTAAAGGGAAAGAGCAAAAGCCAAAAGAAAGAAAGAAAAAAAGGCAAAAGCTAAGTGAAAATGCCAAAAGCATTTATGCCATTAAAGAGCATATGGGGGATTTTTGGGTCCCTTATCCAACTAATTTCTAATATATCTAGTGTAAGATGTGGCTTACATTTGCTCAAACCTTCAAAAATATCTACTTTGTTTTATATTCAACAAATTGCCAGAGTACACCAGCTGCACATAAAATTGTTCTTATTTTCTTAAGTGCCTTCTTATAATGTCTACATCAACATAAAAGTTTGATTTGACTGTCAACTCATTCAGATGAACTCTCTAATTCAATCTTCCTCAACTATCATGTAATTAATTCTCGAACATGACATTTGGTACATGAAATAAGGATAATATTCCGCGATAAAATTTGAAGGGTTTAAATTATATACACAAATAGTTCAAGAGTGTTCATAATTACCATCTTGGAGGAAAAAAGAGAAGTTATCTATAATAACAAATAAAGATGATCTAGTCATATAAAAACTCTGTAGATAACTTAAACTCATTCTGAAACAACTAGAGGTGTTTAATCTTTGATAGAGGTTGAGAAGCAGTTTAAAACATCTAAATGGTGATAAATAAATGAACTTTATTATTGGTGGCCACTCCCAAGTGGCCTTTGGGGGTTGGGGAAGTGAAGAAAAAGGGAAGGAAAATGAACTTCAATATCATTCTTCCCGAGAATTTTAGTAGCTTAATTAGTTGATCACCGAAATTCCTATCTTATTATTGAGGGTTCGATTTCCCTCACCTCCTCATTTTCCCTTCCGCTACCCTTTTTTTTTGGGAGTCCGAAACTCAAAGGGTAGAAAATATTAACAAAAATTCAAAAACGGTATATAAAAATTTATATTAACCAAAACGGTAAAATCGCTGCCGAGGCAGCGATTTACTTCAACTGAAAAAGTAAAATCGCTGCTGAGGCAGCGATTTTGCCAAAAAAATTTTTTTTTAATAAAAATATGAAATCGCTGCTTGAGCAGCGATTTCAAAATTTTTCTTCTTACAAATCGCTGCCCTGATATTATTTTTTAATTTTCTTTTTTTTTTAAAAAAAATAAGGTATATCGCTGCACTAGCAGCGATTTATAAAGAAAATTTTTTTTTTTTATATAAATCGCTGCTGTCTAGCAGCGATTTACAAAAAAAAAAAAAAAATTTTTTGTAAATCGCTGCTAGGCAGCGATTATTTAAAAAAAAAATTTTGTTGTTATAATTTTTGTTTTAAAATTATATTGTTAAAATTAAATGAAATATTTTTCTCCTTTAATTTTTTATTTAAAAAAATTAATTATTTGAATCAAATAGTATTTAAATTTAAATTTAATATAATATCTTTTTTTAGAAAGAAAATATATTATTTTTAAAAAAATATATTTTTTAAATTATGTATAAACTTATAAGAAAATATACATTATTTTAAAAAAATTAAAAATAAGTAAAGTAATAAATATATTTTCTTTCTAAAAAAAGATCTTATATTAAATTTAAATTTAAATACTATTTGAATTCAATAATTAATTTTTTTAAATAAAAATTAAAGGAGAAAATTATTTAATTTAATTTTTAACAATATAATTTTAACAAAAAAAATTAATAACAAAATTTTTTTTTCAAATAAATCGCTGCCTAGCAGCGATTTACATAAAAAAAAAAATTTCCATATAAATCGCTGCCAGTGCAGCGAGATATACCTTATTTTTTTAAAAAAAAAGAAAATTAAAAATAATATCAAATCGCTGCCCTGGCAGCGATTTGTAAGAAGAAAAATTTTGAAATCGCTGCTCAAGCAGCGATTTCATTTTTTTATTAAAAACAAAATTTTTTGGCAAAATCGCTGCCTCAGCAGCGATTTTACTTTTTCAGTTGAAGTAAATCGCTGCCTCGGCAGCGATTTTACCGTTTTGGTTAATATAAATTTTTATATACCGTTTTGAAATTTTTGTTAATATTTTCTACCCTTTGAGTTTCGGACTCTTTTTTTTGGCTTGGTTTGTAAATAAAAGGCACCACTACTTGGCTTTTTCTAGAATCCTCAGAGATCATAATTATCTGCATGAAAGAGAAGACAATGGAACTCCCTTACACTCCAAGACTCTGTGTTAGGTGACTTGCGTTTATACTTGGGATTATTTTAACACATTTCTGCATCGATGAGCACAACTTTTTTTTTGGGAGTAAACTTTAGATAGCTATACCTGCTACTAACGTTGAAATCATGTTTGAGATACAATGAGAAGAAGAGGCATATCTATGTAATGATCAAGAAGATTTCTTCAAACTTTGAACATAAAATCTGAAAAGAAGGCTCAACTATTATTCAAACCACTAATAAAAATGGAAAAAGAAGCTAAGCCGCCTTCCAGACTAAAACTTTGACGGGTACATGATATACATTCTCTCTTCCACTTTCTACTGTCAGCTGTATAAAGTTTATGTACATGGAAAACACACACTGACCAAGCAAAAATATGTTACAAGGGAAGGATAAACACTAATTTTAACAATAGCTTTCCCAGTTTCAGCTGAAGCACTTGTGGGATCTTAAGATTCTCAGCCCTGGTACATACGATTAGGCTGGAAGATCAACATCCATCTGCCGGAAGATAAGTTGGTTAACAACTAAGTACTTCAGACTTTATACTCTCTCCTGGAAGCTGAGGGACCTAGAGAAGGCTGCAGGATTAGCCTGCAAAGACGGGGAGGTAGTGGTAGGGTGATCCTTCTCACTGTTTTTCGGTTGCAAGGACTTGAAAAGCCCTCCCCTGCTAACAGAGTCGTACTTGATTCCCAGTGTTGACCATATAGAACTCTTTGCAGCTTCATCAGGATCATCTATTCGCAATGTTTTTGGTACTAAAACAGACCCCTCTGAGTTCTTTTGACCCTCGGGGTTGTTTGGTTTAAGCAACTCACCATCCCTTGAATGCTTCCCTAAAGGCGAATTAGGAGCAGAGACTGATCCTTTTTGGTTTGCTGTTGGTGATGGTGGAGTTAACCAAGGAAGACTCCATGGACCAGGCACATTGCAATTCCAATAAGGTGGAGGACAGAATGGCATAGGATATCCAGCAGGGCTAATGGCAGGAAAAGGAACAGCAGTGTATGGAATAGGCCAAGGTACTCCTGGGAGGCAAGGAACTGGAGATGGGAATGCATTTATAGTTTGCATAACTGCCTCAGGGGGGCAGTTTTTAACTCCTTCCGCCATTGAATTTGAAGTGGTGACTGAAGATCCACTAGAGCAGTCATCCCCATTTTCTCCACCAATGCCAGACGGATTTTCTGGTCTATATAAACCATTTCGGATCCCATTTGGTGTCTTATTCTCAGCAAGATTCAAAACAGAGGCCATAGAGTCGCACAGTGGCAAGTCAGGACCAAACGAAAGGACAGTTCCATTGGGTTTGAACACTGGATGAGAAAATCCGTTCGGAGGATCAATTCTTGCAGCTTCAAGGGCTTCAGAAATCATGATGTGACGACAATGCGATGCAGAGTTCTTATTCTTGCGACGACCAGCTCCCACAGGCACATTTCTCATAGTACCCCCAGCAGTCCAATATCTCTGGCAACTCTTGCAGAAATGACGAGGCTGATTGACGTTGTAATTATTGTAATAACAGAATTTCGTCTCCATACTATTGCAACGAGGGCAGGGGAGAATTTTATCTGGCTTCTTCAGAGTTTTCTGCTGCGAATTCGATGCATCATTCTGATCATCCTCAGTCTTGGAAGATTTCACTGTGGGAGAGTCATCATCAATAGTATGTGTTTTGGTCTTGTTTTCTGATGGAGACTTGAGATTTTCTGATTCTTCCATCATTAGATTTTGGTCTTTCTCCTCTAATTTAGCTTCACTGAGCTCTCTTGTCATTCGATCCTAAAAATTGAAAACCAAAACTTTATGAGTTGCCTATAAGATTCCCATAACAAAGCTACAGTCAATGATGTGAACTAAAATTCAGTCTACAAAGTGGAAAGAATCTCAAAGTCCTTTGCACTGACAAATTCGACTTTCCTATAGGATTCTATGAAAAGAGGACAAAAGGCAGAGAACCTGATTCTTTCTCCAATTACTTTCGTTAACACTACATCTAGTAAAAAGGCGTCATGGATGAAAAGATATTGAGCATAAATTACACTGGACTTGGTAGAAACATCTAGAGAATGACTGAACAAGGCAAAAGAATGTTCAATTGCTAATACGAAAATACAATATGACTCAGTTAACCTCCTACAACAACTGCATACTCGGTGAAATCACACAAACAGTGCGAACAGAACTTACTACTATCAGTAGAAGGTAAAGAGATTGTTTCCGAAAGAGGAAATGTCCTCAGCCTACTTTTTTGGTTCAAATTTAGCCCTAAAACTAACCGCTTATTAAATCTGACACTTTATTTCATTTGAAAATCCCAAAAATTAATAACATAACATCAAAAACTTATAGTTATACAAAAATTGATTCAAATTACATCAATGAATAATTCAGATAGGTACCTTATCAGCCTCATCCTTTTCGTATTCACTTCCATCATCTGATTCATCCTGCTGTGAACTGTTTCCTTCCTTATCCACTAAACATGGATCACGATCCGACCCGGTACTACTTTCATCAGCAGTAACAACCTCACTCGCACTCATAGATTTTCCGACATCGGAATCTTCACCGGTGACTATTACCGGTAGTATCATTCCATTCTCAGGCAAGAAAATTTTCTTTCCGAATAGCTTAATCTCTGGTTCTTTCACTTCCCTCATTTTACCGGAGAAAAGAAAAAGACAAAAGAAAAACTTAAAAAAAATCAAAATAAAATTGGAGAAGAAGATTAATATCGTATTACATAAAACTCGTTTAGCCGCCGTGATTTCGCCGCCGCCGGCTAACGTCGTTGGAAAAGTGAACGACGATTTTTATTTTTTCTTTTTAATTTTTATTTTTGCAGATGAGATACGATATTAGAAGTAAGAAATATAGTTAAGGCCTTGTTGGCAATGTTGAGAATTATGATTTTGATCTCGCTTAATTTAAACGATAGGATACTGGAATATGGATGCCACGTCATGGCCCCCCACCATTAATTTTCTCAGCCACAAGTTTTTATTGTGGCCCTTTATTTAGTATAGGTTTCTTTCACTGCTTTTATTAGACTTATAAGTTTAGTTAAAAAAACATTTATTTTAATTAAAGAAAATCATATTTTTAGGAATTTTAAGGATTTGAATGGTTTCTTAATGAAAATAACTAATTCTTTAAGTAATAACAAGACTTATTTTGAACCTTGCATGTCCTTACTGAAATAATGATAGATATAGTAGATATTTCATCATAATATTTATATTTAGTATTAGATTTCGAAAAAGATTTAGAGAATAATTTAATTAATGCTTAGAATTAACTACTAAGAAATAATTGTCTTGTTTGATTTATTGAAAATGACAATTAAAAAAAAATATTAATAGTAAAATTTTATTTTTAAAATAATAATAAATAAATGAAGACAGGAAATATTATTAAAAAATAAAAAGTACTTAACAATAAAAAAATAATATTGTTCAAATAAACAAACTTTAAAAATTAAGTCGAATAAACTCATGACACAAAAGTTGGGTGCACTCTGCGTTAAAAAAAAAGAAAAGGAATGTCACTGTTATTATTCTAAGAGATCACATATATCCTCAAAAATTAATTGTTAATATTTTTATTGACTTGACAAGTTACGTGGTACTAATCCTTCCACATGAGCATTATCAACTAGGATTTATTACAAAAGAACTAGACCTTTAGCGGCGACAATAATCGCTATAAAAGCCTAAAAAATCATCACTAAAAAACTTTTAACATTAAATTCTAATTTTTTTGTTTTTTTCTTCATTATTTTAAAAAAACAAAAATGATATCGATTAAGTAGGAGTTTGAAAACATTGTATGTTTTATTTTTATGTTATATGTATAAAATGTAGAATGATGCATTATATAGTAGGAGATGTGAATCGAGAAATAATTTTCATGATTTTTTATAATAATATTGGGTGTTTTTAATATTAATTTTGCAGGTTATTTATTTTAGAAAATTAGATTGCAAAATTAATTATCATATTTATTTTGTTAAAAAAATAAGTTTTACTATTAGTCGTCACTAAAAATCACTCATAACCTTTAGTGGCTATATTTTGAGATTTTGTGGCAACTTTATCGCCACTAAAGATCAAGTTTTTTGTAGTGAATCTCAGTTGGCAACACTTAGGTGAAGGGATTAGTCTCATTAAGCATGTCATGTCACTAAAAAATTGAGACGTTAACTCTTGAGGGTATTTATAATCTCCTAGAATAACATCAAAAATATTTATGATTTCAAAATATAATAAAAGGTATCAATGATCTATTTCGCATAGTTCAAGATCAATTTTGACCTTATAGTGTCTTTTGACAACAATAAATGCAGATTGTTCAATTATTTATTTAGCGTTTATGAAATGTGCTAACTCATTATATATAATTAAATTATTATTTACATCAAATTTCTTGATATTCTACTTTCTTTAAGTTGGATCGTGAATAATTTAACGATAAAGTGTCTTATTATTATTTATGTCATATTTTAAAGTAATCACATGTTGTTGGTCTCAAGAAAAAATATTATCTCAGTGATTTATTTATTTATTATTGTCATAATTTTATTTTTATAGAGTTAAAATTATAAAAAAGAATTGATTAATATTTTATGATATATTCATCATAATAATATGTAAAAAATTACAATTTATAATACTATTAATATAGTTTTTATATTTTCAAATATTTTATTTTAAATATTAAATTTATATAACATGACAAATAAAGTGAACAAAAAAAGTAGTTCACATATTAGTCAATGCAGAAATTAAAATATGGGGATTATTTATTATATGTTATAAGACAATCAATAATAATGTATGAACCTACGTATTTTTAAATGATATCTTATTTTTAAATAGTTTAATCTTCATTAGTACGTATATTTTAATTAAAATATTTTTTGACTGATTATATGAAATAATGCAAACTTAATATATATATATTGTTATTATAGTGAATATCCTCCACTAGTTATTTCAAAGTCCAATCTATTTAATCAAACGACCCCTAACTGTCAATGACGTGGAAGACGGAACAAGCTTTGATGAAAACTTTGACGGTTGAAAGACACTGAATTAGTGGGACCTAGCCAATAATATATGAAATTAAAACTAATGCCCTTTTTTGGTATTGTTACTTGTCTAATTATAATTGGTTTCAAATAATTATTTTTCTAAAAAGATATTTCACCTACCTTTTTTAAAAAAGTGGTCTTTTTTTTCTTTTTTTAAAATGTATATCGACGGACATGATGTTAATATTCATTTCACTCAACCACTTATCAATTAGTCAAACTTAGTATAAGGACTAATGGTATCATATTATTATCATAAATAATGTTGACTAACAATAGTAAAAAATAAATAAATAGGGTTATAGAGTTGAAATTTATAATTGGACTAAACAATATAGCTGTCAATCTTAATCTGGGTTAATTGAAATTCATATCAATTTTTATCACTTAATGTGTTTATATGAGCTGATAATGATGTAATACATATCAAAGATTTAATAAAACATTCTATAGGTGGTTATTAGATCAATATTTAATCATCTTATAAATATATATGGTTAAATCTTTTCTTATTTTCTTAAATTCAATTAAATAGCCAATCAGAAAAAGAATTAAAAGAAGTTCGTTGTCAAATATTTTTATTATGGTTGTGAGATCTAACTTGCAAATCTAAATTTATGGTTGTGATCTGCTGCAAATTTATTTGACAAAAAAAGAACAATAAATAATAGGAAATTCCAATAAAAAATATCTTCTTTTTCTTTTCTCATTTATTTATTCCAATTAATAAACTACAATCCGCACGACAGGTAGTTTAAAATCTTTTTCTTGCTGTCCCAACTTGCAGACTCATATAATTTTCAATTTTTTAATATTTTATTTTAAAAAAGAAGACAATATGATCTGTATATATTATTTTGTAGTGGATATGGCCCCACCTAATCAAAAGGTCAAAAAGGTAAAGAAAATATCATCCGTCTGATGAGTTTAGAGTGATCATGTGATATGGGTAGCTGATGCAGACTCATATATAATTAAATGATATCATAAATTAACCAATAAGGAAATGAAATGTGTACTTGTTGAATTATTGCAAAAAGGTGAAGCTAAAGACAACTTTGTTTACATTATTATTGTCATTCATATCTCATATCTGACTCATAAAGGATATGGAAATTCGTTAAAAAATGTTTGTCCACAAAAAGTAAAAATATAAAGTCAATAGTAAAAGTTTTAAAAAAGGAACTCTCCTACATTTTGTTTTTTTAAATAGTATAATTTGACTTGGTTTAAAGTTTGAAAAGAAATAAAAAAGAATTTTTAATTTTTAAATTAAAATAATTTATATTAAACATGTCAGAATATGCTTTAATTTTTTGATTTTTTAACATAGAATTGAAATTAAAGTATTGCTAAAAAAATTTAAAGTATTGCTACTACATATCACATTCTTTATCACGACTAAAAATTTCATCAACTACTATTATCACCATCAATACGATCAAATACTACTTATATTGATCAACTTTAATTCACCATCTCAATCATCACCACCATTTAGATTGGCACCATCAGGTCAATCACTATTAATACACCAACTAACCCTCCTATCACAACTATTATGATCATCACCAAAATCACAAAGCATTTTCACGTTGCACCATCACCAGCTAACATAAATATTATTTTCATAAGGACGGTATTTTTAATTTATTTTTCCTTTTCTGATATTTAATTATTGTTTTATTTAAATTGTATGTTTATTATGTATATAAATAAATAAATAGTCCATATTCATATATGTATATATATTGAAAAAAAAAATTCTCAATCATTCAAATATAATGCCTTAATAGTAAATAAAAGAATAACTACCAGAGACAAATTATACGAAATAATAACTAGTATAATTAGATTAAAATGTTCAAATTATTTTACTTAACATGTAGAAGTTTAAGCAATATGACATGTTTGATAAAGAACAACATGATAAAAGCCAAGAGCTTATCCAATTAAACGAATTTTATTTATGCGCAGAAATCTCTCCAACACTCAATTTTTCTGATAATATTCTTTATATCACTACAAATCTACAACATTTTACAATGTGAAGGCTTCAAATTTTTATTATTATTACTATCTAATCATTAACTTTTGTTGTGAAGTATTGTATAAAATTTCAACCGTTTTTACATTGTTTTTGTAATCTGACATGTAAAAAGAAAAAGGTACTAATTTTCTTCAAAAAAGTTATACCAACTGATAAGTCTCGAAAAAGTTCATTTTTTCATAAGTACTTCTATCAAATGGAATATTAAATTTATAATTTTCTCATCCACCAATATATTAAGACTTATATCTGAAGGAATTTGTTTTCATAATCTACCAATCAAAATTATTTTAACTTTGGTCACCTTTTTTTTAAAAACACTTTGTTCAATTTTCATTGGTCTGCTATTTCCATCACATCAGCAGATAATTGAAATTATTTCATGTCTAATTGGAAGAAAAAAAATCCTCTCAAAACTTGTTTCAGAACTATGGTAATTATTTTATCCTACATTAAAGTGTGAATAACAATATTGAAAAAACTAATTTGGGATAATGTCCAAGTACCCCTTCAATCTATGCTCGAAATCTCAGAGACACACTTATACTAAACTAAAATTCTATTATCCTCCTGAACTTATTTTATTAATAATTTTTACCCCTTTTTTAGTTTACGTGGCACTATCTTGTGGGTCCAATGATCATTGATTTTTTTTTTCAAACAAGTGCCACGTAGGCTAAAAAGAGATAGAAAATTACTTATAAAATAAGTTCATGGGGTAATAGGACCTTAATATAGTATAAGTGTGTCTCTGAGATTTCGGGCATAGTTTGAGGGGATACTTGTGCATTTTTTCAAATAATTTTGAGATAATTAATTATGCGATATCGAATCAAAACGTGCCCTAAAAGTCCAGCATTATTTTCAAGCAAGTTCACTTATGTTTGGACAAAATGTTAAACACGTTAGTCTCTTAATCCATTTTATTAAGCAATAGTCAAGTGGGCATGACACTTGTTAATCATCCTGTAAACTAAAACTTGACTTTACTAATCATGACAATTTTTATGCTTATCAAATAGGAGTGGAGAAACCAACATCTGTCCTTTTGTCTCTCCAAAAAAAAAAAAAAAAAATACCCCAATAAAAAGGGCACTTTCACACATAAAGATTTTTTTTTTTTGTTTTGGTAAACCACACATAAAGATATTAAAGTGGCTGCCATATCTTTTTCTCTTTCGGTGTAAAGCCTAAAACATTTTTCTTCATACATAAATATTTAGATTTGACTTTGATACATCTCATAAAATAAAATTTTAAAAAAATAATTTTACTGTATTATGAGTCATTAAATATAAAAAAACATTTAATATTTAATAATATAACTAAAACTATAAATTATTCTACTAATTATTAAATTAAATACTATATTCACATAAATATTTATTTTTAATAAAATAAATGAATAAAGTATTTAAGTTTGGCTTAAACCCCAAAAGCATGGAATTTAAATTTTGGGGGATGGTTGATATAATGATGATTTATTGTAATATAAGTCTTCTAGAAAAGGACCTTTTTTTAAAAAAAAAATTAATTACCTTTTCCTTTAATTAAAAAATAAATAGGACGGCCATGTGGGACCTGTACACCTGGGGTTAATAAATTGGTCATTACTTAAAAGACAAATTGTGATTAAGACATATTGGGATTAAAATCGAAAAATTAGGAAGTAGTCACTAATCATCTTTCTCTCTTGTGTTTTGCCTTAAACATAGATTTATCAATTATCTTAAATCTGATAATGAATTGAGCCAAATGAATTAGTACTCTTTTATTTGAAAGATGCAATAACTAACAAAGTTCATTAGTTTATTACAATTTTCTGATGAAATTCAAATACATAACATGAAATGGAAGACTTCCTTTTTGCCTTTTTGGGTGATATTAATGATTAATAAATTAGATTATTCTTAGAAAATTAAGAAATCTTATTATGTTAATTAAGTAAAAATGCTCAATTATTTATGTATCAGTTATAACATAAAAAGTTTTCACGGTATGCAACACATATTTAACTATTCTTATAGTATAAATGACAACTTAAAAATATCTTCTTCTTTTTTTTGCATTTACTTTCATTTTTTTTTTGCTTTTTTAAAATTTTCAGATTAGTATTTTTTTTCACCAAAAGATGTGAAACAGTAAAATACCTACAATATTTAACTTTTGTAATCACATTCATGTAATATAATTTTAATTATTTTTTGACTTTGTTGTCTCGCAAAATGATATATACTTCATTAATTTTGAAAAATCCTTACAAGGTCAATATAAAGTAAGAATTTGAACCAAACATTTGTTTTCCTATGTATTTCGTGATATGTTAGTGCCATTTTTTTTAACTAACTAGTTTGATTAAGTTATCAATATTGTTGGTGTGGAAGATATGAGGTATGATCTTATTAGTTTTATACGAGGATGTAATAATTTCTTTTAGCGTTTTTATTGGTTAAATGGGGCGGAGCGTGCTATTATAGATGGTGAAAGTGACATCTTCCTTGTGCCATTATGATTTCATAATATGAATTCACTTCATCCTAAGTTTTTTTCGTCGATTTTGTTTCAAATGTCATTTATAATTATTTTTGAAAAATGCATGTTTCTGCTTCAATGAATATTATATTTAGATTTAGACATTCTTACAACTTTAAATTTTAACATATGAATATAAATATAGTATATTTAGAGAATTTGACCTATACGATTTTGGACATTGTGAATCAAAGTTGGGCCCTTTGAAAGAATGGACCTTAGCCCATGCCTAAGTTCCTTACCGTAGGCTCGATGAACAAAGGGCAAAATTGGCCCAAATTCAAACAACTTTTTATTATATTTTTCTTTGTACTGCATTACTCATTAGTCAATGCTATGCTAGTTTAGGATGCAAAATTCACATAAGCAAATGGAAGGTTTGTGAATCAAAGAATATTATATGTTTGAGACTTTGAGTTGAATATGGGCCTTTGGTTTGCGATAGATCGGGATCCGACAATTCCCGAATTTGGACTCAAAAATCCATGATAGCCCAAATTGATTTGACCCATGTTCAAAGTTGCTTTAAACACCATGCATGTTAGCCAAAAAATTGCTGATATGTTTACTTTTCGGAAACTTTCACATATAGCCACTCAAACATATCTTAATTATTTTTCATTGCTATAGTTTGATAATTACAATTTGTAGTTACACGTTATAGGGGAGAAAGGCGAGCGAGACTGGTACAGAGAGAGGAGAGAGACGAGCGAAAAGGTGAATTATATATGTATATCGGTTAGATAATTGTATATTATATATATGTATTTGTATATATGGCAAGCGAGATTGGGAGAGGGGGGAGAGAGGCGAGCAAGAGAGGGAAAAGAGATGAATTGTATATGCATATCGATTAGATAATTGTATATTATACATGTGTATTTGTATATTATGGCGAATTATACATATACAAAATGTGTCTAATTATACAAACTCGAAGTCAGCCCACATAATTAATATATAATGTTAGCCGTGAGTGATAATTATAGCAAACTATAGTTATAATGAGTAATTAAGTAGTATAAGTTTGCTTAACCGCGTAATATTCCCTTACCTTTATAAAGTAATATTTGGTTTCAAAACCAACTCAATTCGGTTTGGGTTTTGGAAGCCCAATATTAGAGCTTTCCAATCGGACCCAAGTTCAATCTCAACGTGTATAGACTTCAACAGCCCAATTCAGTCTTTCGTTTGAAAGGGGTTAAGTGATAGTGTTAGCATACTTCCCCGTTCCCTATCCACTTTCCGACCTCGGAAAAATGGAGCATTTTATCCATCGGTGGATGAAGAATCGCAAACATAATAATTTCTGGTTGATCATATTTCCAGAAAAAAGATACTTACAAGAAAGGATTAGCACGACTGAAGTGGCTATACATACAATTCTATTTACGAGAAAGCTTTTTTAGTGTCAGTAAAATGTTAGTCCAGCTGATCAGTTAGAATTTTTGAATCTGCAAACTCAAAAATGTAAGAATTTAAAGAGGATTTTGGCCCCTCAAATATACGAAAAGACGTAAATCCATAAAATTAGAGTAACTTAGTTCCAAGCAAGGACCTCCGACAAAATATGATTATTTTATCATGTAAACAAAAAGTTCTCTATATATATATGATAAAAAATTAAAGTAAATCAGTTCGAATATGCCATGAAGTAATATAATTGAGAATGTTTTGGTAATAAAGCATTATAAGGAATAGTGGATTCTTACCAGAAATATATGAGAACTCAAAGTAGCATATATTTTGTCAATTTATAAGCCTAACATCTGGCTAGTGGAGTTATAACAAATACTGTGTGATTTTTATTTTATTCTTAACAATGAATATAATAAGTAAAATAATGAAACCTGGAAAGTTTTACTTGTTAGATAATGTTCATGCATGTTGCATGGGTTCTGTAGTGGAAGTCCTAGCTATTCATAAACAATATACACAACTAAAAATTGTTTATATTTGTTGATTGTGTCAATCTTTTCTTTCTATTATGTATATGTCAAATGGGCCTTATTCAATACTTTGATAATGGTAGAGTACCAATTGGCTTTGTGTGCACCTAGACAAATTTGAAGAGATATTTGTTATTTTTTATCGGTACAAATATCAAATTTAAGTTTATAGAATACTTGTTATCTTGGTTATATCCATGATATTTCGTCATATATTATAAATATGTTCCACTAAGGCCTCACAAAGCACATCATTATTTTGTCACCCTCCACTAGCACAGTGTACTCATATATATTTTGTTCCCCATTTTGACTTTATATAAAATTTTCTTCATCATTATACTGTCCACTGAAACCCCAAAAAGTCAAGTGCCCTAATTTTTGGCTTTTAAGTTTCATATCAACGGTTCACATGCAAAAAGGAAATTGGGAGGAAGATATGGACCAACATCCTAACCGCGTTATGTATACTATTTTACTAATTATTATGTAATGTTGCATGCCTTACATGAAATTCTTTTTGTCATTTATACTTTTTGACTTTGTGCGACTTGATAAATGCAGATCCAAATTTTCTGTGCACCACTAGAAAAAAAAGATAAAAATTGTATGGACTGCGTTAGAGTTTCATGTTTAGTTAAAAAATGAATTGGTGGTTTGCTTATATGATTTGAGCAGTTCTCCCTTCTTGAGCTAATTTTTGGGTTGAGTTAGAACCATGTGTTATATCCTTACATGATGCAGAGTCAGGCCTTTTTTTGTTTGGACTCTCAATCCACGTTACAGTCAAACTTGAACGTGAAGGGGATGCTACATTAGTGGGGGAATGACTCGAAGGCTTGAACGTGAAGGAAATGTTAGAGTGAGTTACATTAGTTAGGGAATGAATCAATGGTTTGTTTATGGACTTGGACAATTCTATTCTGGTTGTCTAGCTTTTAAGATTGAGTTATGTTACGTGTCATATCTTTACATAGTGAAAACTGATTCCCCTTCCTTCGATATAACTTAGCATTCAACCAAATACACCATTTGACCTTTTTTAGATCATGAACACCAGCAAATAATATTAAAATATCTAATTTATCAGAAAGATCATGAATTCACGTGCAACAATAAACTGGCGGATGAGTTGATTGCCTGGACCAAAAGAAGCTCACAGAATTACCTGTCTTTTTCTTTTCCTTTTTTTGCCATAATAATGTGTTAGTGGTCCATATGTCCGTAATAAGCATGTATAAAATGGAGCACTACACACTTCTGTTGCAGCAAATTAAATCATTAGAAACATAGTAAGAGTAATTTATAATAGCCATGGCTGCCCCTTTCTTTCGCTTATTTATTTCTTTTCTTTGCTTTTCTTATACTATCAACAGCTTCATTAATGCCGTCCCAGTCACAAGTAAGTTTATATTTCAGCTCTCTTAGTTAATTTAATTTATTTTTCCTTCTGTTATCGATCGATGACTCATAAATATATATACCATGATATATATTGACAGGAAGCAAAAGTTTGGTACTACTAGACATATCTCAAGAACATAATGTACTGTCAGAGAAAATAATTCTTATGGTATGTACGTATATACTTCTTCAATCTTTAACTATATTTTTTTGTCCGAATTTAGTCTGATGGTAATTTTTGAAACTGTATTTGTTAGGATAAAACAAGAAGAGAAGTACTGGAGGCTGAAGAGATCATAAACGATTATCCAGGTTCGGGAGCGAATAATCGCCATACTCCAAGGCCACAAGTAGGGAGAGGCTGTGTTGAATGCTAGATAATATATCTATATATGTTTTTAAGATAATTAACTGTGCTAAGTACCATTTTAATCATAATTGGCTCATATTTTGAATAGCTAATTAAGAAAGTTGATGATCGTGTGGATAATCTCTGTGAGATTTAGCTAGTTGAGAAGTTGATGAATTGGTTGAGGAGTACTTATTAATTAGCAGTATTATGTTCTATATGTAGTGTACTAATTTATGTTATGATTAATATTAATTTTATGAACTTTGTTTTGTATCATAACAAAAATGCAAAGCAGATTAAGGTTTTCAATTTAGAAATTTAAAGATATGATGAAGTTGGAATTTTTTTTCTTTCTTTTCCTAAAGTATTCACTACCTCACATGATCTATTCGAGAATCTTACATCTGACCCAATGATTCTAACTCGGATATCATGATAAAATAAATTATGGAATTAATTCACATCCTAAAATTAGCTCTAAAATAGAGATAAAATATCCGAATTATATAAGGAGTCTCGACGTTTCTTTCAACCACTACCCAGAGATATGATGATGTTAAAATATGTCAATTAGCTAGGTAAACTAATCTCATGCACTTTTTAAATAATATGTTTAATTTGGCAAATCAAGAGTACATGCTAGATGGATATGGTGGGTTTTGAGGTGGTAACCATTCACTTTGGTTGCATGGTCCCACGAAAATTTGGTAAAAGATCATATTATCTCTTAGTTTATTTTAGAGGCTTGCTGGAAGCATGTCTTATTTTAGTTTTAGAAAATAGAATCTTTCTACTACCAATTTTATATTTATATATGTATAATATAATGGGATTGAAATCATGATGAGTGCAGAAACACATATCAACCAGATTGGATAAGAAAATTTGTTTCTTTAAACCTAGTGTCTACTTTGGACACCAATAGTTAAATGTGGCCATATATATTAGTGATACAGTAAACCATATAAACCTAGTGTTTACTTTGAACAACCATAATGTTTCTAGTTTTCCAGTAAGATACTGTAATATAACAAGAAAATATAGACTGGAAGTGAGAAAAAGAAGTCATAATACATGAACAACCTATAACTTCGTCTCAGCTGATATCCATATATGTCCTCCAATTTGGTTGT
Source organism: Solanum habrochaites (assembly GCA_027704765.1). Classification (NCBI taxonomy): domain Eukaryota; kingdom Viridiplantae; phylum Streptophyta; class Magnoliopsida; order Solanales; family Solanaceae; genus Solanum; species Solanum habrochaites. Next base: position 62,064,171 of record JAKWJA010002491.1, read on the forward strand.
GCATGAGTTAGCACACAAACTATCATCATTAAAGTTGAATGAGTAGAAACACATATATCCTACATAGCAAATTTCACGAAATTTTTCATATAGGTGAATTTACTTGTTCAACTTTAAGTAAAGTTTCATTGTCAAACTGTACACACTCAAAGTCAAAAGACATAGATGTGAACTGTGACCAAGTTAATTAAGACACGTTTGTGTATTATGTCAAAGAAAACCTATTGTCCATCATCATCGGATGAAGGACCCAAAGCTGGTGTAGGAGGAGAAGCATCGGTTTGGTTAGGCTTCAAAAATCCGAGTTTTTTGATAAGCTCTTTAGCAATTAACTGATTAGCACTATCAGAAGGGTGATATTCATCCCAAAACACATATTTGCTTCTATCGCTGCACAATGTCGATGCTGGATTACATGTCAATGCTGGCCTAATTTTTCCAAACGAGCAGCATGGTGAATCCGAGTTACTAAAACCTGCAATATTTACTTTGGTCAATTTAACTCATGCACTGTCAGTACACAAAATTAAAATTATTCCTAAGATAACAAAAATTTGTACCGTAATTGCCGGGATTAGTAATGACATCGTTGACAACATCATAAGCATCTCCAAATTTGTAGCTAGCATTTGGAAGTGTGTTTGCCAGTTCCACGACAAGTTCGTTTGTTGCTTTGTTGAAAGCAAGTGCCAGCTGGTTAGTCTTGTCTTGACACTGACCATCTCTACTTAGAACCCTTTGAAGTGGAATACAACCCATTGGCCCTAATCCAAACACCATCAACTCCCTTGCCCCCAAACTATGCAACAACTGGAAAAAAAAAATAACATACTCCTATCATTAGTTAAATAAATATCGCAACAACAAACTCCACAAGGTTTGGGTAAGGTGGATTGTATTTTAATAGATGGATCACAAATGACTTACAGTAAGCTGTGACCTTTGAGTGTCGACCAAGTACTGGATGAAAGATTTATCATTGTACGTCCATGAATCTCTATAAACTGGCATTAAGTAATTGTTGATGAAATCATTACTTCCTAAAGCTACCACATATCTTGCTTGTTGGAAAAATTTATTAGCTTGTTTGTTTCCAATTTTCTCTCTAATTAAGTCTTGTATGCCTTGAAACAACTCTATTTGCTTGTACAAGGAGAATCTCTGTATCTGTACATACAATTCAATCAAATTAAACATTTTTTAAATAATAACGTTGGAAAAAGAATTACTACTTACAAATAAAGTGCCAGTCTCGTTTAGAATGCCACCACCACCAGAGGCAAAATTTACTCCGTTAGATAGTATAACATCCTCTGTTAACGATTGATCAAGATATGCGGGTGGCCTTGGAAGCCCCATTTCATCACCTGCACAATAGGTAAGGTTAATATGATAGCTATACACATTTTGGGGAAATTAAACCATATGATTATGTTTTGTTAATTAGTACCTATTATATCAGCAACAGTACGGCCATTGCAAAATCTACCATTAGGCAATCCACTTGCAAAATCAATGCCATACCATGGCAAATTGGCGCGAGCAAGGCTTTTGGAGAGGAAATTGTTGTTGCCAACATCTGAAAGAGAGTCTCCAAAGATGAATTGCACAATCTTGCAATTGCAACCTCCAATTACAACAGCAAACAAAATTGTTAAAGTCAGAGTCAACTTCATGTTAAAGGTACTCTGTTTTAAAAAGATTTTGTCATGGGATTAATGAATCCTAAATTCTTACCTTATAAATGTAAAGTATATGTGGGGAAGTTGGACAGAAAAAAAGAAGGTAGCAAGAGTTTGATAAACCAACTGTCTAAGAAACTCAAACCTACCATATCTACTTTAGCTTCTGTTACAACCATTCAACTCTAACAAACATAAGTTGCGTATCCGTATTTAATTTATATTTAATACTCTGAATTTCAATTTAACTTATATATATATTGACAGTACACAAATACTCTATTGACATAACTTGAATATGTCATAGCAGGTAGTTTTGTTTTAGTTACAATATGAGAAAACTAGTGACTTTTTGAGAAAGTTATCCGTAGTTGAGTAACCATTGGAGATATTGAGTCTTTTCTCAAACATTGATTTTTCATGCATTAATAAATGGGGAGTAATTTTTTGAGATAACAGTTGCTCTGTTTGTTATGCAAAACTGAAATACAGCTGTATTTCCTAGTGAGTAAAGAAAGAAAAAGAAAAAGAAAAAGAAGCAAGAATCGCAACGATATTTTATATATATTAGTAATATTCCCTGATCTCATCAGGGTTGAAAAATCACATTTCTGAATCTAACACTCTCTTCTCTCAAAATTTTCGATTTGATATTCAGAATGCCGCCTTCTTCTGATTACTGCCATTGCAGATGCGGAACTCGAGTTGCATTCCTCAAAGATTACATTTCAACGAATGATGTACGGATTCTATTTTCATCTTTCTTGAATTTTTGTGAATTTCACTCTGTTATATTTCTCGACTAACCACACAATAACTTATTTGCAGGAGCTAAACTTCGAGAACAAAGGGATCTTTACTGATATGTAAGTCTCATGATTTCACGCTATTTTTAAAATAATCTGCAGTCTGATTTGTGCATGCAGGTTTAATGTTGAAGTACCAGAGAATGATGAGTCATATCATCAAGTAGTAGATGGCAAAACCCTAGTCGATACTTTCTGTTGCAACTGTAGGAACCGGCTCGGGAGGAAATTTGTAAGATACTAATATGAAAGACAATTTGCATTTTCCTTGTTGTTGTTGCTTATACATTATTTTTCCTTTCGTCCAGATTGCAGTTCCACAAGGCTGTCGTTTTGAACAAGGACAATTCTTGGTGATATTGTAAGTTTAATTGCAAAATGAGACTATGCATATGCGATATGCTGTGCTTGTTGTAACGTGTTACTAATACAAATGATTGTTTTGTGGCAGGAATAAGCTTAGTTACACTAATGGCCACGACTTAGATCCTTATGAGAAAGATCTTGATCAAGATGGAGGCGCAAATGTTGATAATCAAGATGGAGGCGCTAATGTTGATAATCAAGATGGAGGCCCTAATGATGATAATCAAGATGAAGACGCTAATGAGGAAAATGCAGTTGATAATCAACTCTTAGTTCCTAATAATGGGCATATTGGTCGAAATGGAAACATTTGAACCAATTACTGATGAAAATGCAGACATGAATAGCTTGATGATTTACGAAAATATACACTTGCACTGAGTGCAGTCACTAGATCAGTTCATAACTGTGTGATATTCAGCTTTCTTTTATGGTTTTGGGATTACACTAGTACATATTATTACTACTTCGAAAAGCAATTGAGACTCTAACATTTTACATATTAGAGCTCAGGTACTTCCATTCTGTATATGCTGCTGCTTAGTTTGTCTTTAATTTCTTGATACAAGTCATTTTTCTTAATAAAATGGCTTTTATCCAATGCTAGTGTGAGTCCTAGTTATATAATGTGTTTTTTTTGGATACTTGACTGATAGAAGTAAGAAGAAAACAATCATCTCCGTCTATTTTAAATTTATTTTCACAAAATTACTACACTATTAAATATTTGTTATGTAAATTCAAGTTGAATTAAGAATATATAGGAGTAGTCTCACCAACTATACATAGGAATAAAGTTTGTATTGTTTTATTGGGATAAACCAAAGTGAAATTAGAAAGTGAAACAATGAAAAATATAAAGGAAACTGGTATATAGGTGGAATGATGGGATTGAAGAGGAAGTAAATGCATTTAGTTTATTAATTTAATGAGAGAATTTTATCATTATTTAAGTACTCTCATGCAATGTTTTTAGAAGGCCAGAGTGTCAGAGCGTTTAATTCCTCACATTGACTTTTAAAAAAATATGATATAAAATAATATTTTGATAGATGTTTGAATTGATTTATTTTTAATAGTTTTTGGTGGGTGTTATGACTAGGTAATTTTAACTAGCTTTGCAATATCTGTGTATAAAATTTGAAAATGAGGCACAATTATTCTCAATCGAGTCAAAAAAATCAGTAAAGGTGCAAACCCAACAATCTAGTTAGAATTACTGGTGATCCAAATAATATTAACATTAGGGAAAATGATCAAAATTATCCTTAAACAATTTGAAATAGCTTATATATACCCTTAAACTTTATTTCGGCTCAAAACTATCCTTCCCGTCATACTTGGGTCAAAAGTATCCTACTTATTAACGGAAGTTGTTAAATGACACGTGGATGTCATATGGATGCCACATTGCATGTCAATAGGATTCCACTACCATGTAGACTAAATTGAAAAAGGTCAAAAATACCCTTAAACTATTTGAAATAGCTCATATTTACCCTTAAACTATATTTTGGCTCAAAATTACCCTTTCCGTCAAACTATTGGATCAAAAGTACCCTTCTTATCAATAGAAGTTGTTAAATGTCATGTGGATACCACATTGCAAGCCAATAAAGTTCCACTGCCGCATAGACTAAATCCTAATTACTTCCCCCCTCATTTCATTATTTCAAAAATGATATATTCACACGTTTTTTCATACTTTTCTTCGTGGCTGGGTTTCAAAGTAGATATTCATGCTTGTAGGTTAGTAAATATTTTTTCTTATTTTATTATGTTTACGATTTCAAAGCATGATAGTTAGGATTTCACAACTTTTCCCTAATTTCGCAGCTAAAGCTTCGTAGCTTTTTTGGGGGCTGAGTTTAAAAGTAGATATTCATGGTTGTAGGTTAGTAAATATTTTTTCTTATTTTATTACTTTTACGATTTCAAAGTATGATAGTTAGAATTTCACAATTTTCCCTTCATTTCGCGGCCAAGGTTTCATAACTTTTTTCGGAGTTGAGTTTCAAAGTGGATTTTCGTGGTTGTAAACACAATAAAATAAGAAAAAAGTATTACTAACCTATAATCACGAATATCCACTTTGAAACCCAGCGACGAAAAAACTGTGAAACCTTAGCCGCGAAACGAGGGAGAAGCGGTGAAATCATTTCTGGAAAATAATGAAATGAGATAAAAATGAGTAATTAAGATTTAGGGATTTAGTCATGTGATACATGTGGAATTTAACAACTTCCGCTAATAAGAAGGTCAATTTTGACCCAATAGTTTGACGGGAAGGGTAGTTGTGAGCCGAAATATAGTTTAAGGGTATATATGAGCTATTTCTGATAGTTTAATGATATTTTTGAGCATTTCTCTTTTAGTCTATGTGGTAGTGGAAATCTATTGGGGTGCCATGTGACATCCACATTAATTTTCATTAACTAGAAGGGCACTTTTGACCCATTAGTTTGACGGGAAGGGTAGTTTTTGAGCCAAAATATAGTTTAAGGGTATATATGAGCTATTTCAGATAGTTTAAGGGTATTTTGACCCTTTTTCGTTAACATTAAGGTTCAGCTTGCTCAGTGCTCCTCTTCGTTCGATATTGTTTGTCATGATTTCTATTTTTAGAGTCAAATTATAAAACTTTGACAAACATTTTAAGATGTATTTTTTCATCATATTAATATGCAAAAAATTATAATTTGTAGTACTTTCATATAGTTTTAGAATATCTATTTTTTTTAAAAAAAATATCAAATTAATGTGATCCAATTTACCTTTAAAAATTAATCAAATTGACTTTCGATAAGCACAACATGACAAACAATTCCGAACGGAAGGAGTAGATACTATGACTTAGGCTAAACAAATTGGTGATCCCACCAATGGTGAATTAATATAGTTTCAGTTTCATACATTATTTTCCTGAGAAGCAAATAGCTTATTTATTTGACCCAATTTTAATGAGACTCTAAAGTGAAACTTAAGAGAGGAGCTTAATATGTATATATTTTTATTATATATACATTTATTTAAAATATACTTTTCTAAGTATTTCAGATACAAAGTCATTAGTTGTTATTTTAATTATTTCTTTTCAATTGATTATATAGCTAATTTTTTCAATCTCTTTTGACTTTTGAGACATTGTCAATCTTATATAAGAATTAATCAATTTAGTTTCAGAAAACTTCTTTCTGCTAAGTCAATTGTTGCCTAAACTGTAACCAGTATTCTATAAGTAACACGTGTATTTAGAAAATGATCAAGTCTTTTTATTTGATTGAGTACTTTCATATGATCATTATCTTTTGATATATTATTTCTCTTAATACTTTTAATTCAAAAAATAATCCAAAACTATCATATCATAATAACTATATTGTGTTAAAAATTTTATAGTTAAGATTATGTTTTTATATTCTCATCATTTCGTGATTTCAATTACCACTAAATAAGAAATCAAAAATATTTTTATATACTTCCATTAGTTCAAATCTATTTTGAAGTGAAAAAACACATAAAGTAATCAACTCTGAATTCAAGAAATTTTGTGATTTCGTTATCAATATTTTCACCAAATTATTTCTTATGAATATAAAATCTATATTATCTCACAGCACTCATAATATGTTAATTTTTTTTTAAAAAAAACTAACATTTATAAGTATTTTGTCTATTTATTAAAAAAAAAAGGTGACTTGAAAATATGAGCCCAAGCAATGACTTAAATGACCTAAGGGTTGAGATGACTTTGCTCAAGTTACTGTCGGTTTCATTGAGGACATAAGTTATGCTTATGAGAATATCCCGAATAAATTTATACCTGTTCAATAATATTTATTTATATTGTTTTAACACGTTCTTTTAAATTATTATTATAAATTTATTGTGTTATGTGGATGATTCATTAGAGTTATCCAATAATTAATTGGATTCATGTATTAATGTTTCCAATGTGATAAGATTCCAAGATGATATGAATCTTGATGATAACTATGTATAATTCCAAGGTGACCTTTGACTATGATATCTAACACTATAAATAGAGATATCATTCATCATTGTATACACTTGAATAAGAAGAAAATTTCCCTTCTTCTATCTACTTCTCTTGTCTTCTTCTCTTTATGATTATATTCTTGTGAGCTTGATTTTATAACAATTATATAATTTTATTTATATTATCCTTTAAATATAATAAATATAATATTTTGAAAAATATAATAAAAAAAATAAGAGTAAATTAGAAATTAAGTGTATTATTCATGAATTTTATAAATTGAACAAATATTGTTGGACGGAGGAAGTATACAACCATACAATAGCTAATGTGTTACTCCTCTGTCCCTAATTACTTATCGATTTTCTTAATTATCCTTAATTATTTGTCCATTTTGATAAATCAAGAAATGTCAACTTTTATTAATCTATTGCATCCTCAATTAATTACTTTAAAAATGATAGAACTCTTTGAAAATATTAAGTTTTAATTCATCAACTTTATAATTAATACTAATAAAATAATAAACTATATAAATTATTTTTTTAATAAATATGTTAATTTAAAAATGATATAATAATTAAGAACGGATACTAAGATTAGTCTGCATAAAATTCTCAAAATTATATATGAACTGTAGCGATTATTTCTCCAAAAATTTTCCTTCAAAGAGATATTTGAGCAAAATTGAGCATAAGAGCACGGTGAGCCACAATAGAAAACTGTAGCTACGTGGCAGAATGTGAGCCACTTGGACATCATGCAAAATTAAAGACCCAATACTATGATAAACCAATAAATAAATTAAAAAAAAACGTAACCAAAAACAAACAACAAATCAAGAATCTACACACCATTATCCAAATCAAATCTTAGCCCTCCATCCCTTTTCATCAACGGCAGTCATCTCCTTAATATCTCTAACCATATCCATCAAAATCATACAAAAATTTCATAAAATCTCCACACTCACTCTCTCAGTTCTCACACACTACACAACCATGGCTTCAATTGCTCTCAAAACTTTCATCGGCCTCCGTCAATCCTCGCCGGAAAACAACTCTATTAAAATCTCTAAATCCCTCCCTACCAACCAAACCCACCGTAGGCTACGTATCAATGCTTCTAAGTCCAGCCCAAGAGTCACCGGCAGAAACCTCCGCGTTGCGGTGATTGGTGGTGGTCCTGCTGGTGGCGCCGCTGCAGAGACGCTCGCTAAGGGTGGAATTGAGACCTTTTTGATAGAACGCAAGATGGACAACTGCAAACCCTGCGGTGGTGCCATCCCACTCTGCATGGTGGGCGAATTCGATCTACCTCTCGATATCATCGATCGGAAAGTCACCAAGATGAAGATGATTTCCCCATCCAACGTCGCTGTCGATATTGGACAGACTCTGAAGCCTCACGAGTATATCGGTATGGTGCGCCGCGAAGTACTCGATGCCTACCTCCGTGACCGTGCTGCTGAAGCCGGAGCCTCTGTTCTCAACGGCTTGTTTCTCAGAATGGACATGCCAAAAGCCCCAAATTCACCATACGTCCTACACTACACATCTTACGATTCCAAAACTAACGGCGCCGGCGAGAAGTGCACCCTGGAAGTTGACGCCGTTATCGGCGCAGACGGCGCGAATTCCCGTGTCGCAAAATCCATCAACGCTGGGGACTACGAGTACGCCATTGCCTTCCAGGAACGAATTAGAATTTCCGATGATAAAATGAAGTACTACGAGAATTTAGCTGAAATGTACGTCGGCGATGACGTTTCCCCTGATTTTTACGGTTGGGTTTTCCCCAAATGTGACCACGTTGCCGTCGGCACAGGCACCGTTACCCACAAAGCAGACATTAAGAAATTCCAGCTAGCGACAAGACTGAGAGCCGATTCCAAAATCACCGGCGGAAAAATCATCCGAGTTGAGGCTCATCCAATTCCAGAACACCCAAGGCCAAGAAGATTGCAAGACAGAGTCGCATTAGTTGGGGATGCAGCAGGATACGTGACGAAATGTTCAGGCGAAGGGATCTACTTCGCGGCGAAGAGTGGACGTATGTGTGCTGAAGCAATTGTTGAAGGATCAGAAAATGGGAAGAGAATGGTGGACGAGAGTGATTTGAGGAAGTACTTGGAGAAATGGGACAAGACTTACTGGCCAACATACAAGGTGCTTGATATCTTGCAGAAGGTATTTTACAGGTCGAATCCAGCAAGAGAAGCTTTCGTGGAGATGTGCGCTGATGAGTATGTGCAGAAGATGACATTCGACAGCTATTTGTACAAGAAAGTTGCACCAGGAAACCCCATTGAAGACTTGAAGCTTGCTGTGAATACCATTGGAAGTTTGGTGAGGGCTAATGCACTAAGAAGGGAAATGGACAAACTCAGTGTATAAGAAGAGGATAAAATTTCATAGTAGCTAATATTTTGTAAACTTGATTTGTAATTGAAGTACTTATGCCTTTCATCGAATTTCATGTTACTTCTTAATTAATAAGCATTCCTGTCAATGTTGTTGAAGCTAGTTTAAACTTCGAATTTGGACTAAACTTTCTAAAGATTAGATAAGTGAATAATGAGGTTGTACTGATATATGATTTTATACAGGAAACAAAGATTAATTTTTTTTAATGTTCGAAGTTCAAACAAAGGGTTGTGATTGTGACTTGTGAGTAGTCATTTACATTGCAGGAATATTAGTTATGTGGAGACATTATTTTACATTTTCATTGAACACCAACGCAAATGACATTAGCATACTTCAAAGAAAATGACCTTTAGTGTTCATTAAGCAAATGGCCTTTTGTATGCTTCAAAGCAAATGATCTCCAGTATATTGACCTTTTAGTATATTGAAACCAAAAGCTTCACAAAATTATCTTTTTATGATTCAAAGCAAATGACCTTTGGTTTATTGAAAGCAAGGAGTATTTGGGTCACACGTTATAGCTATGGAACAGTGATTATTTATATTTATAAACAATAATGAAGAGATTGACATACCAACAATATAATAATATATAGGAATTATTGTGCTGGAAATGTTATGTAGAGGCTCTAGCTTACCATTTTAATGAAAATTTAGTCTTTAAATATTTTAATCTCTCTAACCATATGGCCCCTTGAGGGCCTTAGGATGGAGTCTATCTAGCCTAGAGTATAAAATTGAAACCCAATTAATTGCATGTCATTCTCAAATGTTAGGTTTGTGTCCCAGCAAGTCTAAACACTAATTGATTAGGCACACCAACTCTAAAATATATAGTCTCGACTTCATTTATTTAGTTAAATGAGAATTTATAGCTATTAAGTTTAACCTCAATTGGTAAATTTGAGTTTGAATTTTAAAAATCTTAAGCGTTTTAACGATAGTATGTATTTATTAGAAGAATAGTAGTCCTTCCATTTATTTCATATGAACACAATTCTAGAAAGAATCTATGTTTTCGCCTCAAATATATCTATGAATATAAGGCATCTCATTAAAATATTAAATAAAATAAAAACAAAAAACATCGGTGTTATGCTAATAAAGAAAAATAAAATAGAAAAGTGTGTTTTAAATTGGACGGATGAAAAAGAATCAAAGAAAGGGAGATTCCATTTTTTCACCGTTGAATTTTAGATGGAGGCGTCATCAGTCGATGTGATCGAAGGGTGCGTTTTGACGGAGAGCCATATTTTGTGCCACTACTTCACCAACTCACCTTGTTTTTATATGAAAACCTACCCGTTTTTTAACCCTCTCTGCAGACTCACTCGCATTTTCTTTCAGGCAAAAACGCACAAATTTCTCTCTCTCCAAATCTCTCGACCCCTCCATTTCACTTTCCCAGCTCCGCCGTATTTTTCTTCTGAGGTAATTCCATCTCTGCTCTTTAGATTTACGTATCTAGTTTTGTATTTTCTCTCTGCATCATTTTGGATCTATAGTTTTATCTTTGAACTGCTTCCTTGATTTCATCTAGTTCAGGTTCGGATCAGTTACTGGATTTTGGCATTCTGCTTTATTGATTCTGTTTGTTGATATCGATAGAATGCTGTAGCTCTCATGTAAATCAACTTTTTTATGTGTGTTTTCGTCTGTTGCAACTCTAGATCTGTTAAACCCTGCTGTTTTTATTTACTCGATATGATTCTGCTATTTTGATTTATTTGATATGATTCTGAGTTTGAAATCAAACTGGGAGTAATCGGATCTCTCCGGCCTGCTTCTCTAGATGAAAATATAATGATGCTTTGGAATCGATGTTTGATGTAAACTTGTGCAGTGATAGCTAAGGCTATTTCCGATTTTCTAGTTGTGCTTGTCATATATAATTTCATACATATAATAAGCCTGTGCGTCCGGTTATTCATTTTAATTAGCTCATCCACTATTGCCAGCCATTTTCCGTTTCCCACTGAAATAGAGAGTGAAACAATGATATGATCTAGTAGTTTGAGGTGCCTCTGATGCATGTGTTATATTCTAGAGATACACTTTTGCAGTCAAATTTAACCTCTCAGTTTCTTCTATTCGAAATATTGTCTATTTTCGCATATTCAACAGTCAGCTTGACCAATTTTCTCACGCCGAAATTCCTTGGTTGAAAGTAATATTGATAGTTTTGGAAGGAAAATATTTTGGTTTTAATTTTCTGTGCCATTTTGTGATGGAATGCCCCTGCATCACTGTACTGGGTCGGCCTTCTGTATCATTTGCAATCTGGGTCCATCTTTCTCTAATGTCCATTTCTCCATCACTTATTCGTATTCATTGTTCGCTGAAGAATAGAGCAGAGGCTACATGTATGACGTAGATGAGTCTGTCATCTTGTTGGAGCTGCCGAGTCCTCTATTTAAGTGGTGACTAGGTTGCAGCAAAGATATGTGTGCAGTCTTTCTTTTCTGTGTTTTAAACAAATTATGAATGCGAGTTGTGAAGACTGAAACAATTTTCTTGAGTGTCTTAGGTGAAGATTTTATCAGTGGTGTGGACCACATACTGAACTCCATTTCTTTTGGGATAAAATGATTGTTATTTGGTCCTCTGTTGCTAGTTTTTTTTCTATTGTTGGAAAGTTTGTTATAGCAACGGTTGTGGCAGAATAGTTGGTTTGATTCACGTGATTAGCTAAGCTGACAAGCAAATGGGTTTTTTTATTCCATTCAAAGCTGGTCAGATGTGTTTTGCTGATGCAGTATTTTCTATGACAAGCACTGTGCTATACATTTACTATTGATACCTTCTTTTGTTTTTTGGTATTAAGAACTAACTTTTGCTGTTGGGCGCACCATAGCAGTGTGGATCAGGATTTGTTTGTCTAATCTCCATAGCAATACCTGCCCTCTCGTTTTTGACAAAGCTCGGCTGACTCTCTGGTTTCTTCTGTTAGTAACCCTGTTCCATATAAATTCAGTTTTTGGCTGTCTATACAATGTCATCTCTTTTAAGAGCGAAGAATCAACCCGTTAATATCTGCACTCTTGTTCTGAACCAGTTTGGCATACTTTCTAGTTTATTCAGTTGATTCCTCTGTGAATAGGTATTGGGTTTTTTTGGCCTACTTCTTAGTTTATTCTGTTGATTCCTCTGTGATTAGGTTTTTAGGATTTTCAGATTGGTTGAATCTATGTAATTACAATCTTTGCAAAACAGATACTCCTCCCATTCATCTCTGCATATTATTCTAAGAGCCCATATGGTCATGATTTGATATCAAGTTGACTTGAAGTTGAAATGCAATTTAGATCTCAAAAGGTGTATTTTTTTCTCATAAACATGAAAGGCCCCACAATTTTTAAACTATCAAAACTTCTCCAATTCTTACCAGCTTACCAAATGAGTTTAGTACGTGATGCCTGACTTAGACAGGAGTCTTGGCTTTAAACTTTGTCAAGGACAATAGCCTGGTATTTAATTGGAGACAATTTCAAACTCTGCGCTTCTGGCACTCAGTGATTTCTCAATAATAATAAAAAAGGATCTTCTCCTTCCTACTTTACTTTTTACAGCGCTATCCTTTTTAATGCAATTATGTTTTCTTAAAAGTGCTTATATCTCCCTACATTACTTAATCTAAAACAGGCAATTGAATCTCATTTTTCAAAATCTTGCATTATTTTGGTATTGATGTCAATAGTAAGGGTAGAACAATGGAAGTGATACTCTTAAGGTTATAATACAGCTACGAAACAGTAAAATATTAGTACTTGAGTATTATTTTAGAAACTAGAACTAAGATCCCTTAAATGGTAATCTCGAGGGAGACTCCTCGAGTAAAGATGCCTATTTCATTTAACTCGATGTGCATCATTTAGATGCTAAGTTTGTCTATATTGGAAACTGAATGAAGCACATTACTGATTCTTTCTTCATGCAATGTCACATATTTTTATGTAACAAATAGGGTTAGATTCTTAATCATGCATCAGATGAAATTGTTGATAGAAAATTAACAACATCTTTCTGCTTTGCAGGGTGTGAAATGGCAGCTACATCAGCAACTACTCTATCAGTTGGCTCAACCACATCTCTTGCTTGCAAAGGGAGCTCAATATCACAATCAAAAGCCTTTGGTGTGAAATTCAACTCCAAAAACAACATTAGGAGTTTCAGTGGTTTGAAGGCTGCGACAACTGTAAGCTGTGAATCAGAATTGTCCTTTCTTGGTAAAGAAAGTCTTGCTGCCCTTAAACAATCTATTACTCCAAAGGCCCAAAAAGGAAACAGGGGATATGTTAGTTGTGTTCAGCCTCAAGCATCTTACAAAGTGGCTATTCTTGGAGCGAGTGGTGGTATTGGCCAACCTTTGGCTCTTTTGGTCAAGATGTCACCACTAGTTTCAGAGCTGAACCTTTATGATATAGCTAATGTCAAAGGAGTTGCAGCTGATCTCAGTCACTGCAACACTCCCTCCCAAGTTTCAGATTTCACTGGAGCATCTGAATTGGCTAACTGCTTGAAAGGTGTAAATGTGGTGGTCATACCTGCTGGTGTTCCAAGAAAGCCAGGTATGACACGTGATGATCTGTTCAACATTAATGCAAACATTGTGAAGACATTGGTCGAGGCTGTTGCTGATAACTGCCCTGATGCATTTATCCACATCATTAGCAATCCAGTCAACTCCACAGTGCCAATTGCAGCAGAGGTGTTGAAGCGAAAGGGTGTTTATGATCCGAAAAAACTTTTTGGAGTTACCACCCTAGATGTAGTTAGGGCAAACACATTTGTTGCTCAGAAGAAAAACTTGAGGCTTATAGACGTAGATGTGCCAGTTGTAGGTGGCCATGCTGGTATTACCATTTTGCCTTTGTTATCAAAGACAAAACCATCAACTACTTTCACTGACGAAGAAGTACAGGAGCTAACTGTAAGGATTCAAAATGCTGGCACTGAAGTTGTGGAGGCAAAGGCTGGTGCAGGGTCTGCTACACTTTCCATGGCTTATGCTGCTGCAAGATTTGTTGAGTCCTCTCTCCGTGCACTTGATGGAGATAGTGATGTCTATGAGTGTGCTTTTGTGCAGTCTGACGTATCAGAGCTTCCATTCTTTGCTTCAAGGATTAAAATAGGAAAGAATGGGGTTGAGGCTTTGATTTCATCTGACCTTCAAGGATTGTCTGAGTATGAACAGAAAGCTCTGGATGCTTTAAAGCCAGAATTGAAGTCTAGTATTGAGAAGGGTACAGGTTTTGTTCAGAAAGAACCTGTAGCTGCTTAGGATAATACAAGCTGAAGAAACGATGACAGGAATAAAGCAATTTAGCAAAATTCACGTTGATCAACATATTCCAGTTTTGCAGTTGAGTTGAAAGGTGCTTCTGTTACGGAGTAACAAACAATAGGATGTAGAATTGTATCTCCTTTCTGGTATCGGTATGTAACTCTCAAGTGACGATGTTGAGGCACTCTTGTCATGTTCCTTTTCTTTTTTTTGGGTGAAATCAACTCTTTCTATCTCTCTTGAATCTGAGTGTCATTGTGGGGATTGTGTGATGAAAAATCATGAAGTACTTCGATTTATTCTGAAACTTAGCTATGCTAAAAGTGAGTATTCTAAACCCGTTATTCACTTTGCTTACCCAATTTTGTTCTCAAATATTGCACAAGATGATTCTCTCAGAACTCCAAAAATGTGTCTCCCAACCTGAACAAGATCATATTGCCGCCACGAGATCACAATGTCCAATTAGAATGACAAATTCTATAGAAATCTATCTATTTGACTAGTATGTGATATTAACCAATTCTTTACTTGGGTCTGATACTAATGGAAGAAATTTAACAAAAGAAAGATGATGGGAAAGGAATTGAACAGTCCTTCGATAAGAACTTTATTATAGATCACTTTGCCAGTTTGCGTCTGTTCTATGTAAAGCTCCCTCTGATCATAGTCTTCTGCAGTCACTATCTTCCATCTGGAAAATGCAACAATTTTCTCAGCTTATAACTCCTTCAGTTCAGTCCATAAGCACGGGAAGTTTCGCCTTTATACTGATCACAACGTAGTAATAACAAAATCAACTGCATCTGTAATTTGACATATATTATAGATTCTCTCACTCTGGTAATTAGTCTAGTTAAATGTAGACTCAAAGCTGTATTCAGCGATAATGGAATTTTCTCTATCCTGTATGTGTAGATTCCACTGATGAATGATTAGTTCGACTCCACATTCGATATCAATGTCATCATCCTCTCAAAAGAAAAATCTATTTAAGTCCAACTTCCGTTCTGCTCCAGAATTTACTGGCTAAACATCTTACAGTTACCAATAGTCATTGCACGAGCATCGACCTTCTCTGAAATGATGGAAGCGGTTCCGATCTCTAATGACAACTTCTCGACTATAGACTGCTGACAGTATCTTGGCAAAGTTATGGCAGTCAACACAAATCCGGAGGTCTTTTGCAACTCTAATTGACGTGCCAGGTGGAGTTGATAGAACCGCAAAAGCTATAGCCAATTTCTCACTGTGATAAGATAATGCAATCTGCTTCTCTTCTGTACCTACATTGTGCAACTCTGCCACTGTCTCAGCAACGTATCCTGCTATCCTAAGTTGCTGATTGATCTCGTCCAACGTCTCGTAAATTTCTGTCTTTCTTGGGTGCGAAAAGTCATTTGCAACAAATTCATGTATTTTTCCTCTGAACTCAATAGTACTACAAGCAGGGTTGGTTTGGATTCCCCTGTCTTTCATCATTTTTCTCACGTTTACTACCTTACCCCAATCACCAAGCGATGAATAAATATTCAACAGTAGTACGTAATCTCCGGCTTCTTGTGCTTTAAGTTCAATCAAACGCTCAATGACTTGTTCTCCTAGGTCAGCTTGGTGATGAATCCTACAAGCTCCTAGTAGAGTCCTCCATATTGTTGCATCTGGTTTGACCTTCATCGAATTTATAAGGTTGTAAGCTTCATCAACCATACCAGCACGACCCATTAGATCAACCACACACCCATAATGATGAATGTTTGGTGAAATCCCAAACTCTTTGCTCATACTATTGAAAAACATCCTACCCTCATCAAGTAGTCCAGAGTGACTACAAGCAGAAAGAACCCCAGTGAAAGTCTGATCATCAGGGGAAACACCTGCTCTTTGCATCTCCCGAAATGCCTCAATTGCATCTCTGCCATAACCGTTGCTAGCCAACCCCGATATCATGGCAGTCCAAGACACCACATCTTTTTCGGTCATTCCCTTAAACACCTCAAAAGCCTTTTCGAGGCAACCACACCGAGAGTACATAGTTATAAGTGCATTACAGATATTCATTGCCTTGTCAAAACCATGTTCTTCACAATATCTATGAACTCTCTCACCAAATGCCAATGCATTCAAATTTGCACAAGCCTGAAGTAACATCAAACAAGTAACATCGTCAGTCTGGCAATCATACGAGCTCTGCATCATATCAAATACACCCAAAGCATCCCGAGTTCGTCGGTTACGCATATATACAGAAATCAACACATTCCAAGCTATTGTATCTCTATGAGACATTTCATCGAACACTTTGCAAGCTTCGGTATACTTCCCATTAGATGAATAAAAATCCATCAATGTGGTCAGCAGCCGTCCATCAGATTGATGCCCATCTCTCAAGATTCGAGCATGAATCTGTAGCCCACCAAATAAAGACCCAATCTTTATACAACAATTTGTAACGAATGAAGATGTTAGAGAATTCGGTGACACACCCGACCTTAGCATTTCTTGATACAACATAAAACCATTTCCCGGTGAATCACTCATTCCGTAAGCTCTAATCATGATGTTGTACTGGAAAACATCGGGTTTTCTAAATTTTGAAAATACCTGAGAAGCATAACCCAAATCATGGAATGGAGGAAGAGCAATACCAAATAAGAAAGGTGAGAAATAAATTGGATCTTGAAAGAGAGAGTTGCGGATGAGATGGGCGTGGATTTGTAGCAAATGGGGCTTACTAGAAGTTGACTTGATAAGCGAAATCAAAGGTTCGGTTTTCTCGGTATGCAAGTGACTGGTATGATTTGTGAATCCGGTATGGCATTGGCGGTGGTTGTCTACACGCACCGCCGCTTGAGAAGACAGCCAACGGAAGGCGGACACAGAAGAACATTGAGGAGAGATTGCTCTCATTCTCTAATTTGTTATGCCTCAAACTGGTACACAATGTGTTGTTGCAAGTGTGGCGGAATTAAACAAGTCCAACTACTTCACTAGTCACGGTTCGAGTCTGATTTATCAATGGATCAACCGTTATTGCTAATGTAACATATAATTAATAAAACTCTTGCACTTGAATATCAATTGACCATAACAAAACAAATACAAACAAGAAATAAGAATTTGTAGACCTTGCGGCTGATTTATTGTTCATTTTAGTTATCGAAGGCAGTCCTTTGTGCGTTCTTTTAAGCAGTGTCATATCCAATTAATCATTAGTCAAATAGTATGAAATGTGATAGTTATGAAACATTCCACATATAAAAAAGGTTCGTAATTATTAGTTGTAAGGTGTGATATATGATTGATACGAGTTATTTTATATATTAATAAGATTACTGTATTTTGTAATTAGTAGTCGTAAGGCGTGATATATGATTGATGCGAGTTATTTTATATATCAATAAAGTTACTGTATTTTGTAATTATTAGTCGTAAGGTATGACATATGATGTGAAATATGAACCATAAGGTTACTATATTCTGTAATTATTAGTTGTAAGGTCTGACATATGATATGAAATATGAACCATAAATACATAAGGTTACAATATTCTGTAATTATTAGTTGTAAGGTGTGACATATGATGTGAAATATGAATTATACATACATAAAATACTGTATTTTGTAATTATTAGTTGTAAGATGTGTCATATAATGTGAAATATTATTGATGCGAGTGACTCCATATATACATAAAGTTACTATATTTTAATTTATTTAACATAAATTTATTAATATACCATTAATGATATGTTATGTCAAAAGAACATCTTTTTATCCATTTTCCTGTTAACTAATCTGTCATTCCTGAAAAAATTCTAAACTAATTTCCAGCAAACAAGCATTTCACACATGATTTATATAAAGAAGTATCACATCTCAAATGGATGTGATATAGGCAATTTACATCGGCACAAAACATTAGTAATTGATCTCAAGATCTGCACACTGAAATAACTTTACCGTTGCGCCTAACATCCGTCTAACCGCACTAATAATAACATAGATGCTAACCAAAAAAAAAACAGAAAAGAAAAGTCTAGTCATGCAACGTTGGACTATTGTAAGAGAAACAATCAGCAAGAAGAGACTTAATCTCTTCATCATCTTCTTCATGTTGATCACCAATAGCAACATTATCATCAACTGAAGTAGTAGTAGAGCAATAACTACCAAAAGAAGCATGTAATTCTGGCATACACAACAGTCTTCTCCTCTTGTAGTTAGCCTTAAAGCAAGCTTGCCTTAATCTCTTCGTCTTCTCCTCAAGTTCCATGTCTGGTATTTCTTCCATCTTATTCTTCTCTTTCTCTAATAGCTTTATCACATCCTTCAACTTTTGTTCCATACCATTTCCTCCCACCTTCTCCAATTCCTGTATATATTGTTTCATCATATATATATATATATATATATATATATATAATAGAAAAAGATGCACTTTTTGGCTATTTACTATGTTGTTTGGACTCTTTCAAAATGTCAACGAATGCATATGAATAAGCATATTTGTAAAATATTTGATAAAGATACAACATTGAAAGTGAAGAGTACTACGTGTGCAACTTTAGGCGATCAACATATAATATTACTATATACTATTGAAAGAAAAGAGTGTAAGGTATGTGTATATAAAAGAGAGTGAATTCACCTTAACATTCTTGATTAATGTTTGAAGACTCATCAACTTCCTATGAGGCCATCTTCTAATTCCCAAATCCCTACATCTTTTCTTCAAAAGTGTCAACCCGATATTAAGCTCCTTTGCAGCTCGAGTAATTGGCATATAAAAATACTTTGAAATTGCATCTCGTGATAACATTCTTGAACTATTAATCTCCTCTCTAATATTATCCTTCTCTTTTTCCGTTACAATAATTTCCTTATTAGCCACTATTTCTTGTTGATTAATGTTATCACATAACAACACTTGTTGGTTCCTATTTCCCACTAATTCACCACTCATTTCATTCAACATTCTAACTTCATTTCCAATTTCATCATAGCATAACTCTCCTGCACCCATTAAAAAAATTACTAGTCAATATATTTTTTTTATAAAATATAATAATACTATAGTACAAAACATGATCATCACCTGGGGTAAGGCTATAAAAAGATGAATAAAATGGATCTTCGAGAGTGCATTCCATTTCCATCAAAGGATTAGTATTAGCAGTATTTTCTTGAATAGACAAATCATACTGATAGTCGATAGCATAGTGTCCTGAAAATTCACTGTTTTTATACGTAACATGTTAATATATATGACCATACGTTAAATAACAACAACATATTCATTTAAATGAACAGAGTCTACATAGATTTTATCATTACCTCTTTAACTTGAATTATAGAGACTAGTTTCGACATATCAAATAATTTGAACTAGAAAAATTATTTTCGACACATTAAATAAAGAAGAAAAAATAATTTCTTGAAGTAGATAAAATTATAATGAATTATCACCTGAAATCATCAAGATAAGGGAGTTGTGGTGGAAGAGATAATAAGTCTTGATGATTATCTTGCTTTGTCATGATGAATTCAAAGTTTGACTGATCACTTCCCATATTTGGCATAGAGATGAAATTATAATATATATTAGTATAAGAAGATTAATTAAAAATGACTTCTTTAGGTTTATTTTAGTTTAAGGAGAGGGAGAAGAAGATAAGGCATGGATTATAAGTGAAACTAATGTGAAAGTAATTATTAGGATTAATGAGTGCATTGATAACCGTGCGCCGTCATTATGCATGCATGTTTAGCATTAATTAATTACATTCATCAACATTGGTATTGATTGATACGTTTTGTGCCCACGTACACCTGTGATAAAAACTTGTAATTATGATTTCTTTTTGGAATTTGATCCTCAATTTTTATTAAAGGATAAAATTGTTGTTTACATCTTTATGTCGAAAATTAAATAAAAGCACCTTGAAAATTAAAGATTATGCAAAGAGTAGTGATCGATGTAACAGAAAGTTTAATAGTTCGTTCGATATTAGAAAAATAACATAAGTATTAGATTCATTGGAACTTCCCATTCCATAGGGACTAGGAAGTCTAATTATCTGTTAATTTCTTTACTCCAACTTTGAAGGGAGGGTGGGATCGCTGATTGCTGCTCTTCGATCAGTTTCATATTAGTTATCTATTTTTTTTTCTATATATTACTAAGAAATCAGAAATCTAAAATAAAAATAATAATTTTACTAACTTATACCTAAAAAACTTTTTTCGAAACTTTATAAACTTGGTCATGCACTTTTCAAAAAGAATTAATCATAATAAAAAGAATGGGGGAAATTTAAATATTTTTGTAAATTTACGAATGATCTGAGATATTAATATGGACAACTGATAAGGGAGTGCATGCCAGATTTTATTTAGTAGTTGTTACCATGCACTTTTTTGGGCTGGATTGATGGCAAAATATGATATTGAATTTTATATCATATTAATAAATGTTTGATATATTTTACTATCTCATAAAATTATTCAATCATGATATATTAATGTAGTGTTACTATCAGGTTTAGATGACCAAGATGATTGAAATTTGAAGCACATTTCCCCAATATAATTATTAAGAGTTGCTTTTGATTTGTAATTACTCTAGCATTAGCGTGCAGTTATATTTTGCTCCAGCCGCATTAAGCTCAGATCAATCTGCCTAAAAAGAAGTAAAAAAAGGTTTAGAATTTGCTTTAAAACAAAATCCCCAACCAGGTCATGTGTTCCCTGGGAGTATTTGACTTATGATATAACGTAGCAATCATTCATATTCATAAAAGAAGAGATTTAATGTTTCATCATTCATTTCATTTAGGATCATATTATAACGCTTAGGGGAAGTTACGATTAAATTTATTTATTTATTATTCACTCTAGAGTGTTAATGTCAAATTTATTCGAAATGATACTTCTAATCAGAAGTGGTGGGCTACTGCTTACTTATTGTAGCATTTACTAGTTATACTAACTATATCAAAACAGTATTTAAGAGTGGAGGTTACTGATATATGACAGTAAATATTCCCCTAGCTATTTGCTTCTTTTCAGGCCACGCCGAGTTCTTTTTTCTTTTGCCCTTCTCGTTAGATACTTACATTTTTTTAATTGAGTTCTACTTTATATTCTGAACAAAACGACCATCAATGGTTGCAGAGGGATTATATAGGTTCATCAGATTAACCAAACTTCCCAGGGATTTTCAACAAATTAACCAGATTTTGGTGAGATAATGAATGATGCATCGAAAACTCTAACCAGCAAAAACATTATGTCATCATTACGGATAATGGATTTAAAATGACCAAGATTTGGATTAAACAGCACTTAAAAACACTGATCAGAAGAAATTGGAGATGTACTGTCAGTATCTTGACCTCCCTCCTCTTCCACGGCCACGTCCATATCCACCTCCTCTTCCTCCACCATTAGCATGATGTTTTGTTTGCATGTTTGCCGGAAGGGGTTGAATCTGATCAACACACTTCCTAAAGCTAAAATCATCCACAGTATCGTCCTCCCTAACAAGAAAGAAGCAGCGACTCTTGTATTGTGGATGAAATCGGATTTGGAAAGCACGAACTCCTGAACCAATCTTCCTTTCTGGTTCTAAATGACCCTTCTTAAGTAAGTCGAGCAATATCATATGCTCATACTGCAATACCAAACTAACAAAATGTAAGTGATCAAGATCATCATATCAAACACTCACATGCAAGAACTAAATGTAGTATACCAAAATATATCAACAAATGAATTTTGAGCGAAAATGAATCAGAGTATCAACATTCCTATGCAGTAATAACTCCTCTAAGGTAAGGTTATGACAAATACAAATCATATACTTTTGCTGAGAAAAGATGCTAGTCGAACCCGAAAAAAATTTCAGATAGTCCAACCGCCAATAAAGCACAATGAATTCAAATTTTGGAGCCAAAAAGATAAAAGCTTTGAGGAACATGAATGTAGGAGATACTGAAATGATAAATATAAAGGAAAAACATGTATTGATTCCAATCAAAATCAAGCAGAGTACCATCTCTATTGTAACCAAATGAGTACAAATTGAATAACATATACCAAAGGATTATCCAATTAACACTACTACTTATTCATAGATGTCTGTTGTCAAAATACACATATCCAAGAAAGGATATACAATCAAATACATTAAGGTGTTAAGTTTTAACTTTTGGAAGCAATCACAAGTATCTAAGTCATACATGAGTCAATAGCCACTTGAAAATTATTACAGACAGCAATATATAAAGCAAGTTGATGCTTCAATGAAATGGACATTCAGAATATTAAATGTGAAAAGTTTTTAAATTGCCAACTAAAAATGCCCCAAATATCTATAGTCCATTCAGCTATGCCAGAGTATAACAATTAAGCTAGCAGGGTAATAACTAACTCTTGCTTCGCACTGTAATGGAGAGATTGAGTGATGTTTTACCTTGTTGAGATTGAGATTGACAGACCAGGAATGAAGGAGTTTGTAAAAGTAGTTAAACATCTCCACGGAGGAAACGAAACTCTTAGACCCAAAGCTAACCGGGACAGACACATCTTTCTTTTCCTCTTCCACAGACTGGTCAACTCTTGGTTTCTTCATATCCTCTCCATTCTCTTCATCCTCCGGTACGTCTCCCTCCTCCCTTGGACGCTTCGAGCCGCCGTTAGCGTCATTGGCGGCTGGAACTTCAACGTCCATTTTCTGAACAGAAGTTTCTTCCTTCTCGGCCATTCCTAGGGCTTCGTTGGTTACAGGTTCAGTTTCCGCCATTACTGAGAACTGCCAACTTCAATTTTCAGAAAAGGAACCCTAATTGTAGCTTGAGAGTTTAAAAAGTGTAATCAGCAGGATTAGGATACTTTGCAAGCTGCGGAAGAATTTGACAAATAGCCACTAATTAAGTGTGAGTCTACATTTCAAAACTATTCTGCATTAACCAATATGAATAAGTGGGCCTTTGGCCCGTCATATTTCTAATTGGGTTAAAACTTCGGAAAAATTACTCAACAAAGCAAATTTAAATTATTTAATTACTTATTATAGCTATAGTTTGCTATAATTATCACTCGCAATTAATATTATACATTAATTACATGGGCTGACTTTGAATTTGTACAATTAGTTATGTTTGCATATGTATAATTCATCGGAATATAAAAATACATATGTATAATATACAATTATTTGACATATATACATATACAATTCACCTCTCTCCCACTCTCTGCCTTCTCTCACTCGCCTGTCTTCTCTCTCTCCTAATCTTGCTCGCCCTATGTACAAATGTATGTGTATAATATATGATTATATACATATATAATTCACCTCTCTTCCACTCTCTGTCCTCTCTTGCTCGCCTCTCTCCTCCCTCTCTCGATCTCGCTCGGCTCTCTCCTCCCTCTCCCAATCTCTCTTCCCATATATACAAATACATATGTATAATATACAATTATCTAACCAATATATATATACTATTCACCTTTCTCCCACTCTTTTCCTCGTCTCTCTTGCCTCTCTCCCCTCTCTTCCAGTCTCGCTCGCTTCTCTCCTCCATGTAACCTGTAGTTATAGATTGTAATTATCAAACTATAGCTATGTAAAATAATTAATTATATTTAAATGACTATATATGAAAGTTCCCCTAAAACTTAAAAGAGAGACATATATCAACTTATAACTCATTGTAAACATTCATATTAAAAAAGACCCATTTGCAAAAGAATCTATAGATAAATGGCACAAAATATCGTCTCTGAGATTTAATTAGCGCAAAATCTTAGTTGCTCAATTGATTGATCATTTCAACTTTTATCTTGTCGTCTCATGTCCTCTTCCCCTAGGCCTTAAAAAAAGGAGATTTCATTGGCATAAAATTATCATATTTTATTTTGAGAACAACTTTCACATATGACAAACACAACAATCATGTTGGTATGTTATAACTATAGTTCATATAATTGCATTTCATAGCAAACATGCTATGCTATTTCGCTATAGATATATACAAAAAAAGTTAGGATATTTCGCTATACATATATACAAAAGAAAAAATTGTATGATTCGCTGGCTTCCCTTCATATTTGTATAATTTCTCTGGTAGGCCATTTTGTACAGATTGTTGTGAGCCTTGCGTTTGTATAAATCATTGGCAGCTTCTCAATTCAATTTTATGTGTTTGTATATTTGTATAAATTTTCAATTTGTATATAATTGAATCGAAATAAAACGTTTGTATATTAAATATCTCTCTCTCTCTTTCTCTCGCTTTATTCAAATAGAAATTAAATATTGTATGTTGTATCATCTATTTTTGTATAAAGTGAGAAAAAGAGAAAGGCGAAAGAGAATTGTGCAGGAGAATCTTTGTATTATATATATTTTATAAGTGTATACAATTAAATCGAAATAAAATGTTTGTATATTAAATATCACTCTCTCTCGCTTTATTCAAATAGAAATTAAATATTGTATGTTGTATCATCTATTTTTGTATAAAGTGAGAAAAAAGAGAAGGCGGAAGAGAATTGTGCAGGAGAATATTTGTATTATATATAATTTATAAGTGTATATGACGAAAATGTATATATTTGATACGTATATACAATTTCCTATATACAAATAGAAACACATTTTATACATTTCTATTTATATAAAGTGAGAGAGGCGAGAGAGAGAGTGTGCTGCGTGAAAGAGGGAGAGTATCGAGCGAGAATTTCAGGGAGAGAGACGATTGTCAACAGTTTACTACGGGGCACAATAAAATCAAATTGTGATTATAACATTTAATTCAAATTAATAGTTTCACATTATATATCATTTTTTTCTTTATTTTATAACATTCACGTTGAATAATTATTCTTACTTTTCTTTTTTTAAATTTTATATATATTTATTAATGTAAGAATTAATTAGTGTTAAATGACAAACTCTACTACTCCAAAACATATGCACATGCTCTTTTAAATATTAGGTATTGTTTCTTGTCATATTTCCCTTTTTTTCACCACCCCACCCCCAACCCCATAATCCTTTCAAGGTGGATTAGGATATATGGGAGAAATTAAAAAGAAAATTTCTTATTTTTAACCTACCTATTACCTATAACACCTGTCTTCTAGAAAGGAAGACCATTACGTTTAGCTCTTCTAATTAAAACTCATTTGAATAATGACTTATCTTTTTTATACATTAAAGTCATTATATCACATCATAAGTTAAAATTCAAAAGTACTCACACTTTCTGTATCTTTTTCTTTTCATAATGATGAATATTTTCCTAAAATGACCTTTTCGTACAAACGTGGACAAATAGTGTGTCTTTGCGCGTGAAAATAGTATAGGGAATTTTGTTATTTGTATAGTCGTCGTGTTTAATTTGGTCCAACAAATTTATAAAGTTTTAAATTTGTTCAAAAGTCAAATAATTGACACTGTCCAAGTTTTCTCTGAGTGCTGCTTACGCTGCTTCTTCGAAGGAATAAGTCCTTGTTTAGTAAATATCACATATAATTTCATTATTATTAATTGGTTAAAAAAGTTATATACTACCAAAAAATAGACATATTATATAGATTTTTTCTCCCATTAATGATTTCTTCTTAGATGTTAGTTTAAGTTTTGAGTTAACGTTAAGTCATCTTGTTCTCTTTTATGACTTATCATCAAAAATCGAAGACATACTTGATATTGATTAATAAATATATAAATAAAATAAAATAAATCAAATTACATTATGTAAACATTATTAAAAATATTTTATACTGTTTCATTTTTAATTGAATACGTTTAAAATTTAAATAATTAAAAATCTCAAATATCACAGAAAAGATATACATGTTCTTTTCTGGATATTTGGGGTATAGAATTGTTTCAAAATCATATTTAATATAAGAACATAAAATTTCAGAATTAGAATTTCAAAATATTTGCATTCACAAAAGTTTGAGAGTTTAAGGGGGTGAACTGGAAATATTAGCTTAGTTATTATAAAATATAGTGTAAACACGGTAAAAAATAAAATTTTTATTAGGACAATTTTTTTTAAAAAAATTATAAAAAGATATTCGAATGTTGTTAAGTTTTTCCTAAAGATTTATACACATAAATCATACTTTTGTCTCGATTCATACATATATTTTTTTATTATTTTTCAATTTCATTTCGTGGGAATTTGAGAATTTTCTTCTTTTATCTCTTTCTCCTTGCTGGAAGACTGGAAATAAAATGTTTGTTCCGATAACGGGAAAGTTTATCCCTCTGATCTTAATCATTATTTTGATTACTCAATTTGTTTTATTTTATTTTTTTAAATTCTACTTTATAGTAAAGTTGAGTAATTTATCGTATGCCGGCTTTTAAAGAATAGATATTGGGACTTCCAAACGACGCCGTTATAGGCTTTAGCGGTCCCGCAATTCATGTCGATATAATCTAAAGCGAATATTTACAAAACATTAGTTGATAATCGAAAGGGCCCAAACCGGAAGACTTCTTACAACTATTTCTTCTCTCAAGAAAAAAAAGGAAACTATTCATACAAATTCTCAGAAAACCAAAATCTATCAACAATTTGCATTTTCAGGTACGCCAATTTTTCATCAATCCTCTTATTTTTTTACCAGATTGTTGTTTTTCTTGTAACGGGTTCAAGATTTTTCGTTGCGGTTTGAGTTATTGGGTTCTTGCTTCTCTTATGATCAAATTGATTATGCTTTGATCTTCAAAGCTGGTGATTTTCAAGCTTGGTCCTGTTTTAAAATTTTGTTACCTAGTATATTTCGTGTTGGTAAGAGGAAAATGGAGATTCAGGAGTTGGAAGTGTTTCAAATGCATTTTGCTTTAGTTTCCAAATTGGGTATTTCTTGTCTTGTAAAAAGTCAACAAGGGTTTACGGTATCAGTTTATAGCAACAAGCATACACTTTCTGTTGAAGAGTTCAACTTTACAAAAATGGAATAGCTTAAAATGTCAATTTTGACTTTCCTGTATTCATAGCTCGTTACCAAATGCAGAGAAAAAGAAAAGATTAGTTGCTAATTTAGAGTTGATTGTACTTATGTTTTTGTTGAATGGTTGGGTTTCTCCTAGTTCTTTTTGTCAAGTAAATATGGCATGTGGGTCTTCATACTAGTGGACAAAAGGCTAAAATCTTGTGAGGAGAAGATTGGAGGGAAGTCAATCGTAGGCATTTTATGAATTGGTTGTCTTGTGTGATAGAAAGGGTCACAACCTTGCACTAGGATATATGAAGTTTTAACAAATTCCTTTCTTTTCTTGTTACTTAAGATGGCTGACCATGTTTGTTTATTTTAGGATACGTGGGTGAATTGCTAATGGGAGAACACTTGGCTCTGTGTGTTGATCGTCTTATCACACCTGAATCTTTGCACTCTATGCAAGGGTCAGAGGATGCAGGATCCTCCGGGGGGGATTCTTGCTCTCACACAGTAGGTCAATCTGCCTATGGCACTGCTAATAAGGAGGATGATGAACCAGAAGCTGGAGGTGAAGATGAGCCATTGCTTCAAACTGTGGAATGCCGAATTTGCCAGGAAGAAGATAGCCCGAAGAATTTGGAGATTCCATGTAGCTGCAATGGCAGCTTAAAGGTAGATTTGTGAAGTTTACTTTTCTCTCTCTTATTCAATTAGCTGCTAAATATTGCTTGTGCATTTAATAAATATGTATCCGTACTGCCATCTTTTTTCCCCCTAGTCTGAATGGTGCGACTATTGAAGTTTCTCTTCTCAAGAAGTTGACAGTTACATGATTTATCATTCATGGCTTTCATCTTAGTGAAGTGTTACATCCACTATTTTGATTTGTTTGTGTTGAAGGTGGTCTAGTTTACTGATTTTAGCTGCTAGAAAGCTGAAGAATGATTCTACTGATTATGTCTGTGGTGCAACTGCATGACAGAGGTCTTTTAACGTTTATGCACTTGTGTTTGGTTCTAATTATTCTTTCTTTTTTTCTTATCTTGCGTCTTTGTTACAAAATCCAGTATGCTCATAGGAAATGCGTTCAGCGGTGGTGCAACGAGAAGGGTGATATAATATGCGAGATTTGCCATCAGGTACTTTCTCTATCTGTTGATACCTGTTTGCATTTTGAGTGATGATGCTTCATGATTTGCCTCGCCCCATGACTAAGGCACTTACATCCAAATGAGCTTGAAAAGAGCAATGGAAGGAGGGATAAAGAAATAGCATGGTTTTGCATAGGCAGAGAGTTTATTTGATTTGGAGAGAGTGATAACTCACCTTATGCAGTAATTCATTAATGCATTTTTTCCGTTCAGAAATAGAAGTAATTGGGACTTTATAAATGTTAATGAATACATGCTAAAATAATTTCTAGTTAAGGCTCACTTATTTCGTAAAAGAAGTTACATGTTGACTTTGAGAACTCTATAACTTGCAGCCTTACCAACCTGGATATACTGCACCTCCACCGCCTTCTCTCTCCGAAGATATTGCCATTGACATGAGGTTGGTTGATATCATGAATATTGTTTTGTGCATACCAAAATCTGATATATTTATTTAAGCATTTCCACAATCTATGGAACAGATATATTAATATTCTGATTTTGGTGTTACTTTTCTAAGTATGTTTTTATCTGTATCTTTTCTATATTCCACAGCCCCCAATATCCCAAAAAAGGAAAAGAAAAAGAAATGAAAAGAGAGGAAATAGACCACGGAATGGATGATCTTACCATCTTCACACCTTTCTCTTTGACTTGATTATGTTTCTCTTCTTTATGAATGGCTCCGCTTATTTAGAGGCCACCAAATAATCTATTTCTTTCTGAACTAGTCTGCAAGTGAACCTGTGTTTTCTTCATGAATGCAAGAATAGGTAAATGTGCTGTGCAACTCAAGAAATCATGAAGAAGCTCAACTGTACTTCATGCTTTCAGCAAAAAAAAAAAGGAGGAATTTAATCGTATGCTTGAAAGTGGAGAGTCAAATCCTTATCCATGGTCTATGACCATGACCTCTGCATTACCAATATGTTCAATATCTAGTGATGATTCTGATTCCCAGTTCAGTTTGTTGTTCTTTGATATCAAGTATTGTATTTGATTATCTATGTTTTTTTAATCTCAAAAAAATAAATTGTAGTCATCTTTTTAGGTTTTGGTGCAAATCTGAGTACATAGATGATCCTGAGGCAATTATAGATGTGTTAACCTCTTTTTAAGATGAGCAAGATTTTTGTTTGCCTTCTCTTTTTGGTGATCTGATGTAGTCACTTCAATTTGTTTACCAGTACAATTTTGTGTTGATGCCTATATATACGCAGGATATGTTACCATCTCAATTAGAAAAGGTGAAAATTCAGCAACATTGACATGAAATTATTTTCTTGGCCAACAAGAACAGTATATGACAAACTAAACTGGCCATAAAGACTTTTTCCCCCTCTTTTGGATGTACTTAAAACATGTTCAACTTATTATATTATGGGGCAGTCAAGTTTTAAGTTTTAACAATATACATAGAGGCCCTTGCTGCCAAAATTTTGATTTATAATCTGACGTAACCTATTCTTTGGTGCCAGCTTAGCTGTTAACGTCTTTATTGAAAACAATCCAACATGATTAGCATGTCATCTCACAATCTTAATCTTGACAATTTTCTTTCTGTCTTCTCCTCTCTGTCACTGATGTATTCGTGCAAATGGATTGTCTTGCAGTGGGGGCTGGACGGTAGCTGGTACTCAGCTCGACTTACATGATCCTCGGCTTCTTGCAATGGCGGCTGCAGAACGCCATCTCTTGGAGGCTGACTATGATGAATATGCTGATTCAAGTGCTAGTGGAGCTGCATTTTGCCGTTCTGCTGCTTTAATTGTAAGCAACTGCTATTCCTCAATGTTACTAAAATCATTTTGCTAAATGCAGGCTAGTGGTAATGTGAGGTATGCATTAGTAATTTTTTATTATGGAAGATACTGATTACCGCACCAGCAGATTCAACATTCTTTCTGCTTGGGTGGAGGTGGGGTTTAGCCTTACCGTACAGTCCACAAATTTTCATCTTTAAGTAGTGACCCAGTGGTGACTAGAGAAGAAACTTGGGACTTCATATTTTATTGAGAGAAGTTGTGATACAATTTTTTTGGGCACAACTATCTTTGATTTATGACACTCCCTCCCTTCTTTTAAAATGAGTCTTCCTTTCTTAGGAGTCCTCAAAATGTAAATCATATCAACCACACAAACAAACTCATCCTACCTTATATTATGTATATTTTTGTGCTTATGCTACAATATTTTTCCCTGCAAGTTCTTGAAACTGTATCACTAGTAATAGAGAGGGCTTTTCAAGGTCATGTTTTTTTTTTTAAGAGAAGGTAGGGTCTCACACTACAGTTCGTGCTTTTATTCTCCTCTTATCTGTTTATATTCCCTTGTTTGTATTGCCTTTTTGTCCTTTCTGGCTGGTTGATTGGATCATAAATGACCTCCACTTTATAGGCTAAATTTGTTAAAAGTTTCCCCAGTAGCAATAATAGAGAAACTGGGGGGAAATATTCCTTTCAATATTTACCTTTTCTTTTTTTGCCCATGCGATCTATTTATGTTATATTTTGACCTTATCTCTGTTTCTAGATAAACAAAGAATAATGCACTGTATTCCTGCAGTTAATGGCCCTTTTATTATTGAGGCATGCTGTGACCATCGGAAATGGTGATGGGGATGATGATGACGTTTCTGCTTTTTTCTCGGTGAGTGAGTCATACAGTGAAATCATCTTTCAGTTTGTTGCTTGATATGATGAGAATATGATACATGAGATCGTGTGGGATCAGTGATCTGGTTGATTCCTTGACACAGCTTTTCTTGCTCCGTGCTGCTGGTTTTCTTCTACCTTGCTACATCATGGCTTGGGCTATAAGTATCATGCAGCGTCGAAGGCAAAGACAGGTTAGAGCCTTGTATAGATTTCAATTGTTTTCATAATAATGTGAATTTGATGATAATTTTGCATTTTTACAAAAATGCAAAAATTAAAATCCTTGTGGTGCAGGTCAGATAATTTTTTGCTTACTCATAATGGTTGATTAATGCTGCATCAATGCACAAGTATATATAATAAATTGAGTGAATAAGATCATTGCTCTAGTTTATGGGAACTCAGTGTACTCTCTTTCAGAAATATTCAAGACCTTCAATCTTAGTCATAGTTAATACATCAATACAGGGTGTTCTCGCTTAACATGGAGGAGTCATGTCATGTTCACCCTGCATGAATGAAATACCTCATGCAAAGATATTTGTTTTAAGACTCCTGGCTAAAACATCTGGTCACTAAAGAATTCCTCTTGTATGGGATGAAATCATGAAATACCTCATTTGTTCTTTGTGCTTTTTCCAATAAATTTGTTCTCGCTGCTACACTAACCAACTTCCAAACAATTCCAAGTTTATTTGATCGTCTTATCTCTATTTTCCTGGTCTATCCTTTACATCCCACCTTTTGCTTTCATGTTGATTATGATGCTAGTCACAATATATAATTGGTTTATATGTCCAGTGTGATTGTGCCCACCACTGTCACTTCCAGTTGTGAGATTTTACGTTCTGCTGACAGATGTCAGCACTTTGTACACACATTAAGTAGATTTGGATTATGTAACATGTTGGAATGTGATTTTATCTTGATAACCAACTAGGATATTTCAGGGCATGTTGAACTCTTAAAATTATCACTACTTGCTCTAGCCGTGGGAATTAATGGCGTGATAATTTTGCTTGCCCATATTAATTTAAACTTTTATAAACAAGTGAAGAAAGAAAAAAAGAACCAACTACTATAACTTTTTCATTCCCATTTTATACCAAATTCGGACTATTTGGGAAATCAAACAGCTATTTCTTTGACTGTTTTTTCAAACATTTTTAAAACATTGTGATTTTCTATATATTGTGGTCTATTACTTTTTATGTAGTCTCTAGGTATACATAAAAAATTAATCCTTGTCTGAAACCAAGCCGAAAACTATGTACTTCAATCCTACTACTTTGAACTGTACTTCAATCCTACTACTTTGAACTCCATCATTCAGTTTGGCATGCACCGAAAGTTGTTTTTTCATGCATCAAAACAGACTAGATAACTTCGTTCTACACATGGAGTTTACTCATTCGTTTTTTTAAATATATAATTTATGTTGATTATTATTTTTTGGATGTTTATTGTTCGTCTTCTCTTGAACACAGGAGGCAGCAGCACTAGCGGCAGCAGAAGTTGCTTTCATGCTGCAAGCAGGGCAACATAGGGGCTTGCATGTAACAATAGCACCAGGACCTGCACAGGCAGCAGAACCTTCAGCAGCACCAGCAAACCCAACTACCCATGTTGCAACACCAACTGGCCAGGTCACAGCTCCTCCTCCGGAGCTAGTATAAATGGCTTTGCTCAGCTGGCATGTTAAACGCTGTTGCTGATAATGACATTGTACTTTGTAAGTTGCACAAGCTAAGAGAATAGAGGTTCTTTTTTTACAGTCGATGTATTAGTCGTATCTTAGCCCTGCCAAATTGGGAGTGATACAGAGGCTGAAATTGTTCCCTTTTGTTCAATATTTACATTAATGCTTGAACATGTAAAAAACCATAGCAGCTAACTTATCTGCTTTGAAATTGGAGATACCATATCTTCACATCATGTACATTGTTTATTCTTATGGATACAGTTAACTGTTACATCCCACTTCTTAGTATTTACATTGCTTGCTATATTCTAAAATGTTTGGGCACTTTGCTGGTATCTCTAATTTGAGATGGATCTCTGTTTGTTTATATACCTGCTGGATAATGTCTATAAATTTTGGTGTTGTATAACTCAGCTACCCTCGCAAGGCATGGGTGAGGCTTTTCACACACCACCCTCTCCAGACCCCAATTGTCGGGGTTACACTAGTTTTATTTTTGTATATCTTATTTTTTACAGCTACTTGTTTCTACGCTGATGACACCAGCTTAAGATTGTTCTTTTGATCACATTTATGTTATGAAATAATTTTCTTGTTTTCTGAAGTTGGAGAGAGGACCTTGTTAATATGCCAGGAACAAATTCTTTCATGGATTAAGACAACACATACCAACGGGCAAGATGAAGAGGAACAAATTCTGAATCTGAGAATAAGAAAAAGGAAAAAGAAAAAGTAAAAAAAAAGAAGAGAAGAAGATGGTCCACATGGGTAAGCAAGAAAAATAAAGAAGGAAAGAGTAATATGCTTGACAAGGTCCAAGAATTTTGAATGGAGGGAAATTTGCACAATCTAAATTAAAGATGAGAGCAAAGAAAAGCATAAAGGGAAACTCATTAAGCACAAGGAACCAAGACTGCCATTTTTTTTATTTAGATTGGAATTGTAGAATCTAAAGTAGAATTTGGCATAAAGCAACTCCTTGGATTTATATTTTTCCAAGAGGCTTCTATTCTTCACATTCTCCAATACACTATACTTTATCTGGCTTTCTTGCAACTGTCGCATTCTCTGCTTTGGCCCTCCTCATTTAATTAAACTTCTAACTTAATGAGGGCAGTTGTATTGAAGTGAAAAAAGTTTAGTCATTTATTCTCGTAACAGATGTGATATAAAACAAAGCCAATATTAATTATCTGATGTTAAAAGGGTTAAAGAGGTTAAAGAATAGATGATTATAATTAGATGACTTGGCAGCTGAGTTGGAATAAGACCACAAGTCTGGTCATTATTTGGTCCAAAAGGGCAAAGAATGAAAGGGATGTAGGGAACAAATGTATAGATTCTTGGCCCAAAGATTGGTGTTCCAACTTCACTTTTATTCAAACCTGTCAGTGTCTTGTACAACAGCCTTATATTGCTTGCAGTATTTGGCAGGCTTATGATTGAAGTGAATCTTAAACTTCTATAGATGGTTTGTCTTGGGACCCTCCCCTGCTTTACTGTTAACTTTATTCTTGCAAATCCCATAAAAGATGAAACATAAGTTTATATGTACAGGCACTTGGTGTTGGCTATGCAGAGTGTAGCCACAGACAAATCTCTCATTTTCTCATCATAGTCTTGGCCAAGAAAACACTTTTGCTCCTTCTGTTGGACACCAAGTTCAGAAAAATGTTGTGTCCTTACTGTAGGGTGATGGTCTTAATTCTTTGTATCGGGTTCTTATCAACTCAGCCAGAGAGAGTTTCTGCTCTGACAAGTATAGATCTTGCTCTCAGATGGGGAGAAAACTTATTTCATCTGAGAAGTTCTCGCATTCTAAAGGCTGCTGTCGTGCAAGACCTGCAAACACAGCTCAATATAGCACCTTCACCTTCGATGACCTTTGATCCAAA
The DNA here is from genome assembly GCA_027704765.1 of Solanum habrochaites. NCBI lineage: Eukaryota > Viridiplantae > Streptophyta > Magnoliopsida > Solanales > Solanaceae > Solanum > Solanum habrochaites. The sequence continues at coordinate 62,099,119 of JAKWJA010002491.1, forward strand.
TCAATCAAACAAAAGAAGAGTGAAAAGAGGATCAGATCCAATCCATAATAAATGTTGACAGTGAGTCCCAAGCAAGTGTGCAGGTTCATGAAGACAGGGAAAAACAGCTGCTTTCTTTTGCACTTCTCTAAGAGAAACTTGAGGATGGTGGGAAATTCTGCGTCCTCAGACGCTTTTATTAGGTTTGTGACACTGATCACTATCATTTGTTTGATAGCAGTCTTTACTAAAAGCAGTAACTTCATGTGTTATGTAAAGCTAGAACCACAGAAAGAGACTAGGATTTTAATGCTCGTTGTCATACACAAAAGATTTGTTTTGATATTTTCTGACCATATAGATAGCATGTTATCTTTGAACACCGGTACTTGTTGCATGTACGATGAAATGAAAATTTTCTCGCTGTTGACTGCAATCTTCCCTCTCAATAGTTTTCTTTTACTGTACATGTTAGATGAACAGAGTATCATGCTTTGTCATTTGTGTTATACAATTCCACTAATGTCAGTGATAAATCCTGGTGGTTAAAAAGAAGCCTAGTAATAACGCAGGAGAGTGGTGTACACCTGCAATCTCAAATGAAAAGAATTTACAAATTGTTTTGAAAATTGGTTACAGCAAAAACATTTTCATACTGTAAGATGGAGAAACCAGCTCAATCTGGCATCTGATATCCTAGAAGTACAGGATGATTGATTCAAATTTCACATAAATAATCACAAAATCTGGTCTTTGAGGAAAAGCTGTGACCTGTGGTATCTGTTGTTACGGTTATCCTTCAGCTGTATATGTGACACCTTCCTTGAAACTGCCTGCCAAATCATATCCACTGCATCATTAGTTTGGGATGGATATTGATATTCAAAATGTTTGCTGACCACCTTTAGCCTTTCCCACATTTTGGTCCACTGATTTTCCTTCATTCCTCTAAGTAAGTTCAGAAGGTACCCCTTCTTTACAGCATCAGATGAATGGACAAACACACAAAACTCCGAGTAATCGAGAACATCTTCGAATGGAAGCTCAATATCATCGCTAATTATAACCGGAACACAGTGCCTAGCAATGGCATCAAAGAGACGATTTGAAGATGGAGTGTCTCCAGCAATATTCAGGCAGAATTTTGACGAGGACATTCCTTTTCCAGCATCCCTAACACCATGCGCTTGGATACTTCCAAATGTGAAGTGTACATCTTTTTCATCTTTGAGAAGGTAGTATAATTCCAGACGAATCTCTCCACCCTGGTATTAAATGAGCAACAAAGAGATCCATCACTTCAATCTTACTGCATACCAATCAATATTCTCTTTTATAGCTTCAAACGAAATGAACGGAATTTTCAGTTTTTTAGTTAACATTTTTACAATCAACAGTAGCCATTAGATCATCCTAGCCATCGTACAATTTGTTAGCTTCAGTTTTCCATTTCTTTTTCGGACATAGTAACAATACCAACCACACTCAACCTGGGATTCCTTTATTACATTTCTCTTTGGATATCTTAGAAGGAAGTGGGATCTATTATGTCCTTTTGATACCTAAATGAAGAACTTATGAATGCTGGATAAGGTTCACAGTTCCACTAGATAAACCACACTTGAAGAAAATGATGGAGGGACTCGAAAAAATAGTTTCACTTCTACTTCAGAATGTGCACATAGTATATTCCAATTTTGCAGTTCAGAGAAAAATGAATATATTGAGGTGGCAGGACAGAGAATGTAATAGTGCATGATATAGGTTAAAAGACTTGCTCAGCATACAAAGGGAAAATCCAAGTCGATTAACTAGCACAGGGAAAAACAACATGATATTAGATCTAGTCCACCCATAAGGGGAGCTAATTGGTTATCAACCCATTCGTTAATCCTCCACTTTAACCCTGAAACAGTTGCCTATAAATACACCATTACATGCGTTGGAAAAATATGGCTACGCTTTGTAAATTCTCTAGCTCTTCTGAGAGGGTAAATAACCGGTGGAAACAAAGGGGCTCTTCCATTTTGTGATAATTCTTACTGACCAGTACTTCATATCAGTTGAAAGAAGTTCACTCCCACAAGGAGTAACACAAAAGTTTCCTAAATTGGTGTTTACTTTGTTTTCTTTAAGTACAAAACAGTCACAAAAAATGCTACGGTCTGAAAAGAAAAGGCTGAGGCTCAAAATATACTTGTGAGCAAACATTGTTTGAAATTACTTGTGATAACAAACAGCAACTACACTTCAATTCCAAGTTAGTTGAATCCAGTTATATAAATCCTCACTTCTTCCATTTGGACCCATTTCATTACAAAGACATGAGAAAACTTCATCTAGCTCTCATGTTCAAGCTTCACCGCCACTAACTACTTGGGGCCTCACAACCTAGTGCAGGTTAATTTATAGTTAGATTAAAACACAACTTTAATGTCATGGGAAATAGCAAAATCATTAAAAACTTAGCTAACTCATCAATTGCAGGTAAAAGCAGTTGTGAAACTTACATCTTTTCTAAAGATTGCCCCTTGGAAGTAAACTAATGTATCTCGTTGTCTGAATGAGGGCGAGCGGTCAGCACCTATTGTCTGGACCATATGTTTGTAAGGAGCAATCACATCCTTTTCAATGTTTGCTATTTCGGCTCCATACCTTCCAAAATCTGCAAGTACAAACATAGCAGAACCAAGCTTCTCTCTTGCATCCAACATACTATTAGGGTGGTGAGCCATGATCAGATGATCCTTTCCACCCCTTTGCTTCCACTCGTCTCTACTTTTTAAAAATTCCACCAGTTTATCCTGCAGCAATCTATTGAGACTGATTTTCTTCTTCCCTTGAACCTTAGAATGCCTGTTGTAACTCAACGACGAAAAGAAGGGCACAAAGATTACATCTGCTTCACTCAAATTTGGTACTCTGACAGCAGTGCAAGGTCTACTAATAGTTGGGGTGTTTGAGGATAGAAGGTCAAGAGTAAGCCAATATTCAATGCTGTGCTGCAAATTTAAGCCCCCAGGGTATGAGGGTATTTGGCTCAGGTTACTAACACTAGGCCATGTTTCATCCTTACTTCCTTTCCAACCTAATAGCCCAAAGTGAAATGCAGGAGGTAAGTCATACATATACACTCTAAGAAGAGCTTGTTCTGGACCACAAGATCTCCCAATTCCTAATCCACCAGAATCGTTGCTGAAACTGGAAGTTTCAGAAGCCAAATCTTGGGTTTTCAGTATATGTTCATGTGAAGTTTCAGCAGGCAAGAAAGCATCTTTAGATTCCCCACTAGTCGAGGTCAAGTAAACTGAAGTATCATTAACAAGAACTAAACTAAAAACTGATTTGGGCATAAAAGAATTGTCACCAAATTGAAAAAGGGATAGTGAAGAAACTATCAGAAGGAAAACAGAAATGACTATCAGAGAGAACAGAAATCTTGAAGGTAGCATGCTTTTATCAGGTATCGAACACATTGTGGAGACTAATTAATCCACAAACACAGAATAATCCCTTCTCAAGAACTTTCAGATACTTCCAAGGTAGTGCATAACTTGGTAAAACCGCGAATTTCAGCCCCAATTTAGCTATTCAATTCATTGAAGTTTGATTCTTTAACTGCAAATGCCTACCTACTCTTACACTACAGAGGAAACAAATACTCCTATTTACCTGCAAATATCAAAGATAAAATAGAACAGAAGCAGCTGAGAATTCCAGAAAAAAATAAGGCACATATAAACACAACTATGTCAGCTGAAGAAACAGAATCCAATCTTCATCATGAAGAACACAAAAACAGACTGGAGTATTCAGAATCCAATCTCTCTCATTTTTGGGTCATCAAAAACACCAAGACAACAAGAAAAACAAAACCCAAAATAGATTGCAGTATCCAAAATCCAATCTTTTTTCATATTTTGGGTCATCAATAACACAAAAGCAAAAAGAAAACAAAAAATAGACAGTAGAATTCAAAATCCAATCTTTTTCATATTTGAGCAATCAAAAGATTAATTAAAGTTGAAAAAGGTGGAAAAAAAGAACAAAGAGTGCTAAAAGTAGAAAGATGAGAATATATACCTGATAAAAGCTCTGAATTAGTGTTTAGACATGTAGCATGCTGGTCCTGATGAAACCTAATTCCATAATAATAGTATAACAGTTACTGGACTTGGCTATATTTTAGTATAGGAGTATTCCCTAAGTTTCCTTTAATTCCATCACATTAATTTTAATAGTTTTTCTCTTTAGTCAATGCCCATATATGAAACCTCTACAAATCTGCATATCACTAAACTTTAGCTGGTGGAGAAGACAGTCGGTGGAGAACTTTTCTACGGTCCAATAGGGCAAATATTTATATTGTTCCATATAAACCAATAAAACATAACACAAGATTTCGAATAAGTATTTCTTTTTGTATATTTAAATTGCAAAAGGACAAAGAAATTTAATTTTTTTCGAAAGGAATAAACATGATTTTTTTGTTTTTTCTTGTTAATCGTACTTTGTCGAAAATTAACAGTTCTTTGGGTGTACGTAGCAGTATTTTGCATTGCTTTGCTTTTTTCTATCCACATATTTCTATGAGATTTGAGAAGATCAATATTGGGATAAAGTCGTATTTAAATTTATCAATAAATTTTATTTAGATAGTAAAATATCTAAATATATAATAAAATATTTTTATTCAAACACTTTCTATCTATACAAGATTTTGCGATCCTGATTTTAACGGAAGAATCGATCAAAGAGCTCTCAATATTGGGCAACGCATAAATATTCTGCCCAAAAGAGTGAAGATAACACTTTTAGGGCCCGTTTGGATGGGCTTAATAAAAGCAGTTTTAAGAAAGTAGTTTTGAAAGTACTGAAACTTATTTTTAAAATAAGCAGTTATGTGTTTGGATAAAAGTGCTGAAGTTGCTATGTCAAACGTGAAAAGGGAAAAATGGAAGAAAGAGATGTTAGGTTATGTTGTAATTTGGAGATTGTATAAAATATTAAGGGCAAAAAGATAAAAATGTGGTCAACTTAAAACAGCTTATAAGCAAAAAAAAAAAAAAGCACCTCTACTCCAACTTTTAACTTTTGATTTAAAATAAGTTTTTTTTTTAACTTAAATAAGTTATTTTGAGTATTGCCAAACAGCTAAATAAGTCAAAAATCAACTTTTAAGTTAGTTTGACCAGCTTTTAAGCTGAGCCAAACAGGCTCTTAACACAGTTAAAAAAGTCATTCAACTATGTAGGAGTAATTTTTTATTTAAAATTGGGGGTGACTGGGTTGGTGAAGGGTATATAGACATTAGGGAATCAAACTTCATAAAAAAGGTGAAATATTCAACTAACTAATCTACTAAGATTATCCTATAATGCAATTAACGACCTGTTGATTCAGACAAACTAATACCAGTAGTAGAAGTATCAGGAACAAGAAGAAAAACACAACAACAATATTAATTAAACTTGAGGCGACAAATAAGAGTAGCAATTTGGTAGAAGAATTAAGGGCATTTGTTTAAAAGCTAGCTATTTATAAACTATGGATCAATACATGTTTGTTGTACTCATGCTTATTAACAAATAGGAATCCAAGAGCAGCCTAACCTCCAAAACAAAGAGAAAAACAGAAGTCAAACCCAAAAAAGTAAAGATTTTTCCAATTGACTAACTACCTTTTGGTGATATACTCATATTATAAGAGAATCATTACAATTTAGTACCTAACTCCTCCTCCTCCTCTTACTATGATGAACATCATCTGATTGACTTGATCTGAAAACACGCTTGTCTTGCTGCAAGATAAGCCTTGGCATGTTCTTCAGATAGTCTCTTAGATTTTCAGTTATCCCACCTAAACCAATGGATGTGAAGAAGTTGATAGCAAACCTCGTATTTTTGAGACTATCCTTTGGAAATATCGACTCAAATGCATCTTGCATAGAGGGTTCACTAAGACGATCATTCAGTTTATTGATGCCAAGGTGCTCTGACAACTCCTGGAATAAGATTTTGATGAATATACGCGAAGAAGATGTTGTATCCTCTTCTGTCAATCTTAAATAAGCCAAAACATGCCAAGGCAATGCATCAGTACCTAGTAAATGAGCAAAAAACTTGGCCACATTACGCAGTTTATTAGTTTCAAGTCGATGGATCATTGAGTATTGCTGCACGAATGAGTTGTCAAAATTCTTCTGGTGAACTTTGTTGCTCATACATAACCGCTGCCCCAAAAGTGCATAGTAATGCAGAAAAGTCTTCTCCTGACTACAACATTCTAATAACATTATGCATAACTCCATCTCCTGACCAGGCTCTAGTCTGATTTTCAACAGCTTATGCCCTGCTTCTTCAAAATCAGCACTTGACATAATAGTTAAGTAAATCGTCCTCCGAAGATTGATCAAGTTTGTCTCTGTCTCATCCTCAATTTTCCTCTCGTGCTCGTCCTCGCCCTCATCCTCATTCTCAGATTCTTCGTCTTGATCACCACCACCACCACCTAGAATCCTCTTGTGTAATTCTACATACTTATTTTCATTCTGGACAAAGTTAAGCTCCGGCTTGAAAACATCTAACTCAATTTGCGGGTCTATCATGTCTCCAAGAGAGATTTCATGTGTTATTTGATCTTCCTCCTCAACAAGGTCAAGTTCCAGAGGAACAGCTGGCGGAAAGTTATGTTTTCGCAATGCAAAAAGGTCTTCAATTAAGAACTGAACCCTTTTATCTACTTCCCCTTCATGAAGTATTCCTCGAAATCGCTCAAAAACACCGTGCAACCCTAAGGGACACAGATCCTGAAGCATCGAACCACATTCCTTAACGAAATCCACAGCAACATCAACGCTATCATCGGTAGGTTTATCGAGTAAAAGTGTAACTAATTCCAAAGCTATGAGTTCATCAACAACTTGCTGATTAACAAGATGAGCAATAAACTTTACAGTTGGTAACATCTGAGGTTTATTATTATTTTTATAAGCTCTTTGCAATTGCAGAATCATCCTCTTACACAAAAGTTCACCAATTTGTGGGAATTTCGTGTTAATAACAGCGACCAATGCTGCGAAAACATCGGTGAAAATAGGAGAATTCAATTGTGATTTCATAATCGATCTGCAAAACAAGCCCCTACCACGGATTAAATTCTCCCCAAATAATTCGGGAATGATGTATTTTATGTTGGCTTTATTGATTTTGTTGAGCACTCCATTGATGCTCTTTTTTAGAGCAATCCAGTTCTTCTTTTGGTACTCTACGGTTTCTTCCATTGCACAAAAAGAAGAGAGAGATTTGCAAAATAAAATTTGTATCAAAAAGTGAGAGAGTACTGGCATTTTATAATGGTTTGAGCGTTATAATTTCTAATTTGAATAGGTTTAGGAAATCCTTTTCCTATTTTGTATGGGATTAGGAAAAAAAGGGTCTTTTTTTCCCTTTTTTGGCAACATACCATAAAATTAAAATAAAGATCATTTTCTTTTTAAAAAAAATTTAAATTAAAGGTCATTTTGATATATAATTTTAATTAGGACTACAAAGTTTTTATTAATCAATTTTATTTTTTTAAACTCCATATTAAATTAAATTATATATTTTTTAAAAATAAAAGGATTGGGAGTATGTTTTATGAAGTGTTGGTTGTGTCGACATTTATTCTTCAATTTATTAAGCACTAGCTTCTTTCATTAATAATTATGTCAGATAAATTGAAATGAAACGAGTAATGAGTGTCTTTTGATCAAATTTCTTTTTTACCAATATATACTATGTATAGTACCAATGAGTTTGAGATCTTGAATATTTGCTCTGCCGGTACACATTGATGATGCTTTTGTAATTAGCAGAGGGAAGTTAAACCAAAAGACGAATCTGAAAAAGATTTTGTTATATTAGAAGAAAAGAGTAACATAACAATAGACCAACAGAAGAATTGGTCAAATAGCTCTCATATCGGGCAGTACAAAAGTATTCTGCCCAAAGGAGCAAATACATACACAAAAGTGAAAAAAGGTCATACAACTTATGACCTCTTAATTCAGACAAAATAATAATAATAATAATAATAGCAACAAACAACAATATCAATTAAACTTTGGGTTTGATAAATTAGAGTAGCAATGTGGTAAAATAATTAAGGGCATTTTGGTCCTCCTTCTTTGGTCTTCCAGTTGTTGTAGCAAGGGCAAACACCTTTGTTTCCATAGAAACCTGGAGGAACACATAGGCATGTCTTGCAGCACTTCTGGCAAAAGAACATGCATGGCTTGTGGTACTGTGTCTTGCTACATCTTCTTGTACATTGTGGCAGGCATTCTGTTGTGAAACAAATGTTTTTTTTATCAGTAACTTGTTATTCCCTTCTCCTAACTTACGTGTTATACTTTCATTTTTAGTATCCGTCAAAAAATTAATATTACCTTTTCAATAATTTTTAATAGAATAATTCATAACCACACAATTAATCAAGAAAATCATAAATTTTACGTCAAATCAAATAAAAATTATAATAATGATATCAAATTTGACCGGTCAAATATAGCGAAGCAAAGAAGAGGCGGTGGTTCTTGAAATTAGTTAAATTTGACAGAAACGGAGCTATTTTCTGGAATTCGAGCCTATTGTGGGACAAAGCTTTAGCAGTTAGGGTAGGTTGCAGCTATAACAAGGTTTGGTAAATATGTAAATAACGATAACTTGGTAAAATTACTTTAGTGAAAAAGATAAGTATGAAATTAAGATAAAAATGTAAATAAAGATAATTTTGATAACATTAATTTTTTATTAAGAAATATCAGAAAAAACATGATAGATAAATTTAAATGGACCGGGTATGAGAAATCAACAGTTCTCCACTTGTCCTTACTAGTACACAGAATATTTAATTGTTAAATACTCCAACATTCACCCAATCGGAGGCTATTAATCACTTAATTAATAACCGTAGTTTAGCATTTGTTAACTGTATTTAGGAGTTGCTGAATTTTTTATTCTGAGAACAAATTTGTAAATATTCCACCCAGACAAAGATTCCTGACACTAATCATCTCAATATTTTAATAATCTTAGGCTCAAATTGAGTTCTTTATTTATTTAGTTAAAATAAATGTAAAGATAAAGATAGGAAAAAACTTACGTGTTGGCTTCAAGCTCCCTGGACCATACCTTGACTGAAATAATAAGGAAATTTATTAGAATAAAAGAAACAGAGCTACACGAAAGTGAATCTCAGTAGCTCAGTTGGTTGATTATTTTAACAAGTGAAGGTTTTGATTCCCCGCATTATAATTTTTTTTTCCATTTTCCGAAATAATTGAGAAAAATAAAACTTACACGGTCAAGGTGGTACTGGGCATCAGCAGCTAGAGCAGTGGTTGCAACCATGGAAATGGCAATAAGAGCCAAAAGGAAAAAAGAAACAAGCTTGGCCATTGCTGATTTTTGCTTGACAGAAAGCAAAAGAAAAGAGTAGAAAGAGAGGTTTTTCTTTGTGAAGTGTTTATGTAAGAGTGATTGATGAGAAGTGTTGAGGAGTTTGGACTATAAATAGACCCCCTTTGGGATCAATTTATTATTTTAGTAAAAGATTTGATCTCAATTTAGAGTAGTCTTCCTATTATGCCCCTTAATGGGGACATTTCTCACTTTATGTCAATGTGTTCTGTTTTTGTTTACTGTATCGGTCGGTTTGGTTTGGTTTTACATATAATCGGTTCAGTTTATCGGTTTTCGATTTTAAAATATGTTAACTCAATAACAAACCAATAACTAATTTTTTATCGATTTATCGATTTTTGATGTTATCGGTTCGGTTTCGGTTAACCCAATAAGAAAATGTCGATCAAATAATATATAATAGTACGTATGTTATAATTACATGTTACCAACTTACTGCCAAAACATAATAGAAAACTTTGAATGTTGATCAAATTACTAACATTCACAAACTTGCAAAAGCTATCTCCTACAATTACGAACTAGAATTAAAACTAATATAAAATATTTCAATGAGACAATCTTGAACAGTTGCTTGATCCACCAGATAATCAACAAAATTCTCACCAATTTCCTAACCAAAAAATCACATAGCCTGAAAAGCTAATATTGAATCTATTTATGTATTAAATTATGTATATTTAATATTGAGGAAGGGTAAAGTAGTAAATAACTATCGTCTTATTGGGTTATCGATTTACCCAATAACCCAATAGGAAAAACCGAAACCGACCCAATAACCCAATAATTATTTTTTTTAAACTCATTAAAAACCCAATAACGCAATAACCCAATAACAATAACCCAATAACATTTTATCGGTTCGGTTTATTGGTCGGTTCAGTTTTTGCACACCCCTAACTATATGGACTTTTAACTCTTTTTAAGCATTCAGCTTCTAACCCCAGTTGTGGGTCAATAACTGTCATATACAGAGTAATCGATGGCAAGTAGTTTTTTATTTTTAATAGAAGGTTTTGATTTGAAAGTGATTTTTTTATATGAAATTTGTATCTAATTGAAAGCTTGAATACTAGGGTGGAAAAAAAACTGTCGTATGCCGCTTTACTAATATGTGCCTTGCAATTTGCAAGATTCTATCCCTTCAACAAGTTGTTGATCTGTTACACTAAAAAGTAAGTTCAATGTTCACGTCAATTTAAGCGCATATAAAATTATAGGCATCATGTATTTTAGGAAGCACAAGTAATTATGTGTTTGTTTTATCCATTATCGCCGTAAATATACGGACTTCTGCATTTTGGTTTCATACACAAATTGTTTGTTTGTTTTTATTGAAATATTTAATCAATTTTGCTGTTTTTTTTCCTCGGGACTCATCAAGTAACTCTCTATAGATATAAATGAATACTAGAAATGACACACTACATATATTTTCCCTCTGATGAGATCTGACCTCTAATTTTGCTTCATTGATCGACTGACCATAACCCATAGTGTTCTTAATTCCAATAATATATGTTTACATGAGTACATCAGTTTATTTTTTTTTAATTAAAAGGGATTATATTTATTACTTATTAGAAGGTAAAGAAAGATGTTAAAGAGTAGTATTTATTTTCTCTTTTACGTGTAGGTGTTGATTTGATGCTTTAATTAAGTGTAGAAATTACATATATTTAAGAGGGGCTCTTTAAGGGATAGTAACGAATAAATTTAAAAATGCCGGTGCATAAAAATACAGCACTCCCATATGGGATGGTAGTTACAGAATCCAGACAAGCACATGCAAGAGAATAGAGATTTCAAAGAATGGATGAGAATTATTGCCTTTAAATATTACAATAGGAATAAACAAATAAATAATAAAGTATTTCTTCATTTTGACAGTTACATAGAAAAGACGGATCTAGATCAAGTTCAAAATCAAAACATATAATAGATCAATCACATAAATGTTCTTCATGTTAGCTCTTAACTATGTATTACTCATTTTATCTTACGAATTTAACAAAATTCAATATCTTTTTCTCAATTTTTTTTATCATTTCACTTATTGAAATATAAATTCTGAATTCACGTTGAGGCATTGCGAGAGGAAGGCAGAAAATCACATGGGTTGAAAGGAAGTGGTGTTATCATGAAGATAATGGATTGGATTTGGGAAAATGAAGATGTGAAATGAAACAAATAAAGAAAAGAAAAAAGAAGGTGATGTAGTCTAGGTCCATAATTGAATTGAATTGAATTGAATGAGATATGTAAGTTGTAGAGAGATAAAAATAAAGTTAAGAGGGGGCATAGCATGTGCAAGCATTTTGGGATCACATGAGCAAAAGATAAAACAAAGATGAGGCGAGGAAACATTATTTCCGCACTGTGCGCTGTAATCAATTATTTCTACCTCCACATGCATCTCTAATGTCCATTTCGCGTTATATTTAAATATATCGTTTAACTTGATTTTCTATTTATTGTTATTTTATTTTTAAATATTATGTAATTATATACAAGTAAAACTTTTATATTTATACAAAATTAAATATTTTATATGATATAACACACACAAATAACTAATAGGATGCAAATATAATTATATGTATCCTCGTAGAATTAGAAAAGGAAAATACTAAATTAGAGTCAAATTAAATAATACCTTTATTATGCCTTTCCATTCCCCTAACTAGTTGTCCATTGCATTTCCTTTTAAGAAAGAACACTTTTTTTAAGTCACCAGCAAAGTACATTGCTTTTTATCACTCAATTCATTTGCAACAATATGTATATAATAGGCCCTTTATTTTTGAGTTTGTGGGACAATTTTTTCTTTTTATTTTGCTTAAAAAGGAATGATATACTCCACTTTTTAAACTTCAAATTATTTCATCTTACATTTTTCACTACTAAGAACTTTTTATAACCATATAGTAATTGTTATGACATGTTTTAGGCAATACATTTCAAAAAAATTTATTTCCTTTTTTATTTAAATTATGTCACATATTGGAGTGTATTAGTAGATAAAAATTATATGTAATGATGGTATAAAAATTAGCCTGTGTATCTTAACATGCAACTTAGTTACCAGTTTTATTAGATTAATAATTAGTGTTGTAATAAAAAAAATTGACTGTTATTATCACTCTTAAGTTCTTTAAACTATCAACTTGAACTGTATAAAATATATTTGCTATAAATTGACTATACATATAAGACTCGCCATCTTTAAATTTTAATATATATACACTTGCCCTTGACCACTTTGAATCTTTTTTCTTTTTCCTTTTTCTCTTTTTATTTAGAATACTGAAATTCAGTTGGAAATGCATCACATTGCAATTTGAATTTTATGCTGTTCGTAGGGATAGACGATGTGGGTTGAGCTTGATCCGTAAAAACTTTAATTCGTCCCGTCCTACATAGTAACTTTTATCCTTCTCAATCCTTCCTATCCAGTTTTGCATAGATTCTTCTCGCATAATTTTTATAATATTTTTTATTCTAGTTAAGTTTGATACTAAAAATAAAATTTGTACAAATTAATTCATTTTTATTTAGTTATATTAATTTAATAAGATAATGACTTCAAAACTATTTTCATTTACCATCTTGAATGTTTTAATAGCTTTAAAGAAATTATTTTACTGAATAATGCTCTATCTCAATTAAGCTCGAACCCATATAAAATCATATATATCCACAACTTGCCCCACTCCGCATCTCATCTATCCTACATAACCTTAAACTTGCACCGCCCCACATAGCCTTAAACCTATCCCGCCCCTGCACCGTTTCATTATCATCTCTGATTGTTTTATGAGTTAGTAAGAATAATGAATTATAAAATTGTTAACTATACTCCTTTTTTCCAATTTTAAGTGATACATTTTTTCTTTTTCGTCAATTTAAAAGAAATGCTAATATTGAAAAACTATATGTCCAATAGAAGTCCTCTAGATCGAACAACGATTCAACTTGTTTGGAATTGATTTGGGACAGGTAGAATTTTCGCAACTAGTAATATATCTAATCTTAAAAGCTTCATTAAGTTGATGTGAAGTTGGATAAAGACACAAAAGAGAGTCAGCCAGCTTTTGATGCAATTATTCACTACCACCACACTAAAAAGCTGTATCATATATATAAACACTTAATAATATAGTTTTGGCCAAATACATACGCAGGTTTCTAAAGTTGTACGCGCTTTTCTCCCAAGTACCTTAACTAACCAAGATTCCTATTAAATCCTTTAACCCCCTATAATTTGATCCTTTTAAATATTCTTGGCTGATGTGGAGCCAAACGTGATCTCACGTCCTTTAAGCGCGTGCAGACTCTTTAAAAGGGCTGATGTGGATCTTGAAGCACCCACCAACGATCTTCTTCCCCCTTTTAACCCTAATTTCTCCCATTCTTCCATTATTTCTCCTCTTTTGTTCTCTTCATCATTATTTCTCTTCTTTACCTCATTATATTATATCTCTTTTTCATTGATTTCTTCTTAATCATCAAGTTCCAATGTCGAATTTATCTTCTTCATCGATTTCTTCTTCTTCAACTGTGAAGTTACTATGTCAACTCGAAAATCGCGAATGAACTCCAAAATCGTCTGCAATCTTCGATGATTCCTTCAACAAAACACTCAAAATTACTTTAAAATCTAAGAATTTCAGCTGTAGAAGTCATTGAAAGGGAGAGATTCTTAGGGTTTTCTCGTTTTGAAACGGGTTAGAAGTGATTTGGGGGGAAATTGATTTTTAGGTTTGATGACTTAATATGTGGCACTGACGTGTAATTAGGTTGAAGTGTATTGGTCAAAATTTCCACGTGGGGAAGGTTCATCTCACGCGTCTAATTACCAAAAATAATTTATTGAAATTTGGGTCCACATCAACCAAGAATATTTAAAAGGATCAAATTATAGGGGGTTAAAGGATTTAATAGGAATCTTGGTTAGTTGAGGTACCTGAGGGAAAAGCGCGACCAACTTTAGAGACCTGCGTATGTATTTGGCCTATAGTTTTATAGTCATCCAAAAAAATGACATTTTATTTAAGGAAAAGGGTTTGATATACCCCTTAACTTTGTCATTTGGAGCTGATATACCCCTCGTTATAAAAGTGGCTCATATATGCCCTTACCGTTATACAAACGGCTCACATATACCCCTGCCGTTACAAAATGACTCACATATACCCTTCATTTAACGGAAGTTAAAAACTTAGTTTTTAAATTTATATTTGTTACTTCTGATTTTTAAAAAAAAATTATTTAGGGGTATATATGATTCTTTTATCAAAGTTCAGGTATATTTTAATTTTTTTCATACGTAAATTATTTTTTGACTTCTTTTATTATAATTATTTGAGTTTCTTATTCTTATTTTATTTTTTTCTTTCATTCCTTAGTTTAAAGAAAAAAAATTAAACTATTTTTTTTGTGTGTATTGTAATTTAATTTCGTATTCAAATAAAAAATTTGGTCATCTACAATAAGTTTTACAAGAATATTAGTGAAACATAAATAAATTTGATTATCAATATAATAATTATAAATTAGACATTGAAACAAAAAAAAAGTCAAAAAAAATATGTTTGACGAGGATTAAATTTATTCATATGGGATTATATTTTTTAGAAAAAAATAATAAAAATTTAGATTAAAATTTATTTTTTTCATTTTCGTTAGAGGAAAAGGGTATATGTGAGCCATTTGTTTACAAGTAGGGGTATATATGAGCCACTTTTATAACGAGGGGTATATCAGCTCTAAATGACAAAGTTGAGGGATATATCAGACCCTTTTCCTTTTTATTTAATACAGTAAAATGTATGTATTTTTTCTTAGAAAATAATGAGCATGGCTAATGTGGTAAAATGATTGATTTATTTGAAAAGGCAGAAAAGTGTGGTCGTACCACACACTGATATGAAAACAAAAACATGTGCACTTAACAGATGTACAATTTTATTTACAGACCTCTGACATTAATACTTCTGTTTTCCTTTGTTTTGTTTTTTATTTATGATCTCTCCGCTAGCAAATTCATAGATTTTTTATAATAAAAAAATCATTTCAAAACTATAATGTTCTCTAAAAATTACTCTAATTCATCAAATTTAAGATTTTTAGTTTAAAAAAATAGTGATTACTCAATCATAACCTTCCTTGATTATGTTTTTCTTTGAACGGTATCTACAGTACTAGGCGCTGCTTTTATCATATTCCATCATGTGCCTTCTTTAATTTTCTGAATTATGGTCCATTGCTTAGTTTTAATCCATTTTTTTTAAGAAAAAAAAAACTTTTGTTTTCTTCTCCGTTCAATAGGTAGTACTAAAATAATTTGACTGCCTCTCCTTACATTAAAAAAAATAAAAATTTAGGACTAATTAATTAGCAATTATCACTAAATATGTATTTTTAGCGATAATTAATACTCTTTGTATATGTTATTAAATAATTTAGCAATATTAAATCTAACGATACTTAACCAATGCCGATAAGACTTTACTAATATGTTTATATATTGTGATTAAATGTTATTTTTCTTATAGTGTTCCCTAATTTATACGATATTTTTCATAAGTTTGTTTAATATATATATATATATATATATATATAATGAAATATTTACTAGAAGTAATTTCAGTTTTAAATTTCTTATTTTATCATTAATAAGATATATGTATGATCTTACTTATTTTTAAGGCTTATTTTAAATCACAAACTTTTTCTATCCTCCGTACAATATGTAGTATTTAAATAATTTGACTCCCTCACTATATAAAAAATAGCTTTAAAGGTAATTAATTATCAATTGTCATTAAAGATATACTTTTAACGATAATTAGATTTAATGACACTTAACTAAAGTCGATAAAAAACTTAAAACTCTTTATTGATGTATCTATTCATTGTTGTTAAAAGTTATTTTTGTTATCGTATCTCCTAATTTATACGACATTTTTGCATAAGTTTGTTAAAGAAAATAATATAATTAAATATTTACTAGTAGTGTTGAATTTGTTATATTTTTTAATGTTGGAGTCCATAATTTTGATCTATTTTAGTCCCGCCGTTTTAATTTTTCTTTTGCGGTCCATTTAATAAAATGTTTTTTTCTTTTTTGGGGGATAACCCTTTACTAATTTTGCTCTTTTTTTAAAACTATTTATTCATATTAATTAGCCTCTTAAAAAAAATCTTGAATCTTCAAATTTTTCTTAAAACTTTCAAAGGCCATATAACATATATGAGTAGAATAAAATTAACTTTTTATTAATTTTATCCTAATTAAAAAAAATAATTAAATAATATAAAACAAATATTTTTAATATATCAGTTCATCTAATATTGAAATTATTGGATGTAGAACTTGATAGTTCACCAATCAGGGGTGGAGCTACGTTACAGGATTCATTCGAAGTTCCTTCGACGAAAAATTATATTATTTATATATAATTAAAATAAATTTATATGTATATATAGTAGATATCAAAACTCTTTCAACTATCTATTTCTATAGATTATGAACCTTCTTATTAAAAAATCTGGCTCCGGCCTCTGTGACACCAAAGTATATGTCATACTTTGACAAAAAAAAAGTAAGCTTTTTTGTTTTTATATTATGTGGTCGCCAATTTTGGTGCTGTACATATGGCTACTTTTGTGACATTGCATAAATTAGTTAGGTAATTAAATTTATACGTTTTAATTAGTTATTATAGTTATAATTTGTTATAGTTATCACTCATGATTAATAATAACGGTTAGTTATGTTTGTTGAGTTTGAACTTGTATAATTAATCTTGTTTATAAAATTTATCACGTTTGTATAATTTGCAATTAACAATTCTTCGTTGATTTTGTATTTGTAAGCGACAGTATATATTTGTATATAACAGTGATTGTCTTTGGTATTTTAGTTTCAGTCTTTGTTTATAACTTTTTAAAGTTTATATAAAAGTATAGTTTTCAGATTTTGTATTATATAATTGATATAATGTGTACAACTGTTGAAAATTCAGATGTTTATGTTTGTATAAATTCATTATAACTAGTTTTATCATATTTGTACAATCCGAAATTTATATCACTCAATTATACAAATACACGCGAATTATACAAACGAGATACGGATGACACAAATTATTGCCCTCTCTGCCTGCCTTAACATCTCTCCTCCTTCTCCCAATCTAGCTCGCCTCTCTCCTCCCTATCCCATTCTCATTCGTCTTGCTCCTCCCCTATCATGTAATTACAAAGGCAAACTATTGCTATATAATCTAGTTAAGTTATTTTGAGTGTTTATATGCGTAAATTCCTCCAGCCCTTTTGCAATATTAGGTCAGTGGTCTGAAGCTTACCAAACGTTTGATTTTGAAAAAGAGACCAACATCCAAATATAAGTCCACAAAACTCAGAACCCAATTGCAAACTTTTATTGGGCTAAGCCCATAAATAGAGGGCTGTAGAGCCATGAGTAAGCCTATTGACAGGGAAAAGCCCAGTTTTCCGATGAAGGGATCAGGCTCGATGACAATTACATGACGATGACTTCTGAGATCTACAGCTCATATGTGTCTTTGTTAAATACTTTAGTCAAATACTATAATATATGAAATATTACATAATTATAATTATGAACAATATTTATTATATATACTACCAAAGTTCAGATGATAAAGATTAATCTTATTGAATTAAAATTCATCCATATGGACGAGTACATTTTGACAAAGTACAATTTAGAAACTAAAAAAAGTTATTTTTAGTAAAATTAGTTTTAACTCTGAGAAAATAAATAACACATTGAATGTGAGGAAATTATTGCAAGAAGATTCATAATAGGAAACAAACAATGTGCATATCAAAATTATCTGTTAGTGAATTATGTTCAATTTTGATTGCTTTCTTTTTCTTTTATTATGAATGTACCACAGTTTCATATAAATAATTCATAAATATTTTATCATACAAACTTTCCTATATCAATTTTCACTTCGCCTAAAAGATAATTACGTTCTTTCCAAAAAAATTACGTTCTTTCCTTACATTTTTTCCAAAATGCAAGTTACGTTCTTCCCTTAGTTTTTTCCAAAATGCAAGTTCTTTATCTTCTGAAAGGTCATAACTCTTATCCATAACTAAAATACCTCTCCATCACCCATATATGCCTTTCATCATTTTATAATATTATGTTATGAATAAACTGTGATTTTATTATGTCACTTGACTACATTTTTGTTAAAAGTAATTAGTTTATTCAGTTAGTTAGTTATAACTATAGAGTAGTTAGTTACTTGAAAAGAATCTTTGATTAAGTCTTCTATATAAACACTTCTTTGTATCTCAATATGGTTAACATAATATGAATGAAAGCTGAGATATTCTCTCTGCAAAATACTCTTCTTCTTCTTAGCTCATCTCTCTGCAAAATACTCTTCTTCTTCTTCTCTCCTTCTTCTTCTTCTCTCTTTACTACATAACAAGTTCATGGTATCAGAGCAGGGGATCTAACCTGTGAAATCTGAATTGCTTCCGCTAATCAATCGTGAAAAACATTGAAGAAATTGAAGTCTTGGAAAAATGGCTGGAGATGATGAACCAGTTATTGTTCAAGAAAATGCCAATCGAGCTGCCAAAATTGGTCAAGAAATTGACTACAATCATCCATTGTTCTTATCTCCATCAGATGTTAGTGGAAATCAAATCATTTCATTCCAGCTAACAGGTATGGAAAACTATGCAATCTGGTTTCGATCTATGCGAATTGCTCTACTAGGGAGAAATAAACTAGGAATGGTAGATGGATCTTGTGATAAAGAAAAATATAGTGAAAATATGTGGAATCACTGGGATCGAGTTGATGCTATTGTTCAATCTTGGCTGATGAACTCTGTTTCTAAGAGTTTACTAGGAGGCATTATGTATGCAGCCACAGCTAAAGCAGTTTGGGAAGATCTACAAGAAAGGTTCACCAAGGTAGATGGTTCAAGAACCTTCAATCTGCATAAGGAAATAGCCACTCTAACTCAAGGAGTGAACTCTGTAACAGTCTATTTCTCCAAGCTCAAGACCCTTTGGGAGGAATTTGAGGCTTTGGTACCACCACCTGGTTGTAACTGTGAAAGATCTAAAGAGTTCATAGTGCATTTGCAAAAACTGAAATTATTTCAGTTTCTGATGGGGCTGAATGACTCTTATAATCAAGCAAGAAGTCAGATACTACTCATGAGTCCATTACCTTCAATCAATCAAGCCTATGCTATGGTGATGGGTGATGAAAGTCAAAAGTTTGTGTCAGCTATGAATGGAATCTTGGGTGCAAATCCAATGTCACATACAGGCAACTATGAGTCTGCTTTGTACAGCAGAACAAATGGTAATCAAAAGTTTACAAGAAATTCTCATTTGTATTGTGATGTTTGCAAAATAAGAGGACACAATAAGGAAAATTGTTGGAAAATAGTGGGATATCCCCCTGAATTCAAGTTCAAAAAAAGGAAGTTATCTGAAGGTGGAAGTGCAGCTTACAATGTGAGTGCAAAAGAAAACACTCAAAATGAGGTACTTCAGGCTGGAAATGAGCAATCTGAGTTCAAGTATGGTTCTGATACGAATGTGTTCAGTCATGGAAAAGGTTCAAGTAGCATGGATCAAATTCAATCCAAACCAAGTCAAGTTGAGGCTAGTCACTTTACACAAGATCAATACAATCATATAGTACAGATGCTAGCACAACACAGTCCTCAAGTCAACCAGAATTCTATGTCTAACACAGCTGCAAACACAGCAGGTATGACTAACTCAATGGCTATGAATGTGTCTCACAAACCTAATTGGATTGTGGACACAGGAGCAACAAATCATATGGCTTCAAGTTTAGAACTACTAAACAAGTTATCAGTTAATAGATTAGGCTATAATAGAACTGTTGAATTGCCTAATGGAGATGAAACAAAAGTCACTCATACTGGATTAAGTAGTATATCTGATGGTAGTACTATATCTAATGTATTGTATGTGCCAGAGTTTAAATGTAATTTGTTATCAGTTTCAAAACTAACAAAAGAGTTACAATGTTCTGCTTCTTTCTTCCCTGACTTTTTTGTTTTGCAGGATCTCTTCACTGGGAAGGTGAAGGAGATTGGTAGAGAGCAGAATGGACTATATTGGCTACTAAATAAAGATGCAAGAAGATCTATCAGTCTAGATGCTCAAGATGTTAAGAATGTGTCAACAGACAAGATAAATTTGTGGCACAAAAGATTAGGACATACATCTACTTCAGTGTTACATAAACTGTTTAACATTGAGCTTACTTCTATTAGAACTCAGATAGGAGATTGTGTAGTATGTCCTTGTGCTAAACAATGTAGATTACCTTTTCAGAATAGCAGTATAAAAAGTAATAGTTGTTTTGAATTGATCCACTTAGATCTATGGGGTCCTTATAAAACCAATACATATGATGGACACAAATATTTCTTAACAGTTGTAGATGACTATTCAAGATATACATGGATATTTCTTTTGAGACAAAAATCTGATGTTTTTGTATCTCTTCAATATTTTATGAACTTTACTAGAAATCAGTTTGGTAAAACAGCTAAGATAGTTAGAACTGATAATGGAACTGAGTTCATTAACTCCTTATGTGAAAAATTATTTAAACAATTAGGAGTTATTCATCAAACAACTTGTGTATATACACCCCAACAAAATGGGGTAGCTGAAAGAAAACATAGACATATTCTTGAAATAACTAGAGCCATTAGGTTGCAGGCTAATATACCTATAAAATTCTGGGGACATTGTGTCCTAGCTGCAGCTTACTTGATAAATAGGCTTCCTAGTTCTGTGTTAAAAGGAGAAACTCCCTTTAACAAACTTCATGGAAAAGAGCCTTCTATAGCTCATCTAAGAGTTCTAGGGTGTTTATGCTTTGCTAGAGTGCCAAACCAATATGATAAACTTGAATCAAGGTCTATAATGTCTGTTCATATGGGATATTCAGAGGTGCAAAAAGGATATATTTTGTATGATCTAACTAATAAAGTGTTCTTTGTTAACAGGGATGTCATATTCAATGAAACAACATTTCCATTTGGTAAAGGAAAACAGTTAGAACCTGTGTTTAAAGACACTCATTCAACCTTAGATCATGCATGTCAATGGTCAAGTATTCCTGTTACTACACCTACTCAACAAGTTCAGCAACTCATACAATATGAAGGTAGGGAATCATGCCAACAAAATGAGGAAGAGGAGTTAAGGACTGTGAGCAATGAGGATACAACACAGATCCCTTTACAAACATCTAGAAAGTCTGGAAGAAGCAGTAAACCACCCATTTGGTTAAAAGACTTTGTTTCTCTCAATATTGAGAAGAAATCAGATTATGGCATTCAAAACTATATAAGTTATGAGAATATTTCTGACAAATATAGTGCATACATAGCTGCAGCCTCAAATCATACTGAACCAAAGTCCTACAAAGAAGCTGCTAAAGACTCAAGATGGATAGAAGCTATGAAATCAGAAATTGAAGCATTACAAAGTAACCATACTTGGGATTTAGTAACTCTTCCTGAAGGAAAAACTCCAATAGGCTGCAAGTGGATATTCAAAATCAAATATAAATCAACAGGAGAGGTAGAAAGGTATAAAGCCAGACTAGTAGCTAAAGGATTCAACCAGCAGGAAGGTATTGACTACCAAGAAACATTTTCTCCTGTAGTAAAGATGAAGACTGTTAGAACAGTTTTGGCACTAGCTGCAAAAAAGGGATGGTGTGTACACCAAATGGATGTGTTCAATGCTTTCTTACAGGGAGATTTGTTTGATGAAATATACATGGAATTGCCTCAAGGTTTCACAAGTCAGGGGGAGAAACAAGTATGTAGACTTGTGAAGTCATTATATGGATTGAAACAAGCCCCTAGACAGTGGAATGCTAAGTTGTCTAAGGCATTAGTGGAGCTTAAGTTTCAACAGAGTGAGTATGATCAGTCTATGTTCATCAAGGAAGATGAATCTGGAAAGGTGATTATTCTTGTGTATGTGGATGATCTGTTAGTCACAGGAGATAGTCTAAGAATTGTGAAAGAAACAAAAGAGAAGTTAAAACAGGTGTTTAAAATGAAGGATCTTGGAGAACTAAGATACTTCTTGTGTATGTGGATGATCTGTTAGTCACAGGAGATAGTCTAAGAATTGTGAAAGAAACAAAAGAGAAGTTAAAACAGGTGTTTAAAATGAAGGATCTTGGAGAACTAAGATACTTCTTAGGCATTGAATTTGCCAGGTCTGATCAAGGTATACTTATGCATCAAAGAAAATACACCTTGGAGCTTATATCAGAGACAGGGCTCAGCAGTTCTAAACCAGCTGCAACACCAATGGATACAAATGTTAAGTTAACAACTAAACAGCTTGATGAATACATCAGATTAAGAAATTCAGGAAAGTTCAACTCAAATGATCAATTAGCAGATCAAGGAGCATATCAAAGGCTGATAGGTAAGTTGTTATATCTAACTGTGACAAGACCTGATATAGCATTTGGTGTCAATACTCTAAGTCAGTTTCTTCAACAACCAAAGAAGTCACACATGGAAGCTGCCCTAAGGATTGTAAGGTATGTAAAGAATCAACCAGGGTTAGGAGTTCTGCTGTCCAGCAACAAGAATACAACTCTCACAGCCTACTGTGACTCAGACTGGGCTTCATGTCCTCATACAAGAAGGTCAGTGACAGGTTACTTGGTTAAATTTGGAGATTCTCTATTAACTTGGAAGTCAAAGAAACAAACAACCATTTCAAAAAGCTCTGCAGAAGCAGAATACAGGAGCATGGCAGCCACAGTTTCAGAATTAATTTGGATCATAGGTCTGATGAAAGAGTTGGGAGTAAACTTGAAACTACCTGTTGATATTTACTCAGACAGCAAAGCTGCTATACAAATTGCAGCTAATCCAGTATACCATGAAAGAACCAAACATATTGAAATAGACTGCCACTTCATAAGGGAAAAAATAAACAAAGGATTGGTAGCAACAAGATACATATCAACAAAAGATCAACCTGCTGATTTATTCACAAAAGGTCTTAATACTGTTCAACATTTGTATCTCAATTCCAAGCTAGGAACTTGTAACATTTTCACACTTCCTAGCTTGAGGGGGAGTGTTAAAAGTAATTAGTTTATTCAGTTAGTTAGTTATAACTATAGAGTAGTTAGTTACTTGAAAAGAATCTTTGATTAAGTCTTCTATATAAACACTTCTTTGTATCTCAATATGGTTAACATAATATGAATGAAAGCTGAGATATTCTCTCTGCAAAATACTCTTCTTCTTCTTAGCTCATCTCTCTGCAAAATACTCTTCTTCTTCTTCTCTCCTTCTTCTTCTTCTCTCTTTACTACATAACAAGTTCAATTTTAATAAGGTTTAACTTTTGTTTATAGAAATATAAAGTGTATTTACGTGATAATTAGATTTGATTCATTTAAAACAAGCTATATATCAACTATATATAATAGCTATATATGAACTATAAATAATTATTAGGATAATCAACATGTCACTGAATCAAAATTAGGAATAGAAAAATTTGTAGGGTTAAACTAGAAATCTCATTCTTTCTTTTTTGAAAAAAAAAAGACGATCTCAAAGTATGACAATTTGGTGAAATTGTACCTATCAAATGCTTGAAAGTGTTTTTAAGTATTATATTCAATTGATTCACACTGATTAAAAAAGAAAGCGTAAAACATACCATTTTTGGAAGATCACCTATCAATTTAATATTTGAAAAAGAATTATGACTAGAAAGGTAACACTTACTATACCTAGCTAGATTGAGATATTATGAAGTTATTTTATGGCATAATGACCTTGTTTACGCCTTACGGGAGGTACATAGCTACAATAAATTTGCGTCTTCCTAAATATGGAGAACTAAATATTGCTAATATTGTGATGGCTAAAAGGTTCACTTTTATGTTATGGGAGTACTTCAATAAATATTGTAGTCTTTACCCAAAAAAATAATAACTAATATTGGAGTCGCATAGTGTCATTTTATCTATAAACATATATTTTCTCTACTTTGATCCTCAACAGAAATTTAAGTTTGCTAAGTTATGCTTTTCGAGGCATAATATTGAGATTGATGGTGAAAAAATAAAAAATATAAGGTAAAATTTATAATCGTTGATCAAACAGTACATGTAAAACACAATAAAAAATATTTTGGGAGAAATCTGACATTAATCATAAAAAAGCACGTTATTTTTTTCAAAATCCAATTACATCTGAATTCAATTTTATTTTGGAGAACTTTCATATCCATTTATATGGAAGTTCTATTCTTTCATACAAATGTTGAAACAAATTTATTACTAAGGATTGAGTTCGTAGACCAAAAGGTAAATTAATAGTATTATCTTAGATTAATTTGTTTCATTTTCATTAGTAAATGATCAACTCAAATAGCTTTTTTCTTTCTTTTTAAATAAGCATGGTACATGTGTACAACATGTTCCTAAATTCATATTCATATTGGTCAAAATGAATATTTATATTTTATTTTTGGTATTTATTAGGTAGTTTTTGACTAATTTGTAAGATGGCAATCTTATATTCACTAGTAATATTCCAGTAACATAATGCAGGTTAACATACATTTTTGGCCTCATCCTCTTCGTGTTATGACTTTTTCTTAAACCCATTTGCCAGAACTAATTAGGTTAGTTAGAAGATAATTGTTTGTAAATATATTAAATAGTATCTTTGATTCGTACGTAAATCTAGTATCAGCTTATAAAAATGAAAATGTAGATGGTTCTTTTTAATTAAACTTGCCATTTCTTTTATCAAAGATAAGATAGGTGTAATTTAGTGTATTATTAGTTAACCATTATACTTGAGTTCAAAGGAACAACTTTTTTAAACCAAATTGATCAAATTGAAACTTTTAGAGGGCAGAAGTGCTGTTTTATTTACACAGGTATGTGGTGTTAACTGTTAATAATTCATAAAACCAAACCAGAAACAGACACATTAGTGGTTTTTTAATAAAACAAGACACATAAGTGGTCTCATGTCACATCACCCCGGCGTCTATCCAATTGAATATAATTGGTACGGCATTTATAAGATAATGTTTTTTTCATTTACTTTTTGAATCTGCTTACTACGATTCAAAATAAATTCTCACAACCATATTGAATATATAATATTAATGAAAAAGAGTAATTTTTGAGTAGTGTTTATTGGTTAAACGCTAACCAAATCATCACTAACTTTTTTAAAAAGACAACTTTTCTTTTCGTATCAAATCCCAAGTCCTTTGTGACGAAGGAATTATATTGTATTTGTACTTTCAGTGTAGGACTATCAGAGGACCGCATAAACAAAATTGTGACAATATGTTGGGGACTGAGATAATAATCTGCATCAATTAATCTAAACTAAATCAATAGATTTGCGCATAAACTTTTCATACTTAATCATCGTTAATTAACATACAATCTTACTTAAGTAACTACAGTAAATTTATATAATTTGATGCAAGTAAGAACATCGAGTCATTCTCAACTACATCACCTTTTTTTTTTATGAAAATAAAAAAATCGAGTGATTTCCATTCCATTCTCTTGTGCAGTGCCCATTTTCTACATCTCGACCAGAACCTAAAAGGTAGACATGACACCAAAAAGAAAAGGGAAAGATCCAATTTTTATAATAAAATATAATATAACTAAAAAGTAATCACTTTTAAGTGACAAGGAAAGTCGTAAAGATTTGATTTTTTTTTAATTTTAATAACCAAGATTTAGATGATTTCAGTGTGGGGAAGTTCTAATGACTCCATTTCTCTTACTCTACCCAACTCATTTGTCAGAGTTCAAATCTTCATAATTCACAGTGCACGTGCACACATGTTAATAGCCTTGACAAATGACGACGACGACATGCTCTTTGCTTCGGCGTGCTATTCAAAATTCGATGAATAATAAATTTATCCACTGTTTATTTTAATACTAACAAAATTTAAATTCATAATTTTGCGCCTAACTCTATCATTCAATTACTAGTGTGCCATGACAAATTAATGGAGTCACCAAATAAATTTAGTGACTGGACCGGCCACTATGATTTTATGTAGAATCACTTTGACATATTCTACTAATTCTTTAACTTTTGCTTTCTCCTATTTTTGTAATATAAAGTTTGAAGATCGTGAGGATCACTTGAGCAACATTATTATTTTATTAGAAGCTATATAGACTTTAGAGTCAGCTTTATAATTAATTACAAGGAGGACTGCATTATAGCAAGACAAGATGAGTAGATATGTGGGCCTAGAAGAGTTAATATAAAATTCTTGCAAAGCTGAGATGATGCAACTTGATTAAAAATTGTGTTCCTCCTATTGTCTGCCAGAGAGTTCAATGGAGAAATAAAATATGACAAAAAGATTGTATTATTCTTTTATATATACTATATATATACTTATCTGTCTATTGGTTCCTTGGAGTACAAAAGCTCCAAAAAAAATCAACTCTATAATAATGCCTGGCTTAACTGGAAATTATCTGTTGTTATTTTATAAAGGGGACATATTATCTGTCTTGCACACCATGGAAGTAATACAGATGAAGTTTCTTCAATATTCTTGATCAATAGTCTATTGCACTAATTATGCGTGAGATTCTGATCACATGTTAATAACTTTAATCATAATCCCTATTTTCTTGAATTGCTAAGCGTTTTCTCTTCCCTAATTAAAAAAGACTATAATTTAGTCAAATGTATATCCAACTTTGGCACGATTAGAAAATATTTGATTGAAGTTGAAAAAACGGATATGTGACGTTAGACCTGATTAATTTCAACACATTAGTAGGTCTTTTATTAAATTATTTCACTTTTAAGTATTTCTCAAACAAGACTTTTATCTTGTGCACTTCCAGATTGAACTATTGAAACATTAAAAATGGAGTACTATTTAGCAAGCAAAAAAATAAAATACTTAAAAAATTAAATCTTCTGATGAGTAATAATTTTATATATATATATAAATATATATCTTGTTTGAGTTACAAGAAAGATTCTTCTTTTTAGCTAGAATTCATCAATTTTGTACATCAAATTATACACAAAAATATCCAAGCACAAACCACAATGAAATTATAAAACTATAATCAACTTTATCTGATACATAAATTTAAAACTCACCTTTAATTTAATTAATATTTTCTTGGACGAACAAATAATATGATCTAAGAGGACTCAGAAACAACTTCGCCGCCATCAACTTCTCTACGGTGAAAATTCCGGTGACATCCACACGCTGCACAAGTAAGGGCGGCGGTTCCATCATCTCCGGTTGCCATGAATTCACGGCAGCCGTCGACGGCGTAACCTCCGATATTTGCCGCATGGTTCCTTTGACATTCAACGTATCGTACGTTCCTAATCGTCGATGATCCACTGCTGATCCTTCTCACCACAACTTGTCTCTTTTTCATCATTTTTTTCTAATTATTAAAAACCCCTAAGAAAAAATGAAATTTATTATGGGGAGATGACTTTATTGAAAATTTTGATCGACTCTCTCTTGTATTTTGAAGTTAAACCTAACCCTAGCATGTTATTATATAGCTAGTAGCCTTGCTACTTCTATTCATCTTTCTTCATGTTATACTAAAAGTTAATTATTATTTTTTTAAATATTACTTTCTCCGTCTCCATTTATAATCGATCTAAAAAAAAGACATTCTATACTCTGAAATGCCAACATTTATAATTATTTTATACTATAATTTTTTTTAAAAAACAATATTCATTCTTAAGTATTGTATTTAGTTAAATTAAATCATACAAATTAATTAAAAAAAATATTTAACAAAACTAAATTTTAAAAAATAATATGCCAAGTCAAATGAAGTCCGAGTTTGAATGATGCATGTGGACTGTGGAGTAGTTTCAAATTTATAATAACATAAAGAATGGAAAAAAAGAAAACAATTTGGAGAGTGGGGGTAGGAAGATAGTGGCATTTTTAATTTCAATGATTGTTTCAATACTCTTTTTGGTCCAAAAATTAGGCAAGATTCTCCGATCACACACATACTACAAATTTCACCTCACCAGTTAAAAGTTGCCACATCGTGTAAACTTTTAGACTAAGTTTTTTTTTTCTATTCTTTTTTCTACTCGTATCTCTAAGTTTACTTTTTCGAAATTTGGGACGAGATTGGTTTGTCTTAAAAAGTTAGACATGATGTTGGTGGCTGGGTCAAAGAAGGGGATAGAAGACATTTTATAAGATAGCATAAATTTAAAAATAAAAAGTAAACAATTTAAGGCATAATCTAATTTTACATCTAATATGTGCATCGTACATCATAAATTTAAAGATGTTATAGTTCAAAGAAATAAATTTATGAGATTTGTTTGATCAAATCTATTAGGCTTGTTAGACCAAAGTGAAATTTATGAGGCTTATTGAAGCAACGCAAACAACATATACTATGTGCTTAGGTCATTATTACTAATTTGATATTTATTTTTTTGTATGATTTAATCACAATCCGTTGTATGATTAGCTTGCTTCTTAGTGTTACGTATTCGAAGAGGAGTTAACTATTTAGCCTCCCAACTATACTTACGCGTCATTTGTTTTCATTAAGATTAAGAGATGTCATTTGTTTTCCTTAAGATTAAGAGGTCTTAATCTGAATATACATATGAATATCAAGATTTGCGTTAAGATTTTGGTGTTTTGATTTGAATACACATCTGAATATTAATATGTAGTCTCTAAATTTGAACACTAAATAATTAATATTGTTTGTTTTCAATATTGAATGTGCAAGTAAAATTGAACATTATATTAATAAAATATTATAAAATTTTCATTTCAACAAAATATATCACTTTTGATAAAAAAAAAATTAAATTTTTTTAATAATCATGATTTGGAGTACTATTTTTCATTCACAAATCTTGATAAACAACGATACACTAAAAATATTATTGCAACCGGTGTTCTTGACACACCTCAATACAAGAAAATTATTAATATAAAAACTATTTTTTAATTCAAAAAACATTGATAAACAACAATATACCAAAAATACTATTGTAATTAGTGTTCTTGACACACGTCAATACAACAAAATTATTAATATAAAAAATATACTTTAATGGATTTATGAAAACTGACCAGTTCAAGAGGGAAAAATAGTGTTTGATTAAGAAAATAGAGAGAGTTTTTAGCCAAAGCAGAGAAGCAACTATTTGTTATTTGATAATTTATTAAGTGAGTCTAAATGTTATTAAAAGTCTCCTACAGACCTGATTCTGTTTTTTTAAAAATAAAAATAAACTTAATGACTGAATCTGAATAATTGAAATTCATACGTAAAAATCAAACGTACTTAATAGACTGAATCTGAATGATTAAGATTTAGACCTCTATTAAGTGCAAACAAATAAGACCTTACAAACTCTTAATTGCAGCGCTAACTTGACTAATATCTTGAATTCACACCCCAAAAGCTAGCTCAAAGGGAGGAAGGATTGCCCAAAACTTATAAAGAGTCCACTCATCTCATTAACCACCGATGTGAGAGTTTTTGTCATTCTTTAACACTCCACTTCACGCCCAGTGCTTAGCATTCTGGTGCGTGGGCAATTTTTGATTTTTTTGGGGGCTCCAACATCGGGTGAGACGTGCCTGCTCTGATACCATGTGAAATTAGGTCTTAGGCCTAACTCACACCCCAAAAGCTAGCTCAAAGAGAGGAGGATTACCCAAGCCTTATAAAGAGTCTACCCATCTCATTAACCACCGATGTGGGACTTTTTGTCATTCTTTACAATAGTATTAAAATTTAAAGCTAATAAGAAAATAAGGGTGCTTAAAAGGAAACCAAATCTGCTTTTTTGTTTTTTTTGACCGAGGAAACATTTTTTGTTATATGCTCAATTACCCACCTAATCTCTTATCAGATTCTAGAGGTTGTGAAACAAACTCAATCCGTCTAATCTACGTAATTTGTTGTGGGTTATTGATTTGGTTATTCATTAGCTCAATTTATTTCAATCTAACTTATTACAATCTATAAAAAATTGGAATGGTATGTAATCAGTATTGGGTTATAAGAAATTTTATTAAAATATTTTTTTTCATTTGAAATATCATATATAGTCATAAAAAAAATTATTATGTGATAAAAGAGTTTAAGAGAAACAATCAAACTTTAATAAAAATTAAATTGAATCTTGATCCATTATATAATCTATTACCTAACTCATTTTGATCTATGCAAATTTAATTGAATGATTGAATTTTAATCTGATTATTATCTTAATCCGTTATAACCAGCCCAAATTTAATTGGAGTCATCCTATTGACACCTAATCATATTCTAAAGCTATGTGGCGCAAACCTCCCCAAGGATGTTGAGTCCTCAAGGAAATGGGAAATTGAAAAGAAGGGCCAACGAATTTATAGGCTAGAAAGTTTCTTACTAAAAGTACACATGACACATTAGTCAAAGTTATTTGGTACATGTGCTTTTAGCTTAAGTTTAATGATGACACAGCCTGAAGGAAAACTTAAATAGGTGATATTTGTTGGACCAAAATAAATAATAGGTTCATGAGTAGTTTTAATTGTTCGAGGAATTACAAGGGCAGCAAGAAGCACATCCATTATAGTATTGCACTATTTTATAACATTTAAATCTTCTTATTTATTTTATAAAAATTAATCAACAAAGCACTAAGCTTTTTATTAGAATATTCTTGTGGTAGATATTAATTAATGATGGAAATCTTTTGAATGAGGGTTTGAATTGATCGTTCAACTGCCTTAATTTGAAGTCTATATAGAAAAGAAAGGTGGTGATTTTCTTGCTAATTTGTTCGTCGTTAAGCTAATGGAAATTATTTGCTTTAGTGGCCAGATGAAAAAAAGTCATTGATTTACGTGCTAATTCCACAATATGTAGGTCCTTTAATGATGTTTAAAAGCCAGGTTACTATTTGCACTATGACAACAACTCTTTTATATTCTAGTAGCATCCATAATGCCAAATTAATTAAACTCAATTTTAGCATCCTTATGAACAAAAATAAAAGAACTATTACATTATTTGACGTTACACTAAATAATGCATGTATCTAAGTGTTTTCTAAAATTATTTAAACCAGTTTAGTTTAAGCTTTCTCAACTTGGGAGCCAAAGACATCTCTTTCCTTATTCTTGGTTTTATTTTGTAGCATTAGTTGTAACACGCAATCACTTAAACTTTCCAGCTAAAAAATATCACATGCTTTGGATAGATGTTTCTTAATTATTAATGTTATGACACATTTAATATTACAAATTTCAAAAGTTTTATAATCACACTACAAATATTATTGTTATATCAAAATCACAAGTTCTAAAAATCTTTATGATCTTTTTTAATTTACACATACACTTATTCAGCAAGTTGGAGCTAGAGTACTAATTAAGGGTAGTAACTTTGGTCAAAACTTATCTATTCATATTAAAAAACCGTAAATACTTTATTCTGATGATTCTATGAAATAAAAGTTTTAGTCGAATAATCACATAAAGATAAACTTCAAATTGATTGATGCTAAGCTTTGGTACTAGCTTGCTCATTAAATACAAGGTTTAACACTCACAATAGCATAATTAAGTAAATATTAAGAAAGATTTGAAAGAAAAAAGATGAATAGAGGTTGGAGTAGTAACAAATTGTTCATAAAATTGTGAATGGATGCAATAAGAGGTGAAGTTGAATATATGAAAAATGAAAAGAATTGAGAAGCATCTCAACCATAGAGGCAAAATAGCTGACATACACAATAAATAAAGAGAAACATACATTTTCAAGAAGCACGTGCCTTTATCAAATAATATTGGATGAAGTGTTTTGCTTACACAAACTGGAGCCACTAGAAGATCATATATTCAAGAAAAATCATAATGTAATAGTCCCACCTCAACCCTACATACCAATTTTTTTAAAAAAAATTGCACTAGCATATGCATGCTATGCTGCCAAAAGAAATACTAAGAAAAAAACACAAAATACAAAACGTAATTATTCCAGATCTTTACCGTACCTTATATAACAGTGAGAAAGTATAAGTACGTTATTTTTATAAAATTATAATCATCTTTAGTCAATTCTGAAAATTTGTTATACATGAGCCAATTCAAACAGTTCCTCCAGTTGCAATCTAGTACTCCATAGTCATATAATTTATATTAAGTTAATTGTTGATAGTATGATATGACACACACCTTAAATAATATTTTATTCGAAAATACAAAGTAGTTAAGAAATTCATTAAAAAGAAGGGTAGATATGAAAAAAAGAAAAAAGAGTCACATAATTATATTTCTACGGCTCATTTTACTTGTTCAGTTTAGCGAATCTTTAAGGAACAATAGATAGAAGGAAAAATAAATCTGATATATTTCTTTACATTATTCTATAAATCACATTATAAAACTCGTACATACACTTACCATTACAAAAGTAAATCAAATATACTTTTATTGTTACAAAAGTAACTCATGTATAACCATTTATCCAACGAAAGTGAAAAATAAGTATTTTAAAATTATATTTTATCTTAAATTTTTAAAGAATCATATAGAGGTATATATTATAATTTTTCACACATATTCTTTTACCAATTCTTTTATCAACTTAAGTCTTATTTTACTTCTCCTTTCATTCTCTCGCGTAAAACTATGAGGAAATAAAGTGTGTATGAAAGAAAGAAACTAATTATTTTTCGGAATATACTGTAGTTTATCTTTTATTCCACTAGAACATATATGATAAATTTTAATATAGTGAATATCTAATTTTAGTATAGTAGATGAAAAAAATATTAGTTGTTCTAGAGAAAGTTAAAGATTATTATTCTCTTCATTTCAAATCATTTGTCCTCACAATTTTTTTAAAAATAATTATCTTAAACAATTTCTTAGAGTATTATTTTTAAAAATTCAAGATAAAATAAATATTCCTTTTTCTTTTAAAAGTGTTACCAATTTAATTAATTATATGAAATAAATATTGAATGAAACAAATTATATCTTTTAACATATAGGAAAGAAAACAAGACAAAAAAGCATAAATTAAGGATATAAAAAAAAGTTAAAAGAGACAACAATATAAGGTAAGTCCTAGGATTAACAAAGTTTGGAGAACCCCATAAGAAGGCCAGCAGGATGAGTAAAACGCGGGATTTATTCCAGAAAAGCTACGTCAAAAATGAGTTTAGCTTCCACAAAACAGTTAACTATGTAATGCCACTATCATTGCTGTCTTTTTATTATCAAACGATTACATGTGATGCTAACATCTAATCCAAAATGTTTGGTCTCTTACACACGTCAAATCTTAATAACATTGTCAAAAATATTATTATGCTGTTTCAATATAATCTCTCTTTTCATTTAATTAAATAGAATTTTATATTTTTAATGTAGTGATATAATTAGTGTGTGACAATGGTACGAAGGAAAATATTTTTAAAAAAATCTTATGTAGATCAAAACATTTTTTAATAATATTTTTCTCTAGTAAAAACAAGTTTAATAAAAATCTAAAAAATGACCTTTATGATGGGAGTAAAGAAACAAATTTCACCGTTAACATTCAAAACCAAATAATATCTCTAGCCACCTTCACCACCACCACATCACCTCAGTGGAAAAACATTTTTCTCTCTTACCAAGCACATTCTTATACT
The DNA here is from genome assembly GCA_027704765.1 of Solanum habrochaites. Lineage (NCBI taxonomy): Eukaryota > Viridiplantae > Streptophyta > Magnoliopsida > Solanales > Solanaceae > Solanum > Solanum habrochaites. The sequence continues at coordinate 62,133,380 of JAKWJA010002491.1, forward strand.
AAAAATATATAAATAATGTAACAAATTACTATTTTGAATATTTAGTTCTCAAACAAGATATTGATGTTGGATTAGAGAGTTGCCCCCCCCCCCCCCTCCCCCCTGCCTCTCTATTTGTACACATATAAAAATATACTTAGTAATATATTGTGAGGATAACCCATAATTTAACTATTTTTGCAATGACAATTATTATTTATAATAAAGGATGCTAAACTTACAACATAATAGTTCCCGTACTTAACGTAGATCATATCTCCCTTGCTCCATATTTGAGGTAGTAAATGAGCTATTGTACTAAATTTGAGTGGGACTATATTATATATGTTATATATAAATATATTTTTTTAATATGAAGTATACTGTTACAGATCGAATAAGATCAAAATGACGAAGTGAGAAAAAAAATATTTCTGTACCAATAGAGGAAATAATCATGTGGAAAATAAGATATGTATTTTTTATAATATAACATTGTTGAAGAATTGATGGAATGTGTCGCTAGTACCGTTATAAGAAAGGTAGATTATTGACTTAGTCAAAAAAATTAAGTAGGCTAAAATGAGGGTCCAAATCCAATTCCCCTAATTTTTAATATGTTTTAATTATTTTATTTCTTTTATATATGTATGTATATAATATTACTTTATTATTTTATTTGTCATAATAATATATAATATATCAAATTTAAAAAAATTATCGTATAAATCAATTCGAGCTAAATATCAATCCAAATTTTAATAGGCTAAGTATGTTGGACTGAAATATAGACTGAGCTAATTAATGAGTGCGTCCAATAATCATCTCAAACTAATAGAAGTTGGACAAGTTATAATGGGCTTCTTACGTAAATGCATAAGCAACAATATTGTATAAATTGTGCATATATAATGTACAACTATGTATAAAAAATGTATATAGATGCACATATTTATATAGTATTTACATTTTCTTTTTCAATCTCAATCATTTTATATCCGTTTACAACAGTCTCAAACTTAAGATATTTTATCTAATTTTTAGAATTATATGGTTAGACCAGTTTTAACTTCTACTTCCTTCAATTAATTGTACCAGACTTTTTCATTTAATAACTAATTATGTATTAGAAATTAAAAAAGAAAAAGAAAAACTTATCACTTTGTTAATGGAATTCCATATCATGTCTCTCTGTTGTTTTGTTGTTTTTTGATTGGTTTGTGGCAAAGCTGGTAGTGCAACAAAGAATAATAATGCTTAGCCCTCTCAATCATCTTATAGAGTAATTAAATCAGCGGAAAGATGACCCACCTAAACTTCATCTAACTTTTTTTCAAAACGTTTATTCAATGTATGACAAACGTCATTTCACTAATAATAGTAATAATAATAATCATAATAGTGGAAAAAATTTGAAATATATTTGAATTTTGATTGAAATTATTATAACGATATCAAATTTTGGAAAGGATCTTTTTACCCCGTTGTACTGTTTAATTTAATAATGCATTTTAAAAGTATATATATGCCAACGTGAACATAAAAAATATTGCATAATAATAAAAGTAATATGTCCGCATAGGCACATGTATATCTTTAAATACACTATTAAATAGTGCAAGGTAAAAGATCCTTCATAAAATTTCATATCGTAACAATAATAATCGACAAAATTAGAGTATTTTTCAAACTCTTTTGCCTAATAATAATAATGACAATGAAGTGGATATAAAGCAACTAAGTTCTGAGTAAATTACTCATACTTAGACTTCATTGAACTGATCACAACTTTAGTATGATAAAAAAAAATCAAGAAAAAAACATTTCCTATCAAAAGAAAACAATTTGAATGATTTTTTCAGTTACTAATAGAAATCACTTTGCTTATAAATAACTTAACTCTTTTTCCTATATTGTCATCGTAAGTCGAAACACGCTATACAAATTACCAATACTATTATTAAGGTAGAACATATTGCTGGTCCTTTAAATATGTTATTTTATTCTACTTAGATTGAAATATCACATGATTAATGTTTCTATTCGACACTTTGGGCTAAAGAATTGAAAAAGTTTTTACGATGCTTTGAAATATCTATTAAATAGATATGTTAATTATACAATATAATTAATATAGTTATACGCTCAGCTGGAATAGGGTTGAGTTAATATGTACCATTATAAGAGATAATGCATTTGAAGACATTATTAACTTTTTTGCCTAATGGATGCTTAGAAACGTGTACATAATATAAGGTTTTTCAAAATTTCAGCAAGAAGTGTTCAAAATGAACTTATTCTTCTCTTACTCTAGTTTTTGATTTTGAAACAAGTCATTACTAGAGTATATAATTAAAATTTTGAAGAGATTCTCAATGTAAAATGCCTATTTTGTATATTTGTAGTAATATTATTTTTTGTATAAGAAATTACTATATATTCTTTACACTATCACCTAAACACCATGTAAGACATTCCTTCTTTCAAAAACACATTCGACATGCAATTGGACATATGCTAGAAGTGCTATTGGTTGAAAGAGTTGATATGACATTGAAGAGATGGTTGATTGGAAATATATTAGACATTTTGTTTCTCCTACCCTACCCTAGCTATATATATATACATATATACTATATACCAATACTATAATCTATGACTCATGATTTTGAATTTCTTATGCCCCCAAAAATATATTATTTCTCTTTGAAAATTATGTTTCCCTCAATTTTCTTATGGCAAGTGACTGTCAATATATAGATTTACACTTAATTGTAATTAAAAATGCACTCCCATGGTGTGATGCATTTCGATTCGATATATAATCTGAAAAAAAATAAAATAATAATTTAGATTTGTGTTTTATCAAATTATAAATATTCACGTGACTATTGATTATCTAACTAAAGATAAAATTTGAGATTAATACAAAGTGGACAAAAGCTCCAGCATGTTAGGTTAGGCTTCACGTGGCTTCACTCTTTTCATGAAATGCCATTTCTTAGGAAATATTCAAGGAACGTTATTTAGTTGATTAAAAAAAAGAGGTAACTGAAAAATGTCACGTTGTATGATTAGAAGTAATTTAATTTCAAAATTTTTCTTTTTACCCTTGCAAAATAATGTCTAATGACTCAATTTCTTACTTAGAATCACATCGCAACGGTTGGCTTCGATAATTTAGTTTTTGGCATTTAATAATTCTTCATAATTATGAGAATCTAGTATGATGACTCGTTGACTCACCTTCCTTAGATATTGCCTTAATCATGAAGGGATTAATAATAACATAATTATTTTGTGGATATAAATTTTCATCAATAGAATAGATGTTTGATTTACTGTACTAAATATGACATATATAGTGGGTATAACGCTAGATAATTTTAACATTGCATTTGGCAGAAGAATCTTTGGTATGTTGATATTTTATCCCAGGATTAGTATTTATAAATTACTATCAATTAATTGCAATTTTGTAAGGGGGAATAGAATTATTCGATTATATTTATAAATTCAAAAAACTGATCATAGTAGTAGTAACATGACCAAATAAACTCTTGCGTCCATCGTCTCCTCCAAACAATAATATAATTGTTGTACTGCAATCCGAAATCGAAAACTAAACAAATTTTCACCATAACTTTGAATTTTCTTCGTCAATAGAAATAACGTCCTTATGTCTTGTCCTTAGGAAAATCTATGAAAAGACATCTAAGATTAAAGTTATAAAGTGAAGGAAGTTTATTACTTAAAGAAGAGGTGATCTCGTCTTGCTTGTTGAAAGAGAAGAAATTTTTTAAAACATTTTAAAGAAGTTAATACTAAAATCAATTAATAAAAATATTATGATAAAATTCATATATTAATAATTATTTTCTTAAAAATATACGAAATCGAATAATGATCACCTTTTTTTCCCATTGATTGAATGACATAAAAGGAACTTTGACTAGACACGCATTTCGAGACTCGAGTGTATGAAATTAGAAGGAACTGAACAAACTGCATGAATATAACAAATATATATATAAAATGGGACGAAACGGACTAAAAAGAAAAAGAATGTAAAATAAAATAAGACGGAGTGATTAATATTAAAAAATAACAAAAATCTCATATACATGATTAATTAAATAGATGAATGTAGATTCCTTATAAAGCTTGAACAATTTTTCTTCCTCTGAGCTATCTTTTGATACGTAAGTTATGTCTAAGACTGTTGTTCAACAATTGGAGTATAATAATAGTACGAGGGTTAAGTGTTAAAAAGGCCCTAAAAACCATCAATTTTAGTCCAACATCCCCTGCCGTCCTTTAGCTGAGATTCTTTTGGTTTATGGCCCAATGGAAAGGACAATACGCCAAACCAGACATGACTTTGTACCATCCTTTCCTTTATAATGTCAAATTGCACTTGAGTTTTTTCTTCTTATTTCTGACCACATTCTTTTCCCCTCAACTATATTTATTCACTCGTGCACCCAACTAATTTTTATCATTTACAATTCCCACATTCTCATCTTCTTCTTTTTTAATCATACATGTACATATATAAAAATGACTAATACATATAGACATCAATAGTGTTTTTATCTCATATCTTTCTTCGTTTGTAAATTACATATTCTGGTCCCTTAGTATAGAGGAACCACGCCGATCTATTTTTTTCAATGGTGATACTACTTCTTGCGTTCTTTTTTATTTGACTTGACACACTTTTTAAGAAAACATTGATTGATATAATGAATTTATTATTTTATATCTATTAGTTGATAAAGTCTTAAACATATTTACACACTATATTTTTAAAAGACAAAACTCAATGTTAATAAATTCGCGACATAATAGAAAGGAAAAAACTGTGTTTACTTTAATAAGTAATAAGAGAGTAGTTTGACACTAGATGATAAAAAACTTAAGTACACTTCTCATTATTATAATTTTTTTTAATAAGGGAATGAGATAAAAAGAGAGACTTTTAAATTTAGTGATAAATATAAATGTATGCCCTTTAAAAGAGATTGTGATAGGCAATAATAAAAGGAAAAGTTAGACGAAAAGTCTATTAAATCAAAATTCATACCTAAAATAATCAGATGACTATATATTGAATAAAAAATATAATGACCTTTCGGCCCTATTTGTGCATGGAATTATTTTGGCAATTATTTGCTTATTAATTGTGTTTTGTTTGTCGATCGTGGATTCGTTGATGTCCACTTGAATTTATATCCACAATGTAGTGCTCGTCCCTATTTTGATCAAAATTTTATATTTTTCAAAAGTCAATAGATATTATATCGTAATTCGTATGTATAACACGAAATATGGGTGCATGATTTTATTTTTTTTGGTTTATAAGCCTTAATTATGATAATTTTCTTGCATAAAAATTTAGCATTAGTAAATCATCTTCAAATAACTGAACAATTACTTTTAGTTTAGAGATACATATATAATTTTCAAAGTATGAAAAAAGATTGTGATATATAATATCATTTCTATTGTTAAAAGACAAAACATGAAATATTTGTGTTAATAATATATCAAAAGACTTGAATCGAGAGGAGATCATTTTTAATTTTTTGAAACTTTTTATAGGATGATTGAATTGCTCAGGATTCAAGAGAAAAAAATTAACTTGCGAAAGAAAGATGAATTACTGCGATCTATAAATATTAGTACATACACCATATACATTATAATAATATACTATTTATTGAATACTAATATAATTATTTATATAACATCAATACATTATACATATATACGATTATTTTGTTGATTTTTTTTATTTTTGTTTTTAGCACTTGTAAGATTCATGTAATTAAAGACCAACCCAGAAGAAGAATGAAAGTGTCAATGAGCCCGCGGAAAGGATCCTGACTAGACCTCAGGATATGTAATAGGTCAACTTTCACATATAGCAAATAAAAAATTCATATTTGTATGCTATAGCAAACTTTGCATAATTGCGCTCCATAGCAAACATGAAACTGTATAATTCGCTGGCCTAAATTGTATAATTTGCTGGCCTATTTCGCTGCAATTGTATAATTCACTATCCTATTTCACTGCAATTGTACAATGCACAATTGTATAATTCACTGCCTATTTCGCTGCAATATTAAGTGTATAGCAAGAAGATACATGTTTTTCTCTCGCTTTATACAAAAACAGAAACACAATATATACACTTCTGTTGTATAAAGCTAGAGAAAATTGTATTTCACTGAAATTGTATAATTCGTTGACCTTTTTCTCTGCAATATTTGAAGTAAAATGTTTGTAAATTGTATAATTAAGTGTATAACACGAAGATATATATTTTTGCATGTGTATATACAATTTTCTCTCGCATTATACAAAACAGAAACAGAATTATACACTTCTGTGTATAAAGAAAGAAAGGCGAGCAAGAATGGAGAGTGACGAGCGAGATTTCTGGGAGAGAGACCCTGGCAAATTTTAGCTAACGTTTGCTATGGAGCACAACTAAATCAAACCCTAGCTATTCCATTTATTTTAGGTTATTAGTTTGCTATTATATACAATTTTCCCTATGTAATACTTTACAGCCCAAGATTGCAATGAGGTCCAAATAGCCCAATAAACTAAAATGATTTTATATATATATGTATGTATATATATAATAAAGAGATACATCAATAATTTTATCATAATTTTCAGAATATCCCGTCAACAAAAACATAATGCCGTCTGCAAAAGACGGCAAATAATTAGTCACAGTGTCATATACGAATTAGTATATATTCAATGTATAATGACTAGACAAAAAAATATTTTTATTATGATATATTACTAAAGTTTCTTCACATATTTTAGCCTCCACTTTGAAGAATATTTTTTGATTTATTTGGCATTGTCTTTAAGAAAAACATGTCTTTTTCCACACTTGATAATAGAGTACAAGTGTACAAATCAAATTTGAACTAGAATTGTTGATAAACATTGCTGGATCATCTGTTGGGCCCAAAGAGAAGGGGAAAAAGTTTAGCAGCCCATAATTTCCTTGCCACTAGAATAATGGGCCCCTGTAATCTGCGGCCCTATTGAAACCATTTAGGGTGTGTTTGGTATGGAGGAAAATGTTTTACATGGAAATTATGACACGATTTTTCTTTCAAATTTCTATTAAACTTTGCACTTTAAAGTATTAATTTTTCATTTTTTTAGAATTTCAAATGGAAAATCTATTTTATTTTTAAATATATATTAGTCCTCTTAAATAAACTCTCTCAACACTTTTGTAAAGTATGCCTTGTTTTCTCTTTCACCTTTATCTACCAACCTTATTTGTTGTTACTCTCTTTTATCTCTCTACACAATCAACAATTTAAATGTATAATGTTTAGGATAACAGTTAACATTAAAAAATCGTGCATGTATCTCTCCTGTCAAATTCAATTATGTTTCTTTTACAAACGATATACAAAATAATAGGAGAGACAAGGAGTCGATGTCAAATACATATATGTCAAATTTGTCAAAAAAGAGTACACATGATATTTTTTATTGGTCAATATATAATTAATGGTTTTAATTTTTTTTTATAAGTATAATATTTTTAAAAATGCGAAATTTCTTGTTTAAAAGTAGATGAAATTTGTGGGTTCAATTTTTTGTAGAAAATAAATAATTTTTTTTTAATTTTGTTGTCTTCTCCGAATGTTTTCTTCCCTATTCAAGCACTTTTTATTGTTTTATCGAAAAAGTAATTTTGAAAAGAGTTGTTTTATTTTTAGAGTTATTTTCGACTTTTAGGAGTCGCCACTTAATTTTTGAGAAAAATCAAGAAAACTTATTTCCAAAACAACTTAAACAGAAATTTGTTTTGAAAATATTTTAGGGGGTTCGGGATTCTTATTAGTGTCTTAGGAAGGTGTAAGGCACCTAAGACACTCCACTAACTTACGGTTTACCGGCAATTAACTTATTTGACTATTTTGTTTTAACTATCTTTCGTTATTCGTAAGATTTTTCATTTAGGCAAACTTTATAAGTTTGGAAATATTTATTGTTTTAATATTCCGTTAAAGTTTAACTTTTTAAATTTAAACTCTAAGCAAACTAGTGAATTTGAAACATCTATCAAATTTATGTTTTAAGTTTGATAAAGCGAAAGGCGTTCGATGGAAGGTTTGGAGTTTCTAACTCTAAAACGAACGACAATTCAAACAAACGCACAAACAAGTAATAAAGAGAGAGAGAGAGAGAGAGAGAGAGAGAGGGAGAGAGAGAGATTTGTGTCCAACTTCGGTTCTATTTGCCTTGACTGAATGTTGGATCCGCCTGCTTTGGGTTTTTATCCCATTTTGTACCTGTCCTAATCTAAGCATACAAACATAACTACAAAAAAAATAAAAACCAACAAGGGCTTATGCCCATTACAAATAAAAATACGAAATGAATAATAAAATAAAAAAAATATAAAAAAGGGAATCTTCCAATCTCTCTTCTTCCAACTCCTTCAATTCTTCAATCTAGTTCAATTTCGAGGATCTGTCCGCCGGATTTTATGACTTTGACTCGGCAAGAAGAAATCAAGCCTTTTATGACTTTTTCTTAAAGATGCCAAAAGGGGAGAGTCCATTGGACTCGTTTGGAGAGAGTTATGCAAAGAAGAAGAAAGGAATAGAAATTAGCGATTTAACAAGAAAGGTCCAACATTAGTTTAATACATAAATAAACTCAAACAATACACAAATAATGCAAGTCAAGTATGTTAAACAATGGAGGAAACCAACAGAAACGGAGAAGGATTAATTTCCAAATCCAATCAAAAGCTTCATATTCAAACTAATAAATAACACCACCATAAATTTCAACCACATACTTAAAGCAAGAAGAAGATCATAATAGAAACATATTCAAGAGAAAAGGCTCCAAAGTTCACGGTGATTTAACCAACACACTACATATAACAACAACTAAACAGAGGCTTGCTAATACATCGACTATCAAGTAAATTCCTACTTGAACCCAACAGTTGATTAAGCCAAAAAGAGTTCAAACAGATAACACCAAACTATAGGAATAAACGAGTTTAAGCTTAACTAGGCTCATGTCGAGATGAAGAATAACCTTAAACGAAATGTAACCAACAAAATCGAATTAAAGGAAAAATAAGCATGGTTTCGACATCTCTAGCAAATGCCATCTAGGCCAAAATAAAGCACAGAGACACACATAAAGAGGAGCTTACAATATGGATTCAAGACCTCAATCTAAAAACACTAAACGGATTCAAAACAATGATGTGTCGCTTCATTCCTTCAACTTGTGGAGAAAGAGTAAATCGATATCTAACATCGTACATTATCAAGGATTCCAAACGGCAGATAGAAAAAAAATAAAATATAAGATATAAAACGAGCAAAGAAAGAAACCGTTTCACGACTAAACAGATAAAGCAAGCAAACTGGGAATAGAATGAAGATAAGGAGAGGAGAGGCCAACATGGTTATACGAACATACAAGCCAACCATTAGAACCAGCTAGTTTCATGTATTCACAAATACAAAATAACAAAATGTACACCCGGTAGAATTCGAAATTATCAATAGAAAGAGATTTCATGCTTCATGACTGAACCACGATTTTTACATATGTTTTAACAATGGATATTGAACCCGGATCCAAGAAAAACAACAGATTGTCAACGAGAATGGAAACACACAAACTCACAGACTAACGAACAAATTTCATCACTGACTTGCAGCTAACTGTAAGTCAAGAACATAAACACAAGCATCTCACACAATCGAGATCAAACAACAACATATTCGGAATAAGATATGCTCGAAACGGAAAGAGTATTACCTTTTCTGGCGCAACGGAACAGAGACGATGCGAGCTGGGAAACGGCAAACTTCAACCAACCACGAACAGTTCAAAAAGGGAAAGGGCAAGTCGGTCAGACGAAGAGACAGAGTCGCGATTTCGATCTCTTTGAATATCTCGTTCTCGGCTGTTCCACGAAGATGTATGTTTGGCAAGATTTTCACTCCTCTTAGCCTTTCACTTCCCTTGTTGTAGCTAAAATGCTTAGAAGATGAAGGAAGCCTTCAAGAGGTTTCCGAAAAGAAAGACAAAACACAACAAAAACCTCCACAGAAGGGCAGAAGCTAAAATATTTGAAAATTTTTCCTCAACTCACGATTTTCCACTGCTCAAAATTTTTTCAACTGAAAATTTTTCAACCCCTTTCAACGTCTTCGGAGGGGGGTATTTATAGAGGAAACTAGGGTTTTTCGAGGGAGAGGGGCCGGAGGGACGATTTGAGGCCCATTTCGAGTTTGAAATTCGAATTCCCTCCCTTATCCAGAAGAATGATTCGAGCGGGAAAAGAGGTGGAGGGACGAGATTGTTTCAACGTCCTTGCGAGCTACGTGGCGTAAATCCGCGCCATAAGGACGGATTCCAGGCTGGTGAGACGAGTCTGGCTATTGCTCCACTGTGCGCTCGTACGATCTGCAGGAGAGGACGACTCCAAAGAGTCGTTGCACAGCTGTGTGGGAGAGAGGATGAGAGTGAGGGGGGAGAGCGTGAGGGAGACGCGGGAGAGAGGGAGAGAACGTGAGGGAGACACGAGAAGGAGGGATGCATTTCCATTTTCGGGTGTATTTGGCTTTTCTGCATTTCTGCGTTTTTTCTTGTGTTGGGATTTTTTTTGGCTTCTTCTGAAAATGGCGTGATGAGACTGGGGGAAGAAAGAGGGGAGGGGGTCGGGTCGGAGCGGGTTTTTAAATGGGTTTGGGGAATGGGTCGAGGGATCGGGCTGGATTGGGTATGAGTTGGGTATTTTAGGTGTATTGGGCCGTTGAAGCGGAAAGAATGGGCTGGGGTGTGGGGATTAATTGGAAACATGAGAAAAGAAATTTGGGCCTGGGAATTGGGTCGCTGAAATTGGGAATGGGTTTGAATGGAAGGAAATATAATGGGCTTGGGGGCTGGATTTAATTGGTTGAATGGGTTTTAGAGGGAATTTGCAAAAATGGCCCTAAATTGAATTGGATATTTGAGGGGGTTAATTTAATAAATAGTCAAATTGAGTTAGGATAATAAATTTGGCCACACCTTAAATAAAACGAATTTGCATTAATTAATTAACGAGCTTTTTTTTTATTTAATAAAACAATTATTAAAAATCGTAAAAAGTGATTCAAACGCATAATTATAATTTAAATTAACTAGTTTAATAAAACCCTTAAATGTATATTTTGATGATTTTTTGAATAATCATAAGGTATACTACCTATATACATAATTATGTAAATATGTATATCACCTAAAGAATTAAGACAAAAGGCATTCGAAGTAGCATAACATTTATGTATTATATTATTATATTCGCAAAATTTATGAAACTAATTAATTTTAAATTATTTGGAAAATTTAGGAAGCTCGATAATTAATTTATACTGACGCGGGTCAAAATTGGGTGTCAACATTTATACCTTCTTTCATTCAAGTCATTTTTCCTTCAAATTCATCTCTCACCTCACTAGACATTCATCAATCCACAAAATTCTAACATCTAACTGAATGTAAATTTCTTAAATTTTAAGTGACCTATTTTGAATTCTATATGAAAGGTCTATCAATATTCTTATATAACGTTCATTTTTAATTTGAGTTGTTAAAGAAAAAAAACTTTCAAAAATTATCATTCTCCAATAACAGATTTGTTGGAGGGGGTTCGAAGAAGAAAAAGTACAAATGTTTTTTTTTAAAAATAAATTAATTAATGAATGTTTAAGAAGAAAATAACTATTGAAGGATGAAAATGGTCGGGAAAAAGGAAAAAATCAGTGAAGAATGAAAATGGTGAAAAGAAAAAAAAGAAGAAAGAGAAGGGGATGGGAGGGGGGGGGGGAGTGGAAGAAAATGGGGCGGTAGAAGGTGGGACAATTTTTTATTTTAAAGATTATTTTAAATTAATTGATTAGAGTAATATATTTTTATAGATGTTTAAGAAAAATGGTGAATAAGTAAAAAAAAGATTAAAAATTAATGATAGGGTGCTTATATAAGAGTGACGTGACACTTACATGGCTATATGTGGCAGGTGCGAATGTTATTCTAATAATTATATAATTTAAGTGTTAAAGTAAATTTTATTATTAAATTTATTGGAGATGTATTTTGTCTTTAAAATTCTATGATCATCTTACGTCTTTGTTATCATAATGTTTTTTGAAAGACAACTTTTGAACAACTGTTCCCAGTAAAGCAAAAATATTGTTAGTATTTGTATTAGATAACAGGATAATAATTGCGATATTTGATTTCCAATAATTTATTTAAGTAATAGACTTCATTATTTGCTTCAATTATGCGTTTTAGTGTCAGCTTTACTTTGTGACTTTCGTCTCACACTTTAGGTGTCCATTCTCATCTTTATAGCTTCAAATTATTTCGTATGAATTTTTTATATATATATATATATATATATATATATGTTAAAACTGAAAATACATATTTAAATAGCATATATTTAACTTCTTTAATAAATGATGATGGGATGAGACTAGCCAGAGATACTTTTCATACACGATTTCTTTACATGATACTTGGTTATTTCGAGCAAAATGGATTGATTGCTACCGTTTTAATTTTCAAAAATACTTTAGTAATATTTTTTAAATTTTTAAATTTTTTTTGATAAATAATTTTCTTGAATAATGGATTTGTCGAAAATAACTTCTCTGTCCCACAAAATTATAAGGATAAAATATGTGTATGTTTCATTTTTTTCAAATCCTGCTTATAAAATTATACTAAAATGTTTTTGCCTTTTTTTCTTTAAAACTTACATTTATTATTCTATCAATGAAAGAGAGACGGCTCTTAATCCATGCATTTTAATAATACCTCGTGGTTCTGGCAAAGAATATCAAATTGACATATCAATTATCATTCAAAGTAGACCCCTCTCAATGTAATACCACAAGTTTATTAATTAGCTAAAACCATTATATATATCATTGGACCACCACTAAGGATACAAGTAAATTAATGAGATATTATCATTCTTACCCTAATCAAATGCATTGCGTTTGAACTCTAACAGCGAAGAAAGTGTTTTCTCTTAAATTGGTATTACTAATAAAGAAAAATTCCAATTTTCAATTTAATGACTTCTCAAGTTTATATATTTAATTAATGATTTGTTTAATAACTATATAAAATTTGAATCGAAGTTATTTGGGTTTTGGCTCATTTATATTTCTCATGCTATAGTTCCACCCCCTATAAGCTATTACAATGCACACAAATTTAATAGTGTTTAAAAGGAACAAATTATAAGTGGTTCAAAAATTCAATAGGAAAAATAGCGTAGTTGAGATACCTGAAGGCAGTAGTGTCGGAGCCAGAATATTCAATAAGTGGATTCAAAATCCAAAGAAGTAAACATGAACTAATCTAAGGGGGTTCGACATCTATTATATACATTTAAAAAACTCTATGTATAACAATTTTTTTCGCCAAAGTGAGTTCGGATGAATCCCCTAAAGACATGCTGACTCCGTCCCTACACGAAAGGAAAATCAAACAAATTCAAGAATATGTTTATGAGTTCGGCCATAAATAAAATATAGCTTTTTGGACCAATCTTTTTAAATAAATGACATATTTGCATACATATGGAGATGCAAAAAACAAATAATATTGTTAATGTTCATCACATGAATTATAGATATATAGAAAGAAGGGTTTACAAATGGGAGATTTAGGTGGGAAAAAAAGGGAAGAGGTATCTGTCCGAACGCACATGAGAGTGTCAAACAGCTATAAATGATATAGCAGTGTTTTTTGATAGATCATAATTCATACGTATGGTGTGTATGAATAGTAACCCTACAGAATATGTTTTAAAATGTTTATGAAAGTTCCTTTTTCTATTTTAAAATATTTGTCCTATTTTTGAATTACAATCCATAAGAAAATAGTAACCAGGAGAGATATAATAATTTATCCTTATTTTTATCTTAATATATGATCGATCATTCATTCTTTTTGAGTAAATAATTACTATCAAGGCCAATTTAGAGCAACTTTCATATATAGCAAACAAAAAAATGAATATTTGTATGCTATAGCAAAGTGTGCATAATTTTGCTCCATAGCAAACATATAACTGTATAATTCGCTACATAGCCTAAATTGTATAATTCGATGGTTTCGCTATACACATACAATTGTATGATTCACTAGCCTAAATTGTATATTTCGCTGCAATTGTATAATTCGCTATCCTATTTCATTGCAATTGTATAATGCGCAATTGTAATATTTGTATAAAATTTACTTTGCATCAATTGAATCGAAGTAAAATGTATGTTATTGTATGATTATAAGTTTATAAGAAGAAGATATATGTTTTTCTCTCGCTTTATAGAAAAACAGAAACACAATTTATACACTTCTGTTGTATAAAGCGAGAGAAAATTGTGTTTCATTGCAATTGTATAATTAGTTGGCCTTTTTCACTGCAATATTTGTATAAAATTTGCATTTGTCTACAATTGAATTGAAGTAAAATATTTGTAAATTGTATAATTAAGTGTATAGCACGAAGATATATGTTTTTGCATGTGTATATACAATTTTCTCTCGTTTTATACAAAACAGAAACATATTTTATAAACTTCTGTGTATAAAGCGAGAGAGGCTAGCAGAGGGAGAGTGGCGAACGAGAATGAGAGAGTAGCGAGTGAGATTTTTGGGAGAGTGACGAACGAGAATGGAAGAGTAGCGAGCGAGATTTTTGGGAGAGAGGCGACTGACAAACTTCACTAACGTTTGCTATGGAACACAATTAAATCAAACCGTAGCTACTCTATTTATTTTATATTATAAGTTTGCTATTACATACAATTATCTAAATAATTTCTCTTAAAATTTTAAAATAATAAGTATATTAAGATAAATATTTTTTAAAGAAAACGATAAGTATTTTGGGACGAAGGAATGCTAGCTGTTTTTGATTTTAGGAAAGAACATGGGTCACATGATTGCAATATGAATATATATATATATATGTTTGTCTGTAAGGGAAGGTTCCTTTGGACTTTGGATGTTGAATCATGCAGCATTTACCCTTTTATTTGTTTTTCCTTTTTCTGATCTGGCAACTGTGGAAAAGTTTAATCTTTAAAATTATTTTTCACTTTGGTCATTACTCCTTCAGTATATGCAGCCTGTAAAATAAGGAAAATTGTGCCTTCAATAAATTCTTTCTGCATATTGACAATTCAAAAGTGACTCTTGCATTATAGTATTGCCTTGTTATTTGGTGTTATCATTCATGAGGGCCTTATGCTTTTCACAGAGAAAAAGGTTATATGTACTCTTTGGTTGGTGGACTGGGTAGTTAATTAGGGTAGAATTACACTCTTTTTGGCCATGTTTTTGAATTTTTTTTTTATTAAATTTTATAGGTGAAACTCTTAATACAATAAATCTTTTATTAAAAAGAAAAAAAGAAAACTCCTCAGTTCATTAGTTTAAGATTATTAAATTTGAATTTAGATGTTCAAAAAAATACTAAAAGTTGCAATCTTTTTCATATTAATACAATGAAAGATATAAATTTTTATCGAAATTTATATAATTAAATGAAGGGCATGAACTGACTAGAAAGAACCTGTTGAATGGTTCAATTCTTTTCTCTATATTCCAATTCACAGTGTTCCACTTTATCAGTCTCTATTTATAAGTTCTCGTTGACTACAAGAAATCGAGCTATTTAGTGCTTTTAAATCGATCTGTGTGCGTAGATAGTACATAAATTTACTATGTCATAAATTTTCATTTGTGCAATTTAAAATTCTAGACAATCGAAGAGTGATTATTTATGAATTTTATCCGTTAACTATAATTTTGAATTACTTTACTTATAGTCCTTATTAAAATAGTTGTCTTTTTAGAAATCAAGATATAATTGAATACATTTATTTTTATGTTATCCTTGGTTGTAACTTATAAACATCGACTAATTAACCTAGAAAATCGAAGTGTGGAGCATATAAACATACTCTAGTATTGTGATTGTTTAAATTATCTATCATTTTTATTTGTTGAAAATAGATTAACAATACATGATTAATGTTAATAAATAAAAGTATAATATTCAAACATCAGATTTTTTAAAAAGTATGCAAACAAAAATGTGGTAAAGTACTTTCTCTGCCCATTATTTAGTTGTCATGAGTTCTTTTTTAGAGTTAAACATTAAGAAATTTGACTAATATTTTATGAGGTATTTTTTTATTATATTGATATATAAAAAATTGTAATTTATAAAAATTTTCATATAATTTTAAATATCTATTTTTTTCTGTTTAAATATTAAATTAATCTAATTTAATTTAATTTTAAAAATTAATTAAATTGACTTTTGAAAAAATGTACCGATAGCAAAGTCAACTATATTTTGCATTCAATAGCCCATTGCAATTTCCCTATGCAATTAATTTGACGTATTTTAAAATCGAAAGGAGGTCAAACCACCACCTTTGTTTAATCCAAGCATGTCAGATTTTCAACATTTTAAGTTTTTCAATTAGGCATATGCTTATTAAGGTTATAATCTTGTTAGTTATTACTAGTACTGCTACTATAAAGTAGTGATCATCCTCTACTACACTCAATCCTGTCAGTCCCAATTATCACTTTGACCAATACTTAAAAAAAAGGAGATCCTAGGTAGTGTGTTTAAGAATATGATCAATGTACAGCAGTAAATAATCAAAGTTTTTCCAATGTCAACCTAAAAATTAAAATCATTTTACCAAATAAAAGCCTCAATCAGGCAATTCATTTCGGCCTTTTTCTATATTTTCATATGATTAGAAAAATTAAGGAGCTATTAATTTGTCTGAAAGCTGCGTTTCCAAATCCAATAAATAAGATAGTATGTGATACTAACTCTAAATTTAAATTTATAAAATTCAAATTTTGATTACGTTCAGGTATTTCAATAAGAGATGCGTTATAAATGTTAAATTATTCAATATTCAATTGGTTGATACAATTAAAATCAACGAGTTTACTTTTGTGTGATTCCAGAGGAGGATAAAATAAAAAAGTTACTTTGAATAAATCATTATTTAGAATCGTATTACCTACGTTTGATATAGAGTTAGTACATTGAATATTAATGAAGGAAGCTTCCTAGAAATAAAGATGCTGTAGAAGGAGGAGTATTATTGATGGAGTCTTAAATGGGTACGGACATAGTGAACCATTCATCCTTTCTTGTTTCTAGAACCTAATTCAATCAATTACTCCCTCAACAATTTAATAAGTTGGCTGAAAAAGCAAAAAATGAACAGTTCTAACAAAACTATTTAAGTAGAAAAAATCATTTTCACTAGAACGATAAAATAACATATTTCAGTTGATAATTGACTTGTGCAATATTTATATTCGAACTAGTTTTTGAAATTAAGTTTAAATTTAGGACTAGGATTTTTCCAAAATTTGAATAAAGCCCATATCAAATTGCTTATTTCTCTAGATGTCTAGTCCTAGATGTGAGGATGGTATGAAGAGTTTCACATTGAAACTTAAGAGATGGGTGAGCTTTTTAATATAGTAATTAATTTGGACAATATAATCCTCATCTCTTAAACAAAATAATGAATAAGTTACGTGTAGTTGGTCCATTTCGTTACACTAAGTATAATCGAACACTCATTGTACTGCCCTTCTGTTAAATCTAAATGAAGAAAAAAGAATTGAAGTTAACACATGTTGTAGGCCGGCTCCAAGCTCGTCAAAAACATTCATATGTCTAGTGGGGTGGGAATCTAGACCTAACTTATTGGTTACGTTGATTCACGATCAAACTTTGTATTTATATTAAATACTAACTAAATTTCTATTTAATACTTGATTATTAACTCAATTATTGTTATAATTTGATTTATGATTATAGTAGAAATTCATAAATTTCAAATTTTAGATCTGAATTTACTATCGCTCATTGATCACCCTATCTCAAAAATAGAAAAAGTCAAAAACAATAACCAGATGATTAGATGGTGAATATAAGCTGGCCTCGTTATGGACATATCATGGAGCTCGGTTGTCACGTTCGTCGTCCATTTAGATTCAAGGTACCTTAAATTAAAGAGTTGCAGGCAATAATAAATAGCCACGGCTTGTTTAAAAAAAATACATTTTAAGAAAAAATGAAATAAGAGTAGTGTACTATAAGTAGAGCACTTAGCTTAGCTTGATTTTATTGTGCGCATTCAAAGAATATCGATTATATTTTTATTTTGTAATTCTAACAAAGATAGATATATTCATTAACTAGTGCACTTGACAAGTGTTTTTTCCTGAGTAATTACAATACTTACAGTTCATGATTATAAGTTTATTATAGTCTATAAGGAGTACAATATATTGCGTAAGGAAATTTTGGGTGTAACTTACAGAACATGATTAATAACTTTTTCCATAAATCAAGTAATTAAAGTACTAGGGTGAATTACAATTTGTTTGTACAGTATAAGTGTAAGAAAGTCAAACTCCTTTATTACGATGTCGGAACTCGTGTTAAAAGGAACATCTCAAGTCAAACTCCAATCTAATTTTCATTTACTCAATAAAATATTTGAGCACATAGTACAAACAGTTGAAGCTCTTATAGAGTCTGGTAAATATTACTACTATTCACTACATATGCATATATTTAAGATTACTTGTAATATACACTTTTCTTTGCTCTTGCTAATTTTAGAATTTTTGCTCAGGCTAGCTACTAAGTAAGTAAACCTATTAAACTAAATTACAAAGCTCTAATTTAACAAACATTAAAAGGACATATTAAAGAAAACCCCACATTTGAACTGATATGTTTTTTTTGAAGAAATATTTACTAGAGCTTGTGACTTGATTACTAGTAAACATTTCTTCAAAAAAAGTCAGCAGATTCACCCAAACCCATTGCCATAATAAACTGATCTTCTTGTGCTGGCGCATTGATAGCATCATCAAATAGCCACTTCTCTAGCATAGTAAAGGGGACTTGTGAATCTTCCAAGCTTGGCTTGCTCTCCGCTTGAAACAAATATCCATTTTCCGAATTCATATTCGGAAAATTTGGCTTGCTTTCAACCTGAAAAATCGCTGAATTTTCAGGTGTGAAAGCATTGCCTTCACTAAAAAACGAGTCAAATCCCTCAGGTGTTGCGGCACTTATGGTACCTTCACTAGGACTCGACCCTGACCCAATTGATGGGTTATTCAACGAGCTTTGAGTTGTCTCAGAATTTGATCGACTTAATTCAGATGATTTGGGGGAATTCTTCATCCAATTTTGAAGTAACCTAGAAATGTTTTCCGCACTGGATGCATAAGAGCTGGATCCTGTAACGGGTTGTTGAGCTGGAATTGGATTAGCAGATGAATCAGATTTGTCAAGTGATAAAGCCTCACAAAGGGCTTTTCTAGCCATGTGGATATCTGTTTGAAGCCTCCTCTCCCACTGTCCCTTTGAGAAATTGGATTGTGATGATGATGAGCTTTCTCCTTCTTGAGTACTATTCTCATCATTACCTACAAGTTTCTTCAGCTTTTTCCTTAGATGAGTATTCCAGTAGTTCTTTATATCGTTATCTGTCCTTTGTGGGAGATACGAAGCAATCGCAGCCCATCTATTAAAAAAAAATACATATATTAGAAATAGAAACACGAGATCTAACCCTAATTCTTTATTGGGATTAGTAACATAAAAATAAAATAAAATTGGTTATAATAATAAAATTTAGCATGGTACCTGTTGCCTAGAAGAGCTTGAAGATGGATAATCATTTTTTCTTCATGTTCAGTGAAGTTTCCACGTTTAATTCCGGGCCGGAGATAATTAGTCCATCTGAGCCTACAGCTTTTGCTGCATCTAAGCAAACCTGAACAAAAAAAAATGAACGGCTGTGAGTAAAACAGATCGATTGATATTTCAAAGCGGTGTGTCCACATTTAATGACTCTAACAAACTGTATAATTAATTACCAGTATTACTGGGAACAGCTCTCCAGTTACCAGGACCATGTTGTTGAATGTATGAAACCAAGATGATATCTTCTTCTGGTGTCCATGGTCCTTTTTTCACCCCAATTTTATCACAGCAAGGTGGCCTTCCCATTCTACCTACACGATCGATCAATCGATATCTAGGAACAAAATGATCTTTTTTTCTTTTTATGACTTGAAGATCAATGAAAATAAAAGGATGTATCTTTCGTTTTTATGTATTGCTTTACTCTCTTTATAGGAAATTTTGTCCAAGAGTTGTGTAAAGTAGTGGGGGGCCTTGTGTATATATATACACAATTTGTTGATGAAAGAGAAGAGAAGGAGTCTTTTAGCTGACTAAAGATGAAGGGGTGGTAAAATAGGTGTATTCTCCAAAAGAGTCAAAACCAGACAACAATGAGCATTTACTCATTGCTTGCAAAAGTCAGCTGTTTTTGTCTATTTACGTAACACACTTATCCTTTTAATAACAATTTCATTTCAATAATTTATAATCATACAAATATTTATGACTAAGTCGCATAAGTTTTTAATTACAATTTTGCTTCAATAATTTTCAATCGTACAAATATTTATGACTAAATCGCATAACTTATCTAAATTGAGACGTAAACAATACTCTTTGTTAATCCTTTTGTTAAGTTTCCCCTATTCAACATTTCTGTTTAAATTTAACTTCTTTTTTCTCACTATGGTCTTTAATATTTCATCATCCATACAATTATGTAATACGAATTCATACATAATCTATTTTAGGACCAAATAAATTTAATTAGCAATGTCTATTTTATTTAATCAAGTTGAGAGGCACAGGGAATCGAATTAATTTAGGAAAAGAAACTGATTGGTTTAATCAACTTAGAGGAGTTTCTAGATTTGCTTACAACGATGGTGAATTAACATCCATCTTATTCATTAGTACTGATTAGTCACCCTTCAATGAAACTCATAAATAGTTATACAAATTCTTTAAGTTCTCCATTTGTATGTTTTTAAATCAAAGTTATTTCTCTGAATGCCACTTGCACCTCTCATTTAATTCGATAGAAATTATTTTTATATTTTTTTGACAGAAACACGATAAGATTTTTATTTTATTTTATTTGACAATAAGAGTGTAGAGTTATATTATTAAACCTCAAGTTCCAATAGCTTAATATTTGTGTAACATGCATGTAAATCAGAGCTTTCCCTATAGAGTTAATTAAATTAGTTCAACTTGTTAAAGTACAGTTTATTTATAAATATATTATTCATATAAAGGGATTATTGTCATGACAAAGATCGGGTATTTTTGACTTAATCCAAAATGGGAGCAAGAAAGCATCAGTCTTAAGTCTGGCTAATTGTTTAAATTTTTTTCTAGAAGCATTCGGTCAAGTTTGAAAAGATTCACTAATTTTAGACTTGGTCGACATAATTTTGACATTTTATTTGTTTGCTTAAGCCTTAATCTTAGGAAAATGTTTCTCCATGTCCAGACCTTCACATGGTTCTTGCTTTCATGACTTCTACTCTTTCTTCATGAATTGGTGCAAAGCCAGGGGCGGACCCGCATTGGTCAACCGGTGTCAAGCCACACCCATTTATCGAAAAATTATAAATCAAATTTTGATTATACATATATATCCAAAAAAAAAAATAAAAAAAAATTAACACCTCTTAATATTAATATAAGTAAAAGGTTTTATATAGTAGTTAACGCGATGGATTGATCGTACCTATCCAGTCAATAATTGTTTATGACTGACTCGCTATTCACTCGATTTTTGGGTCATAATGAAATCGAAACAAAGAATATGCTATGTTCAAATTTAAGAAAAAGAAAAAAGATATTATTTTCGAGGAGATATAAAAAATAATCCATTTATTTAAAATACTTAGACAACATAAGTTTTCATAAAATATGAATTTTAAAAATAAATTAAAAAAATTAAAGCATAAAAAGTATATGCAACGATATATAAAAATAACTTTTGATAATATTAAAATATTTCCGCCTGTAGTTTTACTAAAAAAAAAAAAAAAAAGAGAAAAAAGAATTTTGTCTAATTTAGTTTATAATAAAGGATATATTGAAAAAGTCAAAGGGGAAATCTGTCAGCATGATATGCTACAAGACAAATTGGTACTACTGAAAAGTCCGCCATACCCTTTTCTTGTCCTATTATTACACTTTGGGATACTGTACGACCCGACCCGGCCCGAACAGGAACATTCATTTTATATGGTGAGGTGGCAAATTTTCTTTTCCAGGACCAGCCCCCCTTAAAAGAAAATGTTTCGGTGGCCCCAAAAACATTAAACTAATCACATTAATGTTGATTAATTGCATTTTATGTTTGTTTTTTTTGTTAGAAGCTAAATAAATTTGAATTTGTGTTTAAAAATCTCGCACAAGAACCAAATATCTATATTAAAATTAAATAAATTTGAGATGTCTAATTAAATATAATATTTTATATGATAATATATAGGATAGAGTCGAGGTTGCTTACTTTATCTCTCTTAGACATGAAAATTTTGGAACTTATAAGTGGAAACATAGAAATTGTTTTCTTCTTAGTGTTCCCTCACAAATCCAGGAAACACAAGTCAGCATATTCACACTGATAAATGAAATCATTTCTCGGATTAAAAAAAGGAAGAAAATATTTTGTTGAATTTAAAAAGATTGATAGATTTTTTATTTAATCTAAGCAGTATTTGTCAAAAAAAAATGCAGTGAAAATCATGTGCGTATCATTGTCCGATCACATGATGAACTCCTTAAAACAAGCTTTTACAAGACAGTTTTTGCAATGTCCAAACAATACTTCTTTTTTTTTTCTTAAAATTTGATGTCATCATTGAAGATAAACAACAATAAAATAAAATATTCCAAAAAATAGAGTAATAATTAATTGAAAGCCCCGTGTGGGTTAAAGTTGAGTATTGCACTAAGAAGTTGAATTCATCCGTTACATATGAGGTAAGTTAGTGGTGTTCACACTAATTTGCGAACAATTAAATCATCATTTACAAGATTAGTTATTATATTAATATTAATAACATAAAAGAAGTTTCTACATGGTCAATTTATATTACTAATTAAATCTTTTGTGTATACGTGTTGATCAGTGTTTATCAAGAATGGAGTGAGCTTAGCTAGTTTGGATTTTGGAGTGTACTAATTAACTTCGTTTGACTATTTCTTTGATCATTATAATATTATTATATGTAAGTTTTAATATTAATTGGTCAGGCAAATGGATGTGTCTTGATGTGACTTACGTAACCCGCTGCGTCAATAAGTCATCCTCCACGTATAACCATGCTTACATTACTCAATTTAATTTTTTGGCCTGTCCTACCATGCCCCCCCTCTAAACTCATTTTTTTTTTGTGCTTATTCCAAAAGTAATATATTTATTATTATTTTCTTTTGATTTTTTGACCACTTTTAAATTTTAACTTCTTTTTGAATATAATTGCATATATTAAATTTAAAATTAAAAGATCCAATTTTATTTTTCTTACTTTCATAAATTTATTGTCAAATTAAATATGACAAACAAAAATAAACGTGTGAAATACCATACATATATGTAAAAATCTAAACTATTACTTAAGTATATTCCTTTTTCTCAATTTATGAGTAAGGTAACTATTTAAGGAGCTACAACAATTTTTCTCTGCTTGTACTTTTCTCAAACATTTTAAAAATATTTTAAATAATTAGCTATTGACTTGGAATAATTCTTGCGCGATGTATAAATCTATATTTGAAGAATCTGTATCTGAATTCATAATTAGAACTAGGTGTTTTGACTCTTATGCACTATACAACTTACCTAAATTGAGACATAGAAATTAGAGAGTATTAATAAATTTATTAAACTCTAATTCTGTAATTTCACGAATGTAATGGTCCGCTAATACTGAAAAAGGAGTTTTAATTTTCTTTCGTACACGTTGCTATGTTTTGCCTGAAAAATAGGTGGAAATTCAATCATATTAAAGTAACATACTGTTTGTTATACTATGTTTGACAGAAAAGGAAAAAAGTTGATACTAATTTTGGGACTACCAAAATTATAACTAGTTTGTTTCTGAAACCTTTGATAATTAGAAATATTCGAGGAGATGTATGAACAATTATATGCTCATTATATTATATATCTTAAAATGATAGTAATTCCAACTTTCGTATATTTATTTTCTTTTTAATGACTCTCTAATCGTAGAAAGTGCGATAAGTTACACATAGGTGGCGTTACTAAAGGAGATAAGCACAAACCGAAAGCTTATGATATTTATTATGTCAATATGTTTCAATTATTCTCCAAAGATTTTTTTTTCTTCTTTATAAATATGAAAGATCGAGAATTTTTTAACGTGGCACTCGTGTAGTCTGTATAGACTGAATTAAAATACATAAATACTCCGTATGCAACATTTCGTATAGAGGAAAAAATTCGAAGTGGACAAAATGAATAAGCACTTTCACACATTGACAAATAAAGAAATTTCGATAAAGATGTTCATAGATGAGGATTTTTGTTTTATTTTGTATA
The DNA here is from genome assembly GCA_027704765.1 of Solanum habrochaites. Taxonomy (NCBI): domain Eukaryota; kingdom Viridiplantae; phylum Streptophyta; class Magnoliopsida; order Solanales; family Solanaceae; genus Solanum; species Solanum habrochaites. Next base: position 62,157,991 of record JAKWJA010002491.1, read on the forward strand.
CTTAATATAATTTTTATCATATAATATAACTTTTTTATTAAAAATATTTAATTGATTATCTTTTCAATGTATTTTATGAAGTGTGAACTGATAGTCGGATGGCAATATAACAAGAGTGTGAAGGCTCAAATAGAGACAATTTTGTAATTCATTTTGATGTGGAAAACGTATTTGGCAGCTTCCAAATATTTTTAAGCATATTTCAACGTAATGACTTAAAACTAGTAGCGGGAAACAAACAAAAGGACCTTTTTTGGAATTTGATTTCTAAAGAAAACTAAGAAATTGTTAGTTTATGCCAAGGTGGAATTTGATTTCATTAGAGTTGAAATGGGGACTCTTTTAATTATTATTATAAAATGACCATAATTCAACCGGATTTTTTAAAAATAAAAACGATCTTGCATTAGATAAATTGGATTATGAAACTGTTGATAAGTAGCTTTAGTTGACTTATAATATCTTGTCAAAAGATTTTCATTTCCTTTTTTGTGTGATATTTTATTATATAGTTATGACAAATTGATAATTATAAATTTATTAGTTATTCAAATATATATTAAAAAAATTATATAAACAAATTAAAATTTAATAAGAAACTAAGAAATCGAAAGGGTTGACTTGTGACTTATATTTTAGCCTAGTTCATTTCAAATAAGTAATTTTGAATTGAGATCATTTATTTTACACTCTTAACATACATGTAAAAAAAATTTTCTGATGTATTGTGCAATAAATCATAGTACCAACTTTTTTTTCAAGAACAATTTTAGAAACTCCAAAAACTTAGGTACATAAAGTCTTATTCCATAATACCGTCGTTATCTCGCAATGAATAAATAAGAATATTTTTAAAAAGGTAGGCCTAGCATAATGTTACAAGCTCTAGCCTTTTATTTATATTTTTTGGTTGGACAAAGCTCTACCAATTAATTGTCCAAGCAATCCTCACAGCCGCTGCAAATGTTCACACCACTCATCTATTGTTTGGTATAATGAGGAAGTTAGAAATTTTCATTAAAATTTAATATGCCTGAGAAAATTAATAATTTTATATTTACAAAATATATACTACATTGATAAAAGATGTTTAATTGATGTCCTTTATTAATATATGGAAACACTACTTTATTGGTAATAGCTCTTCTTATATATCGACCATTTAATATTTACTATATCAACAAATGTACTTCTTTCATTTTTCACTTCTAAGAAAGTTTTCCTTGATTTTTTTTTTTTAAAGAATACAACACAAGAAAACAAATTGCTACGAAGAATATCATTAGATTTCAAATAGCATGATTTAATTTAATTTTTTTTCTCAATTGGACGCGTTCAGATCTTTCTTAGTTGCAGGATTACCATAACTAGCATTACATCAGAAATGATCATTAGCGGCTATTAATGATTAATTATGGTTAGTTTTAATGACACTAGTCTTGCACTTACTCTACAATGATTGTAATTCATATTGGTGTTGTCTACCAATGATCTATATGAACGGTGTTCGAATTTTAACCCCCACAAAGTTTGTCGTGCATGCCTGAGATTTGTTTTCATGTCTATTTCAAGCTCGACCCTATTGTCAAATAATGAGGCCAATATTAATTCCTAAAAGCCATCTTTCACATCATATTGCTTTTATGATGATAATACGAGTGAGACACTTTCTCCTAAATCTTTTTGTTCCTATTTCCAATACTTTGTAAATTTTCAAGAAAGTTTGGTTTCCTATACAATGTTAATAGAAACTACGCTACAATATAGGTTCATATTCTTTAAAAAAAACTGTGCCTAAATTATTGTCGTTCAAGTCAATATAAACCAAATATGAACAAGAACAAAATAAATAAAATTGGTATGATACTTAGTGTTGTCACCAGATTTCTCCTACAGTTTAATGTGATTGATAGAATTAAAAAATAGCTTGGTAATTGGCACCGTTACGATAGGGACCATAGAGTTTTGCAATTAAGAAGATATACACAAATGTCAACTATAACGGAACCCACATAAGCCCAATAGGCCCACTGTTTTCTTGGCCCGTAAATTATGTCGACACGAGTACCTATCAAACCAAGAAATAAATGGACTCAATATGAATTTATCCAGTAAAATTCATTGCTATTTTAATTAAGTAGTACAAATGGTTTGAAATTTTGCACTTCACCTTTTCCAGTACGAGTTGTATGATTTTTAAAGTTTTACATGACTGAAGTTAAAGTAAAACAAGTGAATAAGAAGTATCTAAACTTCAGGCAAAAGTGATCGAACTTCTTCTATATCTGTCTAAACTTCAAACACCACGTATTCGATGTTGTTCTAAAATAGTAACCGTTCAAAAACTCATAAACTCAATGGCACCAAAATTCATTATTTGCACACTTCGCCCCACCATGTATTGTTTCAATTTGAAACAAACTGATGTGGGTTTTCGTATGCCTATTGTATTAGATCTAAGACACTGCTCAAATATGACTTTTGATTTATTTTTATTATACTCATTTAAAATTATGTGCTTATAAATATTTTTAAATTTTACTCAAACATTTTAAAAATAAAAATAAAAACTAATCCGAACAAGATCTAAATTAGTTTTTTTTATACCAACGTGACTGGCACTTAAAAATTCTCTCTTTTTTTTTTAAAGCTTCATGCAACTTAACTAGTAAGATGGGCCTCTTTTTTTCATATAAATAAAAAAATTATATTTATATACTATAGCAAAATTTATATAATTACGCTCTATAGCAAACATAAAAACTGTATAATTAACTATACATATACAGTTGAAGGGAAGTGTATAAAACGAGAAAGAGAAAGACACTTGAACAGAGAATTGTATAAATGAAGTGTATAAAACGAGTTGTGTGATTATAAGTATATAAAACGATTATATACAATTTGAATTTGTATAAAATGAGAAAGAGAAAGATAAAAGAGACTTGCACAGGTAATATACAATTGAATCGAATTGTATAAAACGAGAAAGAGAGAAATTAGATACAATTTGAATTTGTATAAAACGAGAAAGAGAGAAAAACAAAAAAAAAACTGGGCATGAGAGTATTTTTAGTATAGTTATAAGTGTATATGACGAAAATATATGTACTTGCATGTGTATATACAATATTCTCACGCTTTATACAAAACAAAAACGCAATTTATACATTTCACTTCTGTTTGTATAAGTGAGAAAGGCGAGGGTTGCGAGCGAAATCTGGAAGAGGGGAGAAAGGGGAACAAAAATATATGTATTTATACAATTTTCTCTATTTTATACAAGTGGAAACAGTTTTTATACACCTGTGTTTGTATAAAATGTGAGGAAGCGATCAAGAGATTGGAGCGACAATGGGAGAGTGGCGAGCAAGATCTTTGAGAGAGAGGCGACTAGCAAATTTTGACAAACATTTACTATGGAGCACAATTAAATTAAACCCTACTACTCTATTTATTTTAAATTATTAATTTACTATTATATACGGTTATCCCTTATAATAATTACTAAATACATAGTCTATTAAAATAAAATTGTAGCCATGCTATGTACATGACAACCTGGACAGGTGTTAGGCTGTGAACAAAGTGTATGGCTTGGTTTAATTTGGTTAGAAGGCGTCAATGAATGGGACACGTTACGATTATCTTGGGCCTACATGCGGAGCCCACCAACAAATTCATTCCGTCGAGATGGGCCTCACTGTCTAATCACCGAAGAATTAAAGTGGGCTTAGTCCAGATGGGCCACTTCTTGACACGTATATCGTAGCCCATGTGATTTGATGCCACGTACCCCCTCCCGACAAATGATTGAATGTAGATTGAAATTTTGTTGGTGTGAGTATATCAAGTGTTGACTTTCTATAAAACGTAATTACGAAAGTTATATAGTTTTCTGTGTGGCGATCCAAAGTCAACCTCTTTGAACTATTCGTCTCTATATACGTGGTTATGTTTAATTGGATATAAGATTTTAAAATTATTATATTTTTGAATATTAAGTTAGATACTTCAATGATCATAAATTGTCTCACTAACGATAAGGTGGAAAACTAAAAATTATGCAAAAGCACATAATATAAGAAATAAATTACTTTCTATTTTTACTTTTTCATAAAATATAAAAAAATTCTTTATTTTGATGTCTTTTGATTGAATAATTGTGCAAGCGATCACATTAATTTATAAGTTTTGTGTTAAATAAAGAATTAAAAATAGAAATCATAATTGACTCCCACTAATCTCATGTACGTTTCTTTCTTCTACCAATTAGTCATTCACAAAGCGCTAATTGAACTAGAGATTTTAAATTTTAAATTTTAAATTGTGAAACCTTCTTCATATTCTTCGAAAAAATTGTAAAAGGTTGATTCAAAACAATTTACATCGTTTGTGAAGATTCGGAATGAATATTTCAATCTTGTTAAGATATTCATAGTTTTTGTTAGGGAGTGTCTTATTTATCAATAATTTTTTGTTTTGATACGAATCTAGATTTAATCGGACTTCAATGTGAATATTGGACATCTGATGAAAAAAAAAAAAGAATGCTGAGTTTCTTTGTACAACCAAAAATCATATTTTCGGTAAGCATTTAAATAACAAATTAATACGACTACTAATTCTGAGAAACACATAACTAAAACTTGGGATCAATTGTAAGCGTAATCATTAAATTTCAAGAATTATTTTTTCAGACAGAATGTTCAAATGACATTTACACTCAATTAATAGTGCTAATTAGGAAATTTGACACATGATTTTTTTTTGTGAAATATTATGGAACCCTGAAAATCAAATATTATCGATTGAGCATAAGCCTCAAGGCATTTTGTGAGTGTCCCACCCAAAAGCAAAGGCCTTTAGAAAACAGAGACTCATAGTAGCAAGTAGTAACCATCTTCTCTTCAAAATCGTTTATGGATGGAAAACTATATTCTGCTCTCATTTGAAGATTCTTCTTTCAGCATTTCATTCTACTACTTAAACTTGAACTAGGACTAATTTGTTTGCTTTAGACTTGATCTCAAATTTTAGGAAAGTTAATCTCAGTTCCACAAGCATTGCTGGAATTTCTCCAAGTTAAAGTAATTCTAAACGCTCAAAGAAGCTACTTATCAGATTCTGTCAAAACAAATCTACAAAATTGACCGATGAACTATAGAATCAGAATGTGTGTTTCCTGTATCTCCCTTCAGATAACTATGTTGTTGTAGTCAAGCTAAACCAATCAATCCATCAACTATGCTTCAAACCCTGGTTAGATTGGATTAGGTTTATGAATACTCCATATCCATTCCACTCAATTCGGGTCTATTTCATTCCAATACTAAACCATTTACCTTTCAAAGCAAATTAGAGGCTTCCTAAATGGCATGCTTATCCCTAGTCCAATCTCACCTAGTTGATATCGTCTATATAGAAGCTTTACTTCAACTGTGTATTCATTTTCCTTCATGGTGTACTAGATCTAATTTAAGATATGAAAACAATCTAGACCGAAAAAGAAGAGGAATCACATCATCTCTTCACTCTCACCAAGCTTTCAACAAAGAATGTTCTTTTGGAAAAAGTGTAGCAGCAAAGTTATATCATGCAACCACCTAACTCACATTCATTCAGCATTCTCATTCAAGTTAAGCCAACCCGCCTGACCTCAAACATATGATGAACCAAAACATTAATGTAAAATTTATTTCCTCAAACATAAATAACTGATGTATCTGTAATCATTTATATATAAAAAAAGAATAACCACAACTAAGAAACCCGCTATAGCAGCATATTGAACAAGAACATTATTTGTCTTAGATCGGTTTAGCACTCAGCGTTCTTTAGTTCTAGGTTTGGTTCAAGAGGAGGAAGATCTATCAATCCAGATATAAATTCATACACTTGGGAAATCTTCATATTTATCATGTATAAAGGTGAGGGCACTGTGATCTCATACTCAAAATTTAACCAATTAACCTCACTGTTGCACATGGGAAAAGTTCTGTACCTTTGACTTCTTGAGCTGATAATCATTATAAGCCTACAGCTCATATATCTCTTTCAGAAATCTGTAAAGCTGTTCTGCAACAATTTCAGGACACTCTTCCTGGGGAAGGAGAGCACCTGGCACTTCAACATACTCGCTAACCCCTTTGGCCTCCTTAAGTGCTTCCATCTCTGCTTTTGACCTCTTCGGAGAACCTGCTGTTCCCAGAACTAGACAAGGTATCTTACCCTCCAACTCTGCAAAGAGTTGGACAAATTCCTCCCTGGACTTTACTGGGTCAAGTAAACCAGTCAAGAAAGCAGCAGGCACATAGCGAGCACCTTGCCGTTTAGTGAGTGCGAATCGGCTCTCGATGATATATGGAGTTACCTTTTCAGGGTCCGCATAAACATGGGACTTATATTGTGATGTTATTGATTTCTCATTGCTAACAAGTACATTATACATCATCCAACCAACAGCAGGGGCCCTTAAGGTCCCTCTAAGGAAACCATACCTGTAAAAATGAGAATGAAAATATCAATCACCAAATAGTGTATTATCATTTTGTGCAAATAAGTGAAAATCTTTAAGTACTACTACTATTGTTATTATTATTGTTTTCAGATGAGAACTTCAAATCTTGAAAGCTGAAGTGCTGGCAGTCATAAGCAAGTGTGTTATCTAAAGAATTTTCACGCACGAAAAACTCATATCATTTGCTTCTTTCCTACAAATACTGAAATAATCCAATATGGTGTGCTTAAAATTTCTGAACCTTATAATTCTCTATTCTTACGACCGAGAAATTCGTTTAGGGCCAACCGCAGCCTTCGGAACAAGGATGACGGGACTCCCTCTACCCTTCTCCACTCAAAGTTGGCTTAGTTCGCATGATGCAGTGCTCAAACCTGTGACCTAAGTCACAAGTGCCTCAACCTTGCCAGTTAAACTAAACCCTGGGACGAACATGATAAGTTGATATTCCAAACCTTGTAGTCCTTTAGTTCTCTATATTGGGCATAGCCCTATAATGTGTGTCATTCAGCAAGCTGTTGAGATGTCAGCTTAATGAAGATGTCATAAAGGTGCAAGGGAAGTAAAAATCTATGCCTACCTTGTTTCCATGCTGGAATCTCTTCCAAAAACAATAGGAAGTGGACCAGCCCAGGTGGGAGCAATAGAAGCAATTGCTTTTGGCTTAACCAAGCCCTTCTTTGCAGCACGAACTGCTAAGGTAGCAGCATGTCCTCCTCCAAACACCACCAAGTCCTTATCTGTTTATTTTAAAATAATTGACAAGATAACCTCTAAGCAAATAAAAGAACAGATATCTTCAAAAATATTAAAGAACTTGAAAAAAGAAATTCCTGATGCAGAGGGCAAACATAATAGAAACATCACGTAATCACACAAAGTTAATAACAGAAGACGGGAGAAAAGCAGTAGACATGGGATGGCCGACTTTCGAACTATGGCTCATGCCGGTGTGTCCCATGTTACCTTACAATTTTCTTGCTGTGATGGACGATCCCCTGGCAATGGTTGCTCCAACTGACAGTACCTTTTGCTCTTAGTAAAAGTTGTGGATTGTAAACCTCATTCTCAACTTTTCATTATCAAAAAAAGAAAAGAACTCTTATCTTTACTTTCTTTGATAAACTATATACCTTATATGTCTCAAAAGACAATAGACGATCCCCTCTAACGATCGCCTAAAGAGATTTATCAAGAGTAACATATCTACTATAACAAATTTGGAGATTTAGGATCAGGACATTACAAGCTATATCCTTCCAATCCACAATACAAAACCTAAAAACAAAGAAACTACCCTTTTGGGCTCTTGGTTCTTGTTTTCCTCTAACATCGTATAAGTAGAACAACTCAAAATTCTCATATTTGAATGACTGCAGATTGGCCAAATCATATACCTCTTCAAGAGTCTTGAACTCAACACCCATAGACAGCTTCACCAAGTTATATGCTATTAAGACGTATTTAACTTGGACATCTTAGCAGACCAACATTTGAGAGAATAGACCTTTCTCTCCCTAAAAAGATTATATTAATCTGTTCAGCAATGTCATACTTTCTGTTATAAGTTTTTATAGCATGCAGTGTGAGAATTTCATGATCCTCACGGAATTTATTGATATCATTTCCGCAAAGATTTTAAAATAATGAAGCCTGTTGATTGCTCCCCAAACTTCTCAATTAAGATCTTCCACCTCTTAAACATGTCTAGGGCTTCATATTTGTGTTTTTTAAGATATACCGAAGAACTAATTTTGTTGAGAAATCATTAGAAAGGTTCTTAACTATCTTTAGATGAAATGAGGTCTTTGATGTAGGCTACAATACCTTTTGTTTTATGGATACAAATACCAAAATAAGGCCTCTCTAGATTTCCAAATATACAGCGCACAAAAATCTATCTTTCTTGTAGCATGCTCAATGCTCGCAAGAAGTTCACATTTGCTCAACACTAATCTCAGTAACATCTTGATCATTTTGTTGTCTTCTCCAGCTCATTCTTTAACAACTTCTCACAATCATGGGAAGATGTCCCAGTGTTCCCAACATCTTTCTGGATTTACACCTTAAGAGTGGATTATCTTTCAAGCATTGCTCCTTGGATCTTCTTCTTAGTATAGTGAATCAATCTTCTATTTGGCTTCCAGAGAAATGGTACTCTTATCTAGAAAATATCTCAAGAAAGTACCTCGTACTTTTGGTTCAAATCCCAGAGGAGAAAAACACACACTAGGTAATCTCTTCCTATCTTCACAATCCTTAATAGATAAAGTTACCAGGTATCTATGCCGACTAGCCCGAACACACCATCATAAGAATTAAAAAAAAAAACAGATTTTTAACTCAAAGAAATTTCTGGAACTATTTCCGAACATTTCTATTCTCTAAGCAGTATTTTCTAGAACTCTCTTGCAAACAACTTGATGCAAAACTTTATGTCTAACTCGATCAGAATAACGCAAAATTGACCTCCGACTCCATCAGTACATGCGTCAACACAGAGCGAATGCATTTGTTTCCCAACACTTCTATTCACTAATAATGCCTAAATAGATCAACATAAGAAAAAAATGAGATCTCTATTTATAGGGATTACGAAATCCGTTTGCATCATTGCATGTGTCTGTATCATGTGCTGATAAAAATCTCTCTCTCTATCTCTGTGATTGCAATTTCCTATAGTTTCCAAACTCTCTATCTTTTATTTTTCTTCTTAGTCCTTTTTAATGTACTTCAACCCCTTTTTTTTTCATTTGAAATAGAAGTTCACCTAATCTTGATATAATGTTTTAGAGTACATTTCTTTTCAGTACAAGATTACAAGAAATAGCGATTCCAAAGATCCAAACAAAATCAAAAGAATTTAAGACACCAAAAACAAAATCCCAAAATCAAACGCCTGCTCATGGTTTGATAGTTCAAATATCACAGTAAAGTAATTATGCAAGTATAAAACAAATAAGCAAATCATATAAGCTAAAGGGATCTTTCAGCTTACCCGAATTGTTCACCGGACTATCAGGAGCATTGATGAAGTCTACCAAAAACTTTTCCATAACATCAGCATTGTAATCAAGCTTAGGTCTATCAGAGTAACCTAAACCAGGCCAATCCACAATGGTAGTTCTGTAATTAACTTTACCATCTCGTCCAGCAATGTCTTTAGCCACTGATCTCCATTCCTCAACAGTACTAACATCTGAAATAGTGGGAATCATCAAAATGTTCTTACAAGGCTCATCGCTTCCCTTGTGGTGTTCCTCGTAGTAAATATTCACAGAATTGTCCTTGTATTTCCATACCCAGTTATTATTCTAACAAAACAAAAAAACACAAATAGATTCACCAGAAGCAAGTAGAAATCGATGATCGGATAAAAGGGTGTGGATTTAAAGTCTTACCTTTGTAGATATACCGGCGAGGGAGGAGGAAGAATAATCGACAGAAGTAGAAGCTTTGACTATAAGGGGTTTGTAAAAAATTGGGGTTTGAGTTCTGCTGTTTCTAAAGGAAAGAGTACTCAATGACGATGAAGATGATGGTAGAAAGTTGAAAATAGCAGAGGAAGCCATGAATGAATGGTTAAATGGAGACTGTGGATGGATTAGTGAAAGTGGAAAATTTCCTAAAATTTCTGCAACACAATAATTGTTTCTTCTTTTCTTGGTTTTGCAGACTGTGTGAGGAAGAGAAGCCGCCGGTGTTGATTTTTCTCTTTATTTCCTGTTCCAACTTAGATTATAATTCTTTTATTTTCGTAGTTTATTTTTTTTTTGAAAAATTGCATATAATAGCAAATCAATAACCTAAAATAAAAAAAGTAGCTAAGGTTTGATTTAATTGTGCTCCATAGCAACGGTTTGCAAAAAATTATCAAACGTCTTTCTCCCAAATATCTCGCTCGTCATTCTCCTTCAATCTCTCGCTCGCTTCCTCACTTTTTATACAAACACAAGCGTATAAAAATTGTTTATAATTGTACAAAGCAGAGAAAATTATATAAAATACATATATTTTTGTTCCTCTCTCTCCCCTCTTTCGGATCTTGCTCGCCACTCTCCCAAATCTCGCTCGTCACCCTCGCCTTTCTCACTTATACAAACAGAAGCGAAATGTATAAATTGCGTTTCTGTTTGTATAAAGCGTGAGAAAATTGTATATACACATGTAAGTACATATATTTTCGTCCTACACTTATAATTATACAATAAAAATACTCCACTGCCTGTTTGTTTTGCCTTTCTTTCTTTCTTGTTTTATACAATTTTCAAATCATATCTAATTTCTCTTTTTCTCGTTTTATACAATTCGATTTAATTGTATATTCATTGTCAAGTATATTTTGTCTTTCTCTCTTTCTCATTTTATTCAAATTCAAATTGTATATTATCGTTCTATACACTTATAATAATACAATTTATTTTATACACTTCGTTTTTATACAGTTCTCTGCTCAAGTGTCTTTCTCTTTCTTGTTTTATACACTTCGTTTGTACAATTTGCTTCAACTGTATATGTATAGCGAATTATACAGTTTCTATGTTTGCTATGGAACACAATTATGCAAACTTTGTTATAGCATACAAATATTAATTTTTTATTTGCTATATGTGAAAGTTACTTTTATTTTGGTTTTCACGATTATTAAAAAATATTTCCTTCGTTTTAAAAAAGAATGAACCTACTCCTTTTTTAGTCTGTTTCAAAAAGAATGATCTCTTTACATTTTTTTTATAACATTTTAACTTTAATTCCACGTGACATGTTTAAAACCACAAGATTAAAGGACATTTTGGTACACTTGACATAACTTTAATTTAGAATCACAAGATTAAAATGTTTTTTTTTTAAAACTCTGTTCCAAGTCAAATTAGGACAATCTTTTTGAAATAGAGGAGGTAATATTTTGCACGATTATTAAAAAAATATAATAAATAATAAAAAGTACTCCCTTCGTACGAAAATGTTTGTCATATTGCGCTTATCGAAAGTCAATTTGACTAATTTTCAAAGGTAAATTAGATCACATTAATTCGATATTTTAAACAAAAAATTTACATACTCTATACTATATGAAAAACTATAAATTACAATTTTTTTGCATATTAATATGATGAAAAAATACATTTTAAAATGTTAATCAAAGTTTTTATAGTTTGACTCTAAAATAGAAATTATAACAAATAATATCAAACGAAGAAAGTATTTAATAATTTGAAACATCTAAATATATAATAATGTTATCTTTATACCGAAAACCAGATATAAGAATCGTCTATGACATGTATAGAATTCCTTCCTATATGCCTTTCTACAACCCGTCTAAGTAATCTGCGTAGTACAAAGTTCAGAATTAAAAGAGTTAGACCAAATTTTTATACTAAAAATTTGTATAATTTTTAAATAGTGTATTCTACTCACTTTGTCCCAGCTTATAGTAATTTAATTTTTAATTTTTAATTTTAATTTAATTTTTAATACGTTTTTAAAAAATATTTTAAGATATTAATTATTTTGATTTATAATGTTCTTAATTAATGTAATTTTCAAATAATATATGTTACTTTTTTTGTCGCAATTTATGTGGCACATGTAAATTTTGAGAGTTGATCAAATTTTTAATATGTTTTTGTAAATAATTTTAAGTTGTTAATTACTGTGATTTATAGTACCCTTAATGTAATTTTCAAATTATATATTTTACTCGCTTCGTCTCAATTTATGTGGTGAAATTCTGAAAGTTGATCCAATTTTTAATATGTTTTATAATTTTTTTATTTTGTTAATTATTGTAATTTAGAGTATTGTTTTCTTTTAGTAATTTATAAATACACAACATACAGAAAAGGAAAATAAAATAAATAAAAATAAAAATATTATTAAATATAAATTGAGGAGAAGGAAAAACAGATCAATTGAGAAGCTCCCCTATTTGTATCTATATTATAGACTATAGAGTAATATCAAACATAAATATTTGAAAAGATTATCATACAAATCGCCAAATATAACTTTTGTTTAGTTATGTTTTAAAGCTACAGAATGTTTAAAGTATGAGTCTCCCATCTAATTTGGATTTTGATTATAGATATCAAAACTTTTGTGTTGACTTCAAGCTGAGTTTTAACTAACAATGGACTAATCAACGTAAAAGAATAAAATTTGTTCATTAAAGAGTTACACAACATAATTGTATACTTTTGGTTGTGCCATTCTTATATTGTTGAATTACATAATTAGAGACTTATTAAATTAAACATGAATAAGACATGTGAATTGTATATTTTAAAAATCAATATTTTAAGACTGGCCGTGAGGCAAGATGTTTTAGCTATCGAGACAGAGACAGAGGATAGAAAATCAGATAGCAGAAGCAATATACTTCAAATTTCAATCAAAAGAAAACAGTTTATTGAAATGAGATGGCTATATTATTACATAACAGAATTACATCAAACCATGAGAAATTTTGGCACCAGAAGTAGGCGTAGAAGCTCAGTGAGCTTGACCTTTAGTACTTGTTTCTTTCAAAGCTCGAAGAAATGATACCGCCTTGTCATGATCAGGAACAGTTTCTTTAAGCAGTGGCAATTCGAGTAGACTATTAACCCATGAGTGAATCAGGGGAACCTTCTCTGGATCCAGAAAGTTCACTCCCAATGCTTCTTCTTGTGCTTTGCACATGCCAAATGCTACGACAATCCAGATGTCTATGAGCCCTATGTTTCTGTTTTCAATCTTAGGAAAAAAATTCTTCATTCCATCTTCAAGCAAGCGAAATTTCTGATGAAATTCATTACATGCCTGTTTTTGGTTTTCTGCAGTGAATATATTGAGCATGGACTCCATCACCTGAAATACGCGAATTATTGTACTACATGAAGAAAGAGTGGATGCATTTTGTTAACTTAATTACCTGTTGTATATATGCAGCCCAGAAGCGGACTTTGGATCTTTCATAAGGATCTTCTGGCAAGAGTTGAGGTCCATTCTTCCATGTCTCGTCTATGTATTCAACGATGACAAATGACTCGTTTACTGGCTTTCCATTGTGAACAAGTATAGGGACTTTTTTATGAATTGGGTTGTATTTGAGGATCGATGCACTTTTGTTGCTTAAATTTTCTTCTATATACTCAAAAGGTATGCCTTTCACTTTGAGAGCCAATTCAACTCTCTTCACATAAGGGCTAAGCCACATTCCATGTAGAGTTACCTTGTTTTCTTCTCCCATTTTTCCACTCTGATATTTGCACATATATGGTTTTGCTTGTATATATATAAGGCTAGCTAATATGTTGAATCGAAATGTGATTTATAAAATTGTCTGTTGTTTGAATGGTAAGCCAATTCAATTGTTTTTTTTTATGACAAGAGCAATGACAGAAGCTGCCGTTTCTTTATGTCCAAGTTAGCTAGAAGACTTGACCAAAATAAGTCATTCTATAAATCAATTCACCAAAATAGTATGTTTTTAATTTTGTTTACAAAACTAGTATAAACGTGGTTCACAGTAACGTTTTATGCTTTATTTATTTTTTAAAAATTTAATGAAAAAAAAATCAAAAGTTCACGGAGCAAACAGAAATAAAACGTTATTGACAATAACGTTTTATACTTCGTTATCTAGAATCACGTTTTAGAGCTAAAACGTTACTTAAAGTAACGTTTTTATATATTAGTACGTCTTATCCAATCACGGGCTCTGCAATTAAAGAATCGAATCCTGTATTTTACAGATTATAAAACGTAATTGACAATCACGTTTATTATATAAAACGTAACTGTCAATTACGTTTTATGTTTATTTAATCACGGGGCACCGGATTAAGAATAAAATCCTGCTACATTGGAATCTTACAGATCATAAAACGTTATCGCTGATCACATTTCTGCATTAAATCGTGACTGTCAATTACGACACTATGTTAAAGTTAATTTTCTCTTTTTTTTACTGACGACAAATGGTTATAAAATGAACCTTGTTGAAACAAATGTTCTAAACACTCCAACAATATTCTTTCAAAATTTTGTTTGTGTAGCCCAATTTTGAAACAATATTTACAAAGGTATGAATTAAATAAGTCAAGTCAATGTATCATATTGTGTTATTATTTTTACCATAGCTTTCAAATATTTTTCTAATTTATTACTTAGAAAGATGACTTATTTTTATGTGTAGGAATAAAAATGGCAAATTTTGAACATAATGTGATGGTTGCTTTGTACTGGGGTGGCGAAATAATTACTGAAATGAACGGATGCAGGTATACTGAATGTGCTAGAATGATTATTAACATGTGTACTTCAATGAAGTATGTTGAATTGGTTGAATTATTGCATGAGAAAATGGGTACAACTAGTGAAAATATTCAAATGGATATTTCGGGAAAATATCCTTGTTCGATTCAAGGTAACCATACAAGGTTCATTGAGTTTAAAATTGATGATGATCAATCTTTGCTACAATTTTTTGTTATACCTCAAAACTTTGCAGATAAGATTGACATAAATGTTTTGGAAATGTACGTAAAGACCAAATCAACAAATCAAAATGATATATTTCAAATTAGTGGTCAACATGGTTATCACATGAATTTATTGTCTCAAAATTATGGATTTGCTACGGTTAGTCAACCTCAATATGCAGAGCCGATTGCTCAACCACCATTTCAACAATTGTTAATGCATGACCAAGGATCATTTGGCGAAGGTTCAAGTAGCCAAAGACATGTTGACAATAGTTCGAGAAAATATGAGGGCAGGTAAAACAACAAATTTATGTTTTAATGAAGTTTAATATAATTAGTTGATAACACAATTTTACTCATTATAAATATACATATATAGATAGATAGTGATATTTTTTGTGATTAATTACCTTAACTTTTTTAAGGAATAACCTTATGGAGAATAAATTACGGTTTTTAAAACAAGCTTTTATGTATCATAATTTTCTAAAATTTAATTGAACTTCTTTTTCCATAGAGAAAATGAGAACAATGTTGATCCATATAGTGATGTAAATGCTGAAATTAGTGAAGAAAGTTCGGAGGAAGATGAACCTTCAAAAGATGATGGTGAAAGTGAATCAGATGAAGATATCAATAATGCTAGAGATTTTTCTCAAAATGACATTGGTATAAATCTTCCTAATCAATTTGAAAAGGATGTGTCTGAAGTGCAAAATGATGTACCCTATTTTAGAACATTAGATAACGAGGAAGACATTTTCATGTCTACATGTGAATCTGAGATGGAGTATTGTTCCGTCTGGTCTGAAGATGGCACAAAAGATTTGAAAAAAGGTATGTTTTTTTAGTAAAAGAAAAATTAAAACGAGCTGTGACAATTTGGAGTTTAAAAAAAAATAAAGAATTCAAGGTGGTGACATCAAACAAGAGTTTATGGGTTGCAAGATGTAAGTTTCATACTTCATTGGGTTGCTTGTGGTTTCTCCGAGGACGAAAGGTTGGAGATAACCTTTGGAAAATAGGAAAATATATTGAAAATCATAGATGTGAGACTGAGGGGCTTTCTAGAGGTCATGCCAATCTAAATACCAATTTAATTGCATCTTTGATTCTTAATCAAATTGAAAAAAATCCCAAGGTTTTGGTGGTAGATGTCATTTCCAAGGTTCACGAAAAATTTGGTCATCAAATAACATACAGAAAAGCGTGGCTTGGGCGTCAACGCGCATTTGAATTGGTGTATGGTGACTTTAAGAAATCATTTAGTGACCTACCCAATTTTTTTGCAGCTTTTCAACACTTTAACCATGGAACAATTGTGGAATGGAAACACGAAGAGTCTATGAGTTCATTAGAGGTAAAAACTTTTAAATATGTATTTTGGGCTTTCAAGTCATGCATTGATGGATTTCAAACATGTCGCCCTGTTATTTCAGTAGATGGAACTCATATGTATGGAAAATATGAGATTAAATTATTGATTGCTGTTGGAATTGATGGAAATGATAATATTCTTCCTCTAGCGTTTGCTATTGTAGACAAAGAATCGAAAGAAGCATGGAAATGGTTTTTTAAGAATTTGAGTGCACATGTCATAAAAGATAGAGAAGATATTTGTGTTATATCTGATAGGGCAAAAGGAATATTGACAAGTTTGCAGGAGTTGCGGCGATTTCAGGAGCCTCGAGTCTTCCATCGATATTGTATAAGGCATCTTAAGAGTAATTTTCAATCTCGATTTCCAAACAAGGATCTTAGTAGGCTGATGTGGAGGGCTGCTTCAACCCATCAAGTAAGAAAATTTGAGTCCTTGATTTGGCAAATTAGAGAAGAAAATGAAGATGCATATGAATATCTCATGGAAATCCCCTTGGAGAAATGGACGGTTAGCCATGATGGTGGTAAAAGATGGGGAGTGTTGACAACAAATCTTTCAGAGTCGTTCAATGGAGTGTTGAAAAAAGCACGTGGCTTGCCGGTCACTTCTATGGTCAGACTTTCATTAGAGCAAACTGTTGAAAGATACACTCGTAGGTCTAAAAAAGCGCAACAACTCCTAGAACAAGATGAATTGTGGACCGAAAGGTTCAAAATGAAGTGGGAGAAGAACTATGAAAGTTCAAAAAGGCACTTTGTTTTTGATTGGAATATACCCACAGGGGTATTTGAGGTTAGATCTATTCAAGTTGATGGTACTGGTGGTAATCCTCATTGTGTTTCACTGAATGAAAGAAAATGTGATTGTGGAAAATGGGTTAATTTACATTTCCCATGTTCACATGTCATGAAGGTTACTGATAGAATGGGAGAGCTAGCTAGAAACTTTGTTAGTGAACATTTCACTGTAGAGAATTATGTTGCAACATATTCTGGGTCCTTCTCACCGGTTGGCCATAAGGCGTATTGGCCATCTCCTAATTTTAGAATGGAAAGTAATGAATTCTATCGTCGTCTCAATCGATCAAGGAACAGTAGAATACCCAATGAGATGGATCGTGGTGCTGCTGTATATGAGCGAGCTTGTGGATTATGTAGACAAACCGGACATGATAGGCGTCGATGTCCAGATCGTAATTAAAATTAAGTGGACAATTGTTGATTAGTTTAATTGTGTTAATTCCAAATGTGGGTCAATGTCTAGTTTTGATAATTTTCTTTCAGTTAGCTAATGTAATGTAATTCAAATAATAATTAATTTTTTGCCTTTTGTTGTATAGTCTGGAGCTTATTCAGTTAGTTACATTGTTGTGTTGCATTGTTTCAATATATATATATATATATATATATACATACATCAAATGCAAAATCTTCAAATAATACTAGAGGATAAAAAATTTCTATCTGCTCTAGGTAAGTAAACTTACGAAAATGTTCTAGAAAAGCTCTTATTTTATTATCCGTTACCTTCCTAACATTATCATTATAAATTCCTGGACAATATCAGTGTCTTGGTTAAAACTATGCTGTTCCATTTTATTAGGTGTCATTTGCTAGTTGCTGCACTTTTGTAACACCTATGGCTACTTGTTGATGACTCCCATGTCAACCTTAAATAGGAGACCATAAACAAGAATCAGAGAAATGCATTTTCATCAGAAAGTGAACATAACTTCCATTGTCACTAGCAGGAAGGAAAAAGCATAAAGAAACAATGGAGCAGCTCAAATCTACGGAACAAAACACTGCACTAAATTTACAGAACAAAACACTGCACTAAATTTTACAATTACAAGGATGAAACATATATACATGTTTCAATTATCAGAAAAACATTACAAAACTTAAAAGACCCAGCAAAGGAGCAACATTTACGGCATAAAAACATTTACACAGCTTGCAGAAATACAACTGAAAGCTCACTAATAACAGCTGCAACTTGTACTTGATTTGATTGAACAAAATTCTAATTAACACAATTGGAACTAATACTTCCCAGAAAGCTCACTAATAACAGCTGCAACTTGTCTTGCAAATAGTTTGCTCATTCTCATTGACTCCTTCATATCATTCAGACACCAACAGATTAGCATCATACACTTCATATCACAAATTAACAAGAACATCTTAAAAGGCAGTCATTATCAGCAAAGAGCAACAAGTTAAATTCCTGCTAAACATCTGTTAATCAGATGCAAATTTTGTAACAAATAACAACGGAAAGTCATACTTGTGAACTGGTGTAAGTCATACTTGATTTGACAGAATATATCAATACTTGATATAAAGCTAAATTACATAAGCTAAATAAAAAACACAACTTTACCACTGCCCCAAAAGCTAGGCATCAAATTAAACTAAATTAACAGGAGTTAAAGCAAATTACCACTCGCGAATGTAATCCACCACAGTCTGGGGCGGTTCAGAGAATCATCCTTTGCCTTTTTTCTTTGTCAACACAGGAACTTTTGTTTTGTTCTTTTGGCCATGCTGATTAAGATAATGACTCCCTAAAAGTAGGAACAACTTTTCAGCTATTCAACTAAAAAAAAACACTTATTCAAAGAATAATGTGAATATTTTAACATACCAGTCCTACAAAGCTTAGGAATGATTGTACGCTTTTTCTTCACTGATGGTTCACCACCTTGGCTTGCACCTTGATTCGCATCCTCCAACTCATCACCATCCACAAAGTTTGAGGCGTTGTCAAAATGTTGAGGTTGATTATTACCAAATACATTTTCAAGTGATGAAAGACTTGGGTTCCTTGATATTTGTGGAGTCTGTGGTGTCGTGTACGTCACACTCTCAATGTTTGTTGGTTCATAATTCGAAACTGCTTGGGAATCTTGTGTGGTTTGATAATCTTCACTCATTTCAATAGGTGCTCGACCTCTCTCAATAGCACGTACCTTCCTACCCGCAACACCACCTTTTCCTCGCCGACGAATAGGAGGATGCAAATGGTCAGACATTAGCTCCTCTCTTCTATAATCTGCTTGAACATGAGTCCTATCTGCCTCTTGTACATATGCCAAACAATTAGATCCTTCATCCCGCACCATCGCACGAAACCCGTAAAATTCCTCCATTGATGGATTTTCACCGAGAGATATTGCTTTATTAACCATCAAATGAATATGACGCACCTGTCCAAAATAACAAAACTTGCCTCAAAATTCAAAATTAACACATTCTAGCTATAGTTTGAAAGAAATCATTTATGCTCCAACAATTAATAAGCTAATATCAAACTTACCATTGTTTCGTATGTCGTCGCATTAGGCACGTAACCTTGTTGTTGTTGAGGACTCGAAATAGGATTACCAATGATAAAACGAGTAACACGTCTAAACCAAATAAGGTAGGGATCATCATACCGAAGTGATCCATGAAGGATTGGTGCATTCCATACATATTGATCAATATGGTTCCAAAAATGCAACCATTGTGCATGCTCTAACTCCCAATTTATGTTTGATCTTCCTCGACGATCATGGTTAAAATGTGTAGCGTCAAATGCAAATGAAGATGGTATCGCTTGTACCAATCCAAATTGCCTCATAACTCGATCGGGTAAATGAACCTCAACAACATCCCAACAAAAAATTGGAACTCTAGCACGCCATATGTCTCTTCCAACGCGGCAATATTCGGGAAGACTCTCAATTATGTCAGAAGAATATGGTTCCCAAATAAACTATAAAAAAAGTACTCACAATTACAATATATACGAAAGTTAAGAGAAAATTAGTACAAAATCTTACCTGATCTTCTGTCATGGAATCCAGCGCATCCCTGAAAACTCTTAACACGTGTTTGGTAGTGTCGGTCCAACTAAAATGTGCATACCATCTAGCAGCATGTGGACCCCTTGGTAAACCAACAGGGAAAATATTCCTTGTATCTCTTTTTGCTACAATCTGAGGCGTAAGGACGGTAACTCTCTCCCATGCCCAAATCTAGACATAATAGATAATTATAAACTAGATAAAATTTTAATAAATACTAAGTGTAATTATTGAGTATACCTGAAGTAGTGGTAGGAATCCAGCAATCTCATTTTGGCTACTTTGGGAGGCTTTACAAAGAAAACGATACAAATATGCTAGGGTTGCACTACCCCAACTGTAAGACCCTACTGTAGTGATATCCTCCAGCATAGGCAAGTACATAAGCTTTAAAAGACCACCAGATGTGTCTGCCAATAGTAAACCTGCAATCATCCAAAACATATAACACCTAGCTTTCTCATTGACCATATCCTGTGTTGCCAAGTCGGGTAATCGTGGTTGAAGTCGCAAGTGTGCATTAAGCGCAGAAACCTTGAGACTACTATGTTTAAAGTCTTGAGGTTGTGGACTAAAACCTAATAATCTTTGACAAATATTTTGCCAATCCACTACAGACCTCTGTGGCTCATACCCAACTACCGCATTACCTTTCACGGGTAAGCCATACAATATCTCCACGTCCTGTAAAGTGATCGTACTCTCACCCGTCCTAAAGTGGAATGTATGAGTCTCAGGCCGCCATCTCTCAACTAATGCGGTGATTAAGCTACGATCAATTACAGGCCTATGAGACCTATAAACACCATATAATCCAGATAGTTTAATCACATCTAGGACTCGTGGATGAATGGGATGTTCATTTACTAGGTCCCAAAACTTCCCATCACATTTTCTTGTGTTCAAAATCATATTATCATTCCCTATCCATATATCTCGTGACCTATGAGTGAGCTGTCCAGTTAATATAGACGGATCAAGTGGACCGGGATCCAATTGGTATGCATTATTAGCAGCCATAAAATAAATACCTACACAGAAGTAAGAATACAACGTAACTTAGAAGCTTTTCTCAATCTACGAGTGCAAGAGTTGTTAAATATATAGTGGTTGTAAATTATGTTTACATGACAGAAACAATCAAAAGCACAACAGTTTACTGCTTTCACTTACCAAAGATTTGGTAAGAGTGGCAGGGGTTAACTTATAACCCACTCAATCACCCACCCGATCACTCACTTAGTTAATTACAGATATACCCTTGTGCTGTAAACTGATATATCCTATCTATATGCATTTTGTAGGAGAGGCAACCCGAGTACTTCTAGGTAGGTTCTAAATAATGATCAATATATTATGTATGATATATTTACACAACATAAAACCATGCATGTACACACCAAATCGCAGGCACAAATTAACAGACAAGGACAGAGCAGCTTCAATAATTGCAAGAGACTATTCCTGTTTAGGATCATTATAGCTTCAATAGTTAAGTACTTGCTATCTATGTTAGCAGACAAAACTTTGGCCAAAGCAGAGACTCTATTTGCGAGGGAAAATGAATTCCCTTCCTTCTTAAGCAAACTAAGCAACTGGTACTACAACAAATCGACCTATAACCCACTCACTCACTTAGGTAATAACAGAGTAAATCGACCTATAACGCAGTTACTCACTTAGCGATTTCAAAGGTTTAAGATGAAGAAGGTAGGGAGATGAAGAATCACAAGACATGGAAGCTTACCTCTAAGCAGTGAATGCTCCTACTGAGCTGGATCGCTACAACGAAGAGATCGAAAGCAGGGAGAAAGACGAATGTTTCGGTGGTTGCCTAAAGGAAAATAACAAATTCATCAACTATAAGATAAACTAAATCAATGTATGACAAAATTACCTGAATAACAAAAAGAACTCAGTCATTATCAAAGTTTTTTTTACCTTATTAAAGCAGATTTGCATCCGTTTTCAAGTGGGTTTTCTTAGGGTTTTCTTGGAGGGTTTGTCATTTTGGTCTCAGCCGAGTGCCAGCGAATTTGGGGAAATATGGGTTGCAATCGAGTGCGATAATACCTTTATCTTTCTCGTTTAAAAAAAAAACACAGAGAAAAGAGAGAAAGAGGAGAAGGGGCTAATGTATGTTTACGCTTCAATGGGGGTTTTTTGTTCTATATGCTTAAAACGTTATTCGCAATAACGTATTATAGTTAAAACGTAATTTCCAGTTACGTATTATTATTAAATTATATATGCTTAAAACGTTATTCTCGATAACGTATTAGAGTTAAAACGTAATTTCCAGTTACGTATTATTATTTAACGTCGTTAGCGGACCGTCCCTTTTCTCATTAAATTTTTTAAAATAAAATAATTTTTTTAAAAATAAATAAAGTATAAAACGTTACTGTGAACCACGTTTATACTAGTTTTGTAAACAAAATTAAAAACATACTATTTTGGTGAATTGATTTATAGAATGGCTTATTTTGGTCAAAAATTCAGTTAGCTAAGTGATGTTGATTCAAACATATTTAGGAGATAAAAGAGTAATCTTGTTCATGACTTTGATGTCTTTAATTATTTGTTCAAATGCAAGTGACAATTTTATAGATTGTAATTTGTAAACAGTATCATCACTGAGGAACTGCAGCTTTCTTTCCTTTTAACCCGGCTCTTGTAGCTTCCACCTTTTTTTGCTTCCTTAATGACTCAGTGCCACAATCTTAAAATTGAAGGTGGAGGATGCTTGCCGTCTCATAACTCCTCCTTGTCAACTACAACTTATTTGGTAGTATTTTTAAGGTAAGACTAGGACATATATTTTTTAAAAATAATTGTTTAGATCAGAATGGTTGACCAAACAACTATATCCATTTAAAAGTGTGTGCTCAAGATAACTTATTTTAGTTCTGGGGCTACTAAAGCCATTATAGACAAGAAATTGTGAACTTTAAAGGAATTCGTTTCTAGTTCATTATTGCAGTTGGATAATTCAGAGGTATTTGACTAAAGTAATTAATATTGTCTTGTACCAACATGTCCAACAGAAAATTATTAGAGTAGAAATAGCTAAATATACTATCTTCTTCAAATATATATATATATATATTATATATATATATATATATATATATATATATATATAGTCTACATATAAGGTGTAAAAATCTTTTTAGGGTATAAGACTTTTTAAGAAAACATCATGCAAACTTGATTCAAAACGAACAATATTATAAGCATGTTTGGCCTAGGTTGATCTAGCCCAACTATTGGTAGGGCTAGGTTTACTTTCCCATACAAGTTTAGAGACATATAATCAAACAAAAGATTGTTAGCTGATCTGATATAACTACATTAAAACTTAAA
The DNA here is from genome assembly GCA_027704765.1 of Solanum habrochaites. NCBI lineage: Eukaryota > Viridiplantae > Streptophyta > Magnoliopsida > Solanales > Solanaceae > Solanum > Solanum habrochaites. Next base: position 62,181,582 of record JAKWJA010002491.1, read on the forward strand.
AAAGTATGGATGACACATGATAAATCTCGAAAGTTCATCTGGACCACAGTAGTTTCAAATATAAGAATACATTAAAACTTAAAAAAGTATGGATGACACATGATAAATCTCGAAAGTTCATCTGGACCACAGTAGTTTCAAATATAAGAATTTCTTTATGATGTGATGCCTTTTGAAAAAAACAAAATGAATTTGACATAAAAAGAATATCATATCATGTTAAGAGTATCTTTGAACTGATTTAGTCTGACTGGAATAAAGATTTCAGAACAAAGATATTTCCATCAAGCAATATTGGCTTCCCATTGGGAAAAGATATTGCATATTCTCTTCCACTAACTTCAATTTTTCAGAAACATCACTTACTACTTTCTCTTGTGCCTCTCCACGAGTAGTGATGACACGGCGCATATATGCTCTCAAATAGCAATACTTGTAAGCGTAAAAATGATTCCGACCACTTGTAAATTAAATAGAAAAAATGTTGTTTTTTTTCAGAATATAAAATAAAAATAAGTTTATAAAACATTATAAAATCAAACTAATTATATATTTTATTTTTTTAATACCATCAAATACTTCTTACTGCGAAATTTGCATTATTTATAGCGATTTAGATCCTTTCCTTCTTGAGTTCTTTCTATTATACTTCATGAGATAAATTACTATCCATTGATAGCGGACAAGATTTAGTCCTTTTTTTGAGTTACTAACTTTCAAAATTAAATAATTTTTCTAGATGAATATAAAATTTTGAATCAATGTATTAGATTTCGATTAATCATGACGCATGCAGTGGTCAAATACAAATTCGATATTAACTGACTTGTCACAATATTGAGGGTAAAAGGCTTATCAGATTGTAATTAGTGGGCACTATTGAATGCTCATTAGTATGGCAATAGTCAAATCTTTAATCTCTTACTGATGCGAATTGGTGACATTAATGAAGCACTTAATCAATGTGGGCGGGGACATGCTCAGGGGGTCTATATAGTTTGGACCAACTTCGATTCTCAAAATTTTGATTATTTCAATTATGGATTTTATTTTTTAAAAATCATCGATTTTAATTGATTATCGAATTTAATACTGTAAATTTTTGGATACTCAGAAACCTTACTATCCACAGAAAGTCATATTTCTAAAAAAACAGGTGAATTGAAGTTATTCTTATTTGTCATGACCTACTTTAAAGACTCAGAAGTAAAAATATTCAAATCGATTATTTCAAATTAAACTTAACATAATCCAATTGGATTCAACCTCCTAGCTTATTTGGATTGATCAATTTAGATTGTGATTTCTTCAATTTGAAATTTTTGAACCATTCTTAAACATGCTACATGGAATTAGAATAAATTAATTTGCTATAACCTAATATCAACGTATACTATAACTTAAATTCTTCGATAAAATAGACAGGACAAGTACACAGCAACATTAAGTTAAATATATAATAAAGCAAACTTATTAATCAACCATAATCACTTGTTTCATTACAATATCAAATATTGGATTGAAACCTAAAACCATTTTTCTTAATAAACTCAAGTCTTGAAACAAGCTTGTCATGTGGAGGCAGAGTTTCTTTCACCAAAGGCAGCTCAAGTAAAGTAGTCACCCATGAATATACAAATGGATTCTTTTCAGGGTCCAAAATTTTCATTCCAACTACTTCTTCTGCTGCCTTATATGTAGCTAGTGAACACACAATTATTATATCTAAAAGCCCCAAATTTTCAGCACATATTTTAGACCTTCCCCCAGGGAAAAAATCTTTCATTCCTTCTTCCATTACTTTTAGTATCTCAAATAATTCATCAAATGCTCCTCCCTCAACATCTCTGGCTGAAATGAATGCTTTCTTCATGGTGTCCGGTATCTTCAAAATAATATTTGAATAGTGAGACGTGAAGAATATACTTTCTGGAAAAAAAAATATACAGTCAAATCTTTTTATAACAACAAACATATCTTAATATGAAAAAACGACTTTTGTCATATCAAACACGTCCATATAATAAAAAAACAAACAAACATAGAGATATAACCTGAAGGCAATAAGAAGCCCAGAGACGAACTGTGGCTCTTTCATAGGGATCTTCTGGTAATAATAGAGGCTGCAAGTTGTTCCAAGTTTCATCGATGTATTCAAGAATCACGAGGGACTCGGAAAGAGGCTTACCGCGGTGAAGGAGTAGTGGAACTTTCTTATGGATGGGATTGTACTTGAGAAGAAGAGAACTTTTGTTGCTCAAATCTTCTTCCACATAATCAAATGCTATGCCTTTGATTTTGAGAGCTAACTCCACTTTCTTTGCATATGTGCTAATCCACATTCCATGTAGTGTAACTCTATCGTTTTCCTCTTCCATTAATTCTTTTGATTTTCCACTAAATACAAGCTACATAATCTATAGGTTTCTTTCTATGTCATGTATATAGAGGTATGTTTGTCATGCTTGAGGTTGATGTCACGTCAAAAAAGAAAAAATATATACAAAAACATAATATTATTTTGTCAAGAATGGGATTCGAACCCATGCCCTTTCGGACCAGTACCTGAAACTGGCGCCTTAGACCAACTCGGCCATCTTGACATTTATTTTTTTAAATTTACAAAAATATATTACTATTCTTTTTAATATTCTAATTCTTATGAACTTGTGTTATTTCTTGTATCAAACTACCAATTATGTATCATCTAAAAAAAATAAAGTTTGATCAAATCAAATTGAAAATCGCATTAAATTGTAAATTGATAAAAAAAGTGATTCTGTTTGATTTGATTTGGCATTAAAGAAAGAAAAAAAAACAAGTATATTGAGTTGATTTGGTTTTAACTTTAAAAAGTCAAGTGGAAAGCAAAACTAACTCAACATCATATATATAATTTTTAAAAATTATTTTATACATAAAAGTATTTACTTCAATATAATTTATAAGTATTTCTTATATATTTTCATAATATTTTTCTTTTTATCATATAATTTCAAGGTTGACTGAAATTTTGAATAGTCTAATAAAAGTTATAATGTATGTAAGTAATTCTAACAAATCTTAAATAAGAACCAAATCAATACAATTGGTGATAAAAAAAATCTAACTCATATACTAAGAATAATAATAATATTAAATATTTGTTTTTTAATTATATATTAATTTAAATTTATTTTAACATGATTTATACTTTAAAATTTTCAATTTGATTTATTTATCTATTTTATACGATTTCATTATTATTGTGTGTGAATATTTTAGTGTCTATCACATTAATATTTCTTCTTAAAAGAAACACTTTAGATAATGCAGTTAAGGATAAATTGTGTTTCCCAAAATTAGGGGGCTAAAGTGCGTACAATCCAAACTCAAAGGTGTAGCCAAAAATGGGGTAGCCTATATAAAGCAGGCGGTTGAGATTCAAGAAGACAGAAAAAGAGAAATGGAATCGTCAGGGCAATGGCTGGAAAAAGCGTTAGTGGAGCTATGTGGCAAAATTGAGAACGGTCTTGATTTAGATGCTGAGATTATTTCTGGGCTTGTTTCTTATTGTGAGCTTGCTCCTCCTCTCGACGCTAAAGAATATCTTGATGTAATCTTCTTCTTCTTCCCTTACTCCATCTATAGATTTTCTTGCTTTCGATTTTGTGTTCTGATAATTAGGGTTTTGAATTCAGTTGAAAGTCCGTAGTTGAGAGTTGTTTTTTTTTTTTTTGAATTTATTATTGACTCTACTCATTGACATTTGAAAATCAAAGGGCATCTTTTGTTAGATGCAAGGGGATAATGTGTTTTGACTCTCTATTTTGATCCCAGTGTTACTTGTTGAAAAACCTGTGGGAATTTTCCTTTGTCTTCATCTTCTTTTTTGTCTGTTCTGTTTCTGGTTCTCTTTAGCCTAATTGCTTGGTTTCAGTGTTTAGTTACTTTAGATTGGTTTGCTTTTTCTAGATGTCTACGCTGATGCTCTAGTCGTGATTGAAAAGATTGTGAACTAGCTTTTAATTCACTCAAAACTCTTAAATAACGAAGCAACACGGTATACTTGAGATTTTACTCCTTATGTTGTGCTTGTGTACCTATTAGGATTATGTGCTTATATGTTCGTAACTTCGTGTTGATACTTTTGAACACTATTGTTGACGTTGCTCTTTTGATTTATTTATTTGTTTTCCTTCAGTGAGATCTCATAATGCTTCAAGTAGAGAACATCTGAAAACTTACTGAAGTTTGCTTTTTTTAATGTTGAATAGTACAAAAAAATTAACAAACAGCTAGTGTTTTGGCCTAATCAGTGTTGTCAATCCACACTTAAAACCTTGAAACTAGGTGCAATGCAAGTTGGATGCTTCACATCTTTCAGATAAGGCTTCTGATCCAATTTAGCCAACAGAATGAAAAAGTTTGCCTTTCATTGCAGGCCTCAAGGCACCAACTGTGCATCTTAGGGAAGTCCATCAGCTAATTGCTTTCTTAAGTTAACTTTATAAGTCCCATGATCTTTATCTTTATAGAGCAAAGAGTTGGCACTAAACCGATGCATTTTATCCTGAGAAAAAAGAAGAAAAAGATGGTAGCATTTTGTTTTAGTGACAAAGGCGCTAACTTTGTTTCTCAGCAAGGACCATTCAATCTGATTTCTTAAGTTAAATTTATGATACCCATTGGCTCAGTGTTGAAGAAGTTGTACTAACTAATAAATAGGGCCGGAAAAACAATTTATAGAGAATGAATATGGAAGTATTGTTGGTGTAGAAAATCAGAAATTAGCTAAAAAAACATTTACAAAAAATAACTGAATTCTAGCTTGATTAAAAAAATTCAAAATGATTCTGAGACTGACATTTTCTTTACTTGGGGGGGGGGGGGGAGCCTATGTGCTCAACTTTTAATCATTTATCAAATTGATGCCTAATGTTTATTGACAGTTTGTTTTTATTGTATCTATGTCTTTATGTCTTCTTCATATTTAGAGAATGTGTAGATTGATGAGAAGGTGCTTCTTTGATGAGTCTTTCTAGCATACATTCCCTTCCACCTGTTAGAAAGTGAAAATTACCTTTTCATTTTTGTATTTGAAAACAGTCCTAACTGGGAACTTGATAAGACCTTTTTTACGTTGTTACTTGCTATTGGTTGTTAAAACTTGATTTCATGTGACGTTACCAGTTCAAAAAAAAAAGAAACTTGATTTCATTTATGTAAGATCTTCTCTGCATATGGCCATGCAATTAAGATTATGTTTGGTTCTTTTTTCTTATTGGTAACAGTTGACTGTAGTTTGTTCATTTACTGACATCTTTTCTTTCTGAATTCTCTATAGAATATCATAGGTCAGGATGCTGGAAAAAGTGTGACGGGTGAGTATTTGAGACGGAGAGGTCATTCAGATTTATACCAAGGTACTTCTGCTTCCAAATTGCAAGCATATGTAAAGCCTCCTTCAGGTGATAGTCTGGCAGCTGGAACGAAAAAACAAGTACGCGCACCAAAAGAAAGTAAAGCCTCAAGTAAGCAGGAAAGCCTGAGCACAGCTGAGACATCAAATGGACGAAACCTACAGAGAGGAAGTCAAGGGAACTCTACAAAAACAACTGCACCTCAATCCCAAGCAAGTCAAAAAAACTCTAAAAAGAAAAAATCAGAGAAAGTTATTTCTCTTGCTGATGCTGCAAAAGGTTCCATCATATTTCAACAGGGGAAGCCATGCTTATGCCAAGCCCGCCGACACAGGCTGATAAGCAACTGTTTATCTTGTGGGAAGATAGTCTGTGAACAGGAAGGTGAAGGGCCTTGCAACTTTTGTGGTGCACTTGTGCTGAAGGAGGGAAGCTCATATGCTGGATTAGATGAAGGTCCAGTTCCAATTTCCGATGCTGAGGAAGCAGCTGAAGCGTATGCAAAGAGGCTAGTTGACTATGATCGGAACTCTGCAGCACGTACGACTGTTATCGATGACCAAAGTGACTACTATGAGATTGAGGGAAACAGCTGGTTGTCGAAGGAGGTATGCAGTGTACTGATTGTCAGAACATTTCACTTTGCAAGACTTGGCTTCTATGATGATACTGACTTGTGTTTGTGATCCTTCTTTTCCTCCCCTTTCAACAGGAAAAGGAAATTCTGAGGAAAAAGAAAGAGGAGATAGAAGAGGCTGAACATGCCAAACGAAATAGAGTCGTAATGACTTTTGACCTCGTCGGCCGCAAGGTTTTCTTACATTGCTATTAAGGAAGATGTGCTTTTTCCTTCTCCCTTTTGTCCTTTTATCTTCTTTTTTCTTGCGTAATCTTTTTCTTTGCCATGTAGGGTGAGAACTGGTTCTTATCTTGTTCTTTTGTAAATTTCGTTAGTCTTGCTTTTTCAATCATCAAGGCAAACTAGTGTCTTCTTTTGTCTGTTGACTGTTGATTCCTATCTTTTCTTTATGTAAATGTGCTGCAGCATAGCTCAGTGTTGAATACCATGTTGATAGAGATTAGATATCCAAAGGTCTGGCCTTGACTCTAATCAAAGTCAAATATGAGATTCATAGCCCAAATAAAAATATAAACATTGGGCTTGATCACAAGTTGCATTGGAGCATTGATCAATTATCACTACAATCGGTTCTCATGCAATTCCACCATCTTTTCTTTGATGGTCTAAAAAGAGTTGGAATTTTCTTCAACCTCACTTCTTTTTGTCATCCCCAGTTTCTGACTGTTTGTGCTCGATGGAAAAGTCACTAGTTTCTGTGTTACTACTTGTAACTTTTTGGTTTATTTTATTGAAATTTTTAGTTGGAGATGCATTATGTATGTATTGTGTATTCTTGTTTAATCACGGGGCTTAGAATTACACTCTTTTATTATTTTTTTCTTTTTCTTGGTGGAAAGGCATTAGTCCTGTAGCTTTCTCGTAATAACCTCAAGAAAGCCGGCTGATTGCTTGAAATAAATTTATATATCTTAACTAAAATACCCTTTTTAATCTATATTTCTGCAGGTTCTTTTAAATAAAGACGAGGCCGCTGAAGAACTGCAGAAGGGAATTCTCTTCAGACCAGCAGAGGGAAAGGAAGCAACCCGCATTAAACCTAACCCAAACCTAAAGGTACAACCTGTCTTTGTGGATCCAGGTCCGAGGAAAAGCCCCAAGGAGAAGAATAATAAGAAAGGCCCAAGAAATGGCTTGTGCTTGGAGATTACTGGGAGAGTGCAACATGATACCAGTGAACACTCACGTTTGATCGTAGAGGGCAAGCTACATGGATCTTCAAGTAGCAAAATCGTGGCATGAGCCATCTAATAATAGTACAGTCGGAACTTCAGATGACTCTTGAGTGTACCTTTGATTACTATTGAGAAGTATATAGCTTGACCAATTGAGTACTCACAGCTCCAAACATGTCATCTTTCTGGGGTAGTGTAGAAAGTTACTCTTATAAACTTGCTATTTTAAGTTCTGATTTATGAAGAAAACAATTCTCTGCAAGTATTTGTTTGGAGTGGGAATGAACTTGGTTGTCATCTTTGTTCGATGTTCATCCTTCGCCCTGTAGGCGGACGCCCTGCATGAACTTAGAGAATTGCATCTTTTTTTGTGACTTGTGCTTTTGTTGATTTTGTAGTTTGCGCATTTTTGGTATGCTGAGAATTGCCTATGAAGGTGCTAAAGTGAGATGACAAATTTATTGTTTTATAGAATAGCAAACACAAATTCAACATTTTATCAGCGAAATGCTTGTTTAAATACAATTTCATCTTTCTAGTAACCTTCCATTATCAAAACTATATAGGTTTTGCTTGTGATTGATTTTCACAATTATTATTTTTTCTTCACACAATTATTTAAAATTATTCTCTCTATCCAATAATATTTGTCCACTATTAAGTATTGAGAAAATTATATATAATAACAAACTAATAATCTAAAATAAATAGAGTAGCTGGGGTTTGATTTAATTGTGCTCCATACCAAACGTTTGCAAAAAATTGTCAGGCGCCTCTCTCCCAAATATCTCGCTCGCCACTCTCCTCCGATCTCTCGCTCGCTTCCTCACTTTTTATACAAACACAAACGTATAAAAATTGTTTCGAATTGTATAAAGCAGAGAATATTGTATAAATACACATATTTTTGTTCCCCTCTCGCCCCTCTTCCAGATCTCGCTCGCCACCCTCGCCTTTCTCACTTATACAAACAGAAGCGAAATGTATAAATTGTGTTTCTGTTTGTATAAAGCGTGAGGAAATTGTATATACACATGCAAGTACATATATTTTCGTCCTATACACTTATAATTATACAATAAAAATACTCTCCTGCCCAGTTTCTTTTGCCTTTCTCTCTTTTTCGTTTTATACAATTTTCAAATTGTATCTAATTTCTCTCTTTCTCGTTTTATACAATTCGATTCAATTGTATATTCCTTATCAAGTCTCTTTTGTCTTTCTCTCTTTTTCATTTTATACAAATTCAAATTGTATATAATCGTTCTATACACTTATAATAATACAATTTGTTTTTATACAGTTCTCTGCCCAAGTTTCTTTATCTTTCTTGTTTTATACACTTCGTTTTATACAATTTGCTTCAACTGTATATGTATAACGAATTATATAGTTTTTATGTTTGCTATGAAGCGCAATTATGCAAATATAGCATATAAATATGAATTTTTTATTTGCTATATGTAAAAGTTGGTATTTTTGGATATTTCAAATTGATACAGAGAATTATCGTTGGGTATTTATTAATTTTCTTCACTTCTCAAATCGGTACAGAAATAATAAAAATAAAAAATAAATAGAGAATCTGAAAATAAATGCTGGTACTCAACAATGAATGTATATTCTATTTTTTTCCCTTATAAAGTCAGAGTGTAGTAAAAACTGAGGCCACCAACTTCCAGTTCATTGAAAACATCGGATTTGTCTTTGTCAAGTAATGTCCGATGTCGTATACTCCAAACAACCAACTACTGTAAATTCCGATCAAACACTTGTTTTGAATATACATCGTGATTAATCGAACAATGGTTTGATCCTATTGGAAACGCAGCAAAACTCCTCTTTCCTGAGATCCGTAAGATTTCTATCCTCAATTTGATGATTTCAATTCTTGCACAAAATTATGTTTCCTAAGTAGTTGTTTAGTAGTTTTTAAGGAATTTGGACAGTGTTTTTGGTTCTCTCCTGACGCCAATGTTTCTTTTTTGAGATTTTTATGTAGTTCAGATATTAAAGAAACTTGATGTTGGATGATAGAAGCCTCACAAGTAGAGTTATGTAAGAGTACTAAATTGGAAACCCTGTGCTTTTGCTCCTCTTGTCTAGAGAATAAGTTGTTAGTTACATTGACTTTTACCTACTAAAATTGCAAAGAAAGCACATTTACTCATTTTATTAGTTTATCTTTTACTTGTATTTATAAGGATGTTTGTTAAGTGGCAGAGCCAGGCATTCGAATAAGAAGTTGTTATGCCAAAGAGATTCGACCACTTATATTAGTGGAAAAAGAGTTTCCCTATCTACATAGTATAATTTTTTACCCTTTTGGCTCCGCCCCTCTTTTGTCGTCTTTATGTAAGTGCTTGCATAATTAGAGTAACAAGAGCCTATGATAGTTACTTAACACTTGATCATATTTCTCAAACTAAAATATGTTTTTTAATATGAGGGTAGTCAATAGCCTCTTCATCTACATCCTCAACGATTACTATTAATGACAATGAGCATTATCTTCTTTCATTGTTTCCATGTCATCTGAAATCTGGATGAACAATTCTAGGTCAATCATGGCGATAAAAGGAAATCCAGGAGATAAAAGAAGCAGAGGCCCTGCATCAATATTTATTGTAGCTGGTCTTTGTTGTTTTTTCTATGTTATAGGAGTTTGGCAAAGAGGTGGTTTCGCAAAGGGGGACGGCAAATCTCTTCAGATAACAAAAAAGGCAGAGGACTGCAGCATTCTTTCCAATCTAGAGTATGAAACTCATCACGGCGATCAACACGGTCTGGTTGATGATCCCAAACTGAAAATCAAGCAGTTTGAACCTTGTGGTGAGCAATATGTTGATTATACACCGTGTCATGATCAAATGCGAGCAATGACATTTCCTAGAGAAAATATGAACTATAGGGAGAGACATTGTCCTCCAGAAGAAGAGAAGCTGCATTGTCTTATTCCAGCCCCAAAAGGCTATATAACTCCTTTTCCATGGCCGAAGAGTCGTGAGTATGTACCTTATGCAAATGCACCACATAAAAGTTTAACAGTTGAGAAGGCAGTGCAAAACTGGGTACAGCTTGAAGGTGATCTACTTAGATTTCCAGGTGGCGGAACTCAGTTCCCACATGGGGCAGATGCGTATATTGACCAGCTTGCTTCTGTGATACCAATGGGAAATGGCACAGTTCGAACTGCATTGGATACGGGATGTGGGGTGAGTGGAAATTTGTAAAAGCTTGCCAATATATATATATATATATATATATTATGAAGTAATTTCACTAGAAGGCAGCAAGGAGATGCAGGGTTACAAAAATACATATGTTAGCTCTATTCCGAGGGTAGGCTATGCTATGACTGGGCAACAAAATAGATTAAGTAGAAATCTAGCTTTAAGGGAGATTCCTAGTTACTACTTGAAATTAATATATACTGATAGTTTTACAAGCCGTCTTAACTTCTCTGATAATCTTAATGCACTTAGTCTTGCTACAGATATTTAACTGCTGCTTTTTCTTTGCACTATCTATCTGGTAGTTGTACTCCTTTTCGATGAGTGCTTTAACTTTGCAATTTTAGTTGAGATCAATTTTCATGAAAGACGGTAGTTTGCATCGTTATCTTGGTTTCCTCCTCTTTTTCTTGTGAGGTTAAAGCTTTTACCTTTTGTGTTGTTGCCATTATAAATGATGTATGTTTCAATCCAAATTCAATTTCTATATGTTTGATGAATGGAATATGCTATCTTAGGTTGCTAGTTGGGGTGCATACCTTTTCAAGAAAAACGTTATAACCATGTCCTTCGCACCAAGAGACTCACATGAAGCTCAAGTCCAATTTGCCTTGGAAAGAGGCGTACCAGCAGTTATTGGTGTACTTGGAACCATAAAATTGCCATTTCCATCAAGGGCCTTTGATATGGCTCATTGTTCACGTTGTTTGATTCCATGGACTGCAAACCGTAAGCATCTCCTCTTTTTTCTGGATCTTGTTGTTCTTTCGATCTTTTAATCTAACTAGAAATCTGACTGGTGTAGGGGATTGCTCCACTTGAGAGATCTCCACCTATCTTGTTGGAAATGATGTGCTTTCGTTTGACTTTCACAGCTCTTTTTTTGGTGTATATGTGATACCTTGGTGACACCAACTAATTCAGATTAAGACTTAGTTTTGCTGTAATATTTTCATTAGATCTGGTATTTGTGGGATTTTTCCTGTTTGGTGAAAGACTTATATGTTAGCCTAGGGTAAATATTATATTTGGAGAACCTCTATTTACAAATAATTTAATGTGATAACAAAATAGACCCGAATAGAATGCAATAGATATGCAGTATCCAGATAGCTAACTCCAACTAATTGAGATCATCCAGAATAAGTTTACTGATTGATATGATACCTTGGCTTTGGGAGCAGAAGTTGTAAGAAAATTTATCAACTTAGACCAAATTATTCCCCAAAAGATATTGCTCTACAAGCTTTTATTTGGCAAAATTATCCTGTATTTGTGGTACATAATCTCCTGGTAATTCAGCAACCATTCTCTAGTACCAATTGTCAACTAAGGATAATCCTAGATTGATTTTCCTTTTCCATTTTGGATTGAAAAATAATTCCCACTTTAAAATGAAAACTGTCCTACATGTCTTCATTTTTCCTTCTTTGCCCCCCCTCCTCCTCCGGCTTTAGAGAAAGAACTTTAGGACTAAGGCATGTCTCTTTTGTTTTGTTAAGTGTTATTCAGAAAGAAGATAGTGCATGTGGAGGCCAACGAGGACTGGATATTTAATCTATTGGTTGTTTCTGTATTTTGGAATTTTTTTAGTTACGTTCTTCCTTCAGTTATTTCTTATTATTTTCTGAAAACTTCTGAATTACTCTTTTAGGTGGACTCTACATGATGGAAGTGGATCGAGTTCTCAGACCAGGGGGATATTGGATACTTTCAGGTCCCCCCATCAGTTGGCAGACTAATTATAAAGCTTGGCAACTACCTAAAGAGGAGCTGGAGGAGGAACAAAGAATGATTGAAGAGATAACTGAGTTTCTATGCTGGGAAAAGAAGTATGAGAAAGGTGAGATAGCTATATGGAGAAAACGTGTAAACTCTGAGTTCTGCAGTAAACGAGATTCCCGTGTAACTCTATGTGACCTCTCGAATTCAGAAAATGTCTGGTAACTCCTTGTACCTTATAATGTTACTCATCCAAACATTTCAGTTGTCAAATCGCAGAATAATTAGGATTTTCTTCTCCTTTGTTGTGTTATTCAATGGATGTACAAAGCTGTAATTGGCAATTATAATATCAGTTATAGAGGATTGCTTTTATGATTTTTGTCAGTCTCTTTAGTTCACGTATCTTCCATTGTCAGTCTCTTTAGTTCACGTATCTTCCATTAAGATTTTGAGTGGCAGAGGTAATTGATTACATTGCAATAGTCAAAGGGGATGCTAATTTCTAGTTGACAAGTGAGTTTCTTGTTATAGATGTATCCTTCTATTTTGTTGCCTGTCCTGTGTCTTTTTTCTTCTATGGACAAGCATGTTACATACCTACAAGCACTTGATGTTCCATGACGAAATCAGTCCCTTCCCTTCTTTTAGCGATTATGATATGTTGAAAACCACGAAGTGTGGTAAATAGCCCATTATGAAATATGCGTACGACACTGCTTCATTAGAAGTACTGAATAGCATTACTGTTTTGAAAATAAAAGGGGATCTGGGGATTTTGAGTTTTCTACAACTTTGGTGATAAAGTTTTTGGTTTCCATCTGATTACATGATATTAAGCCAAAAAATTGCTATAGGTATAAGAAGATGGAGGCATGTGTAACTCCATATCCTGAAACAATCAATTCGGAGCAAGTTTCTGGTGGAGAGCTCAAGCCATTTCCAGAGAGACTTAATGCTATTCCTCCAAGAATAGCAAGTGGATCTCTTACTGGAGTCTCTGTTGAATCATTCCAGGAGGACAACAAGTCGTGGAAGAAGCATGTGAAAGCTTATAAGAGAGTTAACAAGCTCCTTGACACTAGGAGGTATCGCAATATACTAGATATGAATGCTGGCCTAGGAAGTTTTGCTGCAGCGCTAGAATCATCTAAACTATGGGTCATGAATGTTGTGCCAACTATAGCTGTAAGGGACACTCTTGCTATAATATATGATCGAGGCCTGATTGGCATATACCATGACTGGTAATTATATGAAGCTCCCTCATCTTTTCTCATTGCTCTGTAGCATCAATTCCTCCTTTGTATTATTTTTTCTGGACAGTAAGTTTTATAAGAATAAGTACAGATAAAAATGTTGTGGAAACAGGAGTATGTTACAATTCATTTGTCCGACTCTTTTTAAGTTTATTTTGAGAGATGATTCCTTTTCTCTCTTTCTATTTTGTTGGAGTGGCCTCAGATCCTATCCTAGTTTAAATTCTTAGACATGCTTAGCATAGCTTAAAGTTGTTAAATAATGATAACTAATTTTTTTGCATCTTATATGTTCCCCTCTCCCTTATCATTGAAACAAAGCCCTTAAATCTTCCAGTTTAGTGATAGTGCAATTGCGTTTTCTTTATATTTTACTCGCTGAGTAGTTGCTGCTTCTTGATACATGACATATAGGAGGATGCATCTTCATTTCATGTCTCACAAATATAAACGTAAAAATTTATATTGAAGATAGGATAATGTAAGGACCCGTTGAACTCAGAATGGATAGAGCTATATATTTGTAAGGCAAGGTCAAGCTGACAAAAGCTCATCCAGCACGTGATTGAACCTTTTACTTCATACAGTAATCTGTCCATGCCCTTTGTAGTGATTTTGAAACGAGAGGAATAGATCTGTCCAGGATGGGGAAGACTTCAGATGCAACCAGCTTTTCACATTCATATACCTGTGTAGTTTCTCTCAGGACCATATGGAAGGGAATTGGTCTAGTTTGACCTCCATTCATTATCACTACTCTATATAGTCCTTTCACATAACATCGTAGATATTATTTCTACTCTGTGTTGCATGTCTCGGCATTCTCGGTTGACAGTAATAGTGTTAGAGGACTGCAGTTTCTTTGTCTTGCAGCCTTTTTAGATCCTCCTCTTGTATATGCATCACAGGTAGCTTGAGGTTTACCTAAAAGGGAGTTTTACATGATTTCTTGTGTTTGTGATGCTAAAATTGCAACAGTTTGAACCAACCCTTCTCTGTTGGTGCTGATGTTCTTAATTCTTTTATGTTCTTTTTTAAGAATAGGGGGGATTTTGGTATCATGTGAATTTGCTATCTTGAGCTTTCCTCTCTTATTTTTATGTCATTTTTTTTTCCAACTTTCAAATTCAGGTGTGAAGCCTTTTCTACCTACCCTCGGACATACGACCTTATTCATGCAAATGGGATCTTCAGCTTATATAAGGACAAGTAAGTTCTTCAGACATAATCTGTAGAATCTAGGACATTGCAATTAGCATCTGCCAATAGTCTGTCATGGAGATAACTCCTTGCGGTAGGAGGGCACCATATTATATAGAAGATAGATGATACAGTTTTATGAGAACCTTTCCATTTTTTTGTGTGTACGGGATTTTTTTTTTTTGGGGGGGGGGGGGGGGGCGGCATACATCTAATCTATGTGCACATAGAGTTTGACCCTTTGAAACTTTTTGATATCATGCCACTACTGCTATTGCATCTGAGTTGCTTTACTTGCAGATGTAATACTGAAGACATTCTACTAGAGATGGACAGGATTCTTAGACCAGAAGGCGCAGTTATTTTCCGAGATGATGTAGATATTCTTGGCCAAGTAAAAAGAGTTGTATCTGGTATGAAGTGGAAAACAAAAATGGTAGATCATGAGGATGGTCCTCTTATCTCTAAAAAGGTATTGTTTGCTGTCAAAAGATACTGGGTTGTTGGAGAAAACAACTCAACCATCTTACGGTGAATGGCATGACAAGACAGCTTATTTGGCAGATAGTTAGCTATCTGATTCTTGGCCAGAGTTAGCATCATTCTTTTCCTGTGGGAGTTTAGAGTAGACAACAACAAGCTGCAATCTCTGCTGTTTGTCATGGATCTTTTTTTATTCTTCCTACTTAGTGGTTGCAGGTAAGAAAAGCTTTTAGATCTCTTATGCCTCATTTGATGTCTATTAAAGGGCTTCATTTTGATCTCCTTGTGTAGTATTGTTATCATCAGTAAATTCTTTTCTTGTTTTGCTATATACCATGTATAATAACAGTTCTTCATATATTCCAGCTGAGCAGAATGAGTTATGGTTGGGATATGTTTACTTTCTAATGTCCTATTGTACGAGAATATTTTGACTAATTGAAGCAGTTTATTACAGAACTAGATGTGGTCATAGCACAACATCTAGGAAAACGCTGAAATAAGCTGATTACATAGTGGAGGTTTGTAGGAAGATGGTATTTAGTAAATGTAAT